>JAHRHZ010000013.1:16879650-17039732 GCA_024137785.1 Ginglymostoma cirratum | reverse complement strand
ATGCTGCTTGGCCAGCTGTGTTCATCCAGCCCCACACCTAGTTAATGTCTAAGATACATGATGGTCCCTTGCGATACATTAGGCTCAACTTTAATAGTACACACTCATTTCTCTTGCTGAAACATCCTAGTTCACACCTTAGAAAACTGAGCCACTGCAACTGGTCAGTTGACATTGCCAAAGCGCTAGTTAGCTTCTCCTAGGAACAGTTCTTTCTATCTGATGGGCAAAGCCTATCTTGTGATTTTAAGTTATCCCTTTCAGGTACTGAAAACAACAAATGCTGGAGATCACAGCAGGTCAGACAGCATCTGTGGAGAGAGAGCAGGCTAACGTTTCAAAGAGTCATCTAGACTTGAATCGTTAGCTTGCACTCCTTGGATGCTGTTTGACCCATTGTGATCTCCAGCATTTGTTGCTTTCAGTACAGATTCCAGCATCTGTAGTGATTTGCTCCTACCTTTCAGGTACTAACTGTCTTAAAAACCAGTGATAGTTTGAGAACCCAAAGAAAATGTTTGCAATGCGCCTGATAACTTTGTGAGCGAATCATTTCATTTGATGCAAGAGAATTAATGAATTTGACTACATGCCAGTGAAGAGTCTGAAACCCCTAGAGCATGCATCTTAATAAGGTCCCACCACCTTTCTAAAGTAAACTATTTGCTGTTAATAAATTCAATTTAGGAATTTAGTCAACTCAGATTTTCTCAAAATAATATATTATCATCTTTAACATTCTCAAAAGAAAGTATTACAGTTGGAAGCAATTTGAGTAGTAGTAAACGTGAAAGTTTAAGTGAGTTCATTTTATTGTAATGCTGTAATAACAAACTATATTTGGATCGTCTTTTTTTTTCTCTTCAGATACTAAAATGTTTTAAAGCAGGTGTTCTACTAGAAATCTTCATTATAAATATATTATGTGTAGAGATGCATTTGAATAAATTGAATATTTTTCATTTCAGTAGGTTGTGCGAGATACATATTCAATGCAGAGCACAAATCAGTTGTTCAGTCTTTGCACCTTCTCTCCAGGGAACTGGTGTTCTGAGAAGATTCATAGAAAGCTGTATGTGTGACTAACATAGAGTGAAAGGATGAATGTGCTTCATGATGAGACCTGGTGCTTGCTAAGTTAGTGACAGTTTGATGTGAAGTCAGATCACTAATGTCAAGAAAAGCCACAGGAAGCTCTGTCTATATTTAAACTGTTTTATTTTTGGTGAAGTCTTAAAATCTGTGGTAAAGTTACTAACCTATTGTGTTCCCAAGTTGATGCTTTGAAAGTACCATTTAGCACATTGCTGATACTCTCTTTAGTAGATTGTTCCAGCCTCTGACATTGACTTTTTTCTGTCTTTGGGAATTGTTCATAAACCAGCCAGGATTGCCCTGAAATATCAAACTAATATTGTAACAGCTTTAGAATACAGTGTTTAATATTCCTTTTTGGCCAAAAGACATGCTTCTGTATTTACTGTCTTAGCACTTGGATAGCAAAAACATATTTTTGCCAAGTTTATATTTCTTGATGTTACATAACTGCCTATAAATGCAAGAGAATCAGAAAGAAAAACTAGTTTCTGTATTTTATGTATTGAAATGGAAGATTTTGTGAGAAATTCTCCACACCTTCCCTCCAAAAACTTGGACTTATATAGGTGATACTGTGAATGGTAACAATGGGCTCTGTAAACTTGGTGTCATTAGAACCTCATGATGTCACATGAGTTGATATTCAATGGTAAATGTACTACATTAAGTGCATTTCTTGTACCTTAAGCCTCCATTAAATTGCTTTCATTTACACTGGAAAATATGTAGTTCTGCATAATTAGTGCAGAAATGGATGAAATGACATAATTCCTCATTTACCGTATTACAGTTTGTGAAATTGTTATGCGTATAAATTGACTGCTACATAAAAATGGTAGCTAGATTTCAAAAAGCATTTTTTAGCATTGACGTGCTGTCCTTAGACAAACATTATTTTAGTGCAAATTCATTCTTTGCATTATCCGCCATGCCTTCTGCATTCAGAAAAACCTATTGAAGGCCAGAATTTTTTGTGAAGCAAAGCTCCTTTTTGTTATTTGCATTTAATTCTGATTTGATAAATATAGCAACATGTTAATTTTGTAAGTTGTCTTCATTTCCTTGCACTTGTTCTGTTTTAAAATCTCCTTAACTACTAATTTATTCAATTTGTGAGGAAATGTGAGTCTTTTTTCTTCTCTTTGGTAGTCCTTCTGGATTGAGGATAACTTGCTTTGCTCTACTGGGTATGATTGGTAGTGAGTTCGAAGTGTGATTTGCAGATTGCACCTGAGATGGGTTAGGTAGATTAGTTATTTGGAGATTTATGCACTCTCTCCAACTTTGCAACTTCACCTCTGTGTATTCCTGGCAAGCCCTGTGATGTTTTTGACCCCTTTCCTAACAAACTTCTCCTTTTTGAATGATCATAAGTCAGTGATTCCCATGAAACACAGGGATGTTCAGTGTCTCCAGAGACAGTTTGAGAATTTACCTAAAGTGTTTGCATGTTCTCCTGGGAGCCTACTGTGCAACCCAGTTCCAAATAGGACAGGTTGCTTCAGGAGTCTAGTTTTGGGTGTGACATGTTTTGCCCATTGCACCTGGCTTTGAGTGATTAACAAATCAGTGCTGAGCGTGGCATTTTGGTTTGGAAGAGGACACTGCGATTGGACTACGTTTCTTCTCACTGAATTTGAAGGTTCCTACAAAAGCACCTTTGGTACTTATCCAATGCTTGAGGTGTCTGCTATAAGTTACTCAAATTTCTGAAGAACATAAGATTGCAGGGATCACTGCTTCTGGTAAGTGTTGATCTTAGTCTTGGGCTTGTAAACCAAGTCTGGAGGTGATGATGAATTTCATTGTATATGTCTACCTTTGTTGAAAGATTGTTCAGAAATATGGAAAATGTATTACAATGTCCAGATTCTTGTTATTGATATAAATCCGTCAGTGTGAAGTTGTACTATGGGAAGTAGTTGGAAAAACAACTTAAGTTTCCTAGGCGTTTACAGAGAAGGTCCGTTTTCTTATATGCTTCAGAGAAGAATTGGACAATGACCTGGAGGCTAGTTTCTTAGTGAGCACATATGCTTGTTGAAACTCAATAATTTGAAATTAGAGTAACTTTGGTTTTGTATTGGAGCAAGTAGTTGTTGAACAATTTGCTGCTTGTTCTGTATATTCTTTCCAAGTTTGTGTGTAATTTGCTGGAGGTGAGGTGTAGTGTTGCAAGTTCTGCAGTGTTTCAATACGTGAGGATCATGGCTTTTGTGCTATGCACTGCAGGTGGTCACAAATTTCTGAGGGCAGCCGAATTGAACAAGGACACTCCATTATTCTTCTTGTCCGACAGGAATCAAAGGCTTTTGTTAGCTCAGGAAAGGCCATGTACTTTTTTTTTGCATTCTTCATGGATTTGCTTTTCAGAGAAGATTGTGTCTGTCAGTGGTCCCTCTTGGTGGGTGAAAATTGCATTGTAATTCACGAAAGGTTTCCAGCTATCGGGAAGAGGCAGTTGAGGATTGCACCAATGATCTTCCATGTGACCGACAGCAGGGAGGCTCTTCTGTAATTTCACGAACTGGACTTGTCTCCCTTATTGAATATTAAACCAACCCAGCTGTCACTTTAAATAGTCATCCTTGTAAAATTAATTTGATCATTAAACTGTCATCTGAACACATTCTGAAAATGTTTTGTATGAAACTGAACATTTAGCTGAGTTAGGTTGAGGATAGTCAAGATCTATTTTTGACCACATTATGGATCTCCTTCAGAACAAGATATGTAATACATTCAGTGGTGAGAAAGGTGAAAATTTGATTGGAACCGATGATTAAGTGGTAATTAATTTGCATTCTATATTGTCAAACTGTAGAAACATTTTATAGTTTTACAGTTTTAGAAAACGTGTGGCATGGTGTACAATGTTCATCAGAGTATTTAGCATTTGTCAAAAATACCTACTAAAAATGAATATCATAAGATAACTTTATGAAAGAATCAACCAACTTTTTTTATCTTAATGAACATCCATCAAGTAACATCCCCAATTATGACACTCTGTTTATAGCATGGGAATTGTTCACATGGTGTTTACATTAATTCCGGAACATTGGAAGTGGTACAGACTGTTAAATGATAAAATTAACACTTATGGATTGTTGTTGTAACATTCACCAAGTGAATTTAATAGTACTGGTGATGCAATTTTGAATGCTCACTGAATTTAAAAAGTGGATCACATCTAATTACACACTTTTTTAAGTTTTCTGAAATTTCACAGCAAGAGCAATGCTAATGTGTAAGTAAGATCTTCAACTAAATTTAGGTGTTCGTCTGATGAAACTGTAATTTAGCTTCACCTTTGAGATGTTTACCAACTTTGTTTTACATTATAAGCATTTTCTGTTTTAGATTTCCATTTTTCAGTTAATCTCTTTAATTATTTAGTGTTTCTATCTGGTGAGTTGCTTTAAAAGAATGTTAAGAGGTAATGCATTGTTATAAGGAGAATGTTTTGTTTAAATCAGTAGACTGAGTGACAAGATACCAAGCTATTAACAAGACCGCATCACGATGATTGGTCATTTCAGAAGCGACTTAAAAACAATTCTGTTTTCCAACCCCTGCAATCATCTCTCTCCTCGCCACCCGCATGCATTGAATCATTTTGATAACTGCTAAATGAAGCAAGGATCAGTTTGTCTACCAGTTCTACTGGACGCATTTTTTAGATCAGAAGTCTGAATTAAAAATACTTGCCCTAGCTATGAATAATAAACAAGGAACTGTGAGCACATCAGTGCAAACATAAACCTGTTCCTCTGAGAGTATTCACACTGTAACTGCTGCCTATATCACTTCTGTTAATTAAAACTTAGCAATTTAAATGATACACAAATTAGTTTTCTAAAAGGAAAGGAATTTCTTTGTCATGTTTTCTATCGAAATAGAATCACTTGCATTTATATATTGACAAGTTACCAGAAATTAATTTTAAATAATTCCTTGGGTGCCTTTCAAGTACAAAGGTCCATCCTGAGGGGCGTAATGAAGAGGTGGATGTTTTTCCTTTCCTTTCTTTCCTTCCTCCGTAATGTATTTACACTTTTAATATGGTAAACTATTGTACAATGTTTTAAAGAAACAAAAATGGGTACAGCGCACTTGCAGGCAAAATTAGCCAGTGACCAAAAGTATAATCAGGAAGAAGGGGTCACAGCTAGTGAGCCTGGATACCAGAGATAGTAGGAACTGCTGATGCTGGAGAATCTGAGATAACAAGGTGTAGAGCTGGATGAACACAGCAGGCCAAGCAGCATCAGAGGAGCAGGAAAGCTGACATTTAGGGTCTGGACCCTTCTTCAGAAATGGGGGAGCGGAAGGGGATTCTGAAATAAAGAGGGTGAGGGGGGAGGTGGATGGAGGATGGATAAAGGAACAGATAGGTGGAGAGGAGATGGACAGTTCAAGGAGGCAGGGATGGAGCCAGTAAAGGTGAGTGTAGATGGGGAGTTAGGATGGGGTTGGTCATTCAAAGGAAGACGGACAGGTCAAGGAGGCAGGGATGAGGCTGGTAGGTAGGAGGTGGGGGTGGGGGTTGAGGTGGGAGGAGCAGATAGGTGGGGAAAAAAGACAGACAGGTCAGGGAGGCTGGGATGCAGCTGGTAAAGGTGAGTTTAGGTGGGGAGTTAGGATGGGGGTAGGTCAGTCAAGGGAAGATGGACAGGTCAAGGAGGCAGGGATGAGGCTGGTAGGTAGGAGGTGGGGGTGGGGGTGGGGGTTGAGGTGGGAGGAGCAGATAGGAGCTCGAACAGTTCGTCCACTTAACACTAACACCTTCCACCCCAACCTTAAGTTCACCTGGACCATCTCCAATACCTCCTCTCTCCTTACTGGACCTCTCTGTTTCCATCTCTGGCAACCACCTGGAAACCGATATCTATTTCAAGCCCACTGACTCCCACAGCTACCTAGAATACACCTCCTCTCACCCACCTTCCTGAAAAAATGCCATCCCCTATTCCCAATTCCTTCGCCTCTGCCGCATCTGCTCCCGAGGTGAGGCATTCCACTCCCGGACATCCCAGATGTCCTTGATTTTCAAGGACCGCAACTTCCCCTCCACAGTGGTCGAAAACACCCTCGACCGCATCTCTCGCGTTTCCCGCAACTCATCCCTCACACCCCCTCCCCGCAATAACAACAAAAACAGAATCCCCCTCGTCCTCACATTCAACCCCACCAACCTCCGGATCTAACGCATCATCCTCCGTCGCTTCCGCCACCTACAATCTGACCCCACTACTAAAGACATTTTTCTCTCCCTACCCTTATCTACCTTCCGGAGGGACCACTCTCTCCACGACTCCCTTGTCCGCTCCACACTCCCCACCAGCCCCACCATCCCCGGCACTTTTCCCTGCAACCGCAGGAAGTACTACACCTGCCCCTACACCTCCCTGCTCACCCCCATCCCAGGCCCCAAGAAAACCTTCCACATCAAACAGATGTTCACCTGCACATCTGCTAATGTGGTATACTGTATCCACTGATCCCAATGTGGCCTCCTCTACTTCGGAGAAACCAAGCAGAGGCTTTGTGGAACACCTATGCTCGGTTCGCGACAAACGACTTCACCTCCCAGTCGTGAACCACTTCAACTCCCCCTCCCACTCCTTGGACAATGTGTCCATCCTGGGCCTGCTTCATTGCCAAAACAATGCCACCTGAAGGTTGCAGGAACAGCACCTCATATTTCGCTTGGGAACCCTGCAGCCCAATGGTATCAATGTTGACTTCACAAGCTTCAAAATCTTCCCACCTCCCTAACCTGTCCGTCCTTTCTCCCACCTATCCGCTCATCCCACTTCAACCCCCACCCCCACTTCCTACCTACCAGCCTCATCGCCACCTCCTTGACCTGTCCATCTTCCCTTGACTGACCTACCCCCATCCTAACTCCCTACCTACACTCACCTTTACCGGCCCCATCCCTGCCTCCCTGACCTGTCCGTCTTTTCTCCCACTTATCCGCTCTTCCCACCTCCACCCCCACCTCCTACCTACCAGCCTCATCCCTGCCTCCTTGACCTGTCTATCTCCCCTTGACTGACCAACCCCCATCTTAGCTCCCCACCTACACTCACCTTTACTGGCTCCATCCCCGCATCCTTGACCTATCCATCTCCTCTCTACCTATCTTCCCCTCTATCCATCTTCCATCCGCCTCCTCCCCCCTCTCTCTCTTTATTTCAGAATCCCCTTCCCCTCCCCCAGTTCTGAAGAAGGGTCCAGACCCGAAACGTCTGCTTTCCTGCTCTTCTGATGCTGCTTGGCCTGCTGTGTTCATCCAGCTCTACACCTTGTTATCTTTGAGTCTGGATATCATTCTTTTTTTCTTGGAAATTAACAGTACTAATTTGGAACAAGAGTCATAGACACAATGTTAATTCTGTTTCTCTCTCCACCGATGCTGCCAGACCTGCTGAGTTTCTTTTTAGTTCGTTTTTAATTTTCTGCCACATTCATTTTTTGAGTAATTAGCTTTTCCTACTATTTTTAAACAGTCAGATTATTACGTTGCATTGTACAACATTATTTACGTCATTTGAGTATATTCAAAATGTTTACCAGTCGTATATCATTATTTTGCTTGAATATATAATTCAGTAAACAATACTATAAACCACCATTGCTTATGGGTGAATAGATGCTCCATAATTCTTTGTATTTTGTGAGGACGTTAATTCATGGAAGAACGAATAAGGTTAAGGAGTACTCAATGAATAGCAAGACACTAGGCCTAGTGCAGGAAAGTGAGGCTAGAATACTAGTTTGTCGTGTATTTTTGGCAATACTGACTTGTTGGGCCAAAGAGCCTCTTCTGTACTGGATGATTCTATGGACTGCAGTTTTGTAATGCTGTATATCTAAGGTTAGTTCGAAACATGTTTTTTTTCCACTTTCCCAGTTTCGAAATTGTGTACACGTTCCAATATTTAAACGAATTCAGCAGTTTTTATATTCTTCAAATGTGCTGATGCTTTGTTAAAGCTGGTCCTTGAAGTGTTCCATTTTGTCAATTTGACAAACTTATTTACTTCAGTTTTATCAGTTTTGTTAACATTGAATTTTCCTGTCTAATGGCTCTTGTATTTATGCCCCTTGCAGAGTGGAGGCTAACCACGCAGGAAGGTTTTGGTTTGCCCTGGGTTAGCTAATCTCATCCTGGCAGCAGTTGGAATGCTGATTAGCATCAGCAACCAGGGTTTGGGAAAATGAAATCAACAAGGATCCACCCCCAGAGATAATAGGTACTGTAGATGCTGGAGAATCCGAGATAACAAGGTGTGGAGCTGGATGAACACCGCAGGGCAAGCAGCATCATAGGAGCAGGAAAACTTGACATTTCAGGCCTAGGCTTTCCTGCTCCTATGATGCTGCTTGGCCTGCTGTGTTCATTCAGCTCCACAGCTTGTTATCAAGGATCCACCCCCACCCCTCTCCTTTCAAAAGTGCAAGCAAGTTGTCACTGAGCAAATGATCAGGAGTAGCTCTTTGCAGTTAATGTTAATAACTGGTCAGTATTCTAAACACATATGGTAGCAACGACCATTTGGTTTTAATACCTATAGTTACGACTGTGAGCCATTTTGAAAACTGTCTTTAGCAAAATGGGGAGAAAGTTGGTTGGACGAAGTATATTGTCAAAGAAGTGCACTTGAGCACCGTAAATGTGTACTATACTAAAGTGAGAAGCGAAGCATTGATACTTTGTGCTTGATCGAAGTTGTAGTCTACAACTTGGGATCATGGACCAAATCTTACAGGACTGGAAGTATATTTTAGCGTACAATGTCAGACCTTTTCTTGAACCCTTTAACTGGAAAGTATAATTTTTCTCATACCTTGTAGGAGATGTAAACTGAAAAGTAGTGTGATAAGGACAGTAGAACATCTAGGATCCTACTGAGTGAACCGACAGTGCCAGTATCATTCACCAATGAGTTAGAATTATATAAAAACTAAACAGCAAAGGGGGATAAATTAGAATTCAAATCAGCTATGGGAAGAGAAATACAGTTAGAGAAAAGCTTGTCAGACAGCATCTGAGGAGCAGGAAAGCAAACGTTTCAGGCTGACACAAGGGTTTTGGCTTGAAACATTGACTTTCCTGCTCCTCAAATGCTGTCTGACCTGCTGTGCTTTTCCACCTCCACACTTATTGACTCTAGCTTCTAGCATCTGCAGTCATTTCTGTCTACAGTCAGAGAAAGAAAGATTACGTTAAGGGAGGGGGAAAAAAGAGAATGAAAATGTAAGAAAAAGATTTCTTTTGGAAAATGAAACTAAACAGTTTTAAATGAAGTTCACCTTCTGGGTCAGATTGATTGATTGGCATCCTATTAACTTTTATCACATGAGCAAAAGGGTACTTAAAATAAATCGTAACTTAGTATAATTGGCAACTAATATGCAAATACAGATAATATTTCAAAATAATGGGAACCCTAGGACACTTTCTTAAAGCCCTCTTCCCTACCTCTTCTACCTTCATCTCCACATCAAGTTCAAATATTTCTATATCACTAGTTTGTCTGGAGCACATTCAGCTGGTTCTGCCACATTCCTCCCTTCCTTTAGTTCACCAGGCCAAACATATTCTAAATTCTCTCCACCCACCTTAGCTGTGAGTTTGCAAGTTTGTCTAGCTTTTAGTTCTATCTCCCTCATTTATTCTTGAAACTCATCTTAAGAGAGATCTATCTCCTACTCCTTGACCCTTTTCCACTAAATTGCTGCTCTCCTAACTATTCCTACTAGTATCCATGTTACGCACTATCATTCCTAGTTCTCAAACATTCAGGTATTTTGTTTCTTCCTAATAAATCTGCCATCATCACCCTTCCTATGAAAAAGTTCTTTGCCCCATTATCCTTACAAATTGCCACATCAACTTCATGCTCCATTTCCCCTCTAAAATCCTTGAACGTTTTTTTGCGTCCCAGATCCATCACCACCACCTCCAAAACTCCATGTTTCAATCCCACCATTCAGGTTTCTAACACCACAGCAGGTCTGAAATTCCTTGCATTAAAGTCACACATGACACCTGTAAACTATCCCTTGTCATTTTTCTGAACATCTCTGCAGCCTTTAACAAGGTTGAGAACACCATGGCCGTCCAATAGAATAGCTTGATAATCCAAAAGTATAGTAGTAGTGTTTTCATGCTGATAACACCCATCTCAAACTTATCACCACCTCTATCAACTGCTCATTGTTGCTGAATTATGAAACTGCTCATCTGACATCCAGACTGTACCCCTTGGTTTAACACCCTGTATTCCCCAATTACTATCTCCATCCCTATGCTTGGTAACAGTCTGAGTGTAACCAGTCTGTCTGGAACTTTGGAGTCATATTTGACCCTGAGATGAGCTCTTGTTCACAAACTCAAGCCATCACTTAGACCGCCTGCTACCTAAAGACTTGACCATTTCAGTGAAATCTTCATATTCACCGATCAAAGTTGCTTTCTAGTTCAGTAATGTCGTTTTTTTAAAAAATTCTCATCCTTGTTTTTCAATTCCTCCATAACCTTGCTCCTCCCTACTTCTGTAATCCCATCCACCCTCAGATATCTGTGTTTCCCTAATTCTAGTCACTTGTGCATCCTTGATTTTTAATTGCTGATGCATTCAGCTCCCTAAGCCCTACACTGTTGAATTCCATCCCTACACTTCTCTGCCTTTCTATCTACTGTCCATCTTCTGTAACAATTTGAACATATTTTTGGCTATCTGAATTAATAGACTGAACTCTCCCATTTTTAGTTAGTGTTTTGACAAGTGAAATTCATGATGCACAGACCATCGTGGCCCTAGTAAACTTTTTTCAGCAATCTTCCACTATACTTCTTATTAATTATGTAACCAGGATCTTGGACACACTTCTTATACAATCTCACTGAAGGAAAGGCAGAAACATTTGCTACTGCCAGGATCTTCTGACAGTGTGGTGTTTGACCATTATCAATGAGGAAACTTCCCAGAAAGATAAATTAGCTCTCCACTTTATCGACAGCGACCTGGAGGTGCTGGTAGAGTGGCAGTTTATTACCATGCTGATTGCTTCAGGAGACCATGCCATCAGACACTGCCAGCCTGGACTCAAATAAGTATCTTGCTTAAAAAGGAATGCACGGCAATGCAGCAAAATAGAGTCATAGAGCTGTACAGCATGGAAACAGATCCTTTGGTCCAACTCGTCCATACTGACCAGATATCCTAAATTAATCTAGTCCCATTTGACAGCATTTGGCCCAAATTCCTCCCAGTCCTTCTTATTCATGTACCCATCCAGATGCCTTTTAAATGTTGTAATTTTACCAGCCTCCACCACTTCCTCTGGCAGCTCATTCCACACATGCACCACCATCTGCATGAAAAAGTTGCCTCTTAGGTCCCTCTTAAATCTTTCCCCGTCACCTTAAACCTATGCCCTCTAGTTTTGGACTCCCCCACCCTTGGGAAATGACCTTCACTATGCATGCCCCTCATCCTTTTATAAACCTCTATAATGTCACCCCTCAGCCTCTGATGCTCCATGGAAAACAGCCCTGGCCTATTCTGCCTCTCCCAGTAGCTCAAACTTTCCAATCCTGGCAACATCCTCGTAAATCTTTTGTGAACAGTTTCAAGTTTCACAATATCCTTCCTAAAGCGGGGAGACCATAATTGCATGCAGTATTCCAAAAGTGGCCTAACTAATGTCCCGTACAGCTGCCACATGACCTCCCAACTCCTATACTCAACGTGCTGACCAATAAAGGCAAGCATACCAAACATAATCTTCACTATCCTGTCTACCTGCAAATCCACTTTCAATGAACTATGAACCTGCACTTCAAGGTCTCTTCGTTCAGCAACAGTCCCCAGAACATTACCATTAAGTGTAGAAGTCCTGCCCTTATTTGCCTTTCCAAAATGCAGCACCTTACATTTATCTAAATTAAACTCCATCTGCCACTCGTTGGCCCATTGGCTCGTCTGACCAAGATCCCATTGTACTCTGAGGTACCTTCTTCACTGTCCACTACACCTCCAATTTTGGTGTCATCTGCAAACTTACTAACCATACCTCCTATGTTCACATCCAAATCATTCATATAAATGACAAAAATCAGTGGACCCAGCACCAACAACAACAAAATAAAATCCGAAAGAACTGCGGATGCTGTAAATCAGGAACAAAAGTAGAAGTTGCTCCAAAAGCTCAGCAAGTCTGGCAGCATCTGTGAAGAAAACATCAGAGTTAAAGTTTCAGGTCTAGTGACCCATCCTCAGAACTGCACAAAATCCTTGTGGCACACCACTAGCATTTGGCCTCCAGTCTGTTAAGCAGCCTTCCACCACCACATTCTTCTTGTAGATTTGGCTATCATGACCTCCATTATTACCTACATCATCATTTTATTTACTAGTGTTAAATTAATCACTTCCTCCCATTAGTTTATTTCAGATTCCTGATCGTTTGTTACCTTCATTGTAAAACTGATTGAATACTCAATTAACAAGATTAAGTTTCCTTATTATTTACTATAGTCTTTCCTGCAACGACATTCAATGGAATAGTCCCCTTTTCAACTTATTTTCTCTTAATACATTTTATAAAAATGTTTGTTGTTGACTTTGATATCCCTTCTGACTTCTCAGTAGTCTCATTTTGTGGCACTAGTGTGAGCTTTTTGTGTGATCCTTTGACCTACTTCGTTTGTTCACTGCAGTTACTTAACTACTTTGTCTCTTAAGCATATTTACGGGTTTTGTATCATTTTAAAAATATTTCTTTGAATATATCCCAATATTTGTAGGTTTGCTGCTTGATAATTCTACACTGTTTACAGAGGTTAATTCATTTCTCATACTAAGAAGATTAAATTTGAAAGCCTTGGTGATGGTTCTCCTTTCCTCTCAAGTATAAAATCCAACTCAGTTATGTTGTGGTTGTTGTGTGTAAGGTGTACCACAACTGTCAGATTGCAAATGAATTCTAGTCTGTTATCTGTTATTGATTCTCGTGTGTCTAAGATTCCTTGTTGGCTCCAAAGCATTTTGGGCCAGATTATAGCAGTCAGTAGTGAATATAATGCTGCTGCTCCCCACAGTCTTTATGAGCTTTGCACTGCGAGTTCCTAGACAAAAATTGGAGCATCCTCTCCAAAGCTTCTGGGGCCTCTGTGCAAGAGGAAGTAACAATGTAACTCCTTAATGAATCAGAAAGAAGAATTATTGGTGAGCAACCTGAAGCTTGAACTAGGAATTATTATTAAGACTATTTAATTCACTGTCTAATAAAACACAGAGCGTAAAGATCTCAACTTTCATCAAGTTGGGGTGACTTAGTAGTCCGTTAAAAGTGGTAAATGGGTTTCAATTCCAAGAAAAGAGATAACATGCACTTAGATTCACTAAACATTCAAAATGTCATTTTTATTTTCAATCTTGAGTTTGTTAGTTGAAGGATTGCAAGCCTGAAAGATTCTTGGTTCACTGTAGAAAAATTGAGCTTCTCTACCTGTAATGATTTCCAGGCAGGGTTTCCTTTTTTTGGCCTGGGATCTCTTGCCTTAATTTAGGGGTGGGGATGGTCTTGTCTCCCAAAAGAGCTGAGTTGTAACTCTTTCTTTAAAATAAATCAAATATAATGTGTTTCTTAGCACTGACTGTTTTTGTTGTGTGACTATGGTGGTGGGTTTTCTACTGGCCGCACAATTTTTTGATGCCATTAGCCATTGTCACATGCCAACACTCCATATGTGAAGAACCTCTGAATGTCTGTATCTCCATTTCCTAATAAACTTTGCAGTCAAATAATGTGACCGTAAGACCTTGAAGTCCTTTTGCAGAACTTCAAATTTACTCTTATCTATGTCCTTTGTTTCCAAATGATCCCCATGCTGGAATCGTAGAGTGGTTACAGCTCAAAAGGAGGCTCTTTGGCCTGTCGTGTCTGTGTTGACTGTCTGCCCTGAAATTCTTTTCTGTTTCATTAATTATCCAATTCCATTTTGAAAACTGTGGTTCTCTAGGCATTTATTTCCAGATGCTAACTGCTCATTGCATAAAAAACCCTTTGGTTCTTTCACCACTCACCTTAAATTGGTGTCCTCTGATTCTCCACTCTTCCAGCACCAGGAGTAGTTTCTCCCTACTTACTGTGTCTAGATCCCTCACAATTTTTAACAACAACAACAAATCTCCCCTCAAACATCTCTAAGGTGAACAACCTCAGCTTTGTTAATCTACCTGCATAGCTGAAAAATCTCATCCTCTGTGCCTTCACACCCTTTCCAGCTATGTAAAATTGGAAACTATATTCCAGTTGAGGCTGCCACAGTTTCTACACTGCATCTGTGAGTGGACTTCAAGCATACTTCATTGGTGCTCTGGTTGCTGGCCCTCACATCCCAGAACCTTTTGTGTTTATTCTGTGATAGCTCAAATGTTAGCACCCAGGAAGCAATGTACCATTTGAGAGTATGGGATGTCATTGACAGAGGATGTTGTATAGCCCTTGACAGTAGAATTCCCTACTATTACTGTTAACCTATACATGTCATCTCTACTTTTTATCCACAGGTGCCTTGCAGTATGATAAGTCTTCTACTTGTTGTCTTTTATTTCAAATTACTGCTACATAAATAGATATACATATTGGACTAATCTAGCTCCTTTTGACCTTTACCTGTTGTTTCTTGTTGTACCCTAACTTGTATGTAAAGGTAGTCACCAGTCTCCTTTAATAGCTTCTATACTCCCGGGTAGCCTGTGGAGCAATCACGCAATGAAACATCAGCTCCAGAAAATGTGCTGTCTGCCAACTGTCCATCTAGTTGATTCTTTAGCTCTGCAGCTTTGCGTTTCAAGGATTGCAGCATTTGTGCACTTCAAAGACATGTAGTCACCCTGATCTGTAAATCAATATAATGCACACCACACACACGCTCCAGTTTCATTTCCTGCTATACCTATCTACATATTTAATTCAATGGTTTATAGAATCACTAACACTCATTGAACACATTTGCATGTGTTCAATGATTTGAAGTCACTTTTCTTCTAATTCCTGGAACCTGTAGTTTGCACGTACTACCTGTTTCTGCATGGGTTACCTCTGGGTGCTCTGATTTCCTCCCATAGTCCAAAAATGTCCAGCTAAGGTAGATTGGCCATGCTAAATTGCCCATAGCACCAAGGATGTGAAGGCTAGGTGGGTTAGCCATGGGAAATGCAGGTTTATAGGGATGGGGTAAGGGGGATCAGTCTGGGTGGGATGTTCTTCGGAGGTCAGTGTGGACTGAATGGACCAAAAAGCCTGCTTTCACACTTTAGGGATTCTATGATTCTATAAAAAACATGAAATAGAGTTCAGGTGAATAATTATTATAGGAGAAAAATATTTGGTTCTTTTGGCCACAAATGCTGCTTGCTGGGTCTTTAGGATTTTCAAGTGGGTGAAATGAGGGTAGGCTGGAAAAACAATCCAGAAAAAGATTATTGAAAGGACAGTGGGTGACGCCTTTTCAAAATAGTGGTGAAACTGTATTTAAGTACCTGATCTATGATATACTGATCTCAGTATCCTAATTATCAAATCCAAATGTTAGAGAAACGTCCCTGTAGTCATCCATTTCTACTGTACTACTAAATTGCACTAAGGATACCACTGCTTTATCTTCCAGAGAAAGATCATCTTCGGCATGTGGAGAAAGATGTCCTTATTCCCAAAATGGTGAGAGAGAAGGCCAGAGAACTCTGTTCAGAGAAGGTTGAAGGTAATGATTTATCATGTCATGTCATGTGAGATATACCTGAAGGCAGGCCCTTGGCTCATTGTCAGCTGATGCTTCAGCCTGAGCTGTTTACATGTTAATTTTCTTTTGTCAGTGGTAGTTTGCCATCTCCGGTATTAGACAGGGAACAGGAAACAAAACCACATTTTTGGCATTATTCTGAATCTCATTCTAGCCATCCATCAACCATGCTAACCTGCATGCTAATAATTTATCCTTTGACAGTATTTCTGTGTTAGATGTATGCAGTATATTGAAACAATAGCACCTGTAAAGCAAGGTGTAATGTTTATCAAATTACTGCGATTCAATGCTACATTATTCAGCAGCAACATTTAAAAGGTGCATGACCAAGTTTATAAGTGTACACTCTGATGTAGTGCTGGATCATACAGATCCAGTCCCTGATATTTGATCTAGCTGTTGTCAATCAGCGTAACAGTTGGAACACTACTTCTCAGTGCCTCATCCTAGGTGGATGGGAGACATAATGAGGGAAAAATGTCAGCCAGGATTTGCATTCCTGATCACTGATTATCCCTTGGTGGCATCTTCTGAAGATATGCTGTTAGACTCCACGTGTACCCAGTTGTATCTCTCGTATCAAATCTCTCAACTCTCCACCTTTGTTTATTCGGCTTGCCTTGCCTGATATCCAGTGCTGGGTGTGTTGTGGCTTCTTCCGATTAAATATTAGGAACCCTGAAGCTGTTTTCTTCAGTCGCTGCCACCAACTCCATTCTTTTTCTCGTTGAATTTATCTATTTCCCTGGCTACTTCCCCAACGTTATCAAAATTATTCTCAATCTTGGTATCCTGTTTGAACTTCTGAGCTTTCAACCTCATATCTTTCCCATTACTAAGACCATCTCAGCTCTTGTCACAGCTTCTTTGCTATAGAAACCCTCATTCAATCTCTGAATGAGGGTTCAGACTGAACAATTTCAAATCTCTCCTGGTCATTTTCTCACCTTTTACCTTTGTATTCCAAACCTGTTGTCTTGACTTGCACCATGTTCCTTTATTAAGAGCACACAAACTTCTGCAGGCATAGGTTGTTTGGCTCTTGCCGTTCATTAAGATCATGGATTATTTGATTGTAATGTGAACTGCACTTTCCTGCCAGATTCCCATAACTCGACACCTTCATAAATCAAAGTCTGCCTAACTCAGTCTTGAATATGAGAGTGTGGAACTGGAGGAACACAGCAGGTCAGGCAGCGTCAGAGGAGCAGGCAAGTTGACGTTTCGGGTCGGGACCCTTCTTCAGAAGTGGCCATTTCCTGATGCTACCTGACCTGCTGTGTTCCTCCAGCTCCACACTGTGTTATCTCTGACTCCAGCATCTGCAGTTCTTACTGTCTCTCAGTCTTGAATATGTTCATTGACCCAGTTTCAATTGTTTCTTGAGGAAAAGAATTTGAAAGATCAGCATGAAATATTATCCTAAATATCGGGTGTTACTTATCTACTGCCTTGCCTTTTAGCAATTCGCCCGTCTACATTGCCAACGCTGCCACCGTACATTTGTAATTGCAATTAATTATCTTTAAGACTCCAGGTTGAGATCCAAGCTTCTCATCTTCAAACTTAATATGAAACTTCTATATTGTTCTGACCGGTTTTACTGAGAAAATCCTTTACAATGAAATCATGAGTGTTCCGTATCCCTGAGGCAAAGGTCTATTTGGACAGCACATTTAGGGAGGTAGTCAAACTGCAGTTTAGGGATGTGCAGTCAGAGAAGGAATAGTTGACTGCCAAACAATTCAAGAGAACCAGGCAGGTAGTGCAGGAGTCAGTAGTGAAACTAGAAGATTCAAAGCCTAAGGTTGATAGGCAATTCTTTAGTTAAGGGAACCAACAGGCATTCTGCAGCCATAAATGTAATACTAGGATGATAGGTTGCCTCTTTGATCCCAGGGACAACGGTGTCATCAGGCATTCTTCTAGGTGAACAGCCAGAGGTCATATTCTGTGTTAGTACCAATGACTTTGGCAGGAAGGGGGATGAGGTCATGTGTAAGAAGAAGGGAGCTAGAAGGAGATTGAAAAGCAGAACCTCCAAAGCAGTAATCTGAGAATTATTCCTGATCCCATATGCAAGTGAGTACAGAATTGAGTGATTGAATGCATGGTTGAGAAATTGGCCTGGTTCTGGGGCAGGTAGAGCCTGTATAAGATGAACAGGTTATGTTGTGGCAGTAGTAGGGGTTGTCTCATTTCAGGAAGCTTTTCTAGTGCTTTTGGGGAGGGTTTAAACTAGATTGGCAGGGATGGGATCCTAAGAGTGAGCTCAGATTCAAGAGAGACAGAACTAGTAAAAGGAAGTGGAAGAGTAGAAAGCAAAAACAGAGGACAGATGAAGCAATAACAAGCATCAGATAAAATCAATCTGGAGAATAGTGTTAAAATACACGCAATATTTTAAAATGTTTGATGATTTGAATCCACAAGTTGAGGCCAAATGATCTAATTTAATTGGTAACTCAGAGACATGACAACAGTTAACTGACATTGGGAGCTGAATGTGCAAGGATATTCTAGATTTAGGAGGGATAGACAAAAAGGAAAGGGAGGTAATATTGCGCTCATAGTAAGGGATGCCATCAGTTTGCTGACATCAACACATGCACACTATGGACTGCATAATTTTGCATGTTTCAACAGGATCATGCTCAAGTTTAAACAAGCTATGGCTGTGAATAGGGTGTGGTTGCAGCCCAGGAGAAGGGCAAGGGAGGCTGGAGATGAGACCTTGGAGAAAGGAAGGATGAGAGGGAGGTAGCCGTGTCCCAAGCTGCTGTAGTAATTACAACACTGACATCTACCCAGCAATGTGCGAAATTGCCTAACTCTGTCCTGTCCCCAAAAAACAGGACAAACCCAACCCAATTATCACCTCTTCAGTCTACTGTCAATCATTAACGAAATGATGGAAGTTGTCATTGCTAGTGCTATCAAGTGTCACTTACTCATCAGGAACCTATTCACTGACGTTCACTTTGAATTGCATCCAGCCCACTCAGCTCCTGATCCCAGTTACAGCCTTGGTCCAAACGTAACAAAAGAGCTGAACTCGAGGGAAAATGAAAATCATTGTCCTTGACATTGAAGCAGCATTTGAATGAGAATGTCATCACGAAACTGTAACAAAATTAGGACTAGTGAGAGTCTAAAGGGAAAGCTGTCCACTCATTTGTATCATCCCTGATACAAAGGAATATGGTTGTCTTTGCTTGAGATCAAGTATCTAAGGTCTTACAAGTTAATCTTTAAACCCCTTCAGATACACTGAACAAATCCCATGTACAACTGATTCAAAGTACAAATTCTAAACTAAATGACATTAAAATAATATATCAATCCTGCACTGTACATTAGACTTGCCACTTATCAGCCCAAGCTTGAATGTTGTCCAGATCTTGCTACATTTTGATGTGGACTGCTTCAATATCTGAGAAGTCATGAATGATGCTGAGCATCGTACAATTGGTAACAAGCATATCAGATAATCATAGAACTGTTACAGCGCAGAAGGAGGCCATTCAGCCCAGCGTGACTGCATGGGCTCTATTACCCAGTACCAATCTCCTGCCTTTTCCCCATACTTTTCCCCATACTATTCCCCATCCCAACATCCTATTTCTATCCAAAAAAAAATCATCCATTGCCCTCTTGAATGCCTCAGTTAAATATGTCTCCACCACATTTCCAGATAGTACATTCCATACCTTAATCATTGGCTGTGTTAACCATTCTCTATGTGAAAAAGTTATTTTTCTCACATCAAACTTGCTTCTTTTGCACAGTACTTTAAATCTATGTTCTCTTGTTCCTTTTTACTTTCTGATTGGGAACAGCTTTTTCCTATCTACTCTGTCCACCTTGCTCTTGATTTTGAAAGCCTCTGCCAAATTTCCTCTCAGCCACCTTCTCTTCAAGGAGAGAAGATGCCCTGTCTGACCTTATGATAAAGAGAAGGTCATTGATGAAGTGACTGAAGGTGGTTGGGCCTAGGAGTCTGGTACTGTCCCTATCTCTTAACCAAGAAGCCCAAGCCCAAGTTCAAGTCCCACCTACTCCAGAGATGTGTAATAACATCTCTGAACAGGTTGATTCAAAAATATCTACCTTGATAAACAAACAAAATATGATCCATCAACCCAGACTTCAGTCTGGGGATCTGACTTGTCACAATACTCAAGACTTCGTCATCCATACTCAAAGCCACCTGCTTGATCAGCATCCTGGCTCAACATTCACTCCTTCAACCACTGACACCCATTGTGTACCATCTTCAAGATGCACTACAGCAACTCACCAAGGCTCCTTGACAACACTTTCCAAACCCTTGCCTGGTACTGCCCAGGATGATGAGGGCAACAGATGCAAGAGAGCTCAGGCAGTTCTCCAAGTCACACACCTTCCTGACCTGGAATTACATTGCCATTTCTTCGCTGTCGCTGAGTCAGAATTATGGAACTTCTTTTGCTAACAGCAATTGGGTATACCTACACCACATGGACTGCAGCGGTTCAAGTTCGCAGGCTCATCACCAACTTCTCAAGGACACTTGTGGATGGGCAATAAATGCTGGCCTGGCCAGTGAAATCCAAACCCTGTGAAAGAACTTTGTTTAAAAACTTATGAGCCTTATAATTCCATACCAAATAAGAAAATTAAAAGTAAAACTTCCATCAGAAAGATCAAGAGCATCAAAACTACAATGATGCCTATATGTATATTTGCAATTCCTTTTATAATATATATTTTGTCATCTTTGATTCCAGGAACCATCCCCATTTCAATTCCACAGTTGCTCAGATTCGTGAGCTCAATAAAGCCATGAGGTTAGACAGCAGATTTGCTCTGAGGCCTCTGTCAGTCGTGCTGTAAAGTCACTTATTAGGTCATTAAGGAGTCAGTTCCCTCTGTATGGAAGTGGACATGCTTGGCACCATTCCATTGTAAGTCATTTAAGAATTTAAAGACGCTCATGGGGAGTTGACAGTATGAATGCCCATCATATGGCATATCAGTGTTCTAATGCATTGCATCATTATGCTACCATTGTAACATTAGCACATAATTTTATAAATAAATACAAGTGCTTTTGTCCAATAATTCTATCAAGTTACAATTATTTTTCATGGGAATTTTTAAAAGAAGAAAATCCTATAACCAAGCTTAGGCTTTCATTTACTGTAACAGGGTTAAATGGGGGGAGTAAAAAATCACTGAAGAATGCAGGCACCGTGTTGTATTTGGCGAAAATCTGCTGATACGTATTAATTGGGGCACTCTCAAAATGAAAGGGGTACATTTGGTGTTTTTGAAATTTACCAGCTGGTGTTCTCTGAAAGATTAAAGGCTAACACTTTACCTAGTTTTGTCCTTTAATTTCAATCCTAATTAAGTTACCCATGCAATGACTGTGTTCGTCAACAGTCTGCATTACAAAGAAACTAGTTAATGCTAACAAACTAAATCAAGTCAAAATGAACACCATCCAGAGTTGGTAACTGAACGTCTTTGATACCAGTAATTGCTGTTGAGTGCAGTAACAAGGTCCCTTTCCTTTGAAAATTTCATTTGCCTTTCTTGGAAAGAGACTCCGAATCCTGTAAACCCTTTGTTAACAATGCAACCAATGGGAGCAAGGATTGACATTTTAGTCATGCATAGGTTGAGAACATATCTAAAATAAATATAAAGGAAGTCCTGGAATCTCGAGAAAAAAACGAACAAGAGTAGATGTCAAGGATGGATGTTTGGGGGGTGAGATGATGCAACTGTAGGTAGGAGACATAGACCAGGAGCACTTCCAGGAAAAGTGGGGTAGAACAACCCATGACTTGTGAAGGAGTGGAGAGCATGAACGTCAGGAAAAGTGTTTGGGAAACGGACCATCAGTGTGACAGTGATTCAGTGTATGGCAGTGAGGTAGGGTAAAGTGGTGAAATGTAAGGGAGCAATAGTTTGGTAGTTTGTAACATGTAAAAGATCCCTACAGCTATTAAAATTAGCCTTTTAATTGAGCCCTTGAAGCCTTTCTGTGTTTATGTCCTTGTTGTGTTCATGCAAAATTGCAAATAGGTATGAAATTATTGGAGTCCTTCTTTTCTCTTTCACAGTGCTGTTCTTAAGGAAAATCTTTACCCTGGCAATCAATGTAAAGCAAATACCAATATCACTTTTTGAGATGAACTTCTATAAACGTCTTCACAACCACTTCCAACTGAAACGATGAAACCTTGATTTTGCTGTCACGAATTATAGACTGCTAGATTCTGATAAAACACTATCCTCAGAATTGCCAATGAAGTAAAATGCAGGTTAACTGAGTTGGCTGGATGGCTGGTTTGCGATGCAGTGTAGGTTCAATGAAGTTACCACAAAGGATTCTCCTTCTCAACCTCTCCCTAGGGTCAGTAACCTTCTGCTTAAACTACCACCTTTCTTCTGTCTGTAATGAATGAGCAGTTCTATGATTCTCAGGACTATGGTGACTTTACTTTTTATTTTTCATTTTGGTTGGTACTGAGAGCGGGTGTATTATGTCCTGTCCACAAGTTCAGTCATTACAAACTTAAGCTCATTCACATATTTTCCATAATATTATGACATAATTTAATTCCTTTATATAGGAGTTCTATTAATGCAGATGAGAAAAAACTCCAGCTTTTTTTATTGCATGGATAACTGTGTGGTTAAAATACGTGAATGGATGTCTATCCACCTATTGATCACGTCTAGCATTTGATTGATTGCATCTAATTTTAATGTCAACACCCCCGGAAAGCTGTCATTTTAAAGCTTTATGAAATGAAACTATGTAGCATTCTTTGTCTGTTAAAAGAAAGGCAAATTTGGATTTATTTATATTGCATCTTTCATGCCTATTGGACATCTCAAACCCCTCTACATTCAGTTAAGTACTTTTTAAAGTTAGTCACTGTTATGTTAGGAAAGGCGACAGTAAATTTGAACTCCAAAAGCTCCCACTGACAGCAATGTGATAATGACCACATATTCTGAGATACTCTTAATTTTACTCGTGACCGATCATTGTCTAGAAGGGTACAGATTACTTAAGATTTGGTTATAGTTGTTCACTTATGAAGGATAAAGGAAAATAACAATAGAAGACCTACTGTCATGTTAACCAAATATTTATCTGTGTACTTTTGGGATAGGATAAGAAAGCATGTAGCCAGAAACTGGAAAAAACTGTCAAAAATGATTTTATTTTTCTGATGGATTACTACAATGTGTTATGAATTATTATGAGCAGTTCAGTTTCTGGTCAGTGGTAACCACAGGGATGTTGATGTTGGGAATTCATAGTTAATAATGCCATTGAATGTCAAGAGGGAACTTGCAGGTGGTGAGGTTCTCGTGTATCTGCTGGTCTTGTCCTTCAGATGGAAGTTGTGGGTTTGGAAGGTGCTGTCTAAGAACGTGACTAAAGATCTTGGGCAAACTTCAGATGGGGCAAATGAGATTGTACCACTGTGTTGGCTAGGGCATCTCCACTGCTTTTTAGAAATTTAGCAAGAACTTCATCTGCTCCAGAGGCTATGTTGTTTTTCAGCTGTCAACGGTGAATGCACATTTAAAGCTCAATGTTCTCTGTATTTCCTCTTTTCCCTCAGAACTGTAGAACTTCTTATTTCCCTTAGTCTTTCCTGTTCTGCACTATTTCAGGCTTTAAGCTTCAAGTGCTGTTTCAAATAACTGCTTCAATTTTTCACCTTGACAGTTTTCAGCCGTACGCTATTGAATGGAATTTAGCATTTTTTTTATTATTTAATACAAACTTTCACAGATATCTTTACATAGTGTTTTCTCCTACTATCAGAATCCCTATTCCAAAGTTGATCAATCATAGTAACCATTAACTCATCTCAATCAATGTGTGCAAATTTAACTCAAAAACTTCTTGTCTGTACTGCTAGATCTAAAATTTAATTCCATCTTACAATGAAGGCTGTAGTCAGCTTTAACTTGTTAAAATAAGCAAACATAAATTCTCGTAGAATTCTCATGAAAACATATAAAATGCAGATTGGACTGAACAGGCTAGATGCGGTAAGAATGTTCCCGATGTTGGGAAAGTCCAGAACTAGAGATCACAGTATAAGATAAAGGGGTGAGCCATTCAGGTTTGAGATGAGGAAGAATTTCATCACTCAAAGAATTGTGAATCTGTGTAATTCTCTCCCGCAAGAAGCTGTTGGGGCCAGTTCATTAGCTGTATTCAAGAGGCAGCTAGAAGTGGCCCTTGCAGCTAAAAGGATCGAGGGTTGTGGGGAAAGGTGTTTCAGCACCGTCCTGCTTGGTGGACAACTATAAGCTCTTGTAGTCACGAAAAATCACTGATAGCATATATGTATATAACTTGCATGGCAGCAGAGCTACTCACTCTGATTCTGCAAGTTCATTAGTATCTTTAGAAAGAAAGAAACAAACAAACAATAATTGTAATTGTTTTGAAATTAAGCCCTTTGTCTTTGGTTTTCGGCCTTCATAAAACATGTAGGGTAAAGTTGACAGTACAATCCTAAACATTGCTTGAAGATACAATTTATTACACATGGAACTTGACTGATTTAGTTATCATAAACATGTGCCTCTGATCATTGGTAAAGGTTTGTAAGGGGAATTGGGATACTGAGATTGTGTGATCAGGTATTATCGTTTTACATGGCGGAGCAGGCTTAAAAGGGTCAAATGGCCTACTTCACCTATTTTCTATGGTTACAGGATTTCGGGAATTGAGAATATTTTAGTGAACAGTGTACCTTTTGCATTTCACAATTATGGTATTAATGACACAGTTGTATAGATAAATTAAAGAAAATTGTAAATAACAGAAGCCATGCTTCTTCTTCTTTTAAGAATTTATATCCTTTTGATATTTTGGCCAAAGGGTGAAAGCAGGTGTTAAATGGATGCTGTGCTAACAAGAATAGCCTGTTTGAAAATCTGAAATATGCACATAATATTGGCCCTAATTACTGGTTACCATAATTTGCCTGGAGGTGCTAAACTAGACATCTGCAGATTTCTTACTCAGGTGACGATGAGGCACAGTTTTGTGCAACTGGATCAAAAAGACCACAGCCCACCAGCAAAAAAAGAAACTTCACTGAAAGCAAAGGCAGAGGGGAGGTTAATACTGACAGTAATAAACATTTGGAGATGGATTGAGTACTACCTTTGCTAGGTGCACCACGGAGAACAGTCACCAAGAAAACACTCAACACCATAGAAAGCCTGTCTGTCACATCAGACAGGAATGTTGAACCCACAGGGAGGAGCTCAGCTAAGTACTAACTCACCAGTAATGGATACTATAGATACTATACTCCTGAACCCTCAAGTATAGGAAACTAGTACACCTGCAGCATTTGTACAAACTTGTCAAGAGAAATGAGAGAATTCTGGTTATACACTTCCTTTGTGACACGGAAGATTGTTACTTTGTGCAAGAGCAAGGGCAACTACAGTGATTGCACCACCAATTGAGACATCTACCTGCTAAGCACAGTGAGAAGAGTATTAGCATGTATCTTTGTAAGGCAATGGATCCTGGCTGAATGCATTTACTTCAAATTACAGTACAAGTTAGAGTACATCTTCGAGCTGCTTTACTCTCATGAATACTAAGCTAAAATAGAACCAACATTTCATGTGGTGAGCAATTAAGTTAGTGTTCTCTCTGCTTGGTGGCAAGCTAATTGATCCTCATTGGGTCAGTCAATTTGGTTTGAGGTCAGAAGTCATACGACACCAGGTTATAGTCCAACAGGATTTTTTTGAAATCCCCAAGGAGCAGCACTTCGAAAGCTTGAGATTTCAAATAAACCTGTTGGACTATAACCTGATATTGTGTGACTTCTGACCTTGTTCACCCCAGCCCAACCCCTACATCAATTTGGCTTGAGGCAGTCTATAATAAAGCACAGCTAAAGCTGCCTCTCTCTGTTTGCAAATTGATCTGTCTACTTTTATCATCACACGCGTGTGCACACACACATACAAACATACAATCTAATCAAAAGAAGCTCTACTTTCTCAGACCATCCATATAGATCAGAGCATCCCTACAGTGTGGGAACAGGCCCTTTGGCCCAACAAGTCCACACAGACGCTCAGACCATCCCCCTATAACCCACCTAATCTACAGATTCCCCGAACACTATGGGCAATTTAGTATGGCCAATCCACCTGGCCTGCATATCTTTGGACTGTGGGAGGAAACCGGAGCACCTGGAGGAAACCCATGCAGCCACGGAGAGAATGTGCAAAGTCCACACAGACAGTGGCCCAAGGGTGGAATCGAACGCGGATGTCTGGCGCTGTGAGGCAGCAGTGCTAACCACTGAGCCACTGTGCTCTGATACTATACTGTGCTATAGATACTATACTCCTGAACCCTCAAGTATAGGAAACTAGTACACCTGCAGCATTTGTACAAACTTGTTGAGAGAAATGAGAGAATTCTGGTTATACACTTCCTTTGTGACACGGAAGATTGTTACTTTGTGCAAGAGCACACCCCATGTCAGTATGGAAAAGTTTGGTAGATTTCAAATAGCGATGCAAATAAATTATTTTATCTTCAACACAGCTCTTTGATTTTGAAACTCATATGAATGATTTATTTTCCTAAGGGAAAATTTATGGACTTCTCTCTCAGAATTGCTGATCCTGTTAAGGAGCTCTCGTATTTGCAATCTGTTTTTACCCTGCTTTATTCCGGGAATGGCATGTTTAGTTTTAAGTATTCTATTGACGTATGTCTGGACCTTCTGACTCCATTACAAGTTTAAAAATAGATAATTGCTTGTTTAAATTTTACATTTCTACCTTTGATCTTGTAATTTAAATAGCTATCAGCTTTTAACTAATTAATTCCAAACTTACTTTGAGATGTTCACTGATTTCTTAACCAGATGCTCCTATTTATCCATATTTTAAAACATAATTCCGACATTTAGAAGTTACATTTTAAAACATGAGTGATGGACGAGATATTTACATGAATACTAACAGACATTTAAGTGGCAATTAACCCCTTAACAATCCTCCAAGCATTCAAACTCTTTGCCAAGGTGGTGTCTTGCATAAAATGCAGATATGCTAGTGTTTCAGCTCAATACTGCTTGGTGGACAACTATAAGCTCTTGTAGTCACCAAAAATCACTGCTGACATATGTATATGACCTGCATGGCAGCAAATGTACTCAGGTCTGACTCCACAAGTTCATTAGTATTTTTAGAAAGAAAAAAGAAGCAATAATTGAAATTGTTTTGAAGTTAGATCTTTTGTCTTTGGTTTTCAGCCTTCATAAAGCATTTAGGTGAAAGTTGACAGTACAATCCTAGACAAAGCTTAAAAATTCAATTTATTACACGTGGAACTTGATGATTTAGTTATTGTAAATATGTGGCTCTGATCATTGTTAATGGTTGTTTCAGTGGACTTGTCCTTGCAGTGAATTTTGGATTGCACTTTTCATTGTTTTGTTTTCTGTGCTATTGTTGAAGTCTTAATTTTCTTTTGCAACAAAACTGCCGAGAAAAATTTTAATCAACTTGCCCCAATGGATAATTGTTTAGTCTTTGTTGTACAACTGATACTAAGAGCTGAAAGGCCAACATTTTTAAGTTTTAGAATTACTGTATTTGTAAATGGGGGCTAAGTCTGGATACTGTAACTTTTCTCAAATGATTTTGAAATGGGTGTTCAAATCGCAATATAAAATTTAGTATATTTCTGCAATGGACAGTGCAATTGTGAAGTTCTTTTCATCTTCCAACTTGTAATTTGTCAGATCTAATTGAGGCACAATACTATGTTAGACATTGCTCTCCCTAAGACTTCAGACTGCAAACCTTGAATAACATAATAAAATAGTGAATATATTATCAGTGTTCAGCCAGTGGTTGACAAAACTGTGTGGCTATATGTAGGTAGGGTATTATTTTAATGTTGACTGCAAGATATCTTATATGCACTTAACAAAAAGATGGGACAGTTTTTTCCGATGTATGAAAATTTATCATTTGAGAGGTTAATTTCAGTAAATTGTAAAATATTAGATGAAAATTTGGCACAGTTCAGAAGCAAAAATTGAGAAACTGAATAAGACAAACAGCTAACTCTCTGTTGCCCCCTGGGAGCACTGAGGCACAATAGCATTTCCAACAGCAAAATGTAGCAAGAGATATATTTTACCTTATTAACAATTGACTCATCATTACTTTTTAAAAGAAATATGTTTTCAACTTAGCCTAAAACATATTTTATGAGCACCAAATAAAACTAGAGCGCATAGAAGCAAGTGATTACCTCGCAATTACAGCATCAATCAACCTTTATAATAACCTTTTGTTTTGCTTGTGTGCCAAATAGATTTTGTGCAGCAAATTTTTTAAACACACACAAAAATTGAAGTTTAAGACTCTGTATTTTGGAAGATGAAGGAGAACATAAGGCACGATGATGATGAATAGCAGGTTATTTTTCAGATAGGAAAAGTGCAGGCAATGGCCTAGTAGTATTGTCTATTAATCCAGGGATCCAGGTTCAAATCTCACCAAAGCAGATGGTGGAATTTGAATTCAACACAAAAAACAATCTGGAATTAAAGGTCCAATGAAGACCACAAATCCATTGTTGATTGTTAGGAAAAACCTATCTGGTTCACTAATGCCCTTTTAGGGAAGGAAACGGCCACCTGATCTGGCCTACGTATGACTCCAGACCTACAACAATGTGGTTGGCTTTTAACTGCCCTCTGTGGCAATTAGAATTGGGCAATAAATACTGGCCTAACCAACGACGACCTCAATAAATAAAGAAAAAGTTTGAAATAGATATTTCAAAATATTCTGAGATGCTAGCCCAGCAAAGAGCTGAAAAAGGCTTGAAAATATATTTTCCACTAAGTTCTTGATTTAAGGATGAATAAAGAACTTAAAGGAATAGAAACATTATGAACTGGACCTTGTAGTCTATGCTGTACCAAACTTGCCAAAGAGAGCAGGTTCACAGCTGCAAGTGATGCTAGAAACTTCCATCATTTATTGAAAAGACAAAACTAAACTGTAGCCATTGAAAAAACAGAGTGAGCCTAGGTCTGCAGTGATGGGCATATTATGCATTTTGTGACATAGGTGTTTATGATATACAGGAAATCTCCACCCTTTACCTCAGAAGACAACATTGCTGATGTTGTCAGGAAGTACTACTGAGAATTCTTTGTCAGAAAGTGTCACTTCAGAAAAACACAAGCAGAAAGGTACCAAATTGTAGTTTTTTAGTTCCCATTAATGTTGCAGGACAAAATATTGTGTGTAGATTTAAAAAAAACCCACTGATGTTATCTTAGAGGGGCCAGGAACTTTAATTTTATACTTTATAATGTGTAAAATAGCACCAGAACTCTGCCACCACCTCCAAAGTTTTTGAGGCTCCATATTTTACATCTCGAGATTGTATGATTATTCTAGATTAGTGAAACCTTTCTCTTTGAAAATGCTGACTGGAAAGCGATAATTTCTTTAAAAATATAGAATATATTTAAAAATCAGATTTTCTATTTGCTTTAAATTTTCTGCCTTAATTGTTTTCATAATCTGAGTTTTTTTTTTGTTCAGCAAGGAAATAAATTTCAGGGGTGCCTACATTTTTAAGGAGACATTGATACTTCTGTGCATTCTTCCCCACCCTATTGTGTAAGTCACTTCTGTATGTGGTTTTTGATTCATTATCACTTGCCATCATCACTAGTCGCATGGAGTACTCTGTTATGGGAGCATTTTCAACCATGCTCTTTGGCCATGAGTTATGAAGTATTCAGGTTGTGGATCGTGCCAACATTCCAATCAACAAAAGTCCTTTCTCTCATATTATCTCATGTTTTCTCAATTCAGCCACACATCTTTGAATTAAAACATTTCAATGAATGATTCCTTTTCTTTCCTTTATACTAGCTACACCATAAACAATTAAAAAGCTCCTTATGAGATGATCTGTACTGATGTCTGTGTCATTGAAAAAAGCCAATTCAGTTTGGAGTAGTTTTCTTTGCCATCGGTAAGATGGAGGATATTCTTTATGCTGTGAGAAGACATTTCACATGTTGAAGAGGATTATACTTTAACATGATTTGAACTGTTAACAGCTGGTTTGAAAAATGGCATTTTAATTAAAAGGTAAATATCTAGGAGTTGTACTCTCCTTACTCTGCAGTTCTCTGCTTCTGGGCCCACGAATGCTAACATTTGACTGCTCGTCCAACTAGTTGGATTGAACAACACCTCCAATAAGCAAAGTAAATTGATGGGAATGTGAAAGTGATTATTCCTAGAAAGCTTTGATAACAAAAGAAACTTTTTTTCAAATGAAAGAGTAACTGCATCAATCATAATCAAGAATTTGAGATTTTCTTAATTTAGTCCCTTGCAGATCATATTGCATAAGAAATACTTTAGCACTAAATATTGCAGTAAATGGCATTTTTCTTCTTGCTGTTCATGCTGAAGATGATGCTGTTAGTTATCGCTCACTCCACAGAATGTGAACAAGTGAGTGGGATTACAGCAGGAGTTTATATGGAGAAAAGCATTAGCACAAACATGGTTCTGTGAATCCGAAGGTGTATGTCAGAGCAAGGAGTTGAATGCTTTCGCTCCTATCAAACTCCTGTTGGATAATCTAACACTTGTAATACAAGTTATCGTATGCTTTTGTCATAGATTGCAATGAGTAGCCATGTACATTTGCTGAAATTACCTTCTGGAACATCAAGGCCATTATTAGGAATATATGCAACCAGTCATCAGAAACTGTTTTCCCTTATATTGAAAAATTGATAACAATCTTGGAAACTTGTTCAGATGGATGCTCACCTATATACACCATTATTTTGTACAATTTGATTGCTCTATAGCAGGGTTCTAGTCATCTGCTAGTCTCTGATTTAAAGAAAGCAATTTCTATACACAACACATCACACGAGGGCATGCAGTAAGCTTGGTTTTCTGGTTGTCAGCAAACTGCGTCTGTCACAAAATGAGTACTCGCAATATGCTTTACTCACACTTAACCACCTGAGCTTGTGATGCACTTGCACCCATGTAGCTAGTGTTAAGAAAAAACGTAATTTTTGTAACACCTTTCAATCCTGGGAATGCACAAAGTGTTTCATAGTGAAATTTAGTACTTTTGAAGTGTACTTATTGTAGTAAACAAGACAAATACAGCAACCAGTTGGATCAAAAAAGTGACTAATTGAGGAATTAATCTTGACTAGGACACCATATGAGCTCCCGAGGGTAAATGTTCAATGCATTGCTTGTTACCTATCATAATTTAGCACAGATGACTACTTACTTTCACTCTGATGCAGTATATTTGACTTTGTGTGAAGGTCGTGGATTCATGCTTTACGTAGAGGCTAAAGAACCTACAACTAATTCAAGTAAAACTAGCCAATTTAGAAAAAAAAACTCAAAAAAACTTTTTCTTCCTTCAAACAAATTCCAGGAGTTCATAGTTAACTATATGGATGAAGTATGCTTAACTCAGCTTAGCTCGATTGGGCATGATTAGAAAAAGTCTGAATGATAAATGTAGTTTCAGCATCCACTGGTTGGACTTCGTGGTCATTTCTCACTCTTGTCTACTCACGAGGACAAAAGAAATTTAACATTGCCTCTGAAGGACAGTAACTGAGAGAGCATGTCACTGTGTCAACATTACAGCAGTTTTAATCTATACTATATGTCATTAGGGAGGCCATGGCCTACATGTGACTCCACACCCACAGCAATGTGGTCGACTCCTAACTGCCCTCTGGACAATTAGGGATGCGCAATAAATGATGCGTAGCCAGTGATGCCCACATCCTGTAAGTGAACAAAGGAAATAAAAGTCTTGAGAGAAGTGTATTTTTGAGTTCCTCTGTGGACTTGAGCTTTTAATAGATTGGGTGCTTTAAGTCCAATTGTTGAGAACTCTTGCATTGTAGGAAGTATTCCTTTTTCAATGAGATATTAAATATGGTGCATTGTTGTCGGAGATTTTTCCAGCTAGTCAGATACGTAATTCTGGAATTGGACGCATGCTGATGAAGGATGATTACAAGTCAGATTATAATTCATTATTATTTAACATAAATAGCACTAGGTACTTTAATAAAGGATGAAAAATAATTGTGAAGATGTTTTTAAAAGAAGGCAAAGTTACATATGGCTAAGGAAGGTGTACAGTCGACAACAGTTTTCCCAGTTTATTTGCAGTGACCAGTTTCTAACCTCCATTCAATTCTGTAGTTTCAAAATTACACTTTTTAAAAAATAATTTTTGATTATACAAGCTGAAACACAGCTGAAATTGATATGTCATTTTGTATTAAGCTGATTTCTTGCAGAGGTTATTTGTGAAATGGTGCTTTTTGGAAAAAAAAAATCAACCATGAGTTGGTTCAGCTCAGAACTAGGCTAAACTACAATTTGTTATGTAATGTGAAATGATGCAATGTTTTGGGGTATACCGCAGCCCCTTCAAATTTGCAACTTCATTAAATGGTAAGCTTGGAATATCTGGTTATCAAAAAAGGGTAATTAAACATTTGTACTTAAAAGACATTATTTAAATTGGACCATAAAAATATTCTCATCCAAATTCATCATTTACCTTTTTCATAGTAAAATTAGTTGAAATATTGAAGGGTAAAACATTGGTTTTTCATCATTCTTACCACTGACTTTTAGTTTCAAAATTCTCACTGGGATGTATTTTAGTAAAAATACTACTGGGAAAAACAGTGCAGCTCATACCGTTACCTATAGAATGTTAATTAGGTTTTTGGGAAGTTAGAATGTTAGGTAACAATGAAGTTACCTTATTTACATGAAATTTATTTCTCATAAGCACTGTTGGATTTATTATTAATTTTCTGCTTTGGCTCCTTGCATGATGAATGTTGTAACAATTCTGTTTTTGTATTCAATCAAATTAATCTTTTCTTCTGGTCTTTCATTCTGTTTCAAATTAGCCTTCAGTCTTGTAATAAGCTTTATGCATGTTATGATAAGTTAAAATAGGAAACGCCATTCAAGCCATGCCAAACAGGCAGATATTACTTGTTAATTTAAAAGTGAGATCAGAAATATCCTTTTCTACTTGACTGGAGAGCTGATTTAGTTTGAATATCTTCGTGTTTTTCATCAAGTGAGAATTAATACACTCTGAGTATTAAATATTCAGTGATGTTAACTGAACCTTGATCAATCAAGAAGGTATGATTGTTGGTGCATTGTAAATGTCAAATAGCTTCTGCGGTGTAGTGCGTAATAATCGTTCATGTATTAGTACCTTATGGGCCAGCAGTAATTCTTTTCCATTATGTTTCTTCAGTAAGCACCATGTTACTTTTAAATTAGTAGGTAAACTTTTAAAAAATATATTTTGAAGCTAGTTTATTGTTTATTTAAATCATTCCACCAAAGCATTTAGCATGGAGAAATGTGTGAGAGCAACAACATAATTTTCTTATTTTAAAATTTTGTTTTTCAGTCTCTAACCAGCTGCAGTATATTTGTTATTAGGTGATCTTTAAATAAACAGTATACATTGTAAATTAAAATCTCACTATTTACTTAGCTGCAAGTCCATTGTGAATGACTTGCTCCCTGCATCAAGTGGCCATGCAGAGTTTAGTATAGCAACAGGAATGTTGTGTTGCAAATCATTTTTGGTGTTTGAATACTATTTAATAACACTAAGAACAGCAATGCAATATTTTCTCATAATGAAATGTTGAGATGTGTAACTTGATGGGAGCATGCAGCCAAAATTATGAACTAGTGAAATTTACTCATTTATCATTGCAAACAGGCTTTGTCGAAAGAAGTGTCAATACGTTTTTATGTTAAGAGCATCAAATGGAAACATATTGTACTAAGTGGATACCTAAATTATTCGCAAGTTTGGAGTCACTTATTTGGTGTGGAGTTTTTATTCTTCTTGTGCCATTACAATTCACGTTTTGATGATGAATCAGTAGGGTGAAAAGACATTATGTAGATTTCTAATTGTGAGCAGCAGTTATGACTATGTAATTAATGAAATAAAGAAATATTCTAGATAAAGTAAGTCTCTTCTACCATGTGATATTTCATCGAGATGGCCTAGCCTCTTGACTACTGATTACCATTTGTTAATGAGCTTGTTTTACAACGATTGTTCCTCAGTCACCATCTGATGGATTAAGCAAACCCCATAATAGAGAAGAAGTGAAATGAGTAATTAAAGCAGCAGGGTGTTTATATGCTGCAGCAGGCATCTTTTTAAAGGAGACATTGATTATTATTTTCCTTTATAGCTTGGAGGTGTTTTATCATGTTTTAATGATCTGAAGCTCATTGGGTGATCAGCTTCTATGCAGTTTGGATTATTTACCAACAGGCAGTGCCTTCTGGAGATGAAGAGTGAATGTATTGTATCTTGAGCCTTGTTTGGGGCGGAAGCACAGCCATATAATCGAGACTGGGGAGGAGGTCCAGTTCCACTTAACAAGCAAAAGAGACCTCCTGTTGTGCGGAAGTTTTGCTATAAACAGCTTTTAAAAGACGGGATCATTATTGCAGGTTTCGCTGTATTCGGGTCTCACTGATGGGCATAAGAATTAAGTTATTAGTTCAAGAACAGATTGCATTTGAGATGCTCTAAGTTCATTTCTGAAATAGCTATTAATTTAGTTAAAATTGGGATGTCTTTTAAGAATTATGTAACTCAACATATCAAACATTCTAAATGTGCAGAAATATTTCCAAAAGGGTGCGCTCTTTTAAGATTTCTGCATTTTCTCCTATTAAACTATCCACCATAAATGGATGTTTTGTCAGCAAGAAATGAGTGTATAAGAACAACATGGCTATAGCCAGGCTGAAATGCAAAACCTTTTAATAATCTCCTTGTCTGTGATGCAACAGCTATGATCTACTAGTTCATTGTCCCATTCCTCAATGTGTGAAATTGATTGTAGTGAGACAGAAATTCAGTTTTCTTTTAAGTTTCACCCAGACCCCAGACTTATCCCAGTGATATGGGAGAAAGATGATCATTTGGTAAGTGGAATCATAACATTGTTGTAAAATTGGCTAGGTAAGGTGGCCATTAAATTATTGACTGCAATCATGTTCTTTGATAACCTCTGCCTTTACAGAAAAGGGGAAAAGCAAAATGTAAAGTGTGTCTGGTGTTGTAGACATTCAGAAATCACTCAAAAGATGGCTTTATGCAATTTTTTTTCGAAAGCACTCCTTATTTGGCACCATTTGCTGCTATTAATAAGGCTTCAAGGGTAAGAAAGCAAACCTTGCATTATGTGGGGGTTTTGATGACCTTAGAAGCCCCCAAGTGCTTTACAGTAATTTGAATACTTTTGGGGTGTTGTCCCTGTAATGTAACGATGTAATGTATTAGTTGAACTATGGATTGTTTAAAGCCCAATGAATTCATCATTCAATGAGATATACATCTTTTTAGCATTGAAAGTTTTAAGTATTAAAACAGAACAGTTTCAAACTTGCGACTGCTTCAAGTGAGTTCTTTGACAACGCCATACTTCCCTCATTGCACTGAAATATACCTTTTGTTTTTAAAGTCAGATTATGTGCGCTCAGGCTGTTTAAGTTAATAAATAATATTTTAGTATGCAGAACTTAAGCCGTGCAATCATCATTCTTTTCTCCTCATTGTGATTAGTGAATCAAGTAGTACAATCAAAGATTTCCTCGAAGATTTATGAGGCTACTTATTCTCAGCAGCTGCAAGATTCTTTGTGAAAGATATAATAATACAAAATGAATTTAATTCAACATCGAAGATGTTTGGGATGAGGCATTTACTGTATTCAGTTTGTAAGTTCTCAAATTTGACCACTTAAATTTAAAAAGTATTTAGTATGCTGCTTTGAGATTCTTGAATTCAGTTTTGTGTTTAAGTATTTATTTTTAATTGTCTTTTATGTAATGAGGTATTCTGGGAACACTATAAAGCGTATAGATCTTTAAGCAGCATTTGTGCTTTACATACACCATTATATATTGAACTTTTAGCTTATATGTCTGGCTATGATATGCTGTGATACTTGGTCTTTGTTCTAGACCATGAGTAGAGTCTATGGCACTGAATTCAAGGCTGGTTTAAAAGCCAGCTAAAGATGACAAAATAAAAATAGAGGAAGAAAGTAAATTGAGGGTAAACTAGCAAATGATAAGAAAACAGACAGTAAAAGCTTCTTTACATATATAAGAGGGAAGAGAGAGGTCAAAATTTACAAAGGACCCATACAGAAGGAGCTGGAGAAATAATAATGGTGAATGAGGAAATGGCAGAGGACTTAAATAGATAGTTTGCATCAGTCTTCACAGCAGACAGCATTAATCACATTACAAAGCTATTAAAGCAAGGGGCAAAAGGCAGGAAGGAAATACATACAATAACTGTCACGAGAGAATAGGTATTAGGGAAGCCATGGATTTCTAGAAGGTGTTTGATTTAAAAAGTACCACATATAGGTGACTAAATAACTGTCCATTATGTTGGGAATAGTATATTACCATTGATAGAGAAATGGCTAACAGAAGACAAGAGAGTTGGGATGAAGGCAACATAAGACAAAAGGTCCATGGAGGGATATAGACAGGTTAAATGAGTTGGAAAATGGAATATAATGTTGAAAATGATAGGAAGAATAGAAGAGGTGAATATTATTTAAATGGAGAAAGATTGCAAAAAGCTACAGCATAGAGAGATTTGGGGCTCCTCATGAATGAATCACAAAAAGCTGGCATCCAAGTTCAGAGATTAGTGGGGAAAACAAAGGGAATATTGGCCCTTTTGAAATAGAGTAGAAGAATTGGGAAATCATGCTAAAGTAATACAAGGCACTGTTTAGGCCACATTCAGTATAGTGTGAACAGTTTTGATCCCCTTATCTTAGGAAAGATATATTGGCATTGAAGGTAGCCCAGAAAAGATTCACTAGGTTGATCCTGGCTATGGAGAGATCTTGTTATGAGAAGACTTTGAGTAGATTGGACCTGTACTCATTTGATTTTAGGAGAATGTGAGACAACCTTATTGAAACATATCACATTCTTAGGGGAGGTTGGCAGTAGATTCAGAGAGTGTTACCCCTTATTGAAGGTTCTAGGACCAGAGGGCATATTCTCAAAATAAGGAGGTACCCATTTAAATAAAGATGAGGAGGAATTTCTTCTCTCAGATGATGGTGAACCTGTAGAATTCTTTATGGCACAGAGCTGGCAAGAGTTGTCATCAAAACTATCCAAGGCTGAGATACACCGAATCTTATTCAGAAAGGGAATCACAGGTCTGGGGAAAGAGCAGGAAAATGGTGTTGAGGATTGATCAGCCATGATCTCAATGAATGGTAGAGAAGCAGCCTTGTTGGGCCAAATGGCTTACTTCTCACCATATAGTTTAACATATTTAAGGTAAAAGTTGCATATTGTTCTGCAGCTTGATTTACAAATGCCTGTCTGTAATTATTTTGCAGACCATGTATTATCTTAATTTTTGTTGTTCATAACTAGGGCAAGTGATTTTTAAACCCTGCTATGTGAAATTCCCAAATTCTCTGTATTTTCCATGCATTTTTGCTGTTACGGACTCAAGTCTATACCCTTTCTTTTTATCACACTCTTGATTTTGCTTGCGGACCTTGTAACCTGTCTCCGCCCTTCCTGTCAATATGTCATTGTTATCTTTCATTACTTTGTTCTTGTATCCTATGTCAGACCTGATCACTATACAATCCATCATTACTCCTTTGCCATCCTCTCCTGCTGCTGATCCTGTCTTGAATGACCCATTTTGCTGAAAGGTGTCTGATTTATGCATATTTACATAGATTAATATATTTATCATTTTGAGTGTTTGGAATTCAAAATAGTGGCATAAGTTGGTTACTTCTATGAAAGTTTTTTTTGAAAGATTATTTGAATTGTTCTCATGTTAATGCAAAGAAACTGTTGTGAATCTGTTAACTAGTTGACAGATGGGGTGTTTTTTCTCTGGATTTGAATCTCTATAAATGGATGGTGTTGGGAAATAGGTTGAAAACTTTGTTTTGTCATGTGGTTAAAGATTATTTCTTCTTTTGCATAATAAATATATGTTGTTAAAGAAACTATGCGATTACCTGCAATGGTGTTTCAGGGACTGACCACCACATTAACTAAAAAGAAGTCTATCAAGCCAGATTTAATTCTGGGATCTGATTTGTCCAGTGGCACCATTAGCTGGAGTCATTACACCATGGATATGCCTGTGGTTGCCATCTGTGTGTCTCAAAGCATTCTCTGTAGTGCCCATCTAGGCAGCGGTCTCTGTTTCCTTATGCACTGCAAACCAAACTGCCCGTTTCCTCTGTCTTGCTGATGTTCCCAGCCAACTTACCCTTCTTCCCTTCTCATTTCCCCAAGTCTTCACTGCTGTCTTGGACTATCTGTTGAGCAACAATCAATTGGTTCTTCGGTTTCCTGTCAGTGAATTAAATTTGGCTGATGGGTGATGATCCTGTCTATGTATCTGCAACCAACATTTCTGACTGTAACTGCTGCAATGGAGGTTGTGATCCTTAGCATTGAATCACAGCTTCAGCAATCTCTCTGACAGTGTCTTTTCCTTCAAGCACCTTGTGGCATTCCACACCCCGCTCACTTCTTTAATAAGTCCTTGCTCTTTTGCACACCCCCAACATCCCAAACACATCACCAGTTTAAAACCAACATGTTGTCACTTCTTTCTTCCACCAACTTCCCCTTGATCATCTCCTCATTTTCAATAATTTCATTCTTCATTTCAACTTACCTCCTCCTAATTTTACAGTTTTCTCTATGTTAACTTTCCCATGCTTAAGTACAAACATCTTAATCACAGATAAAATTGCTCTAGTCACACGTCACCTCTTCTGACTTATGTCTGAGTGCATACCTGAAAAAAATGACTTTTCCCAAGTCACTTGCAAGCTTCTAGCTGTCTACCTTTTGGTCCTTTTATTTAATCCACAAACATTTGCTGCACTCCATCTTCAATGTCAGTGCGCACGACAAAATTCTTACTCTCTCCCGCACTGTTGCACCACTAATGTGCCTCTTTGCGCTGCTCTTTTTTTAAATTTACTCATGTTGTGGGATGTGGGTGTTGCTGGCTGACCAGGATTTATTGCCCATGCCTAGTTGCACTTGAGAAGGTGGTGGTGAGCTGTCCTCTTGAACTGCTGCAGTCCCCTGCCGTAGGTTGACCCATTATGCTATTAGGGAGGGAATTCCAGGTTTTTGACCCAGTGACAGTGAAGGAATGGCGATATATTTCCAAGTCAGGATGGTGACTGACTTGGAGGGGAACTTGAAGGTGTTGGTGTTATAACTGCTACTCTTGTCCTCTAGATCAAAATGATTGTGGGTTTGGAAGGTGCTGTCTTGAGGATCTATGGTGAATTTTTGCAATGCATCTTGTAGATAGTACACGGTGCTGCTACTGAGCATCAGTGATAGAGGGAATGAATGGTTGTGGATGTAGTGCCAATCAAGCGGGCTGCTTTGTCCTGGATGGTGTCAAGCTTCTTGAATGTTGCTGCGGCTACAACCATCCAGACAAGTGGGGAATATTCCATCACACCCTTGACTTGTGCCTTGTAGATGGTGGACAGACTTTGGAGAGTCAGGAGTTGAGTCACTCACCACAGCATTTCTAGCCGCTGACATGCTATTGTAGCTACCAGGGGTGAGTCTAGTTGAGTTTCTGGTCAACGATAACTCCCAGGGTGTTGATAGTGGGGGATTCAGTGATGCTAACACTGTTGAATGTCAAGGGGCGGTGGTTAGATTGTCTCTTGTTGGTGATGATCAGAGCCCAGCATTAGTGTGGCTCGAATGTTACTTGCCACGTGTCAGCCCAAGTCTGGATATTGTCCAGATCTTGTTCCATTTGGATACGGACTGCTTCAGTGTCTGAGGAGTCACAAATGGTGCTGAACGTTGTGCAATCATCGGCGAACATCCCCATTTTGGACCTTACGATGGAGGGAAGGTCATTGATGAAGCAGCTGAAGATGGTTGGTCTAGGACACTACCCTGAGGAACTCCTGCAGAAATGTCCTGGACCTGAGATGACTGACCTCCAACAACCACAACCATCTTCCTATGTGTCAGGTATGACTCTAACCACCTGTTTGCCCCCAATACCCATTGATGTTTAAGAAATACAGGCTAAACTAATCTGGCATAAAACTGATTTGACCATGCACCTCTTGAACTGAATGGATCACATCATACACTCTGGGGCTGCGCTGTCTTCAGGAGAAATCGTTCATTACTTCAGTTCCATCCTGAATAAAAAAGACAGACACTGGCTTCCTTTCTTCATTGCAAACAGTCTCCCTAAATCACATGCCCCTTCCCTTCAGCACCAAATGCAAGGAGTGCATTTACTCTTTACCACTAAAAATGTGACCATCTTTTTAATGGCTCTGCTGCATGTCCCTTTACCGTGTCCACCAAGCAAAACATCAAGCTCCTCTCTTTCCTCATGTCACTTCCAACCTCCATAAGATCCATAAAACTATGGCACATTTGCTCTGATGTTCACCTATCACCCACTTTCCTCATTGAGCTAATTCCTGTTCTCCTTACTTTAACTTAGAATCCACACTTTTAATAAATCTCCCATTTCTGCAATTTTCACTGACCACATGTACTGTTCTGAAATGCTGCTCTTCTGATCTCACGTATGCTCTCTTCCTTGACCTTTGACCCATCATTGATGACAGACCCATCTTCTGCCTGGATGTTATTATTTATAATACCCTCCCTTGACTCTCCTGTATTTTAAAACTTTGTCAAAACTTGTCTCCTTAGTGAAGCTAATGATTGTCTCTCTGCTACCTTAATTTTTTTAAAATTGACGATCGTGGGAACAGAAGCTGCATGTCCTGTTTGCAGCAAGGAAATTAATATGTGGTGGCCTTTTTTGCAGTGACTTATCTATAATTTTGCATATATAACTTGTGAAACCACTCCACTAAGCGTGAATTAGTGTTTGGGTCTGTAAATGCTCCATACCCAAATTCTCACACTGGGTATGAGCATGATCTTCAGAATTATGCTGTTTCAAAGAAACTCCACTGCTGTCAGAGTCTATCAGCCCATTATCAATTGTCACCGTTTTGAAATCATTCTAAATATTTTCTTATATTTAGGCTGAAGGTCCTAAGTGGGCAAGAATTGTTTTATTTCAAATCTGTGAAATATTAGAATTGAATGATCACACTTAAACATAGCTAAGTAATTTTGTCAGCAGTTCACAGCTGAAGCAGTTGCCAACAAGCTGTGCCTCAGACAACAACACCATCAAGCCTTTTGACTACACATCCAGGCTAATCTCATTGTCTTACAATGTTTCATCCTGAAGCAAGCTTTCTACCTCTTATTCTGTCTGTCACCAAGGTTGCTGGTTATCACATCTGGTACAGTATTCATTTAATGTCCTCCCAAACCTCTTCTGTTGCTGAAACCATTAGTGTGCCCTAATTAACCTTGAAGATGTAAAATGCATTCTTGTCAGCCTTCGTCCTTCACATAGTAACAAACTTTGTATAAATTCCTGTACATTTATTATTGCCTGAAGCCCTGCACAGCCATTCTTGTCTACTTTTATTGGGTCCTGTGTCCTATTGAATCCACAAATATGACAGCTCCGGTCGACCCTTTGTCTCTGCCTGCTCCTGCCTCGCTGAACTCACCTCCGTCTACCTCAACTCTGTTTCTTTCCCCCGGTTCAGGAACTCCCCACCTACATTAGGGACACAAGCCACGCCCTCCACCTTCTCCAAGATTTTCAATTCCCTGGCACCCAACACCTCATCTTCACCATGAACATTCAGTTACTTTACATCTGTACCCCATGAGGAGGGCCTAAAAGCCTTCCGTTTCTTCCTCTCCCACAGGTCCAACCAGTCCCCCTCCAATAACGCACTCTCATCCACTTAACGGAACTTGTCCTCACCCTCAACAACTTTTCCTTTAACTCCTGCCACTTCCTACAAACTAAAGGGGTGGCAGTGGGCACCCACATGGGTCCAAGCTATGCCTGCCTCTTAATATCGTACCTAGAATAGTCCCTTCTCCGCAGTTACACTGGCACCATCCCTCATCTCTTCCTCCACTACATTGATGACTGTATCGGGGTTGCTTCATGCTGCACTGAGGAGCTCAAACAATTCATCCACTTCACCAACACCTTTCACCCCGACCTCAAATTCTCTGGACTATCTCCAATACCTCCTTTCTCTTCCTGGACCTCTCCGTCTCCATCTCCGGCAACCAACTTAGCACCGACGTCGACTTCAAACCCATCGATTCCAATAGCTACCTTGACTATACTTCCTCTCGTCTACCCTCTTGCAAAAATGCGATCCCATACTCCGAATTCCACCGCCTCTGCCGCATCCACTCCCCGGATGAAGCGTTCCACTCCTGGACATCCCAGATGCCCTCCTACTTCAAGGACTTTAATTTCCCCTCTCCTATGATTCATAATGCCCTCAACTGCATCTCCTGCATTTCCTGCACTCCTGACCTCAAGCCCCCTCCACACAACAACAGCAAGGATAGACAGCCCCTGGTCCTTACGAATCACCCCACCAACCTCCGAATCCAATACATCATCCTCCGCCATTTTCATCACCTGTAATCCCACCCATCAAACAGATACGTCCCACCCCACCCCTAGCTGCTTGCCGTAGGGACCGCTCTCTCCACGATTCCCTCGTCTGCTCCACACTCCCCACCAACCCCCACACCCGGCACCTTTCCCTACAACCGCAGGAAGTGCTACACCTGTTCCTAGACCTCCCCCCTCACCTCCGCTCAAGGCCCCAAACAATCATTCTGTATCTGACAGGGATTCACCTGTACGTCTTCTAACCTGGTCTGTTGTATCTGTTGCTCCCGAAGTGGTGTCCTCTACATCGGAGAGATCAAGCGCAGACTTGGTGACCGATTCATCGAGCATCTGCGCTTTGTTCGCTCTAATCAACACCATCTTCCGGTTGCCAGCCATTTCAACTCCCCCTCCCACTCCCTTGGTGACATGTCCATCCCGGGCCTCCACCAATGTCACAAGGGGCCACACGAAAATTGGAGGAACAGCACTTTATATTCCACCTCGGGAGCTTACACCCCAATAGCCTCAACATAGAATTCACCAGCTTCAAAATCTCCCCATTCCAGCCTCATCCCATGTCCGGCCCTCCCTCTCATCCCCACCTTCTTGACCTGACACAACCTGTCCATCTTCCTACTCACCTATCCGCTCCACTCTTCCCGTTGACCAATCTCCACAGCCGCCTACTTGCATCCACCTATTACCACCCCTCCTACCTTTGCCCAGCCCCACCCCCCCCATTATTTATTTTTGAGCTTCCTTCCCCCTCCCGAGTCCTGATGAAGGGTCCTGACCTGAAACGTCGAATTTCCTGCTCCTCTGATGCTGCCTGACCTGATGTGTTCCTCCAGCTCCGCACTATATCGACTCTGTCTTCCAGCACCTGCAGTTCTTGCTATCTCTTAGTCAACTGCAAGGTCCTTGTTTTCAAATCCCTCTGCTTTGTCTCAGTTGTATAATCTTTTCCGACCACATAAGACATCACTTAAATGTTTTGCAAAAAACATTTTAAAAACCTGTTCTTTGAGCCTTTGTCTTCTAAATTCTGTTACTTAATGCTTGGTATTTACCTCTTTCGCCTTGTAAAAGCACATCTATGAATTTTACATGAGAAATACTAAATTATTTTTAGACTTACAAATCTACTTCATTCATCCTGTGCAATAAGTTAGCATCAAAGGAAATAGACACTTAATATAATGCCAGTCAGGGAACCGAATTTCCAATGGTTTGCCAAATTTTTAAGGTTTCAGTATGATCAAGTGGGTACAGACTTTCAGTTTAGTGTTGCATTTTGTAAAATTCGCCTTCATGTTTTGTCAGATTATCCTAGTAGCAAACCAGATGAATAACGTATTTGCTGGAATATTCGGTACCCTGTTAATGAAAAAAATAGAACATGAAGTTTTACATTATAAAGGAAAAAGATGTCTTCCTTCTATTGTAAATAATGTGCTTGTAGCTGGTTGATATTTTTAAACTGTCAATGCCATGCAGGAAAGTAGTTCTTGTCAAGTTCTAACTTAGCATGTGAAATAAATTCCATAATTCACACATTTGAATCAACATGTAAGTTGTGTACTTTTATAGCCCATGTATGTTAAATGTTGTGTCTTAAATTAGGACTTCCTGGATTTTTATTAAATTTGACACCTGAAAGAAAGCAGTGGTTTGACTGTTGTTATAGTTGGAATTCAGTTTTGGTGAATAATATCAGGTACAGATGAGACCTAAATTTAAAGAAAGGGAAATTTATTTATTGTTTCACTACTTTAAATTGAATTGAAGAACCTGTAATTAACAGTAAATGACACTAGGGGACAATAGAATTGAAGAATATTGTTTCTCATCATTATTCCATTGTAAGAACTGTATCCTTTGGAGGTAGTTACTGAATTGAATTTCGTTTCATATGCAATTCTGGTTGAAAATTACAAATAATAAGGCTTTAATGTTTGCTAATTCTTGCTTTCGTTTGTCCCAGTGAAAATGAGAAAATAGCAGTAAATCTTGCTAAGAATTCCAGGCGATGATTCTTTGATATCTCCTAGTAGCCATTCTCAATCTATACACTGAGTGTAGATAATAGCTATGGTTGAGCACTCCTGCTTGAGTTTTTGTTTTCTAATGTGATGTATTTTACAGACTCTTTAAGAAAAATGTGTTGATCACACAAATGACTTCATGTTGTTCCATGCTCCTATGGTACGGTCATCAAAAGGAGGTGACCACAAAAGAAACTTGAGGAAATTGCCAAGAATGTCAGTCTGCTCTGTTTGTTACTCCTCCACTTACTTCAGTGTCAGAGCTCAGGAATAAGTTGCCTTATTCAGATAAAGTTGGATGAAGGCAGAAGAAGGAAAGAAGCAAGAAGAACACTATTAGTAAATGACATGGAAACTACATGATTTGTTAACATTCTTTATTAATCAGAACAATTTGCTGGATTTTAAATTGGAGTTAACATGCAGTGTACAATGTTGGTATTGGTTTGCAGTCTTGCTGCGTCTTCAAGCGAACAAATTATCAGATTACTGAAAAAAATCTAATTAAAACCGTCTAGTTAAATAAGTGACAAAACATTGATAATAGCTAATTTAAGGCTTAAAATCTACTGTTGGCATATATACTGTATTAACTAGGTCATTAAAAAGTTTTACAATATTGTCTTTTCATGTATGAAAATTGAATTACCCCTCTGATTCAATGTTAGTACACATATTTGCACAAATAAGACACTGGAACAAATCTGCGAAAGGAATTATTGTGGAGGTACATTACATAATTATTGTTAATTCAAAGTTGTTTTTGCATGAAATATCATTTGAATTATTCAGTAATTGAAGTTCTGCAATTTGATAAAATAATGCAGGAACTTTGTTGTTACATGAGCTAACGGCTAGTTCAACATGTCTAATTCTGTATTTATGAGCTTTGACTTGTAACTTTCTAACTGACCACCTAAATTGACTTGATACATTTCCCAGCAAAATTAAAGAGAATTGAAAATACCCTAAAATATAAGAATTAATGCAGGTTTTGTTTTAACATTAAAATGAATTTGTGTGCTTTCATTTATTAAACCATACACAGATATAATGGTATTTTTAAGGGTTAAGTTAGTGTGGACATCGATGGGTGTTGCAGATATGTACTAGACAGCTCTCCTTGGGACTAAATGTATCCCCAAAGTTACAAGCAGTTGCCAGCGAAGAGGATTGGAGTTATTTTCTAGGGAACGATGTTTCTGTTGGGTATTGAAACCAGTGGAGGTGTTCAGGTTGCTGATGCTGTAGTGGTAGCTATTATCAGCTGCTTGTGGAAAGTTGCTTGTTTTCTGATGATGTCTCTGGGGCAGTTTGTAGGTGAGAAATAGTAGGGGCCAAGGATAAATCCTTCAGAAACACTCAAGGTAATGGTATTGGGTCAGATAGAGAAACCATTGTAGATGACACTTTGACTATGGCTATGATTAGGTAAGAGTAAAACCAGGCATGCATCGATCATCATAGCTGGATGATGTTGAAGAGACTTTGCAGGACATTCCTAATGTCAGCGATAGTGGGGACTGCCGATGCTGGAGAATTTGAGATCACAAGGTGTAGAGCTGGATGAATACAGCAGGCCAAGCAGCATCAGAGGAGCAGGAAAGCTGACGTTTCAGGTCTAGAACCTTCTTCAGAAAATTCCTAATGTCAACTGTGTCAATGACTGTAGACAGATTGAGGGGGATGAGGAGGATTGTTTACTTTTGTCACAATTACACAGAATATCATTTATGACTTGAGGTTCAACCATGGCAGCAGCAGAACTAGAAGGATTGATTGGAGGGATTCAGTCATTGAGTTCCAGGAAAGATGCTGTGGATTTTGGAGATGCTTAAAAACTTTGAAGAGGAAATGGAGGTTGTAAATGGGGTGGTAGTGTGTAGGAACAGTGGGCTCAAGCATTTATTTTTAGCTGAGGCGTGGTTATTACAGGTGTTTCAAAAGGGGAACAGTAGCTGATTTGGGAGCTAGGAATGGAAGTTGGGTGGTCAGTAGTTTACTGAGAATAAACTCTCAGATGCAGGATTTAGATCCCATTTGCAAAATGAACTTGGAGAGGACCTGAGAAATTAGAGAAAGATGTGAAGGTCTTTTACCTCAGAAAAGGTTTAACTCAGTAGGGTAGGGGATTGGCAATTGATTAAATAATCTTAATCTTAGTGACAACAGGTCCACAAGTCCCTTGCAATTTTTGACGTAAGAGTCAAGGAGATGGAAGAGGAATTTAAGGCTATGAATTCAGGTTGAGAGGAGAAGCTAGGGCTTTCCTTGTGTTTCTGGATGAACATTAAACAACAAGTGATCCAGATGGAAAGCTAAACGAGTTGTACATCATACTCATCCAAACCTCCATTCCTTACACTTATGGGAGTAGAGATGACGGCAGTACTAGTGAGAATGTCCAGGGAAAAAAGAATAATGGTTTCAACAGAAAGGAGTTTATCAGTGATGAAAGTGAGGGTGTTGTTGAGTGGGTCACTAATTGTAGAAATAGTGTGGTGAATGGAGAACGAAAACACAGTTGGAATTTCAAAACTGCAATCATGTGATTAGTGTATAAATAGTCACCCATCAAAAACATCTTCAGGCTAAAAACGTTAAATGATCTGGTACAAATGAAGATGTTTGCCATTATTATTAGAAGTGGGATGTTCAATGATTAATGCAATGTTCAGCACTGTTTGCGACATCTCAGATACTGAATAGCCAGTGCCCATATGCAACAAAATGTGGACAAAATCTATGCTTGATTTGGTAAATGGCAAGTAACATTTATGCCACGCAAGTGCCAATCAATTAGCATTTTCAACAAGAGAATCTAGCCATCACCCCTTGACATTCAATGGCATTGCCATGGTTGAATCACCCACTATTAACATTTTGCAGATTACCATTGATCAAAATTGTACTCGGCTAGCCACGTGATTTCAGTGACTGTAAGAGGAGGCCAGCGCTTAGGAATTTTCCAGCATGTAACTCTTTTATCTCTATCCTGACCCCCCCACCCCACCTGTGCCTGTACACTATTTACCTGGCACAAGTCAGTGTTGTAAAATACCTAAATCAAATTGATACTTTCCTTGAATTAACAATAGCCCCAAACAAGGACTTAGTTACCATCTGAACCAATACAGAAGGAAGGGAAAAGAAAGGTTCCACATGTTCTCTTTTTCTGAATTATAATACTTAAGGCTGCATTTAACCCATCAGCTCCTTTAAAAGTTCATCCATACACATTATCAACTTTAAGATTAACACCTTACCTCACATTGGCTTAAATATCTCAAGAATCAATGCATTAGTAACTTTGACTGACTAAAACTTTCTATGTCATTACAGCTTTTAGCAAATGCTGCAAGGAGAAAGGTTTTTTAATGGTTATAAAATGCAGAGAAGAAAATGCTGCACTTAAGGAATGCCTTACTTACCAGTGAGTATTATACTGTGCAATGATGGATTAATGTTTAACAATGTTACCAAGAACACTGCTTCAAACCTTCAATGTGAGTTACCATCGTAGTAAAAATATTTATCGTGTCTTTAATACTTGCATCCAAGTCAATGTTAGTATTTGAACCCATTCTGCATTTTACTAGGAAGAGAACAGATAATGTAATTAATGCAGTTTTAAGAAAAGGATGTCGACCTAAATATTGAAATTTTCCAAACAATTTCACTTCAACTACATTTGGTGATAGTCAGTTTTATCCAGCTGCTGTTTTTGGTTGAAGGTTGCATGGGAGGAAAGCATCATGAAAGCATCGTCATGCTACAAATAGCTTGATAGTTAAAGTTGTACTTTCACAAAAAACATGAAGTATATTAGGAACATGTGATTCAAAATGTGATTAAGTAGGTCTGCCCAGTGCAACATACCATAGGTTTTTTCACAGGACAACTCCACTGCATGATTTCCCTATAATTATGTTTTGCAATAAAATTTTGAATTTACATCATGGCAGAGCTAATGACAGTCAGGACAGGATAGTGAGAGCATGCATTCCTAACTCTAGAAATTATCCCTCTAAGTGGATTTCACGTCAAACTGAAATTAATCCAGATATCTTACATTCCAGAGTTGACTTTGGGTATAATCTAACCTGCAGAACACAATACAGTCTAGAGAATATGATTTTGTTAACTTGATGTGTACATTCGACATTCCTGAGTTGACAGACAGTTACATTTTTCCAATGGCTAAGCTGAATTTCTGACGAGTTAAGCCACTGTTCTGATGCTGTTAGGAAGTATCAACTTCAAAAATAAACTTTCTGCAAACTAAGGTTACAAACAAAACTTTAGTTAGAAATTACTTTTGTTATCTTCAGTTAGAACTTTGCAAAACCTTTTTTATGGACCAGAAATCATAAAATCTGGCTATTTGCACCTCTGAGCTGCTCTGTGTAAGAATACAATAGAAGCTTTTCCTGGTTCCAAAGTCAGCAAAATGTTCAGCTTTCTAATTTTCAGGGACTATAAACAATGCCAGATCTAAGAAATTTGAGTCTCTCCAACTTGCCTGTTCAGCTAACACATTATGTGTCTTCAGAGAGAGTTCTTCTGGATCTATGATAGTGCTGCTTGGGGTCGGGTGTACACATCCTCAAGAAACCCGCTGCAACCAATAGGTTTCTCCCTAATGGGAAACGTCCATACAATGTTACTCTCAGTTGATCTCGGCATCTTGTGTACAAAAGGGATCAAATTGGATCATCTTCTGCAGCTTAGATAATATTTTATCAGAAGTGCCTTGCAGAACCTAACCACACACATTACTACCTTCAAGCCCTAGTGTATTCCAGAATTTAAATATGGCTGTTTGTACCAGCATGGAAAATGCGAAGGCAAACAGAGATGAAATCCCCTCAACACTACCATCAGACTTAGAATGCAAAGGCAGAATTTTAATTTCCCCTGTTGATGAATTTGGAGTTGAGGGTGATGGGAGCTATCCCATAGGCCTCTTGGAGGCCCCAAACTCTCTGCAATATTATGGTATAATAGGCACAGTTTAGGCTGACCCACTGACCTCTGTCCTTAAGTGGCCAATAAAGGATCATTTAAGGACTATTTCCTGACTGGCCTCAATTTTCAGGCTGGCAGGAGAAGTTAATTGATAAGGGGACCGGAACATGATCCTTCTGAGGACTCGGCCAAAATGAGGTTTAGGGGTTGTGTCTGACATTGGTTTCCTTTCAACGTCAGCCAGCCCTTTATACTATGTCTGTCTCCTGTAGGTGAAACCCTTCCCACCCCTCTCTTGCAACCCCACCCCTTGCCACTAACTCCCCCCATTCCCCAATCACCAACTCCCTCTGGGCTCACCTCTGCTCCTCAATCTGAGACTTTCACACTTGACCTGGTCTGGGAATTAGATTCTGAGGATTGTTTGCAGGCCTAGATCCAACGCTGATGTTTGTGGCATTACTGAGACTACAGAGCTGAAGTTAATTAGATTGGCTGACAACTTTTTGAGGTGTGACTTTTTCCCATGCGAGGGCTGGAAGTCCTATCTCCAGCCAATTAACTCTTCTTGAAATATCAAATTACTGTGGGGCAGCCAGTTTAGGTGGTGATGTATTCTCCCTGATTATTTGTGAGATAGCCTGGGAAACCCGTAGGCAAACAGGCTGAACATGTACGTACCACAAAAGTATTGTACATTGCATTCTTTATACCAGAATACTGCTGTAAGGGCTGAAGCCAGAAGCTCCACCCTCCTGAATGTTCCTGGATGGATCACAGCAGAGTGGTTGTATTACTAGATCAGTAATCCAAATGCCTGGACCAATGCAGTGAAGATATGAGTTCATTCACAACAACAAAGGCAGATTTTGCCCAGTCAATCCCACAAATCCTCCTTATCAACATCTCATAAAATTGGGAGAATTGTCCCACAACTAGACCATAGACAACATGGTGAAAAGCAATGATTCCAGTATCACAGACATCTTTATCATCGTTCTTTGGTTTTGGCCTTTGCATCAGCAGAATAGATGCCCCCCGTCCCCTTCCCAGAGCTGAGAGTGCAGTTGTATTCAGTCAGGAGAGTATTGCGGACAGTCCTGGGTGAGATCTGGGTGTTCAGGTCCATTGTACCCTGAAGGTGGCAACGCAGGTCGATAGAGTGGTCAAGAAGGCATACGGCATGCTTTCATTCATCGGACGGGGAATTGAGTACAAGAGTTGGCAGGTCATGTTACAGTTGTATAGGACTTTGGTTCGACCACATTTGGAATACTGCATACAGTTCTGGTCACCACATTACCAAAAGGATGTGAATGCTTTGGAGAGGGTGCAGAGGAGGTTCACCAGGATGTTGCTTGGTATGGAGGGCGGTAGGTATGAAGAGAGGTTGAGTAGATTAGGATTATTTACATTAGAAAGACGGAGGTTGAGGGGGCACCTGACTGAGGTCTACAAAATCATGAGAGGTATAGACAGGGTGGATAGCAAGAAACTTTTTCCCAGAGTGGGGGACTCAATTACTAGAGGTCACAATTTCAGAGTGAGAGGGGAAAAGTTTAAGGGAGATATGTGTGGAAAGTTCTTTACGCAGAGGCTGGTGGGAGCCTCGAACGCGGATGTGGTAGATGCTGGCACGATAGCATCATTTAAGAGGTATCTAGACAGATACATGAATGGGCAGGGAGCAGAGGGATACACATCCTTGCAAAATAGGCGACAGGTTTTGATAGAGGATCTCGATCGGCGCAGGCTTGGAGGGCCAAAGGGCCTGTTCCTGTGCTGTAATTTTCTTTGTTCTTTGTTCTTTGTTCTTTGTCCTTGTGATGTATCTCCAATCAAGAAAGGGTGCCCATGAGACATATCCCTGTCCACCCTTTCTCACCAAGGCCCTAGCCAGCATACATGCTAGGCATCCCACCCATTGCCCACTAAACATTTGTGGCTGGGTAGGATGTGGACCTGACATGCTAGACTGGGGACTGAAATGAATGCAGCTAGAAAGGCACCCACAGAATTTAACAGACCACCCACCTGCAGGAGACTGTGAAATTCTGTCCCATGACCTCGTAATACAACGGGATCTTGCTCAGATGTGCCATTGGGCCAAGGAGTGGCAGATGGAGTTTAATTTATATAAATGTGAGGTGTTGCATTTTGGAAAGGCAAATCAGGGCAGGACTTATACACTTAATGGTAAGGTCCTGGGGAGTGTTGCTGACAAACAGACCTTGGAGTGCAGGTTCACAGTTCCTTGAAAGTAGAGTCGCAGGTAGATGGGATAGTGAAGATGGTGTTTAGTATACTTGCCTTTCTTGATCAGTGCATTGAGTATAGGAATAGGAGGGCCATGTTGCATCTGTACAGGACATAAAGGGTAAAAGAGAAGCAAAAGTGGACATTGGATCACTGGAAAATGAAGGTGGAGAGATAGTAGTGGGGAACAAGGAAATAACTGAGGAACTGAATAATTACTTTGCGTCAGTCTTCACGCTGGAAGACACAAGTAAAATCCCAAAAATTCAAGAGTCAGGGGGCAGAGCTGAGTATCATGGCCATCACCAAGGAAAAAGTGCTAGTAAAACTGATTTGCCTGAAGGTGGACAAATCACCTGGACTAGATGGACTACCCTCCAGAGTTCTAAGGGAGATAGCTGAAGAGATAGTGGAAGTGTTAGTGGTGATCTTTCAGGAATCGCTAGAGTCAGGAAGGGTCTAGGAGAACTGGAAAATCGCTAATGTGACACCCCTGTTTGAAAAGGGAGTAAGGCAAAAGATGGAAAATTACAGGCCAATTAGCCTAACCTCAGTCGTGGGGAAGATTTTGGAGTCCATTGTAAAGGATGAGATTTCTGAATGTTTGGAAATGTATAGTAAAATAGGGCAAAGTCAGCATGGTTTCATCAAGGGGAGGTCATGCCTGACAAGTCTGCTAGAATTCTTTGAAGTAGTAACGAGCAGGGTAGACCAAGGAGAGCCCATGGATGTTATCTACCTGGACTTCAAGAAGGCCTTTGATAAGGTGCCACACAGGAGGCTGCTGAGTAAGTTAAGGGCCCACGGTGTTGGAGGCAGCGTGCTAACATAGATAGAAGATTGGCTGTCTGGCAGAAAGCAGAGAGTGGGGATAAAGGAGTCTTTCTCAGGATGGCAGCCGATGACAAGTGGTGTTCCGCAAGGGTCAGAGCCGGGACCACAACTTTTCACTTTGTACATTAATGATCTCAATGAAGGAACTGTGGGCATTCTGGTGAAGTTTGCAGATGATACAAAGATAGATGGAGGGACAGGTAGTATTGAGGAGGTGGCAAGGCTTCAGAAGGATTTGGACAGGTTAGGACAGTGGGCAAAGAAATGGCAGATGGAGTGCAACATGGGAAAGTATGAGGTCATGCACTTTGGTAAGAAGAATAAAAGCATGGACTATTTTCTAAATGGGGAGAAAATTCAGAAGTCTGAAGCACAAAGAGTGTAGTCCAGGATTCTCTCAAGGTAAACTTGCAGGCTGAGTCAGTAGTCAGGAAGGAAAATGCAATGTTGGCATTTATTTTAAGAGGAATTGAATATAAAAGCAGGGATGTACTACTGAGGCTTTATAAGGCCATGGTCAAGCCACATTTAGAGTATTGTGTGCAGTTTTGGGCCCCATACCTCAGGAAGGATGTACTGGCCCTGGAGCAGGTTCAGAGGTTCACGAGAATAGTCCCTGGAATGGAAAGCTTAACATATGAGGAACGTTGGAGGACTCTGGGCCTATACTCATTGGAGTTTAGAAGGATGAGGGGGGATCTAATTGAAACTTTCAGAATACTGAATGGCCTGTTGGGAAGATGCTTCCATTGGTAGGAGAGCCTAGGACCCGAGGGCACAGCCTTAGAGTAAAAGGAAGACCTTGTAGAATGGAGATAAGGAGAAACTTCTTCAGCCAGAGAGTGGTGAATCTATGGAATTCATTGCCACAGAAGGCTGTGGAGGCCAGGTCATTGAGTACATTTAAGACTGAGATACATAGGTTCTTGATTATCAAGGGGATCAAGGGTTATGGGGAGAAAGCAGGAGAATGGGATTGAGGAACTTATCAGCCATGATTGAATGGCGGAGCAGACTCGATGGGCCAAATGGCCTAATTTCTGCTCCTGTGTCTTATGGTCTTAGGGACATTGGTTTGGCCACTTTCGGAATATTGCGTCAATTCTGGTCTCCCTCCTAAAGGAAGGATGTTGTGAAACTAGAAGGGGTTCAGAAAAGATTTATTAAGATGTTGGAGGGTTTGAGCTGTAGGGAGAGGTTGAATAGGCTGAGGCTATTTTCCCTGGAGCGTCAGAAACTGAGGGGTGATCTAAAAGAAGTTTATAAAATCATGAGGGGCATGGGTAGGGAAAATAGGCAAGGTCTTTTCACTGGGGTGGGGAAGTCCAAAACTGGAGGGCATAATTTTAAAGTGAAAGGGTAAAGATTTAAAAGAGACCTAAGGGGCAACTTTTTCAGGCAGAGGGTAGAGTGTGTGTATGGAATGAGCTCCCAAAGGAAGTGTTGGAGGTTGGTATAGTTACAACCTTTATAAGGCATCTGGATGGCTATATGAATAGAAAGGATTTGGGGGATATTAGCCAAATGCTGGCAAAATAGGACTAGATTTATATAGGATATCTGGTTCTGCATGGACAAGTTGGACCAAAGGGACTGTTTCCGTGCTGTATATCTCAATGACTATGACTCTATGACACCTCAAATCTTGTTCATTATCTGCAAATAAAAAAGTCAGGAGCACAGTGGAATACCTCTGATTCGCCCAGATGAGGGCAACTCCAACAACACTCAAGAAGCTCTTCAGCAGCAAGATTGATTGGCACCCCATCTACCACCTTAAACATTCACTTCCTCCAATACGAGCACTCAGTGACAGCAATGTTTAACATCTACATGATGAACTGCTGCAACTCAATATTCCTTCAACAGAAAATTCCACATCCACAACATCAATCACCTAAAAGAATAAGGACAGCACATCTGTGGAAACATCCTAAATTGCGCGTTCCCCATCAATCACAATTCATCTTGGAAATATATTGTCAGTTCTTCACTGCCTCCTGCTATTGTCAACAACTCACATGTTCCATGAATGAGGATTAAAAAATAATCCAGACAATGTTATGGGGAATCTGAGAAACATTCTCGTTATTTTGCAACAGTCAACTGGTTGCCTCCTGGTACTATTTATGAGGGCAGATAGATTAACATTGTTGGCCTGTTATATTGGAGTAAGCTATATTGGAGTGCATCTTCAATCTTCTGAAGCAGATATGGGTCATTTCCAGATCAGGCTATCTGGATCTGAAGACTGATACCCCTTCTAAGTAGCCCACTCCTTTTAAAAGACCACATCCCCAAAGCAGGAGACCTTTACACAGCCAGAGAGAGATGGGTCTATTTGATTAGACTTCCCTCTGGTCCCTAATTCAACAAAGCAACAGAGATTGAGAAGAAACAAACTGCCCCAGTCTGCAAACCTTCATTGTTCCCAGTGTAAGGGCAGAAATCTTCATGCATTGATGTTGCCCAACAAAATGCATTGTTTGAACAAATGTAAAAATGGCTTCAGAGAACACAAACATGAATGTGAGCATTTGAGATTTGAGTTGATGTACAAGATTCAAGGGCTTTGATGTGGATTTTAACTGAGGCTGGTTTGAGATCAGAGTCCTTTCTCCGCATTCTATGCGAGACCTAGGTGGATTGAGATAACAACAGTGTGGAGCTGGAGGAACACAGCAGGCCAAGCAGCATCAGAGATTTCGGCACCCAAAACATCAGCTTTCCTGCTCCTCTGATGCTGCCTGGCCTGCTGTGTTCCTCCAGCTCCACACTGTATTTTCTCTGACTCCAATATCAACAGTTCTTACTATCCCTAGGTGTATTGATTTGGGTTTTCAGACTTTAGGTGGTTTATAGCAGCAAACTTCTTCTGAATTAGATCTATTAACCTTTACTGACCTGGACAGTCGTCTATTCCTTGTAGTGCTTTTTTTTTTGAGTAGCAGCTGAATCTGTTGTATGGATTATAAGAAGGAGGTAGGTAGGAATTTATTTTGGAAACTAAAATTGTTTTAAAACTAAATTGTCCTTCTGAGGAATGATGCACCCAATTGATCTTTTCCAGGTCTGTATATTCTACATTTCTTGTTGCACCACAATGTCATTTCTATTTTACGCACTAGCATTATGCAATCCCTTAACGAGAATAGCTGTTGAAATTTGGCCACCCACATACTGTAGATTAAAACAAAAATATGGATTATTCTTGCACAGTGCGCGTCAAATACAAACTACTGCATCAAAGTTAGACTTTCATCCAACCTATCCAGGTTTTATTAGTTACAAATCCATGTCTCTCAGGTGAAGAGACGTACTGTTCCACTGACACACCCAGTTCATGTGAAGGACAGATTTAATAAATTAGCCTTTCTCTTAATTCTAATTGGAAAATAAATTGAAAAATAACTTTTCTTTATATATTAAAGAAAGGTAACGTTTCGAGTGTACTTCCCCTTTGCTCCTTTCTTGCACAAAACCAAGATTTATAGTAGGTTATGAGCAATTCTGTAATAAGTGAAAAGACTTATGACCACTCTTGCTTTCTGTCTAATCTCATTGAGATGGCTGGTATTTAAATTACTGAGATTGAAACTGTAACCCATTCAGGGATTCACTGTCACTACCCAGCTGTGATATTTCTAATTGTAGCTAACATGAACATGCATCCTTTTGAAATATTATTAGAGCTCTGAAAAGTAGAAATTGTAATCCTTATGCACTTAGTTAGAGAAAAAGGTTATGGCTGTAGAGTGTAGGAATGTATATGAAACTATGAATTTTGATTTGGGGGAAGACAATTTTGCCAATTAAGAATTTCGGTTCGAGCTAACTGCACCAGAAGTGGCTCCCAGAATCTGGACAAATAGACATAATCACCACTATTGTGAGAACTGTTTGCTTACGTTAGTCATCTGAGAAGTTTCTTTTAGTTGCGGGATCAAATATAGCAGTGTAGACTGGCAGTGAGAAGAGTAAACAAATTGGCTGGATTTTGCCATGAGGACAACAGTGAGGCTGTTGCCACTGTTAATATGCAGTAAATTGGACAGCAATTTTCAGCACCCACACATGCACAGTTGAATGTGGAAATCAGGCAGTAGTTGTCACAGCTACTGTCTCCCTCCACAAGCTTTGCTATGACATTGCTTGACCAAGTGGCTCGCTATTGAAATGCATGGGCTACAAAGTTATGGCAGTCTACCCTTTAATGCACACTAAACATGCCAGAGAAAAGATTAGCGGGTATCTGTTCAAGCGTTAGTGGGTTTTTTTACAGTGTGACGAATTTTAATTACTGCTAAACAATTTCTGCAACACTGAAAATTAACCTTTGTAGGTGTGGAATCTCATTCTTTCAGATTTCAACTGTTAGAATTTAATTAATTTATCTTTTCCTTCTTTCTTGTATGGATGTAGTGTCACTGGCCAGGCTGGCATTTGTTGCTCATTCCTTGTTGCCCTTTAACAGATGGGTCACAAAGGCCATTTCAGTGGGTAGTTAAGAGTCAGTCACGTTGATGTGAATATGGAGTCCCAAGTAGGCCAGACCTGGTAAGCATGGCAGTATACCTTCCCTAAACGGGCAGTAGCGAACCAGATGGCTTTTTGCAACCATTGACTTTACTTTCATGATCATCATTAGACTTTTAATTCCAAACTATTTAGAATTCAAATTGCATCATCTGCTGTGGCCGACAGACACAGAGTTGGGGTAAAAGGGGCATTTTCAAGATGGCAAGCTGTAACTAGTGGAGTGCCACAGGGATCACTGCTGGTGCTATCAGTATTTACAATGTATGTTAATGATTTGGGTGACAGAAGTGAATGTGCTGTCACCAGATTTGTGGATGGCACAAAAAATAGGCAGGAAGGCAAATTGTGAAGATGTCGCACAGAGTCTGCAGAGGGATACAGACAGATTAAAATTGGGCAAAAGCTTGATGGATGAAATACAATGTGGGAAAATGTGAGGTTATGCACTTTGACAGGAAGACGAACTGAAATATTTGCAATGTAGAGAGACTATGGAAACGTAGGGTCTTTGTGCATGAATCTCAAAAACCTAACATCCAAGTTCAGCAGGTAACAGAGAAGGCGCATAGACTGTTGGCCTTTATTTCAAGGGAATATAGTATAAAAATAGGTAGGTCTTGTTAAAACTACACAATGTTCAGACCACACCTCGAATACTGTGAACAGTATTCCCTTATCTAAGGAAAGGTATACTGCCATTGGTGACAGTCCACAGCACTCTCACTAGGTTGATTAGGAGTACGGAGGGATTTTCTTATGAGGAATGATTGAGTAGCCTGGGTTTGTGTTCCTTGGAGTTTAGAAGAATAAAAGACCTTGTTGAAACAAATAAGATTCTGAGGGGGCTTAACAGGATACATGTGAAGAGGTTGTTGTCCTTGTGAGAGATCTAAAATCACGGCATGATCTCAATATTAGGGATCACCCATTTAAGACAAATTTCTTTTCTCAGAGTGTAGTCAATCTGTGGAATTCTTTACTGCAGAAAGCTGCAGAGACTTGATCATTGAAAATTTAATTCAGCCTTGAATATATTTAAGCAATAAGAGAATTAAGGGAAAGTGGAATTAAGAGTTATTGAGTCAGCTATGATCTTATTGAATGGCGGAGCAGCCTCAATGGGCTGAATGCTCAAAGTCATTCGGTCTTGTGATGAGATTCGAACTCAGATCCCCAGAATATAACCCAAGTTTCCGGATTACTGTTTCAGTGACGTTGTCATTAAATCACCATCTCCCTTCAAATTATCTCATAGTCTTAGATTTCTGTATACCTGTATTTTGCTTTCTGTATATCATTTTGCAGGAAATTAAACATTCTAACTTTAGTTTTCTGGTTCAGCTTTGCATTCTGCATTCACTTTGAGGAGACACATCATTGCTTGTCTTGTTCATATGGGTGACAGAACCACCATTTCAGCTGTCTAATGACAGTTCAGATGTCTATTAAAATTCTGAGGTTAAGTGTAAGCGTAATTAAGGGTGAGCACCAATTGTTCGTCATTGATTTTTTAAAAAATATAGAAATTGTTTTCCATGAAAACTGAATCGTTTTAGTTTTCTCTGAACTAAATGATAACAAAAGAGTCTGCTTCTGTTGGTAAAGAGCTTGATTAGGAGTTTCTGCTGTTATGAGTAGGTTTGATGGCATTGACTATGAAAAGATATTTCATCTGTTTGTGGAGTCATTAATTTAAAATTAACATTGAGAATTAGATAGATGTTAGTAAAAACTCTCTTTACTGAACTCACTCGTCAGTCATGGGATACTTTATCACTGTCGAGACCATTGTATTTTATTGAAACAGATATATATTTGAAGCACAGAAAGATAGAATGATGTTTTTCCCATTAGATTTTTCTTCATTACCAAAGACTTTTTAACCATTTTTCCACATTTTAAACCCTGTGCTTGCTTTCTATGCTGATAGAATTACACATTTACTTCATGTATAATCTGCTAAATGCATATTTCTGTTTTGCAGTTCACCAGGCTAAAGGTTAAAAATACTGAACTTGTAAATCCTGGTTAGTTCTGAAATTTTACGTTAAGATGTTTAAAAAAAAAAGTGTGAGAAATGTAAGTGCTTTCAATTATTTGCACAGTAAAGGCTTCATAAAAAGGTTAACCAGGTGTGAGACACTAAGGAGAAAATGTATGAAATCTCTATTGTCTGCAAATGGCCAGAAATGAGAAACTTTCACTTTGCATAGCGAATCCAGCAAAGGAGCATCGCCAGTGTCAAAAGAGGTCATAGTGTGTGATGCAACTTTGATATGGTGTGAAACCAGACGCGTGTGCATTTTTTTCCTCTTTGTCTGTTCGAAACTTTGTCTCTATTAAAATCAGATTTTCTTATTTACATTTACCAGTTTTTGTTTTTGAGAAATAGTTTTTCATTTTTTATTATCTTGTGCCTGTGTTTTATGAATATTATTATGTCACTCAAAATAATTGATAACAAGATTTCTAAACAATATTTTTGGTGGTTTTCCTCTCTCCCACTCTCCAGCCCTGCATTAATTTTAACTGTGACAGAAATATTGCATTTTAAGAGCCTTGTAAACTTAATTTTGAGGCCAATTGTAATGTGGCAAAATCAAATAAGGCTCTGTACATTCTGTGCAACAAATTGAATACTTCAAAGGATCATGAGTTTTTTGACTCACACACTTTGTTTCCCCTTTTCACAGAAACATAGGACATGGAAGCAGGAATGGGCCATTTGACCCCCCCCCAAAGCCTGTTCTGTCACTCCGTACGATCATGGTTGATCATCGAACTCAATACCCTAACCCCAATTTTCTCCCTCCATGTCCACTGATTTCTTTAGCCACAAGAGCTATATTTACCCCCTTCTTGAAAACACGATGTGTTCATCTCAGCCACTGAATTCCACAGGCTCACCGCTCTCTGGGTGAGGAAAATTCTCCTCCGCTCAGTCCTAAAAGGTTTCCCCCTTTTCCTTAAACTAAGACCCTTGGTTCTGCAGTCCCCCACCACCAGGAACATCTTTCCTGCATCTAGCCTTTCTAGACCTCTTAGAATGTTATAGATTTCTATGAAATATCCCCTAATTCTTTCAAACCCCAAACGCCTAACTGACTCAATCTCTCCTTGTACGTCAGTCCTGCCATCCCAGGAATCAATTCGGTGAACCTTCACTGTACTCCCTCTATAGCATATAGGTAAGGAGACCAAAACTGCACGTAATATTCCAGGTATGACCTCACCAATGCCCTGTATAAAAGCAGCAAGACATCCTGCTCCTGTACTCAAATCTTTTAGTTGCAAAGGTCAACATACAGTTTATCTCCTTTGCTGCCTGCGTCTCCTACACACTTACTTTGTGACTGGTGCACAAGATACTCAGGTGTTATTGAACATGTCAATTTACAGTCATTCAGATAATCTGCTTTCCTATTTTTGCTACCAAAGTGGATAATCTCACATTTATCCACATTATTCTGTATCTGCCATGCATTTGCCCACTCCCTCAGCCTTTTCAAATCACACTGCAACATCTCTGCATCCTCCTCACAATACACTTTTCTGCTCAGCTTTGTGTTATCTACAAATTTTGAGAGATGACATTTCTTTCCCCTCATGTAAATTATTGACATATATAGTAAATAACTGGGTCCAAGTATAGATCTCCGCAGTAAACCATTAATCACTGCCTGCCATTCAGAAAAAGACCCATTTACTCCTTCTGTTTGTTTCCTGTCTGCTAACCAATTTTCTATCCATCCTATCTATAACTCAAGGACTTGTGAAAAATTGGACTTTTACTATCAAGTGGAGGATGTGGCTGAGATTTAAATCTAGTTCCCACATACATTTAATTTAAAGGGAATTACAATGAAATGAGGATAGAGTTGGCTAAAGTTAACTGAGTGGATAGATTAGCAGGACTAACAGTACAAGTAGTGGCAGGCATTTAAGGAGGTAATCTGTGACTCTCAGCAAGAATATATCCCAGTAAGGTGGAAAGATTCTAAGAGAGGGATAAACCAACCATGGCTAACCAAGGAAGTTAAGGAGAATATTAAGTTGAAACAATAAGCATATAAGCAGGTAAAATTGATAGCCCCAAAGACTGGGATGAATTCAGAATCCAACAAGGGAGGATTAAGAAGATAATAAAGACAGAGAAAATTCAACACATGGACAAGCCAGCAGGAAATACATAAGACAGTAAAACCATCTTTAAATATATAAAACGGAAGAAACAGGCCAAAGTGAACATTGGCTCCTTAGAAAATGAATCTGGGGAGATGGTTATGGGGAGCAAGGAAATGGCAGAGGAGTTAAATGGACATTTGGCATCAGTCTTTATGGTGGAAGATGCTTCAAACATCCCATTAATGCTAAAATATACAGGGGAGGAATTAAATACCACCACTCTCACTAGAGAAATAGTATTAGATCAACTAATGGGGCTAAAGGCAGAGTGGTTCCCTGGCCCTGATATCTCACTTTGTCGAATGCTAAAAGGGATGACTATAGAGATTAGAGATAGTAAGAACTGCTGATGCTGGAGTCTGAGATAACACAATGTGGAGCTGGAGAAACACAGCAGGCCCGGCAGCATCAGAGAAACAGGAAAGCTGATGTTTCAGGTTGGCACCCTTCTTCAGAAATTCAGATATTAGTTGTAATTTTCCAAAAATGATTGAATTCTGGAGAAGTGCCAGGGAATTGAAAACTGCTAATGTGGCACCCCTCTTTAGAAATGTAGGGAGGCAAAAAGCAGGTAACTGTAGACCAAAACCTAACATTTATTATTGGGAAAGTATTGGAATCAATTATTAAGGAAGTAATATTAGAATATTTGGAAAATCATAATTTGATCCAGCAGAGTCAGCAAGGCTTCATGAAAGGGAAATCATGTCTGACTAATTTATTAGAGCTTTTCCAGGTAGTCTCAATCAGAATGGATAGAGGGCAACCAGTAGATGTCTTGTGATGGACTTCCAGAAGGCATTCAACAAGGTTCCTCACAAAAGGTTAAGTCATAAGAGCCCACCTTTTTGGAGGTAGTATATTGGCATGGATAGAGAATTGGCTCATGGGCAGTAAACAGCCAGTGGGGATAGTATTTTTTTAAAATCAGGTTGGTGTCCTATGAACAGTGGGGTTCCAGAAGGATCATTGCTGGGACCACAACTGTTTACAATAAAAATGATTTGGAGGAAGGAAACAAATGTACTATAGCCAGACTTGCAGATGACATAAAAACAGGTGGAAAGGCAGGTTACATGAGTAATGCAAACAGTTTACAGAGAGATATTCAAAAGTTAAGTAAGTGGGTAAAAAGTTGGCAAATGGAACGTAAAGTGGATAAATGTGAAGTTGTTCATTTTGGAAGGCAAAACAAAAGAACAGAATATTATTTAAATGGAGAAAAACTTCAGAAAGCAGCAACACAAAGAGACTTGGGGATACTTTACATGAAACACAGAAAGCTGGCGCAATGGTGCAGCAGGTAATCAGGAAGGATAATGGAATGTTGGTCCTTATTTCAAGGGGATTAGAGTACAAGAATATGGAAGTCTGACCCGCAACTGTGCAAGGTGCCAGTGAAACCATATCTGAAGTACTTTGAGCATTTTTTTCCTCTTATTTAGGGAAAGATATTACCTATTGGAGGTACTTCAAAGAAGGTTCACTGGGATGATCCCCAGTATGGTGGGGACTGTCTTATAAGCAAAGGTTACTAGAATTTAAAAACATTGAAACATGTAGAATTCTTAAGGAGCTTGACAGGGTAAATGCCAAGAGGATGCTTCCCCTCATAGGAGAGACATACAGTACAAAAACAGGCCCACCGGCCTACTGTGCCTATGCTGACCAGCAAACGCCAAACAACATTAATCCCTTACCTGCATTTGGACCGTCGCCTACTATGCCATGGCATTTTAAATGCCTGTCCACATGCTTCTCAAATGTTGCAAGAGTATCTGCCTCCACCATTCTCTAGGGCAGTGCATTCCATATTTCTATCACCTTATAAGTGAAAAATGTTTTTCATCAGATCCCCTCTAAACCACCTACTTCCATCTTTAAACCTCCTACTTCCCTCTTTCAACCTGTACCCTTTGGTCTTAGACACATTAGCCAGGGTAAAGAGGTTCTCATAATCGACTCTATCTCTGCCTCTCATAATTTTGTATGCCTCGATCAGATCCCCTCTCATCCTTCTCCACTCCAAGGAAAACAAACCCAGCCTATCAAGTTTGTCCTCATAACTGAGCCTTTCTATCCCAGGCAACAAGCTGATGAATCTCCTCTGCACGCCTTCCAGTGCAATCACGTCATTCGGATAGTATGGTGACCAGACAATGCACAGTATTCCATCTAAGGCCGAACCAATGTTTTATAAAGTTGTAACAAGACTTCTTAACTCCTGTAATCTACACTCTGACTATTGAAGACAAGCATCCCATGTGATGCCTTCACCACCTTGTCTACCTGTGCTGACACCTTCAGAAATCTATAGTCTTGAGCACCAAGGTCGCTTTATTCCTCAGTACACCCTAGACACTTATCATACATTATGTATATTCTTGCCTTATTGGACCTTCCAAGGTGCATCACCTCACACTTAGCAGGCTTAAATTCCATTTGCCATTGCTTTGCCCAATTTATCAGCTAATCAGTATCAAAATGTAGCCTGAAACCATCCTCCTCATTATCAACAACACCATCAATTTTTGTGTCATCTGTAAACTTACTAGTTGTACATTCACATCCAAGTTGTTATTGTATATAACAAACAGCAGGGGTCCCAGCACTGATCCCTGTGGTGCACCATTAGTCCCAGGCTTCCAATCATAAAAACAACCTGCCACCATCATCCTTTGTCTCCTATTTTCAAGCCAATTTTGGATCCATGTTATCGACCTGCCTTGGATACCGTGGGCTATTACCTTTGGGACCAGCATTCCATGTGGGACCTTTGTCGTAGGCCTTACTGAAGTCCATGTAAACCACATCACTTGCACCACCCTCGTTAATATTTTTAGTCAGCTTTTTAAAAAAACTCAACTAAATGAGTCAAACAGGATCGCCCTCTAACAAACTTGTGTTGACTATTCCTGATCAATCCCTTACCAATTTGTTGATTAATCCTGTCCCTCAGAATTTTTTCCAGTAATTTCCCTACCACAGACATCAGACTGACTGGTCTGTAGCTGGCCTATTCCTGCTGTCCTTCTTGAACAAAGGAACTACATTTCTCTCATTTCAGTCTGCCAGGGCCCCAGCAATGACTTCCCTCACTCCCGAAGCAGCATGGGTTACATTTCTCTGATTTTCCTGGATACCTGCTCCTTAATCTCCCTTTGACTTTTGGTAGGCTTGCAGTATAATCCCAGCAAAGTGTTCACCCTCTTTTATTTTTACCCAGACGGCCTCATTTGAAGTGCCTTCTAGGACATCCTCCCTCATAACTGCAGTCTTGGTTCTTTTACCAATTATACGACCTCCTTGATTTCTCTTACTTCCTCTGCCCTCAAACCCACATGAAACTTCTATACCCTGGAATGTTGAGCTGGTGGTCCCTCCTGCCCTTCAACCATGCTTTTTAAATTCATTTTTTGTGGGATGTGCGCATTGATGGCTGGCCATCATTTATTGCCCATCCCTAGTTGCCCTTGAAAAGGTGGTTAGCTGCCTTCTTAAACCGCTTAACTCCACCTGCTGTGGGTTGACCGGCCATGCCCAGTTTGATCCAGCAACAGTGAAGGACGGTGAGTAGCTTGGAAGGGAACTTGAGGTTGGTGGTCTTCCCATGTATCTGCTCCTCTTATCCTTCTCTATGGAAATGGTCGTGGGTTTGGAAGGTACTGTCTAAAAATATTTGGTGAATTTCTGCAGTGCATCTTGTAGATAGTACTCGCATTGTTGCTACTGAACAGGAGTGGATGCTTGTGGATTTAGTGCTAATCAAGGAGGCTACTTTGTCCTGGATGATGTCAATCTTTTTGAGTGTTCTTGGAGCTGCACTCATCCAGGCAAGTGGGGAGGATTCCATCACACTCCTGACTGGTGACTTGGAGATGGTGGACAAGCTCTGGGGAGTTAGGAGGGGAGCTACTCACTGCAGTATTCCTAGCCTCTGACCAGCTGTTGTAGCCAATGGTTTATATTTCGAGTCGATGGTAATCCCCAGGAAATTGACAGTGGGGAATTCAGTGATGTCTCAGTGATTGCAAAAATATCATATTCCCACATGCTGATCAAAACTCAAAGTTCGTCCACTTTACCAGTCAGGCTTCTTACATTAAAATAGATGCAATTCTGCTTTCTCATCCTCCCATGTGCTTATCATACCCATGTCTTCTCCACCTATTGGATTGCCCTACTATACCTTCTGTATCTGATTGGACCATGGCCCCAACTTTACGTCTACTCTGTGCCCAATCTCCCTACAAAATTAGTTTAAAGTGTCCCCTAGACCATGAGCAGACCTCTCGGTTTGTGGATATTGGACCCATTAAGCTTCAGCTTGTACAGATACCACCTACCTCAGAAACTGTCTTAATGATCCAAAAATCTAAAGCCTTCCTTTCAACACTCTCCCTTTAGCCACATGTTAATCTGACCTATTTTCTATTCCTGTACTTAATAGTGCATGGCACTGGAAGTATTCCAGAGATTACAACCTTTGCAGTCTTCCTCTTTAATCAAGTACCTAACTCTCTGAATTCCTATTACAGGATCTCCGTTTTGATTTACCCATGTCATTGGTATTGATGTAGCACAATTGCTGGCTGTTCACCCTCCTTCTTTGGAGTGTGCTTCAGCTGCTCTGAAACATCCCTGACCCTGGTACCAGGTAGACAGTATACCATTTGGGAGTCTCATTTCTAGTCATAGAGTCGTAGAGAGGTGTAGCACAGAAACAGATGCTTCGGTCCAACTCGTCCATGCCAACCAGATATCCTAGATGAATCTAGTCCCATTTGCCAGCATTTGGCCCATATTGCTCTGAACCTTTCCTATTGAGATACGCATCCAGATATCTTTTAAATGTTGCAATGGCCTAGTGGCATTATCGCTAGACTGTTAATCTAGAGACCCAGATAACGTTCTGGGGACACAGGTTCAAATCCCACCATGGCAGATGGTGGAATTTGAATTCAATAAAACATCTGGAATTGAGAATCTAATGAAGATCATAAATCCATTGTCAATTGTCAGAAAAACCCATCTGGTCCACGTCCTTTAGGGAAGGAAACTGCCATCCTCAACTGATCTGGCCTAGATGTGACTCCAGACCCACAGCAATGTGGTTGAGTCTAAACTGCCCTCTGGGCAATTAAGGATGGGCAATAAATGCTGCCCGGCCAGCGATGCCGTCATCCCATGAATGAATTTAAAATGTCGTACCCATCTCCACCATTTTCTTTCGCAGCTCATTCCATGCACGCACCACCCTCTTGCCCGATAAAGTTGCCCCTTAGGTCCCTTTTAAATCTTTCCCCTCTCACCTTTATCGTATGCTGCCTAATTTGTGACTCCCCAACATGGGATAAAAGACTTTGTCTACCCTATCCATGCCCCTCATGATTTTATAAATCTTTATAAGGTCACCCCTCAGCCTCCTACGCTCCAGGGAAAATAGCCCCAGCCTATTCGGCCTCTCCCTGTAGTGGCCGAACCAATGTCCTGACAGCTTCAACAAGACCTCTCAACTCCTATACTCAGTGCACTGACCAATAAAGACAAGCATACCAAATGCCGCCTTCTCTATCCTATCTACCTGTGACTCCACTTTGAAGGAACAATGAACGTTCACTCCAAGATTTTCTTGCTTAGTAACCCTCCCCAGAACCTTATCATTAAGTGCATAAGTACTGCCCTGATTTGCCTTTCCAAAATGCAGCACCTCACGTTTATCTAAATTAAACTCTATACCTGCCACTCCTCGGCCCAATGGCCCCTCTGATCAGAACCACCTGTCAGTTTACCTTAAAATCGAATCCCCTATACTAAAGTTCTCCCGCTCTTTTTCCACTCCTATTGTAGAGTAGAGCCAACTGTGGTGACATAAACTTGACTGCTTTCCCTGAAAGGCCATGGGATATCTATTTGAGAGGGGAATGGCCACTGGGGACTCCAGCACTACCTGTCCAGGATTGCTGGTCTTCCTGGCGGTCACCCAACTCTTTTCTGCCCATGCACCCCTTATTGGTGGTGTGACCAACTCACTAAACGCGCTATCCACAACATCCTCAGCATCATAGATGCTACATAGTGAGTCCATCCACACCTCCTGCAGCTCCATGTAGTTAATGAGGGCCTACAGCTGAGCTCACTTCCTGCATAAATAGTCACCGTGGAGTCTGGATGCGGTCCTGATTTCCCACATATTACAAGGGGAGTTTTCCACAGAGCTTTACCAAATACAAACGATAAACTAGGAACAAATTACTTAAGCTTACCCACTGCTTACCAGATCAGATTTCTCGCTGTCTATTCCTAACAAACTACAAACACAAAAATAAGGGTATCACATACTCTCTTGTGCTGTCTCCCCCTCCAGCTACAACTCGGTCAGCCCATAAAGCTGGTTCCTACGCAGCTAATTCTCTAGCCTCGTGTCACTTTTTGAACCCTCACGTCATCCAAGGAGATCGAGCTCTGGATTCAGTGAAGGTTCGTTTTACTCCTCTCCAGCCGCTGCAGTGACTGGGCTTAGGCTTTTACCCAGAAATTCTGCTGCCATCGTTCATTCCCCCCCAGCTAGCTCCATTCTACCCCTAACCCGCTGATGCTTCAACTGAGCTTGGAGTCTACGACCAGAGGTCATTGTCTCAGAAAGGAGGGGTGCCAGTCTAAGACTGAGATGAGCCAGAATTTCTTCTTTCAGTACCTTGTGTGTCTTTGGAACTCCTTGCCACATAGAGCTGTGGGGGCAGAGTCCTTCTGTACATTTAAGATTGAGATAGATTGTTGATCAGTCGGGGAGTCAAGGGTTACAGGGGAAACATAGGAAAGTGGACATGATGAATATTGGATTATCCATGATCCCCTTGAATGATGGAGCAGGCTCAAGGGGCCAAATAGCCTTTCTCCTGTTCCTATTTCTTATAGTTTTATGGTAAAGACAGTGGTTTGAAGTTTGTTGTTACAAGCAAAGCAGTGGTTCTTGTTATTGACCTTGAAGAGAACTAACCACTAAAACCAAACGATCTTTGGCACACACTTCTGTCTTCCTGATATCAAGTTGAATGTGGTGCTAAGGGGATTTCCATGCATCCAAATGCATTTAAGTATTATATAAGAACACAAGAAATAGGAGCAGGAGTAGGCCACCGAGCTCTTCGAGCCCACTCCCCCATTCAATAAGATCATGGCTGATCTTTTTGTGGCCTCAGCTCCACTTACCCACCCTCTCACCATAACCCTTAATTCTTTTACTGTTCAAAAAGTGATTTGTCTTAGCTTTAAAAACATTCAATGAGGAAGCTTCAACTACTTCGCTGTGCAGGGAATTCTACAGATTCACAACCCTTTGGGTGAAGAAGTTCCTCCTCAATTCAGTCTTAAATTTGCTCCTCCAATTTTGAGGCTATGCCCTCTTGTTTTAGTTTTACCTGCCAGTGGAAACATCCTCCCTGCTTCTATCTTATCTATTCATTCATAATTTTATACGTTTCTATAAGATCCCCCTCATTCTTCTAAATTCTAATGAATATAATCCCAGTCTATTCAATCTCTCCTTATAAACCAACCCTCTCAACTTTGGAATCAATCTAGTGAATTGCCTCTACACTCCCTCCAGTGCCAGTACATCCTTTTTCAAGTAAAGAGACCAAAACTGCATACAGTACTCCAAGTGTGGCCTCAGCAGTACCCTATACATCTGCAACATAATCTCCCTGCTTTTAAACTCAATCCCACTAGCAATGAAGGACAAAATTCCATTCGCCGCCTTAATTACCTGTTGCAACTGCAAACCAACCTTCTGCGATTCATGCACAAGGACACCCAGGTCCCTCTGCACAGCGGCATGCTGCGGTTTTTTACTGTTCAAATAATAGTCCTTTTTAATGTTATTCCTATCAAAATAGATGACTTTACATTTATCAACATTGTACTCCATCTGCCAGACCTTTACCCACTCACTTAAACTATCTATATCCCTCTGCATACTTTGCTCTACCATTCACCTTAGTGTCATCCGTAAACCTTGACACACTACACGTGGTCCCCAACTCCAAATCATCAATGTGAATTATAAACAATTGCAGTTCCAACACTGATCCCTGAGATGCACCACTAGTCACTGATCGCCAACCAGAAAAGCACTCACTTATCCCCACTCTTTGCTTCCTGTTGGTTAACCAGTCCTCTATCCATGCTAATACATTACCCATAACACTGTGCACCTTTATCTTTTGCAGCAGCCTTTTGTTCAGCACCTTGTCGATGCCTTTTGGAAATCTAGATACACCACATCTCCTGGGTCCCTGTTGCCGCCACGTTCGTAATGTCTTCATAGAATTCCAGTAAATTAGTTAAACATGACTTGCCCTCGTGAACCCATGCTGCGTCTGGCCAATGGGACAATTTCTATCCAGATGTCTTGCTATTACCTCAGAGAGCAAACCAGGAAGTAACGAAAAACACTGAATTCCTTCACTTTTAAGTTTTACATTGTACTGGTCGGCAAAATAAATGATTGGGTCATGCACATGATATTAAAATACAAAGTAAAATAAGATTTTAAGAAACATTTAAAAGATGTTTCTTAGGGTGGCACCGTGGCTCAGAGAGTCAGGGTCCCGAGTTCGATTCCAGCAACGGACAACTGTCTGTGTGGAGTTTGCACGTTCTCCCCGTGTCTGCATGGATTTCTACCGGGTGCTCCTGTTTTCTCCCATAGTCCAAAGATGTACAATTTAGATGGATTGGCTGTGCTAAATTACCCATAGTGTCCAGGGATGTGTGGGTTGGGCTGAATGGCCTCTTTTCACACTGTGGGGATTTTATGTAGATTTTCTTAATAATTAAGTTTTTGATGACAAATATACAGTTGCTCTTTCAGGGGTAGTGAAGCTGCTTAGCAATAATTATGAACTTTGAATTCCATAAAACGCAAATTATACCTCATTCAGCAAAGTGTAAATGTTTTGTAGAAAGACTTTAAGAGTCAGGCTAAGAGGGTAAAATGGCAGGTTTGTCACTTTGGTAATTGCTAACTAATTGCTGTCTGGGTGATTTTCAACAGTGCACCCTCTGGAAAAGTGCAGAATCACTGATGACACCTTCTGGATTCCCACTTTTAAATACAAATGTCTACCTTCAGAAATTCTGGTTTACGGTCTTCAACCTGAAACGTTGACTCTGTTTCTTTCTCCATGGATTCTGCTAGACCTGCTGAGTATTTCCAACATTTTCTGTCATTATTTCGGATATATAGCATCCATAATATTTGCTTTTGTGCCAGACATCCCTGTCAGTTATGAATGAATAACAATGGTGAATGCCAACAGCTTCACTATCAATACTATTGTAAAATCCAGGCTACATTCTTAACTGTACACCATGACCAAATATATTTCAAAAAGTTAGAAGTGTTATTATTTCATTCTTCCAGTTTTTTCAGAAGCTATCTTTAAACAAATGTTTTTTTCCTCTCTTGTTTTATGGCGGGTGGGCATCATTGACAAGACCAGCAGGTGTTATCCATCTCTGACTGCCCTTGATACACCATTTCAGAGGGCAGTTAAGAGTGAACCGTATCGCTGTGGATCTGGAGTCACATCTGGGCGAGACCAAATAGGGAATGGCAGATTTCCTTCCCCACAAGAACATTAGTGCATCAGATGGGTGTTTGCAAAAATTGATGGTAGTTGTCATGGTCACCATTACTGAGACTAGCTTTATGTTCTAGCTTTTTCAGTTGAATTTAGTTTCCTTCGAATATTGTAATGGTCTTGGATCTCATGTCTCCTGATCACTTGCCTGAGCCTTTGAATGTCTAGTCCAGTGCATTACACCACTGTCTCCACTCATGTTGCGGCCAGCAGTAGAATAGAGGCTTCTGGACTCAAGAATTAGAATGTAATCTGCTTTCAGCAGAAGAGTGAAGAAACGGCAAAAAGTAATAAAACTGAAAAATGTTACACGTTTACAGTTGAGGAATTATGTATTTTTATTTAGTCAGTAGTCTTGATTTCAATTCAAAAAGTGAAAGAAAACGAAAATCAGCTGTACCTGCATCATTTTGCAGTTGACCCAATGCTCACAATTCAGTTTTTAGAATCAAGGCAAATCATCTTTGTGAATCCCATTACCTGTGCTGTACCATTTCGAATATGGTTCAAAATACCCTGGAAGGATTAACATTGTTGCAAGTCTCTAATTTAAATAACAATTTAATCAGACTGTAAATAAGGATTAAAATTGGTTTCCATGCAACAGCTGTCATCTTTTTGGATCAGATTTTCTTAAAATATCTTTTTTATTAGGAGAATGTTAGGTGTTAAGAAGTGATAAGTAACTTTAACACTTCCATTACATGGGTTAGTTTTCTTGAACCAGTCTAATTTAACCCCTTTTCATAGATAGCAATTGTAATGCACACGAAAATTTTGAGATGTATTCACATTATTATAGTTCATAATTTTGAACATTAGTAATTGTCCTTGTTAGTTTCCCATCAAGAGGGAAATCTGCATTACACTCGAGGGTCAGAAAATTTTCAAGTTATTTTAAAATCAATCATGGCATAACGAATGCTTTAATAGATAGACATTATAGAAAATTGATCTTCCTTTGATTTGATCCTTTCCAATGCAACCTAAATTCAAATATCTTCTGCTCTACTGGATAAATTTGGTATGGGACTCCTCATTAAAATGTGCATATTTACTGTGTAGTGAAATATTAATGCACCTTCGAGTACAAAATGACTATCTGACACATTTTTGAAAATAATAAATAAGGATGTGTGAATAAAGAAGTGTAATGTGATGCCATCCATTAATTCTTCTTTTCTGTGGCAAGATGTTTTACATGGAATATTGCAAGTGTGAGCTGATAATGGTGGAAACAGCAAGTGGAACTAAAGGGAACATGGAAAGCCACTGTGTACCTCCTTAACCAGTCAGATAATAGAATTAAGAAAGAAGCAATGTAAGGACTGAAATGATGTTTTAACTAAAATAGGTGAATTTAAATATGATTCAGAAACAAAAAAATAGAGAGGTCAAAATTTAAGACTGGTTGAGGAGAGAAGACAAAAGGATGGGAAAGTTTTTTTTAAATCAAAAATTTATACTTTTTGTTTCTTAACAATTAAAACTTAAAGAATGAGAATTCATACTTGTAATAGTTAATTTTTCAGGGCCATAGAGGTTTATTGACAGTAATGAAGGCTGACAGTGTCATTTAAATGACAATTACAGTTGAGTTAATTTTTGTGGCGTGTTTGGTTTCTACCTATTAAAATATTACAGCCACTTAATGCCATTCAGTGCATGTCAATATTGAGGTAGCAAGATGCAGTTTTAGAAGCTAACAACGTAACAGTGCAAATTGGACACCAATTTTTGGATGTATAGATTTAATCACACATCCCAACCCTTTTCCAAAGTAGCTTTACCATTCATTCATAAATAATGGCAAGTCCATTAGCCTAATTGTATTTTGAAATCAAAATCTGGTCACATTGAGTCCAAAGGCTAAGCACATGCTACTCATTTTTGGGAGAGAATATATAACATACCCAGATCATAGAATCCCTACAGTGTGGAAATAGGCCCTTTGGCCCAACAAGTCCACACCGACCCCCAGAGCATCTCACCCATACCCATCCCCTGGTAACCCACCTAATCTACACATCCCTGAATACTATGGGCAATTTAGCCTGCACGTCTTTGGACTGTGGGAGGAAACTGGAGCACCCGGAGGAAACCCACGCAGACACGGGGAGAATGTGCAAACTCCACACAGACAGTCGCCCAAGGGTGGAATCAAACCCAAGTTCCCGGCGCTGTGAGGCAGCAGTGTTAACCACTGAGTCATCGTGCCACATTTATGACACCCATTCGTTGCCGTAGCAGCTGTTGCACCAAATCAGGGTACAATATATCACTGTACAGTGGTATATAAAAAGTGTGTATGCTCAACTGTCAAAATTGTTTTGATTGTCATTATTAAGATTCTTTTTAGTTTTAGTTTATGTGGTGTGTAACTCCCTGAAGGCATGATTTTCCCCTCCCTGGAGAGGGTGAGATGGAGAAATTATGGGGCAATTTGGCCCTGGAGAGAAGCTCACACCTTCCTTCCCACCTCACTAATTAAGGTCCTGATGACTGCTTGATCTGCCACTAATTAAGACCATTAACTAGGTAATTAATGGCCACTTAGGACCTCAATCTGCCACTTCCCTGGTCTTCAGGACCCAGAAGCTGGCAGCCTCTAATTCATTAGCAGCTTATGGCAAACCAGAGCAACTGTGTCAAGGCCTGTGATTTGCTGAGAGGCAAATGCTCTGATTACTGGCATGTGATGGGTCAAGATTTCACAGTTGCAGTGGTGAGAATGCTTGATGCCACCTAACACTCTCACCACCACTTTGTCACCCGAAGACTTCTTTATCTGGATTCTGATACAGGAAATCTCATCCTATTTTTTCTGCCACCAAACTGCTGATTTAATTAAATGTGTGGATTTCCAAAAAAAACCTAGAACATGTTATTTTTAATAAAACAATGAAAACATTTTCAATGCTGAATGCACATTGTGAAGTGCTTTTATAAAAAAAAGTTCACAGACATATGTTCCAAATGTTTGTTTTCTGTTTATTTTTCATTGCATTTTACTATAAATTAATCTTACATGGATATTGTTTGTCTTGTTCCTACAAGTTATAAAGATTCAGCATTATATGAAGAATGTAAACAAGAATATCTAAAGGAGAGGGAAGAATTCCGTCGAACTGGCATTCCTGCGAAGAAAAGGCAGCAGAAAGTACCCAGCAATATGTAGAAGGCGCCACTTGAAGAAACCAGAACTGACAGAGTGAACATACACCTGAAACCTGCTAATCATGAAGAGTCATTCATCATGTTTAAGCAATACAATTTACAATTGCTACATTATGTCGGATTGATTTTTGTAATTTTGATAAATTAGGAAAATGAACTACTGCTGTTTATAATTCAGTATTTTTCAAATTTTATAGTGTAAATCTCATAAATTTATTTTACATTGCTTCTTTCATGCAGGATTCCATAATTATAGACTAAGGTGCATATTTCAGTTAAATGTCCAATTATTTTGTAAAGTATATCTTGTGCTGATCAGAATGTAGCTTCTCAGTCTTTCTTCGCTGAATGCTTTCATTGCTTTACAAGGTGTACAGGATGGCTGGTTCGATCCTCACTAAAAGATCTCTGACATACTGATTGAAAGTCACAGGTTACAGCATCTGCTGAAGGAATGATAGACTTGTTTTCTTCAGGAAGAAAGTTTTACTGTAGAGAACCGAGAGACGACCTGAGCTGGTGGAAATCCAGTTCACAGCCCCAAGTTGTTCAACCAATCCCATAGTTTTTGGTAGGCAAAAGGTACCAAAGCTTTGTCATTATTACCATGTAACTGTTGGTTACTTGAGTTACTCCTTCAGTTTTGAGATGGGGATTTTGCCACAATAAAAGCCAGTTGCACAAACTGTCCTCATATCACTCAATGTTAGGACCCCATATGCTCAGCCATTGGAACTCTAGGCAGAATGTCCATGAATCCAGTAAATATTACAACTTAGAGAAGTAGAGCATTGGATCAGAATGACTTTCTTTTCGATGATCTTGTTGTGCCTTTACGTCATTTTCTCAGTTTTGGTTAGGATTTGATTTTATTTTGTGAGGGAGAAATTATTTGAATTTCTTTATCAGTTTCAGTCTGATTGCATTATAATTACTTTATCCACCAGGCATGGTTCCACACAGTCTCTAGAGTAAGTCAGTTTCAATGTTTTAGCTGCAGGCCTGGTGATATTTGACTATAGATATTGTGCCTGCCATTCTCCCCAAGAAACCTCCATGCAACAATAATGTGACTCTTTAAAGACCTCAACAATGGACAGCTCAGCTGGACCATGTTCAACAGCAGTCTGTTCAGCTTGATTGGTTTTGCTGGCAATTTCTACCAAATGATTTGAAAGCATCTCTCACCCACAGCATCATGCTTGGTTCATTGCCAGCTACGCCCACTAGGAGCAATGCCAAGTAACAGGCAGAAGTAGTACAAGATCTGACTGTCAAAAGACTGGGCTTTTCTTTCGCCAAGCTGGACGTGAACATTAGTTACTCTGTTTGCAGAGAGTTGGCCTTGGCACTAACTCCCAATTCCTTCACAGCCATCCAGCACCGACAAACCCTGCAGAAAATCTTTCGTGATGACAGGAGATGGTCACTAGCCTTTCCTCCCTGCTGACCACAGACAACAGTTTGTCATTTCATTCCTCAAATCAACACTCCATCTACTTTCACTTTACTTTGAGTGAGGGCACCCGAAAATCCCTAAAAAATATTCTGCAAAATTCCAAAGCACTTTCCTCCGCTTTAGCATGTACTAATACTATTTGCCTGACTTCACCTCTTGGTACAATTGTCACATGCAACTCACTAACTGCTTTATCTTCATGAGCGCAAACTTCAACTTCTTTAACTATGTTCTTAGGCACCTTCTGCCATCTATCATTGCAGATCTCCTACTGTAATGGAAGTCTACAATAAGGCAACTATCAAAGGTGGTCTTGAGGTCAAACAACAGACCATGAAATGGAAACAAACGGAGAAGCAAAATAATGAGGCCGTAGAGCCGACACTTAGCAGCTACCCTGTTGACCTAATGATCAGAATCAAATTGGATTTTGCACCCATGATCGCCATCTCTGTTATTTGCTCCCCTCTCCTGTGTGTGTGTGTGTGTGTGTGTTTGAGAGTGAGCAGGGCAGGGAGAGGTGATCGGGGGAGGAATAGTGGCGTACAAATGCCAGAAGGCAATGGCTCAAGTCTGTTGGCCATAGTGCTGTGTCTTGTGACAGCAGTATATTACAACTTTGCCTATTCCATCTCAGAGTGCCCAGTCACTTTTTGGTGGGGATCAAGACTGGCTGCACAGGATACCCTGCAAAGTTGGAGCCAGCATCGGCTCCTACATGAGTCAGCTAGCATTCGGTAGGGCCTCCCTTAGCCCCTGACCCTTTTTGTACAACCTGAGCAGCCAGACATGCATTCCGCACATGTACGCAATGTAGGGGAGGGGTTAAGAGGGCATACTTAGGCATCGGGGGAAGACCAAGTAAGAAAGTTGCATCATTGATAAATTTTAATTTTCTTTGAATAAAAGAAATGTTTTTGAAAGTTTTGCAAATTATTCATGCATTGTCCCATGTGCCTGTGATAGTCTTTCAGGAAAAGAAACACTCATTTGTTGCGGGATTGGGGGATTTTATGGAACCAGCAAGAGTAGAATTTGCGGCCTATATGTTGACTGAACTAGGCAAAAGCTTTGATTTTCCAACAGCGGGTTAACATGCAGACACAAAGTCACAGCATGGTTTCGGTATATCCGGCTTTACACCAGCATGTGGTGGGCTTTTAACTGTAACATATTTACATGCCTTGAATACTTATAAATCTAAAACTTTTTAAAATCAAGTTCTAACCTCAAGAAAAAAAGGGCAGTACAAGAGAATCTTGTGCCACCTGGTTCACCTTCCTTTAAAAGTGGTGTACACCCATTGGCTTTGTGCAGTTATATCTAAGGTCTGCAAATTTCCCTATTGAATTCTACAGCATGAGGAAGGGGAGAACTGCAGTTTGCAAGGAGGATTATAACTGGCAAGGGTGAGTCATTCTTGGGGTTTGGGACGAGTGTGGGGTGGGTTCAGGAGGAGTGAGGGTTTGGCATCCTGTGTATGATGGGATGGTAGTAGGGATAGTCAGTTCATGAAATGCAGTGCCAGCGCTGTCCAAATGCCTGAGCATCTCAGGTTGTTAGTTGATTCATATAGGGCTTCAAGGTAATTTATAACAGTTCACTTATCCCACAGAGTGATCTGGGGCTAACAGCATTTACAATGCTCAAAAGGCAAGGCCAGCTGAGACTGTAAGTTCAACTATGCCCCACAGAGTAGTGAGTACAACACTAAAATGAACATTTGCAACAAATCAAAAATAATCACAACCTAAAGAACTGTGGATGCTCTAACTCAGAAACAAAAAGTTCTGAGAAAGGGTCACTTGACCCGAAACACTAACTCTGATTTCTCTCTACAGATGCTGCCAGACCTGCTACGCTTTTCCAGTAATTTCTATTTTTGTTTCTGAAAAAAAAATCACAACATTACCTTTTCCACATTAGAGGAAATGTCCCTCACTCTCCTGTTACCATCAATCCATGCCAACCATGAAGCAGGCTGGTACATCTAGCTCTCTGAATACCAACAGATAATGATGGTGCCTGTGAACAAAGTCAAATCAAAGTAGCAATAAATATTTACCAGTAAAATTAAAATTTGAAAAGCAACAGTGCCATTTATGCTGCCAATAAATCTTATGTAGCATGGGAGTTGGATAAAGTTTGGCCACAATGCATAGCCACTCTGCCTGACCAGAAGGCTTATGTAGTTATCTCCTTGTGGCTGCCATATAGTCAGTAGATGGCAGATTTCATCACTGAAGAGTATCCCCATGGAATTAAATATAACTTCTATGCCCACCACTGGGACTGTAAATTTTAACTAAGTCTGTAGGAAATGGAAAACACAAGAAAACAGAGGTAGTGGACACTTCCAGTTGCCTGACTGGGAATGGAGTGCACTGACAAAATTGCGTCCTTGGTGCAAATTCAGGGGATTCTCCACAATGATGTTTCATTGGATGAAGAAAACTTGATTCTTGCAGCATGCCCATCAGGAAAGGCATGCCTTCTCTGAAATCAATCCGAGGTAATGCTTAGGAGTAGGGAAAGTCTCGAGTTTCTTTCCTCTAAAAAAGAACACAATTTAAAGGACAGTTTTTCAAATCAAGTTCAATCAAAATGGATCAACTATAAAGCTGGCATGTCCAGTTTGTGTAAACGTTACAAATACACATTTGTCTACATGTCTGGGAGAGAAGGGGGCGACTTAAAAGCCCAACTGTATTTCTGCAATCTATGGCAGCTGCATGGAGTGTTCCAGTCTGTTCTGAGTGATAAATTTACACTTAAATAACGCCTCCACGTGAAGTCTAAGCTTTCACACCAACACCCGTGATAACATTTCCAAAAGTATCCACAGGTGAAATTTGATATTTTTTTAAATGCATATATTTTAGCTTAATGAATGTAACTCTAGGTTGAATCAGTGGCACAAATAAACTAAAAATAGTGATTTATTTGCATTTATTCTGGTCATTAATTTGATGATTAATTGATTTGCAAGCTGCATAGTTCCCCTTTCCCAAGTTATGCTTCTAACTTTAATATGTACAGCTATGCCACCGCATACTAAATGTGAGAAAGCATCAGTATGGCTTGCGCTGGCCCAGGCAGATTGCACGTTAAAACTGTAAAAAGTCAGTTCTGCAAAACAATCTTTTAACATTCACCAGCTTTTTGCAAAATGTACTAGAAGTAAGCAATGACATGATAAATGCTTCAAAATTTGCCCACAAATTTTACTTACAGCTTCTAAACATGCTGAATTCCACATTTTTAATTGGATCTTGGCAGGAAAGCTTTCAATTCAGTCTATGTACTTTTGCTGATATGAGTCACTGCACCTCAGTGATCCACTGTGTGTGTTATTCACTGAGGCTTTTCTGAAAGATGTGTTAAGGGATGTTATAAATGAAAGGCTGTTTTATCAAGAATTGTGAAAGACAAGGCAAATTTTTCTCTTCGGGGTCTTTGTTGTAGTCTGGTCTGGAGCATTACCTGTCTATATTACAAATGCCCAGTTTTCATAAAATACATTTCAATGACATGATAATCAGGCAACTGATCTACTCTTATGTCAAACTGCCATGTTTGACATGAGTCTACCATGTTGCCTCTTTGAATCATCTTCTTTAAAACATATGTCATTGGCAACCTTGACTAAGAATAACTGTGTTTGGCTCCATTTGATATACTTCATCTTAAACAGTGACTTATTGTGTTTTAACGAAATTAATGACATTCCCTCTGCTGTTTGTAACAGACTGGATAAGTCCTCTTCGAATTATGAAGATTGGTGAGTGCAGGCAGAATTAGACAGTGGGTTGGCAAACACTTTCAACACCTGGAGAACAAAGTTGCTAATCTTATTAAGGACTGGCCATATTTTTCCTTCTCTACTGCATAAAATAAATACATGCGATCATTCTACTTGTGCATTACATGATTTATAGTGAGGTATACAAACTTGTAAAAGTGATTGGAAAAGCATGTAATCCTCAAACAGCATGATGAATGTCAGCCATGATCCTGTTGAATGGTGGAGCAGGCACAAAGGGCTAAGCACCTTACTCCTGTTCCTATTCTTTATGGTCTTGTGTGTATCATCAGGTGAAACTCTCAGCCTTAAAGACAGAAGCTACATATTTTGGCATCTCATAGTGAAGCATTCCCTACTCTGTAAGAAGTTATTTGCCCAGAAACCACTTTCCTGAGGCATCAGCCTAAGGGTAACTAGACATACTGACATCTGCCTGGGCTCTTTGCTGATCTGATGATACTACCTATATCTTAAATCTTATTTTTAGGACAGAGACAACTCTTTGACTGAAGTATCATCATCTGATTCTTCTTAAATAAAAGCTTAATGAAATTAATTGCAAAATTTCAATTTCTTCCCCCTCTAATTTGGAAGCTGTGTATTGGACTGAATATATTACTCACAGGCAGAATCTTTAATGAGAGCTAAAATTTTGATCAACTTAAAATCATTTATACGGTATGTAACCTGAATTGCATTTCATAAGGTTACATAGCACAGAAACAGGCCAACCAGTTGATGCCATCATTAATGCTGCAACCGCCATCCCTCTCTCTCATGTAATCCTCTGTTCCCTTCTTGCTCGTGTTATCTAGCCCACCATAAATGCAGTTATATTAATCCCTTCAACCACTCCTTACAATAGCAATTTCCATATTCTTACCACACACAGGATAAAGGATTCCCTTCAGAGTTCAATATTTGACTTGGTAATGATCTCATATTAGTGGCCCCTAGTTTATTCCTTTTCCCGACAAGTGGATGCATTCTTCACATGTCTACTCATTAAAACTTTAACTAACTGTGGACCTCTATTAGGTCACCTCTGAAGAGGAAGTTTTTTTTTGTAGTATGGTGAGCAAATCGAATACTGTCTTCCAAGTGTGATCTGACCAAAGTTCAGTACAAATTTAGCACGGTTGTTTACTTCAGAATTCTACCAGTCTAGGAGAAGGCCCTTGTGTTTAGTTTTACTAATGATCATGTTAACCATTGTCACTACTTGTAGACAATTCTATACTCCTAGATCCCCAGCTGCACTGCTCCATTTAGATTTTTAAAAAATACTCAACCTCCTTAATTTTGTGCCATCATGTAATAACTCACTTTATCTATGTTGAAATGAATTTGCAGGTTAAATGTCCATTCAAGCTTCTCAGTAGCCTTCTGTTGCAATTCTCCTCAGTACTATCTCCTCCCTTATCCCCTTTCCACCGATTTCGTGTTTTCCACAAATCCAGTGATCAAGCATTTGTGTTTTGGGATCCAATGCTCAATTAACTATATGGAGACAAGAAATGGCAAAGGTATCAAAGATCTGAAGTTGTTTTGTGACAACAAATAGTGCAGACATCAAACTGTAAAATGGCAAAAGTCACTGCAGTGTGTATGGGGTAGGTCAGCAGGGGGTTGGTGGGCAGAAAATTATAGCATTTATTCTCATCTGTACTGAAATGGACATGTTTCCATACTACTTCAAAAGGATAATGTAGCTAAACTTCATGTGGGTAGACACCTTTATTATCATCAAGACTGTGGACTCATTTATTTCCATAACATTGCTGAAGTGACCTCAGCATTTCAACATTTCAACATCCAGAGCAGTTAATACATGGAGCAATGTGTGAAGACTATATTAACAACAGAACATGACCTTGCTCAAGTATGTGCATCATAGGAAGGGAAACTTCAATAACCGGGTAAGGTGTGCCATCTGAAAGTTGTTCATCACTTATGACAACAAGTTGATTCAGTCTCAGTCATTCAAAATGACTAACACATGGAGTTCAGGATCATTCTTCCTTAGTTCCTTGTTAATTTCTCATAAATTTGAGTTGAAACATAATTCCCAATTTAAAAAAGAAGAGATCAGGTTCATCTCAAACTTGAACTATCTGCAGCAAGGAAACAGAACACAGACAGGTATAAGAAGCAGTTTGTGTACATTTGTTATGTGATATGGCACCAACCACTGGGAGACGTATTGTTGGGGTAGAGTGCTGACGCCAAGCTCCTCTCGATTTTGTTTCAAAATAAACCAGTTATCCAAATTAAATAAATGTAGGACTTTCAGGCCCTGAAGTACTCCTTAGTAAAAGTGAAAATTAGGATAGAAACTTACAAATTTAAGTTAAAATGTCATTTGAGTAGACGATCATTCATCTAGACCCTGTTGAAGGCCTGAGGTGTCGCTGTGGAATCCTCTTTACTATTCTTTTAAAACAACAAATCCTCAAACGGTTACAACAGCTCCTGATGGGACACTAACAAAATCACAATCAAATGGTTAATGGAAACTTACATAAAATGAAAGTAAACTGATTAAATCAAAACAAATCTTTACCTGGCCATGTAAGAATGATGATCAGTTTGATTTAATCGGTTTCCATTCATTTTATATAAATTTCTGTTAACCATTTGATTGTATTTTTGTTGGGGTTTTGGTTGGAATCTGTACCCAGCCATGTAGGAATGCAGATTCCAACCAAAACCCCATCCCACTACAGACCCCCACCCCAATCCCAAGATCCAGCCATGTACACACTTTCACCCCAATCCCAACACCCAGCCCAATGTAGATCCCTGACTCAATACCAAAACCCAGCCCAATATAGGTCTACTCCTCAGCACAGAGACGTGTGAGGTAATGTATTTTTGTAGGAAGACCGTGGACAAAATACATAAAACAATGGGTAGAATAATTAAAGAGATGCAGGAGCAGACAGTAGTCAATAAAATATAAAGTATCCTCAGGTTTAAAAATAGTCATACAGTATAGGAGAAAGAGTGTGATACTGAACTCATACATTTGTAGACCTCAGCTGCAGAATTGTGTACATTTCTGGACTTCACATTAATAGGAAGGCTTTGAATGCATTTGACAAGGTACAGAAAAGATTTACAAAAATGGTTCCAGGGATGAGAAACTTCAGCTACCAGATAGAAGGAAGAGTTTGGGACTAAAGTTATCAAAATCCTAAGGGGGTTGGATAGAGTAGATCCAGAGAAAACTTTCCCACTTTTAAAAGGAACAAGAATGAATGGACCCAGATTTAAGGTGGCATGCAACTGTCAAAAAAGATGAGAAGAAATATATTCACAAAATGAGTGGTTTGGATCCGGAATGCACTGTCTTGAAATATGATGGAGGCAGATTCAATTGAGGCATTCAAGAGGATATTAAATGATTATTTGAATAGAAACAATGTGCAAGGGGATGGGGAAAAGACAGGAATTATGCTCACTGGAGAGCCAGTATAGACACAATGGGTCAAATGATTTCCTTCTGCACCGTAACAATTCTGTGATTTCTCTTTCAGCTTTAGGGGCAGGAAACTCCACTAATACGTGTATATTTGCTGTTCGTGGCAGCATTTTCCTTGCCCTACCATTTGTCCCAGGTAGGTTACCCACATCTTTGCACACCACTTTTTGGCAAGGTTTATAACTAAATCTGTTGATTGTAACTTTTTAAATAGAGTTTCTAATTGTTCCAAGTGGTCCTTTCAAGTTTCACAATTCTCCAGTACATCATCAAGGTAAATTATACAGTTATGAACACTGGTTCCTATTTGTTTATCGGTTACTGGAATGCTGCTGCGGAATGTTTTAACTCAAATGGCATCACTCAGCATTCAGAAAGACTGTCTAGTGTGACAAAGGTTAATAGCTCTTTAACTTGATGATACCTACTAGTATCTCCTCAACAAATCTGTTAGTAAGAAATCTGGCACTGTCAACCATTGAAGTGAGAAATTGGGCGGGAATTAACCTCAGTTACTGTATTGACTATTCTGTGTTTAAAATGGAATCTGGTTGGACCATCAGGCTTAGGCATTAACAGGACTATAACAATCCAGATACTTTGACTGGGTTAAGTTTGCAACATGTTTCAGATTTCTACTTTCACATCGACCAGTTTCTCTGAACCTGACCATTAAAGATGTTGTTTACTAGAGGAGGGGGCTTCTCTTATCTCCACATTATGTTATCACAGCTTGGTTTGTCCCTACAGACTCCTTTAAATTATGTGACCCCAATTCTTTTGTTAGGATCATCTCATTCTTCCAGCTGTAATTAGAAGCATAATGTCTAACCTCCCTAACAGTTCAATGTTAGCTAACTGGGTAGGAGGCAGATCAATTTAAGAATTGTCTAGTCATCTTTCTGCCTCATCCATCCTTTTCAGCCCCCACTGTCCTTCCTACCTGACACATCTCAATTAACGTTTCAACACATGATGCAATATATTCTTTTTCAGGCAGCCTGTGGTTTCAGTCACATAATTTACCAATCTTTTTGACACTATTCTGAACTATGCTTTTAATGGTTGCTGAGCTTCAGAGGCCCTTTTATTCATGACTGAAAACAAAAAATGCTGGAGATCAAAGCATGTCAGGTAGAGTCTGTGGAGAGAGAGCAAGCTAATGTTTCGAGTGTAGATGACTCTTCATCAGAGTCTTGCTCATGTCCATAAACAAATTCAAAAGGACTAAAATCTGTTGACTCATTTGGTGACTCTCAGGTGGCAAACAAAAGAAATTTCAGCCCTTCGCCTTAATCATGAGGATATTCGTTACAGTGTTTCCTTATCTTTTTGAGAGCTTAATGGTACATTTCTAAACCCATAGTGCCTGTGGGTGCAATGCTTAATACTTTAACTATGTTACACACAGCCTACTGAAAACTTCCTGAAATATTTTAGATATAAATTGGAACCTTGATCTAGCTGGATATCTCTCAGTAATCCATATTGAGTGAACACTCGGGTTAACTTCTTGACCACTACTTTAGCAGTAACTGTTGTCAAAAGACTTGCCTCTGGGAACCGAGTAGCATATTCACAATGATAAGAATACACCAGCGTCTTGTTTTGTTTGTGGTAAAGATCCCACAGTCTAGGAAAACCCTCTTGAATGGCTCCCCAAAAACTGGAATGGGAATTGGAGCGACTGATTGGATTGCACATAATGGATTTCCCACCATCTGGCACATGTGGCTATGTTTTACAAACTACACTAACTCTTTGTCAGGTCATGGCCAGTAATAAAATGATGACTTATGCTTGCTTGGGTTTTCTAGATTCTTACATAAATTGCCAATGGAATTTCATGGGTCATGCTCACTGTCTCTTGCTACTTGAGCAGTATCTCTGTTTATCACCGTTTTGTGAAGCACTGTCATTCTTTGTCTGCAGGTCTGGGAGGAGGTTTCCACTTCCTTATCAGACTCCCACATCTAACATAGCAGCATTCTGGAGCTCCCTCAACATCAACTTCAGTTTGAATCGATTGGGCTACTTTACTTAACTCTTGATTGGCTTGCTGACCCTCAGTCAGAGAAAATTTATTGGACACCTCCTTCACATTATCTAAATCCCCAGATGATATTTCAGGTTAACAACTACCTGTCTGAGGTGCCATCTGTGTACCAGATCCGTCTCCTTGAAGATTTCATTTGGCTTGTTTTTTTATTAGCCTATTTTTCCCCAATCAACCTGTCCAGAGATGTTATTACACACATCTGGAGTAGGTGGGACTTGAATCCAGGCCTCGAGATCCAGGGATATGGACACTACCACTGTGCCACGAGAGGGCCTGTGACTACTGGAGAAGCTACTATGATTTCTCATTCCAAGTTCCCCAGAAATTAGTCAACTGCACTTACAGGCAAGTTATAGACAACCCCAACAGCTTATGTTCCAGAATTCAGGTCACTATCCAGATGCACGTGAGATAAAGTTACCTGTATATAATCCCTGCCAATACTATTCGCAAAAATCTTGGCATCCAACTCTCTGTTAGAAACTTCATGCCTTTCCTCAGCAAAAGAGTTTGGGTGACTTCTGTGCCCTTTAGTGTAACTATAGTTTGACCCTGTATTATTTGAATGTAAGAAACTACTTCTCCTGTCCATAGGAATTCCCTGTGACTCTCAGGGATTCTGATTACTTTTCCCACAGTCATCGTATTGTTTGTACTTGGCCATGTCACTGTAGTCAGAGCTACAACTCCACCTGTAGCTCTCACTGTAAAGGTTCCTTTCTCTAAGGTTTTCCCGAGTACCCCAATATATTCCATGACTCTTGACTTATCTGATAACCTATTAATCCCAATCTGAACAGGAATCTGTCTACCTCTGCCTTCAGAGTATTCAAGGATTCTGCTTCCACCATCTTTTCAGGAAGACAGTTCCAAAGACTCACAAACGTCAGAGGAAAAAACTTGCCTAATCTTTGTCTTAAAAGACTCCTAGTTTCTAAATTCTTTTCTAGAAGGAAAATCTTTTCCACATCTATCCTGTGAAGAGCCCTCATGAATTTTCATGTTTCAGTCAGGTCATCTCTTACCCTTCGGATACAACCTAGTTTGTCCCACATTTCCTCATCAGACAACCCTTGAAAGTGGGTCACCAGACCCGAAACATTAACTCTGATTTTCCTTCACAGATGCTGCCAGACCTGCTGAGCTTTTCCAGCAACTTCTGTTTTCATTCATAATCTTCCTCCTTTGGCACTGCTTTCCTCTCATGATAATTGACAACATTTCATAGCTTTCCTAATTACTCGCTGCACCTGCACACTCACATTTAGTAATTCATGCCTGAGGTCATCCAGACCCTGCTGCATCTCAGAGATCTGCAATCTCTCATCATTTGAATAGTATGCTTCTTTACAGTTTTTCGATTAAAAATGGACAATTTCACCCTTTCCCACATTATATTCCATTCTTGAGCATCTCGCCCAATCACGTAACCTACCTATATATTTTTGAAACTGCCCTGTTATTCTTCCATAACTTTCTTTCTGATCTTTCGTTGCATAATCTGCAAAGTTGACAACCATACTTTATTTCATCTAGGTTATTTATATATACTTTATGCAAATTATATAATAGTTGAGGTCTCAGCACTAATTCCTGAAATATACCACATTACACCTTTCCAAACTGAAAACAAATCTACAATTACTCTTTGCTTCTTGTTAGCCAGCCAATCTTATGTCCAAACTAATATGCTAACCCTGTACACGATGAGCTTTTATTTTCCATACTAACCTTTGATGAGGTTCCTTGCCAATTGCCTGTGGAAATCTAATTACAGTCCATTAACTCGTTCAGCTTTATCCACAGTACATCTTACCTGCTTAAAAAGCTCCAATAGACTGTTCCAATATGATTTCCCTTTCACAAAACCTTGTTGATTCTGCCTGATTCCCTTGAACTTATCTCAGTGCCCTGCTATATCCTCTTCACTAATAGCTTCTTACATTTTCCCTATGTTAAGCTAATTGGCCTCTAGTTTCCTGCCTTCTGAGTCTCTCCCTTTTTGAATAAAAGAGTTATATTTTCTATTTTCCAATCAAATGGGACCATTCCCGAATCAGGCGCAATTGGAAAATGAAACCAATCAAATAATTATCTCACCTAGCCACTTCTTTTAAGATCCCAAGATGAAGTCCATCTTGTCCTCCTGCAGCTCCAATAATTTACTCAGTACCATTTGCTTTTCTCATTCACTCTTTGGATGTGGATGTCACTGGCAGGCTCTGATATTTATTGCCCATCCCTAGTCTACCTTGAGAAGGTGGTGGTGAGCTGCCTTCTTGAACTGCAGCAACCCGCAGGCTGTAGATTGACCCACAATGTCCTTAAGGAGGGAATTCCAAGATTTTTACCCAGCAACAGTGAAGGAATGGTGATACATTTTCCTCCTTATTAATATTTGATTTGAATTGATTTATTTATTGTCACATGTATTTTGTTACAAAATACAGTGAAAAGTGTTGTACAGTGTTGCCACTCTCCGGCGCCATCTTAAAACACAGAAAAATAGAACAAATATGGAATAACAGGTAGAAGAAAAAAGAAATAAAGAAGAAATGTTCAACTTTACAGTCCATTTTGTTAAGTGCCTGTCATGGGCCAGGGACCTGGTGGCGAGGCACTGTCACTGCTGGAATGAGAATTTCCACTCTTTGGCACCATCTCGCCACCTCTGATGCCCTCACCACACTTTATCCTCACTGAACCTCGCCAATGCAGACACCATCTCGCCACTTCTGATGCCCTCACCACTGATGCTGACTGAACAGCACAGGCACAAACCCAAATGCGTCACCACCATCATGAGTCTGCTTCAGACCCACAACACACTGATGCAGCCCCTGCTGAAGCGGCAACGTCACATACTGGGTCCAAACTCACCTCCCCTGCCATCTCCATGAATCTGCCCTGGACGCAGCCAGAAACCAAAACTCAGCTCTGACACCGCTGCCGCGAGTCCACACCAGGCTCAGCCGAGTCCATGCCAGGCCCACTCACTGACTACCTTGAGTCCGCACTGGGCCCAGTCGAGTCCATGCTGGACCCAGTCACTGAGTGCCACGAGTCTGCGCTGGGCGTTCACGCCACCGTCGATGCTGTCATTACAACCAAGCTCTTCAACAGGAAGTAAGTAAAATAGAAGGGAAAAAAAGTATTTTACTCATTCTTTGCTTTCTTAAAAAAAATCTATCCAAATCTTCTGACCTGCTGGCAGTCTTTGGACAATTATCTGCATTTCTTGAAGTTTTATCCTATCTTTAACATTTCTAGTTATCCACAAATGGTATCCATGCCTTGGAATTTTTCTCATTTGTTGGAATGTATCTAGTCTGTATATTCAGAAATATCCCATTAACTGTCTGCCACTGAATCTTGATTGACCTTGCTTTTTTCATTCATTTGTGGGATGTGGGCATAGCTGGAAGGCCAGCATTTATTGCCCCACCCCTAGTTGCCCCTTGAGAAGGTGGTGGTGAGCTGCCTTCTTTGAACCACTGGACTCCACCTGTTGTGGTTTGACCCATAATGCCATTAGGGACGGAATTCCAGGATGTTGATCCAATGCCAGTGAAGGAACGGCGATATATTTCCAAGATGGTGAGTGGCTTGGAGGGGAACTTGAAGGTGGTGGTTTTCCCATATATCTGCTGCCCTTGTGCTTCTAGATGGAAGTGGTCATGAGTTTGGAAAGTGCTGCCTAAGGGCCTTTGATGAATTTCTACTGTGCATTTTGTAGATAGTACACACTGTTGCTACTGAGCATCAGTGGTGGAGGGAGTGAATGCTTGTAGATGTAGTGCCAATTAAGCGGGCTGCTTCGTCCTGGATGGTGTCAAGCTTCAAGTGTTGGAGCTGCATTCATCCAGGCAATTGAGAAGCATTCCATCACAATCCTGACTTATGCCTTGTAGATATTGGACAGGCTTTGGGAAGTCAGGAGATGAGTTCAATCTTATTACGGTGAATGCTACCTAAGGGTGCCTTTAATGTGAGATCATTAAATAATGCTATTTCATTGCACAATAATCACTCATCTCTATCCACATGGATAAGGAGATTCACCAATTCAATTGGGATAACACCAAGATCCTGGGACAAACAAAGCAGAGACAGGCATGGGAGTTCCTAGAAGCCTGGTACTCCATGAAGAAAGCCATCAACAAACACATAGGACTCGACCCCATATACACTCCATTGTGAAGGAAAACCAGAAGTGAGGTAATCCAGCTCAACGGACTCCAGAGGTTAAATACCAGGCAGGAAAACACAACGGCGCTTCATCGGAGGCTGCACTGATGATGTTACCCATCAGGGTAATGAAACGTCTGCAAAACAATGAACCAGCTCGGTGAGCCAACCAACCGCATCATTGCACAATGCCTGGTCTAGTGTAGTCTGATCACTAATCAGCTCCAGAATGCTCTGCTCTAAGAAACCTATACTGAAAATATTCTATAAACTCCTAATCTAGGCTATCAAAACTGTTTCCACATCTTGGTTTCTTGAATTTAGATCATTGTTCTCCCATGTGCTAATACCACTATTAACTAACAGAGCCACACACAGTTTGTAATGTGAAAGTATCAACGCAGAGATTCACTTTAAAAAAATACTTTTTGGCAATGAGGGTTAGTTCTTAAGGGAAAAAAGGACAAGGTGCTGAATGTTCAGATGGCTGTTGGTCTGACATTTTGGCAAGTATAGATGCTGTCATCAACCACAGGCAGATGTCTCTGGGATCTTGGAAAATGGAGCTTCCCCAGGAAACACAGTATCGATGATTCTTCTGGGCTCTCTGACGGAGAACAATCAGGTTTTACATTAGATTCATAATGAGGATTTTTTTTTTTCCAGAAAGTGGAGTGCAAAACTGGACAGCTCTTTTTCTTCAACAGACATTCATCACTCAGCCCAAACAATATCCACAACAGACGCTGCCACCTCACAATCATAAATGCAGTGATACAAACAGCTAGGTGTTTTCCCTGAAGTGATTTCTAACAAACAAGACTAGCAATTATCTGGAACCATGTGGTTTCCAAGAAATGCTTTGTAGAATAATATAGTTCTGATGTATCTTTTCAATGACCTTTTAAAAAAGCAACCTAGGTAACAATCTCAAGCCCACAAAAATGTTAAATATGATTTCTCTTAACACCCTGTTTGGACAGACACAATGAGCAGAGTTTGAGTCTTAGTAAATCATGGAACTGGGACTGAGAAGAGGGCTTTAAACTAAAAGAGGGTAAGTGAAGGGAGATTTCGACTTTGAAAGAAACACTTCAAGGCAAAAGTGTGATGTAGCAATTTAAATGAATAATTGCAAAATGAGACAATTGAGGACAGAGAGATTAACCTATATACTGTGTCAATGTTAAGGTCCATGCAAAGTATCCTAAAAATGAAAAACTGCTGTCTCTTTATCAGAAAGCATGAAACATTCAAAATAAAGTGTACAACCTACTAGCACAAGTACATGAAGACTAATCATCATTATAGGAACATGATTGCAAAGTAACCATGGTTAGAAAATAAATATTCCATTGAGCACAATAAGTAACATTGAAAGGCAGTTAAAAAAAGGAGGAGATAGTAAAGATTGCAGATGCTGGAAGTCAGAGTCGATAAAGTGTGGAGCTGGAGGACCACAGTGAGTCAGACAGCAGCTGAGGAGCAGGAAAGTCAACATTTCAGGTCTGAACCCTTCGCCAGGACATTTGCAATATTATAACCCATTATTATCTTTAGGTCCCCTTGTAAGCTTCTCACTGGGATTTTGTATGGAATGGAACATATTTCAGATGAACGCTTAAAGTCAATAATGTCCTGATGAAGGGTCCAGACCCAAAACGTCGATTTTCCTGCTCCTCACATGCTGCCTGATCTGCTATGCTCCTCCAGCTCCACATTTAATCAACAATGATGTGTAGCCTTTACAATAAGAAATGACATTAGGACAGTAATGAGAAAGAATCTTGGCTGAAAAGATGAACAAGTAAAACCCATATAGATGGTTATTAAGAATAACAGGAGTTAGAAAATGTTGCTGGGAATAATTTATAATCGCCATAACTTTAATTGTGCTGTTGCACAGAGCAATTAGCAATAAATTATTGCAGCTCATAACAAATGGAATGCAATGATTACGGTGTCTTAATCTTCATTTTTGCAATTTTGCAATGGAAGTCTGGAAGATGAGTTTATAGAATGCTTTTCTTCCCAGAACTAACTTAGTTAAAGAAAAGAGGAACAAAAATAGTTTAGATAAAGCTACTATGTAATGAGCCAGGTTTAATTAATAATAATATCAGAAAAATATCCTTTAGGGGAAAAAATGGTCATAATACTGTTTAATTCTATATTAAGTTTGAGTGACATTCTTGAGACCAAAATAGAAACATAGAACATAGAACATTACAGCGCAGTACAGGCCCTTTGGCTCTCGATGTTGCGCCGACCTGTGAAACCAATCTGAAGCCCATCTAACCTACACTATTCCATTATCATCCATATGTTTATCCAATGACCATTTAAGTGCCCTTAAAGTTGGCGAGCCTACTACTGTTGCAGGCAGGGCATTCCACGCCCTTACTACTCTCTGAGTAAAGAACCTACCTCTGACACCTGTCCTATATCTATCACCCCTCAATTTAAAGCTATGTCCCCTCGTGCTAGCCATCACCATCCAAATAAAAAGGCTCTCACTATCCACCCTATCTAATCCTCTGATCATCTTGTATGTCTCTATTAAGTCACCTCTTAACCTTCTTCTCTCTAATGAAAACAGGCTCAAGTCCGTCAGCCTTTCCTCATAGGACCTTCCCTCCATACCAGGCAACATCCTGGTAAATCTCATCTGCACCCTTTCCAATGCTTCCACATCCTTCCTATAATGTGGCGACCAGAACCGTACGCAATACTCCAAGTGCGGCCGCACCAGAGTTTTGTACAGCTGCAACATGACCTCACGGCTCCGAAACTCAATCCCTCTACCAATAAAACCTAACACACCGTACGCCTTCTTAACAACCCTATCAACCTGGGTGGCAACTTTCAGGGATCTATGCACAGAGGATTGTCAGCTAATGTCGATTGTGTAAATACATTTAAAGATATGGCAGTAAATGAACAGTAGGAAATATTTAATGAAATTATTCCAAAATTGATTTTAAATGGTCATCTGAAATATGTTTCATTCAAAACAAAACCTCAGTGAGAAGATTACAGGAAGAATTAAAGATAATATTGGGTTATAATATTGCAAAGAACAGTATTAGGCCAGAGGTTTAGGAGAGTTTCAAAAGATAGCAAAGGACAACCAAAAAGTTGATTAAAAGAAAGGAAAAAAATAGGTGAGAATAAACTAGCAAGGAATGACAACGAATTGTAAGAACTTTTAGAAGTAAATGAAAGGGAGAATAGCTAAAGTAAATAATGACCCCTCAGAGTCAGAGAGAACAGAAACAATCATGGGAAACAAAATAGAGAGAGAGACATGGAACAAATAATTTATGAGGTCTTCATAAGTAGAAGGCATAAATTGTGCACCAGAAGAAGATAATCAAGTCAATAATAAGAGTGTGGAACTTTAGATAATTAACATTTGCAGAGAAAAATTGTTAGAATAACATGAGGGTCTAAAATCAGACCAAATCCCAAGGTTTGATGTCCTATATTCTAGGCTTCTAAAAAAGAGAATTGCAGAGATAATGGATGCATTGGTTATGGGTTACCAAAATATTCTGTTTCTATAATCATCCTAGCAGTGTGAAAGTTGTAGGAACTAATGCTACTATCTAGAAAGGAGGGAAAGAGAAAATGGGGAACTATAGTTAGCCTGAAATCAGTCTTTGGGAAAGTATTAGAATCTATTGTAAGGAAGTCTTCACAATGCATTTAGAAAATCATAGCATGATCAGACAGAGTCAATATGGTTTTCCAAAAATGAAATTGTGTTTGACAAATTTACTCCAGTTTTGAGTGGATGCAACTTGTACGTTCTAAAAGAAAGCCAATAGGTATAATATACATGGATTTCCAAAAGACTTTCAGGAAGATTCTGTGCTCAATATGGAAGATGCGCAAAACAAGGGCAGTTAGAGTAATATATTAGCATGAATAGAGGATTGACTAATGGACACAAAACAAAGTGCAGAGATGAATGTGTCATTTTCAAGTTGACAGGCTGTGGCTCCTGGAGTGTCACAAGGTTAATGACCACAAAACTGTAAGAACAAGGAACAGATGTAGGCCGTTTGGCCCTTTGAGACTGCCCCACCATACAATAGGATTATGGCTGATCAGATGCTCCTCATGTTCACTTCCCTTTCCCATAACCCTTGATTCCCCATAGATTCTTGATCAATCTCATCCTTAAATATACAGTAGGATTCTGCCCCCACAGCTCCCTGTGGCAAGGAATTCCAAATGCTCTCAACTCACTCAGAGAAGAAATTCCTTGTTATCTCTGTCTTAAATTGACACCTGTTAATTCTGAAATTATGCCCTCTTGTCCTGGAGTTTCGTATGAACAGAAACATCCACTCAGTACGTACCATGCCAATCCCTTAAGAATTTTATGTTTCAATGAGATCACCTCTCATTCATTTAAACTCCAATGAGCACAGTCTGAACCTGTTTAACCTTTGCTCAAAAGACAATCCCTTCATAGTGGGATCATCCTAGTAAACCTTCTCTGAAATGGTTCCAATGAAATAATACCTTTTCTTAAATAAGGGGACCAAAGCAGGTCAGTGTGCTGGGGCCTCAGCTATTTTACAATCTACAGCAATTATTTCAAGCAAAAACTGAGTAAAGTACTTAAGTTTGCTAAAGATACGATACTAATCATGAAAGTAAGTTGCAAGGATGTCATAAAAAGGCTACAAAGAGATGTAGATAAAGTGAGTAAGTAGGAAGGTGACTGAAGGATTATAACATGAGGAAGTGTTAGGTTATTAGCAATTAAAACAGCAAATGGCATGTTGGCCTAATTGTAAGGGGCTGCAATAAGAGAGGCAGAAAGTCCTGCTTCAATTGTTTAGGCCTTCACTTAAGCCGCACCTGGTGCACAGTTTTGGTGACACTGCCTTAGAAAGGACAAGCTTGTCCTGGAGATGGTACCAAATATTCACTAGATCAGTTCACGGGATGACATAGTTCAACTATGATGAAAGGCTGAGTAAATTAGGTCCATACTCTGTGGAGGTTTGAAGAATGAGAGGAAATCTCATTGAAACATATAAAACTGTGAGGGTGTGATTCAAACAGATTGAAGTGCGACTTTCAAAAGGAATTAGACAAGGCAGACATTCTTCCAGAGATTTGGCATGAACTTGCTGAGTTGAATGGGGTTGATCTGTGCAGTAACTGTTCTATAATTCATTTGAGGGTTCAACTGAAGAGGCCTGATGGGCTAAAGACTAAGAGGTCGTTTCCTGACAGTTTGGGAAATCTAGAACACAGGGGACCACCACCTCAAGATAAGAGATTGATTATTTAGGACTGAAATGTGGAGAATTTTCTCCACTTAAAGTGTTGTGGATCTTTAGAATTTTAACCCCAGAGGCTTCTGGATGCTCCAATGCTTTTTATATTCAAAGCAACAACAGAGGTACTTTTGATCTCTCATGAGATCAAGGGATCTTTCGGACTAAGTGGGAAAGTAGAGTTGAGATTGAATAATGGAGCAGGCTTTAGAGTCCACGTGATCCACTGCTTTCCCTATTTCTTGCTTTTAATAGTTACCAAATACTTTTAACACTCAGGGTAAACATCTCATATTCTAATCAAAGTGTAGAGCTGGATGAACACAGCAGACCAGGCAGCATCAGAGGAGCAGGAAAACTGACGTTTCGGGTCGGGACCCTTCTTCAGAAATGGGGTCCCGACCCTAAACGGCAGTTTTCCTGCTCCTCTGATGCTGCCTGGTCTGCTGTGTTCATCCAGCTCCACACTGTTATCCCAGGCTCCAGCATCAGCAGTTCTTACCGTCTCATATTCTAATCAGTTGTCAGTTTACTGTTCTTTTATACACAGTTTTCTTTCTTGACAGAGACATAAAATGCTAGTGGTGGTTCCCTCCTCCTAAGCCCAGTGACACTGTGAATAATTATAAGATTCTGCTGATGGTTTGGCTGAGAACAGCCACCTAGTATCTTCCTGTCCTGTATGACTACACAGTGCAATTGCCTGTTGTGTTATAGAATTCCATTGATTAATAGCTCATCAACCAAGAGCCATGCATTGACAAGCATGGAGTTCCACTGGAAATCAGCATCAATGTTTCTGCTTCTACTGTGAAAAGAAAAATTGAAATTTTATGAATTGGATTTCTACACAGTGGCCATGTTAGAGGATTGTCTTTGTGAGTAATCTATTGAAACTACTCACTGTTTGACAAAGTAGAGAGGGCTCCTTCTAAAATGGAAACATTTATGACATCGCATCATGTTTATCATTACCATTTGTGTGGAAAGTATTCTTAGTCATTCTTTTAATATTTATGAAGAACTAAAAATTAACACTTTGTGTATCAGTGATAGGAGTCCATGCATTGGCTAATGTGGCCAACTTTAATGGTGAATAACACATATCTGAAAAGTTTCAAAATGAGAGGGAAATTGAGTCAGATGGTGTATTTTCAGATCTGTGGGAGGATGCTTTTCACACTGGGTATATCCTTCAATGGAAGTAATCAGTTGAAATTGTAAAAGCAAAAGTCATCAGTTGAAGATTAGATTTCAATAAACTCCCCGATTTTTCCCCTACTTCCTCATTAGTTCCCCCTGAAAAACACCCAGATGCACTTCATTACTTGAAAGATGCTGTATAAATGCAAAATATTCCATGACAGTTCTTATACAATGATATATATTGTACAGAAGCCATTAGCTACTAAAACTCTTGTCACTAATCTGAAACCGTAGAGTAAATAATCCAATATATTATATAATGAAACAGCTTTACAATATATTTTTATCTAGTCAAATGATCAGCAACACCCTGATATCAAAGCAGTCCATGCATCTGATTAGAGGGAAGAAAGAAGATGTGATTTCTGAAGCTTCAATCTTATTCCAAAATTGAAAGGGCACAATCTGTGTAATCAAAAATCAAATACATTTCAAGCATCAACTGAGACCAGATACATGTTCTGTCTTGAAGTTACTGCAGAAAAACAACCGCAATTCTTTTCAAATTCATGCTGCAAAATTTAAAAAGCCATTTTTATTTCATTTCCTGTTTAATCTGTTTACTGCTGACAAGGTAGGTGGCAGCTAAGAACAGCCATGGGCTGAAGCACATGGTATTTATTTGAGGAGGTTAGTGACTGTGATGCAATCACAGGTGGTTGGATAAGTGTTAAGTAATAGGCAATAATAGTTTTTGTGTATTGCACAATAGTAAAAGATACACATTTCTGAGCTAAATATTGCAATAAGTGGTGTAACCACCATTAAGCGTTAACCTTTTGTCTTCACTCCTTTCAGTCAGAAAGATGCCTTGGATCATATACAGAACTAGTTGGCAAAAGTATCAAACGAACAAAACAGTAGTCATAGAAGTTAGAGTTATAGAGGTTTACAGCACAGAAAGAAAAGGTCCTTCAGCCCATCACAGCCACGCTGGTCAAAAACATCACCTGATTATTCTAATCCCATTTACCAGCACTAGGCCCATAGTCTGCCTTGGTATCACAAATGCACATCCAAATACTTCTTAAATATCATAAGGTCTCTGTCTCTACCACCCTTACAGTCAGTGAGTTCCAGATTCCCACCTCCATTTGGGAGAAAAGGTTTTTCCTCACAACTCTTCTAAACCTTCTGCCCCTTAACTTAAAATTATGTCCATGTTACTAATGCCTCCACCAGGGGGAAATGTTTCTTCCTCGCTCCCCAGATATGTCCCTCATAATTTTATACATTTTAATCATGTTCCCTCTCAATCTCTTCCACTCTAAAGAAAACTACCCCAGACTGTCCAATCTCTCTTCATAACGGAAACCTTCCAGCCTGGGAAACATCCTGGTAAATCCCCTCTGCGCCCTCTCCAGTGCTATGACATCCCTCCTTTAATGCAGATTCCAGAACTGCATGCAATAATCCATCTGAGGCCGAACAAACGTTTTATACAGTTCCATCATAACCACTCCTGCTCGTAAAATGTATGCCTTTGCTTATAAAAGCAAGTATATTACATGCTTTCTTAACCACTTTATCCACCAGGCCTGATACTTTAAAGGACCAGTGAACATGCACATCAACGTCCCTCTGATCCTCAGTACTTCCCAGTGTCCTAATGTTCACCATGTATTCCCTTGCCTTGTTTGTCCTGCTCAAGTGCATCACCACACACTTCTCCCATTCATCTAAGACTACCTTCCTCATTATTTACCACCCACTAATTTTTGTATTATCTGTGAACTTACTGACCAACCTTTCTACATTAAATTCTAAATCATTTATATAAACCACGAACAGCAATGGTCCCAACACTGACCCCCATGGGACCCCAGCAGACACAGACTTCTAGTCAGAAAAATCCCCCTCCACCATCACACTTTGCTTCCTGCTACTCAGCCAATTGTAGATCTAATTTACCAAATATCCTTGGATCCCATAGGGTCTTACCTTTGCTACCCGTCTCCCATGCAGGACCTTATCAAAAGCCTTGCTGAAGTTCAAGTAGACTAAATCAAAAGCATTGCCCTCATTTGCACACCTGGTCACCTCTTCAAAAATTCAATCAAATAGGTCAGCCATGAACCCCCCTTAATAAAATGTGTTGTCTGTTCTTGCTTCATCCCTGCCTCTCCAAATGTACATTAATTCTGTTCCTCAGAATCACTTCTAATAGCTTCCCCACCATTGACTGGCCTGTGGTTTCCTGGTTTATATGTTGTTCTCATTTGAATAATAGTACCACATTGGCTGTACTCCAGCACCTCTCTTGACACCAGAGAAGAGTTAAAAATTTTTGCAAGTCACCCATGCTATTTCTGCCCTTTCCTCACTCAACAGCCAGGGATATAATTTATCTGGCTCTGGAGATTCATCAACTTTTAAGCCTGCCAGACCACTCAGAACCCACTCCCTGTCTATGCTAATTTCTTTCATTGTATCACAGATCTCTTCCCTGATTTCTATACCTATATCATCCTCTCACCAGTGAATACCAAAACAAAGTATTCTTTTAGAAATCTTCTACATCCTTTGGCTCAATGCACAAATTACTGCTGGTCCTTAATGGGTCCTAATCCTTTATCCTTTTACCTTAATGTATTTCTAAAACAACTTACGATTTTCCATTATTTTACTGGCCAGTATCCTTTCAGGTCTCCTTTTTGTCCCCCTAATCTCCTTTTCAAGTTCCCTCTTTCACATTCTATATTCATCTAGGGCATCTGCTGCTTTGAGGATTTGGTATCTGTCATGAGGCTCCCTCTTTCTCTTAATCTGTCAGGGTTCACAACATATGATGGTCCTGCCCTTTTTCTTCTTGAAACGTGGTGACCCTATACTCTCAATATTTCCTTCTTGAATCCCACTATTCTGAAATGGATTTACCTGAAAGTATCTGCTCCCATTCCACTCTGGCTAAACCAGATCTGATCTGATCTTATTAAAATTATACTGCGGGAAAGCAGAAAATGGTGGAAATACTGAACAAGTCAGCCAGAGTTGAGGAAAACAGATAAAGTTTCAGCTCAATGACCTTTGTCAAAACTGAGAAAAGTTAGAGATTTACAAGGTTTTAAACATGTAAAACGGAAGAAGTTTGGGAAAAGAACAAAAGGAAAGCTCTGTGATAGAGTGAAAGATAGGAGAGATTAAATTACAACAGTGCTGGTGATCAAGGGCCAGAAAAAGTAGTAATGAGACAAGGGATCTAGGTGTCCTAGTGCATGAATCATAAAACTTCAGAATGCATGTACAGCGAGTAATTAGGTAAGTTACTGGGATGTTACTCTTTATTGTAAGGGGAATTGAATACAAATGTAGGGAGGTTGTACACCAACTATACTAGGCATTAATGATACCACATCTGGACTACTGTGCACAGAATTTGCCTCCTTATTTAAGAAAGAATATAAATACTTTGGAAGCATTTCAGAGAAGGTTTACTGATACCGGCAATGGGCTAATGTCATATCATTGAAATGATATTTCCTTCATGTGTTCCATTGTTCTGAGACAGATTTGCCTGAAGTTATCTGCTGCTATTCCACTCTGGCCAAATCATATCTGATCTGAACTTAGTAAAATTATACCGGACCAAATACAGAAAATGCTATTTCATTATTACCGCTGAAATTTAAATCTGAACAACTAAGATGAAAAACAAACACAATATTTGGGCAGCTTAACAATGAGTAGAAATTGCACTGTAACAATTTCCATATGTGACTATTTTGTGAAGCTACATTGCTTTATATGTATTTAACACATATTTTGCATTCCACAAAGCAGAGCTCCATCAATTTGAAAGAGCATTGTCCCCCTTTAAGAATATATCTTCCTGCCCAGTCTCAGATCAATCCATCACTCTGTTTTCATTATCCTCTATACATCAGATACAGAACTGTTTGACATATTATGGTTACCAGATGTCCAGCCCAAGGATCAGTACTTCCACCGGTTCATTTCTTCCTCCTTCCATTACAAGGTGAGTACAATGAGCATGGCCATTCAACTCATTTTAGTTCATCCATCAAGAAAAATCCTAAAACTGCCTCTATCACCTCATTTCAATCTCGTTGGCTGTAAATACTTCCTGGATTTCTATCCTACAGTTCTATCTAGAAGTCCACTTATATATCGCAAATTCTTTAGACTTAAAATGTCTAGAAAAGTAGTCCTAAATTTACCTTTAATTTGAACTGTGACCCCTTGACTTGTCTCCCAACTTGATTTAAAATAAATTGTGGACTTACAGTTTGCAGTTTTACATACCTCTTCAAGATCACCTGTCAGAGCCTCATTTCATAAATGAATAGCCCCCGTTTCTCCAGTCTTTCCTCAATGTATACCTTTGCTAGGGATGAGGCTTGTGTTTCTTCTCTGTATGGCCCCAAATATATGAATGTCTCTCTGCGTCTCAGTGACCTAAGTGAGCACTGTAATCAAGATGTGGTCTGAGTAGAGAATTACAGTTTGATCACAACTTCCTGATTTGTAGCTACTGTTTTAGCTTAGTAGTTCAACTGTCTACTGGCTTTATCAATTTCTGCTCTACATTGGTTGGAATTGTTAAAGTAGATTCTTAACATCATTGGGCATGAAACTTAACTTGTAGATCATTTGCCCATTATAGAATTGGATTGTTTTCTATGATTGACAGTTCATCTGCAGTGTTGGTTTTATGCCAACAGAAGGCTAGAATCAACCATGGATCTTGGCTCTAGTTAGACTACTATGTCTCTTTCAGCTTCACCATTAGACATTTTTATCTATGGATACATGTCACCCATTTCCTTCCTATGCACATTGAAGGTCATTTGCCACTTTTGTTTCACACACCCAAGTAATTACTATTTTACAGTGTGTCCTTCTTGTACTGTCTTCAGTCCTTCTCTTGATTGAGTTGGATGCATCTATCAGAATCAAAATGGAACACAACATTAGCATGTTAAGGCTGAATTTAGATGCACAGCTAATTTGGGGCCACTCTATAATACAGCTTGCCTACTTTTCTAGGTCATCCAACAAGGTGTCAATGTACAGCAAACGGGGTATTAAGACAATGAACAGTGGAAAGGAGATTAAACGCACAGTTTTATAGGAGCTTTCCCTGCCGTTTATCTGCTCGTATGCTATTGAATACCAGATTGACAACACTGACAAAATGCATAGGACAACTTCAGTGTAACCTTGCTTTATTTTTCAAAATATGATGATCACCTAATGATTAAAATATGATGATCACCTAATCATTTCTTGGTGTTTCCCGGTGGTGACTACACAGAACTGACGTAGTCCACAAAAAAAATCTATATCTGCTTTGTGCTCCCCAGGGCAGGTGCATATGAGGTAACAAGTTCATATATAATGGGTGTTCACGAGAAAATCCTCTTAAAACTGATACAGCCTTCAAATTCTGATCAGGGCATGAGATGTAGACTGGCAGTAATTTTTGTCCTAGTTGGCATTCTGGGCACTGCCCCACCAATGCAGCTATATTTACATCCAGTCCTGGCCACCAGACTTCTCGCAAACAGCTTCATTTTGGAAGCTCCTGGATGACCGTGATGGAGCTCAGCCAGTATACTTTGGCGACCTTTGTTCCGGACCATCACTTTTGATCCCCACAATAAGATGCCGTCCTCTACTGTGATCTGGTCTGTCTGGGTCCAAAAAGGTTTCAATTCTGGTTGTGACAGCCCTTCAGTTTCCCCCATCACCACCGGGGTGTTTCAGTTTTCCCAGGACCAGATCTTTCTGTGTCCAAACTCTAATATTGTCAGCTGTGATTGGAAGGGTATCAGAAAGTTCAAAAGCATGGGCTCTTCCAGTGGTGGTACTACCGACGGTGTATCTGCCAGTGGGAGGTGGCTCAATGCATCCACATTTGCTACGTGGCCTCCCATTTTGTGTTCCAAGTTGTAATTATATGCACTTAGTATTAGAGCCCACCGCTGAATTCAGCCTGCAACTATGGGCAGTACTACCTTGTACTCTTTAAGTAGACCTGGCAGGGGTTTGTGGTCTGTTATTTTTACAAAGTTACATCCAAAAAAGTATTGGTGGAACTTCCTGACTCCAAATATTACCATCAAATCTTCCTTCTTTATCTGGGTGTGTTTATGCTCTGCATTAGCCAAAGTCCTGGGTGCATACACTATTGGGCATTCCTTTCCATTAGGCCTCCCATGAGCTAATACTACCTCAATGCCATACGGGGAGGTATCGCATGTTGATGTGAGATCTCGTTGATTTGAGATAGAGAGTCAACACCTTAGAGGATGATAGCTGTTTCTTCACTTCCCTGAAAGCTATAGCTTGGCTACATGACCATTTCCAAGGCTGAACCCTTTTTAAGAGTTGATGCACAGGTGCCAGGATGGAATCCATGTTGTGTCTGAACTTTCTGCAAGAGTTCACCAACTCAAGGAAAGGCTTAAGCTGTGGAACAAACATGGGAGCCAGGGGAATCGTCCTCACTTTATGTTCCAATGAATGTAACCCAGTCCCGTTGACTCTAGAGCCCAAGTAGGTCAGTTGGTACCCAGAACACACATTTTTCCCTTCTAAGGCATATGTCCAGCTGGGAGAAACATCTGAAGACTATGTCCAAGTGCTCTAAATGCTCTTTGTGGGCTTCCCTGTTGATACCACATCATCCAGATAAATGTGGTAAATCTTGTCAAATGTTCTCCATCATCTGCTGAAAAAAAATCGCTTATGCTGACGATACTCCAAATGGCAGTCTTGTACATTGGTACAAACCCTTATGGGTATTAATTGTAGCATACATCTGGGAAGTGTCATCTAACCATACTTGAAGATACACATGGCTCATGCCCAGCCTCATGAAGGACAGTCCTCCTGCCAGCTTTACATATAAATCCTCTATGTGAGGAATTGGGCATTTGTCCAGCTGCCAAAAGCGCTTTACTGTTTGTTTAAAATCCCTATAATGGGTGAACTGACCAGCCAGGCTTCACATTTGGTACGACAGATTTCAAACATTACATGTCAAAGTATCAAACATTACACTCTTCTTTTAGATTGAGTAGGAGAATCACAGAAGTGAGAGTCCACAGCACTGTTACAGCATGGAAGGAGGCCATTTAGTCGCAATGTGTACACCAGCTCTCGAAATGAGCATCAATAGTGTCATTCTGCTGCCTTTTCCCCATAACCCTTGTATATTATTTCCTCCCAAATGACTATCTAATGTCCTTCTGTGCGCCTCAGGAGAACTTATCTCCAACATACGGCCAGATTGTTCATTCCAGACCCGGACAACTCGTTGCTCGAAAACATTTATTCCTCACATCACATTTAAATCTGTGCCCCCTAATTTTTTTTTTAAACAAGCAGAAAACATTTCTCCATTTACTCCATCCAGCTCCCTTACAATTTTGAAGCTTTCTATCAAATCTCCTCTTAGCCTTCTTCTAAGACAACAGTCCCAATCTCTCCAATACTTCTTCATAACCAAAGTTGCTCATACCTGGAACTGTTCTTGTGATTCTCTTTTGCATTCATTTCAATACATTCACATTCTTCCCACAGTGATGATGCCTAGCAGTGTACACAGTACTTCAACTGAGGCCCAAGAAGTGGTTTAAACAAGTTCCCTAATTAATCATGCTAAGGACGCTGTATGCTTTATTAATTGCTCCTCTTTACCTGTCCTTTGACTTTCAATGATCAGTGCTCATTAATACCCAGGTCTATTCCTCATGCACCCTTTTACAATTGTACCATTATTTTATGTTGTCAGTCCACATCCTTCCTACCAAAATGCACAACCTCACACTTTTCTCCATTGAACTACATCTACCACCTATCTGACCCTCCAGAAACTTGTCTTATGTCCTTTTGAAGTTCTACAGTGACCTCCTCACAAGTTTACAATGCTTCCAAGTTTTGTATTTTTGGCAAACTTTGAAATTGTTCCATGTGCACCGAGATCTATATTATTAATTTTGTCAGAAAAGTTAAGGATCCCAATACTAGCCTCTTGGAAGCTCCACTACAAACCTTCTTCCAGTCCTGAAAAATATCCATTGACCATTACTGTTCGTTTGCTATCACTCATCCAATTCAAATTCAATGTTTCTACTGTTCTTTTTCTTCTATGATCTATAACTTTTCTTATGTCTGTTGTGTGGCACTATATTGAATGCCTTCTGGAAATCCATGTATACCACATCAACCTCATATCCTGCATATTCATTTATCCTCATTGATCCTTAATTGAACATGATTTCTCCTTTAAAAATTCATGCTAGCTCTTCCTAATCAATCTACCTCTTGCCATGTGACTACTAAGTCTATTTTGAATAATTGCTTCATTGAAGTTGGGCTCACTGATCTGTATTAATGGGTTGAACCTTACAACCTTTTCTATACAGGGATGTGGTATTTGCAATTCTCCAGTCTGCTGGCACCTCCCCTGATTCTAAAGACGACTGAAAGATCATGGCCAGTGCTCCTGCAATTTCCACTCTCACCCCTTCAATTTCTTTGGATGCATCTCATCTGGTACTGGTATCTTGTCAAATTTAAGTACCAATAGTATATCGAACACTTCTTCCTAATCAATTTTGCATCCATCTAGTTCCATCCCACGTCACCACGACCTGGGTAGCATTTACCTCCTTGGTAAAGACAGGTGCAAAACATTCATTTAATACCTCAGCCACATCTCTTGCCTCCACATGAAAATCCCCATTTTGGTCCCTCATCAACTTCTCCTTTTACCATCCTTTTTCTTTTTGTATAACTTTCACTATAGAAGATTTTGGGGTATCTGTGACATACGGCTTTAAGAGGTGCATTTTGTCCTGTTTTTGTTTATGAAGAAAGGTTGATGCAGATGTAGCGAGCAGTCTGCTCAAAACCAACAAAGCAAACCACTTGTGAGGCCTTGCAATTTTTTTTAAAAACAGTTGGAACATTAGAGGCAGCCTGAATGTGTGGTGTTAAGCTCAAAACCAGGATTTTTAGTTTTAGCATTTCAGCATTTGCTGGGGTGGTGAAACTGAATGCGGAAGCTTTTATTCCTCTTTTCATTACAGCTAAAAGCTGTGATTCTCTTCATACTGCAGGAATTGCACATGAGACAATCTATTTTACTGAATTTGCCTTTGCCAATGATGTGCTTATGGGATATTATTATTTTGGAACATTTAATTAGCAGTAGCATTTCATTAGTTACAGTTAAGCCAGTTCTTTTCCTTTATTTTGTCCGTATCAAAACTGTAGTGTAAAAATAAAGCATGTTTTGCTTAAAGCCGAGGAGTTTGACCAATTGTGTTCCAGATGCAATTCAATGTCTTACATTTAAAAGAAGAAAATGTTAAGGTCAAGGCTATCTTCTTAATATACTTTGAGGGGGTTTGGTCTGATCCATAAAATATCCAATCTTTTCTCATAATTCCACTTTGCTTCTCTAATATATTTTCCAACTCCCCTCTATATCTTCAATTTTCCTCTTGGTTCGCAATCGTATTTTATACTTTCACCCATCATAAAAATGTGCTTATATTCTTTATTGATTTGTATTTTGTTATCCAGGAACTCTAGGTTTGTTTATCCCTGCGTTCCCATTTTAAGCAATATACCTTGACTGTTTCTGAACCATCTGCTCTTTAAAGATAGCCTATTGTTTAGTGACAGTTTACTCCATCATCTGTTCATTTCCATCTATTCGGTCCAGCTCTGTTCTTGCTTGTTGATGTTCTTCTTATTCGGGATCGATCATTTTCATTCTCTACCATCATCCCAAACCTTATGATGCAATGAGCTCTGTCTCCAAAACGCTCTACTGACAACTGATCTCCTTAGGCCATCTAATTTCCAAAAATTAGGTCCAACAGTGCATCTTTTCTTGCTGGACTGAGCACATACCGTTATCAAATTCTCCAGAAAACAATCCAGGAACAACAGTCCCTTGCATAAGCAGTATTCTAGTTTACATTAAGTTTGAAGTCCTCCCAACACTAGCAAAATGCTCCTGAAGGAACTCAGCCCCACCTCTGCCCAGGCGTAACCTATCCAGCTTTTACTGTTCTCATCTTCAAAATGGCCATCCCAGTGTCTCAGGAATCTAAAACCCTCCCTATTGCACCATCTTTCCAGTCACCCATTCATCTACCTCATCCTATTTCTTTTTGACCCTGGCTCCAAGGAGGTAACATGCCATCCTGAAATCACTTTTATAGTCAAAGAAACCTGTTCTAATTAATAAAGCCACTGTTACTATTGTACCTCACTTCTTCTTCTCCTCCTCCTCCTGTACAGCCAAGTTGCTTGTATTGCCATAACTGTTGCTCTGAATGCACCTCCTTCAGGGTGCCAATGCTCTCATCAGCTTTTAAAATGGAAAACAGAATAGTGCTGGGACCTCGGGACTCTTGCACTACTTGTCTGTTTCTTATAACTGCCTGGAGGTGGAAAAAGATTAGGTGATTGTCAGGCAGTCTAAGCTGTGGTTTGGGCCACCTCTTTGAACTTGTGTATGTAACTCTCAACCTCTTGAATGCACTGCAGTGACTCCAGAGCTCAATTTTCTGAAGCTGTCAGCAGTGCCTGCACATGTAGTCATTTAGGATGGCCGACTAAGGCCAATGACTTTGCACAAATTACAGGTCACACATTCCACTTGCCAAGCTGCACTGCTATGATTTAACCTCGCTTCTCTAACGTAAACATTATTCTTTTTTGGATTAACTACCTTACTGTATTATATTGGTCCTGACTTTCCTTCATGCCTGGTGTTTTTCAGTTAAAGGCAAGTATAAATACCTCAAAGTAATCCACCTTCCTCATTTTTTAAATTTAATCATGGGATGTGGACATTACTGGCTATGCCAGCATTCAGTCTCCATTCCCAGCTACCTTTTTTTTTACATCATAGCAGTTTCTTACCAATTAGAAGGAAGACAAAAGCACCTCCTGCCTGCTCTTCAGAAAACTTCCTGTTCAAAACACTTTACTTCTCTTGGTAAACCATACTCAAAGAACCCCTGTTCCCTCTGCACTGAATTTCCATTTTGAAACAAATCCCTAGATCTACTCATGTAATCTCTGTCACGCTGAGGTGAGTCTCCATCACAATGATTGAGCTCTTACTCAAGACAAGAGAAACAAAACCTCTATCAGCAACATCTCCGGAGATTTTGGTAAAGTCCAGATCCACTGCTAGCTGGAACATCCAAACCAGCTGGAAAGTTATCTATTCCATGCCAGAAAAAATGATTACATGATACAAGCATTGTCAATAGAGTCTAGCCAACCTATCAGAACTATAGAATTCCCTGACAGAGTTCAATATATTAACAATGACATATCATTGAATTGCAATGTTAAGAACGGAGGTCTTTAGGAGGCTCACTACTTTGTACCTCTTACTATTTGGAGACTGCAATTATTTCAAAGAATGAACACCCAGAAATATGTTTTTATACAAACATACTCAAAAAGACATGGGTTACAGCAATGAAAATGCTAAACTTGGTCAAACAATTGTAGTCACTGTATATTTATAGCTTCAGAAGTCACATGACACTAAGTTCAAAAACCTGTTGGACTGTAAATCACAAGCTTTTAGAGCACAGCCCCTTCATCAGGTGACATAGCTTACCTGCCAAAGGGGCTGCACTCCAAAACCTTATGATTTCGAATAAACCTGTTGGACTAGTAACTGGGGTCATGTGACTTCTGCCTTTGTCCACCCCAGTCCCACACTGGCACCTCCACATCATTTATATCATGGTAACAAATAGGACCCAGTATTGTACAACATTGCAGGGTTGTCGAAGTTTTCTTTCACTCAAATAAATAAATGGAATATGGACAGATTCCTTAAAGATAAGCCCTTAGTGGAATTTTATCTTGTATCACTTGGATTACAGGTGTAACTTTTTTTTTCAAATTTCAGATAAATGCGATAATTACCAGATTGGGAAATCTTTGAAGAAAAATCACCTCAGACTGAATCGGTGTGACATTAGAACTGAAAAAATACCAGTGCAGTATTCATGCTGCACAATTAATGATCCTTTTCAGTGCAACTACCCCTGCTGGCAGACTCTAAAGCTAGATCAAAAGAACAGTGCTAAAATTTCTAAAGAGTCCCGACCTGAAACGTCAACTTGCCTGCTCCTCTGATGCTGCTTGGCCTGCTGTACTCCTCCAGCTCCACACAGTTACCTTTAGCGCTCAAATGGTGCACCATTGTATTATTCTTCTCATTCCATAAAACAAATATACAAGAGTAGTTGCGTGACTAAGCTGTAACTTCAGAGGTTTGAGCATACCATATTTCACAACACAGATGTGATATTTCATAGCTGAGCGGTGAGGGAGGAAACAAATAATTAGGATGGTTTTCAAAAAGGAATTGAATCGAAAGTGAAAAAGGACATACATGAACCAATGAGTCCATTCTATTTGTCTTTTATCTAGACAAATTCTTGCATGTAAAAATAAATATTTCTTCACGCATCCATCTTACTTCACCTTTTCTAGGTGCTGTCCTTTACTTTTCATTTTATTCACTCAAGGGATATGATCACACTGGCAAGGCTAGCATTTATTGCTCTTACCTAATATCCCCCTTGAGGGGGTGGCGGTGAGCCACCTTCTGAACCGCTTCAGTTCACGTAATGTAGGTGTAGCCACAGTGCTGTTAGGGAATTCCAGAATTTTATCTAGGCAACGGTAAAGGAATGGCAATATATTTACAAGTCCGAGTAATGCAATGACAGGGAAGGGGAACCTGCACATGGTGGTGTTTCCAGACACTTACTAACCTTTTGATGGAAAAAGATCTGGAAATGCTGTTGCAGGAACCTTGAAGAGTTCTGCAGAATATCTTATTATCAGTACACACTGCTTCCAAGTTGTGCTATTATAATGAATATTCATTGAAGATACCCCATCCGTTATCAGTCAGGCAGAGTTTCTTTGTAGTGGGATGTTGTTGGAGCTGCATTCATCCAGGCAAGTGTAAACTATTACATTACTGTCCTGACTCATGCCTTGTAAATGGTGGACAAGCTTTGGGGAGTCAGAGGTCAGCCACTCTCCCCCGGCATTCCCACTCTGACCTACCCCACTATTCACAGGATTTATATGGCTGTTTTAAACTCCTGATAAATGAGAATGTTGATGTCATTCAACAATGACAATATCATTAAATATCAAGGAGAGATGTATAGATTCTCTCATGTGGGAAGTGGTCATTGTCTGGCACTTTGGGTAGTGTGAACGTTGCTTGACATTTCTAGGTCAAAGCCTCAATGTTATCAGGATCTTGCTGTATAGGGGTTGCAAACATTTTATAATCATTGGTGAACATTCCTTTCACAACAAATTCAGAAGTGACAATCTAATTGCTCAAAAAAATTGGATCCATGATGCTGCCTTGAGACAACTGTCCTCAGCAATGGCAATGGTCTTCCTTTATTCTAGGTATGATTCCAGCAGTGGAGTTTCTCCCTTAGTTTCAACTTTATTAGGGATCCTAGATACCACTCCCTTGCCAAATGCTGCCTTGATGTCAAGGTCAATCATTCTAACCGCAATGAAATTTAGCTCTTTTATCCATATTTGAACAAAAGGTTGAAATCTAATCAGTGTCAAAACATCCTGGCGAAACCCAAAACCCAGTGACAATGTTATTGCTGATCAATTGCCACTTTATACCATTGTCAATTAAAACTTAAATTACATTCCAGACAATCAAAAGGAGACTGAATGCACGGTTGGTTGGATTGGTCCTGATTTTTGTGGACTGGACACAACTAGGAGAGTTTTGACTTTTTGGATTGTTACAGCTGTTCGGTCAGTCCTGCTGGCAGGACAATACGTGTATAGGATTGTTAATGGAGGAGTCTGGGATATTAGCTGTCAGGTACCATTTGACAAGTATGACAAAGTTGGGCTTTTGCTTGTCTTGGTTAAATGAAAGCTCTCGCGTCTCCAGATATTGGCCAAAGTGACTGCTGGTGCCTTCCTGTTTCTGTTGCATGGCTCAAGGCTAGACAGACCACCCAATTTTATTTATATTAAATTTTTCTTCAGCAGTCTGATACAACTGAGTGGCATTCTAGATCACTGCAGTTGTCAGTAAAAGGCAACTACATATGTTCCTCCAGCTCCACACCTTGTTATCTCAGGCTTCAGCATCGGCAGTTCCTACTATGTCAAAGTTGTCAAGATTTCCCTCCCTGGGGGGCAGGGGGTGGTGGTGGTAGTATAAGTGAACCACATTTTCTAAAAAAAAAAAGCGATAAAGACAACCCAGTAGTCTGATGACCACCATTACTTGTTCAATATTTATTTAACTAAAAGTTAAGTTCACCTTGCTGTGGTCAGATTTGAAAACATGTCTGCAACATTAATCCAGGCCTCTGGAATACTAGTTCAACAGCATAACAACTACATTACTGTGTTCTAATCTTGTTGGGATTGAAGCGAGAAGCTTAATGTCAGTTACGCATTACAAAACGCAAGGAAAACCTCTCCCTCAGCAAATAACGTACGTCACTTTTTTTAGAAAGTTTAGTCATCATTAATTTATTCAGTAATACATTGCATCACATAACTGTTTCACAGTTGAAAAAATGAATGATAACGTGTATACAAGTGATCTGCCAGGACTATATTATTTGACAAAAAATTTGGACCATAATTTAAAACCCAATTTAAGCTTCATTTTATTATAAATAGATGAAATCGGACAATCAATTGTTAACAGTGCTAAATTGACACTTATTTGCAGTAAGTGCAACAGGACAACTTTTTAAAAAAAAATGCAAAATATTTTCTTTGCAACAAATCACTTAAAATTCTGAACTGATTAAAGAGCTGATACAGCACCTAAATACTCAAACGTTTACTGTGATACTCTGAAATGACAATCATTCCCACCCAGAAATATCTAGAATTTGAATACAACTCTATCACTATTTTCTTAAATATAGATTTCCAGTAGCACTGAAACAGAATGATTTTAAAATATTTCCATTTAGGCATCTATTCCTAAATCAATCCTCCATACTAACCTTTCAGCATGTTTACCTTGCCCTCCACAGCTAACCACAAATTTTCCCTTTGTAACGTGGTTGGTAACATGGGTCAAACTAATGTTCCTCCTCTTCCTGATGGACCGCTCATCACTCTGTCCTGTTTGGAAGCTTGCTACAATTAATCAACTCACCACGAGAGAATGAGAACCAACTAATGTTGAAATTCAAATTCACCTCTTATAATCCACTAAAGAAGAATTAGCATGGTTATCTACAAGTTCCATTTATTGTCAAAAACCTTTAAATGGGCTATAATCTGGAGAGTATTGACACATTTCAGAAAATATTGACATTTCACAGTTTTAAGAAAACTGAGCAACAATTAGAGCTAAGCCTTTTAAAGGTTCCATCAGATACCATCCATTGCTAGACTGCATTGACAAGCACAACAGGCTACATAACAGCATTATATTGCTTATGTATGCACTGACAAAATTGCAATTTTACTTTTAACATCTTATTATTTGAATTTTAGAGCAGCTATGTCTTTCCCTTGAGCAGGAATGGCAGTGGCGTTGAGAAACTTCGGAAAGAAAAACCCAGCATATTCCATTAAATATGGAGGCACTTTTAGAGGAATCAAAATTAACAAGGTGCAATATCAATGCAAGAAGGATAAGCAAAATTTCTTTCTCCACAGAATAAAACAATATGCTCAAATTGAATTTATCCTTGGTTTTCATAATGTTGAATAGAATTTAGCTAATATGAACAATACATTTGCATTTCTGACAGATTATAGGTTCTCCAGTGCCATGACTTTCTTGAAAAGTCATGATTTTCAGCACTACTTCCCAAAACTAGGCTCAGGTTCACGTGACAGCTTATGGAAAAGCTTATTTCTACGTAAATTTTTGATTTATACAAGATGGACTATTAGTTGGGAAAAAGAAAAAGTCACTGTGCAATAGTTTGACACATGGCACGCTCTGTAAATGTTATCAGCAATTCTCAAAAATAGTTGCTTTTTTGAAATGGAATACCAATTATAGAAGCATCAACAGAAACTACTGCCTTGCCAACCTTTGCTTTTAACTAAGTTTACATCTCAAATTGTGACCAGATGTTCTCCGTTAACAGGAAGTTCTCAATTATATTATGCAGCTCAGCTCCTGAATGCAGACTCTGAATCACGTATATTCACAATAGGGATTTTCATTGTTGAAGAGGGAGAGCTATTTCCAGTCTTCCAAAATGCCGCATTGCTTGGGTTATCTGTTGGTGAGCTAGGAAAAACCCATGAGTTATCATCAAATGAGCCCTTTGCATAAGAACCAATTTCCTCCAAACCAGCACTGCCAACGGGACTGAGTCTCGTATTTGTCCAGGGCGCAAGGAACTCACGATCCCATAATGCTGCAGTATCTTGCTTACTGTGATTTGCAGTAAAGTGGGAAATTTTCATGTCAGTATGCTTTGAAGAGGAACATGGTGCTTGATAAACTGCTCCAGAAGAATTGAGCTCCAGTTTTCCACAGTCAAGTACCAAGTCATCGAGACACTGAACTGTATGCACAAAATCATAGAAAAACAAAGTAAATTACCACTATGATCTGTAATTCAAACCCCATCTTTAAGAGTATGAGTTGGCCAATTATCAGAGATATAAGCAGACTTTTTGAATACAGCTGTGCGCAAGTATAAAAAAGATTTTATCTTTACTTGGTGGGATACAATCATGTCAGATAACCTGTTATGAATACGCCCTTTCTATACTTTTCCCCAGACCAGGAGCCATCTTAATCAATTATTCCCCATTCCTATGTACAATACCAGGAGAGGTATAAGAGACAAGTTGAAAGAAAAAGATTCGAACAGAACAAAAGAATAAAGCACAATTTCTTTAGGCCGTTCCTTGGTGTGATCCTATCCTAAATCCAATTCATTTTCTAAACTGAAATCGGAGGTTCACCGTACTGGATGCAAAAATCAACAGCATTTGAATGGAGAACTAATACCACAAACTAGATCATAAAAATAAACTGTTCAGTTTAGAAACCATGCAATATTAGTAGACAATGCAACACTCCACTTTTAAATACAGTATCACCATCGATTGAAACTAATAAGCAGTTGCATTAAAGGGCAGATAACCAAAGGTTTTGATCAAAGAGGCAGATTTTAAAGATGCTAAAAGAGCACAGAGAAAGATAGATGAGGTTTAAGGAGAGCATCCCAGGGAGAAGCATCTCAGCAGCTGGAAGCATGGCCCTCAGTGCTGGAGAAACCAAGTTCAGGCTATACAAGAGAACAGAACTGGAGGAATGCAAAGACCTTGGATATCTGGGGACTCAAGAAGGTGAGGCCTTGATGGGATTTGAAAGCAAGGGACAGAATTTTAGCATTCAGGGTGTTGCTCAAACAGTCCCAATGCAGATTAAGAATAATGAGGTGGTAGATGAACTGGACTAGGTAGAATGTGCACAGCAGAATTTTCAGTAAGCTGAAGTTTAGCTAGCACAGAAGATGGACAGCTCTCCAGTAAAATATTAGAATAGTCAAGTCTAGAGGTTAGAAAGACATAGGTGAGGGCTTCAGTAGCCAAAAGGATAAATAAGGGATAAAGTCATGCAACGCTGGAGATAGAAGCAAGTGGCTTTGATGATGATGCCAGTGATACAGACTTTTGCCAAAAATCTACTGACCATAACAAATACTACAAACATACTGTCAAACAAAACATTGATGGCTTGGTGCATGCAAGATGAAAACCAGGGATTGAACGTCGACAAAAAGAAAGTGAAACGTGGCTCAGATCCAGTCCTGTATATTATTACAATCCCAGACCAGACTGCTAAATTTACATTACCATCTGGCTAGGGACCAGTAATTATTATTTTTGAAGATACCATGTAAGATCCAAGTAGCTTGCTAAAAGAATAAGGCCACAAAATTCTACAGTTCCACAATTGAACAATACAACGTTACTAAACAATATTACAATAACACTGTTTGCAATACATGTAGAACACATTTCTAACATTTAGCGAAGAACTGTAGCTCGGGTTGCGGTTGCAGTTGTTGGTTGGTTCACTGAGCTGACTGGTTTTCGTGCAAACGTTTCGTCTCCCTTCTATGTGACACCTTTAGTGCTATCTAGCCTCTGTTAAAGCTTTGTTCTGTCCCTCTCTGAATTTATATTGTCTGGTCTGTCATGGTGGGTAATCCTGTTTCCGGTTTTGCACCGTATGGTATGTAGATGGGGTCTATTTCAATATGTTTATCTATCATACTGGTGATTGAAAACATTAGCAAAGACGACACTGGCCACATTACTAGGCAATCCGAAAACACAAACCTCCAAATGAAACCATCAGCAAGGACAACATGCTAAAATTACTAGACCTATGCCTTACCACGCACTTCGTCTTGAACAGCCAGGTATATGAACAAATTAATGGTACAGCCTTTGGTTCACCATCTCAGCTCTCATAGCGGAAGCTGCAACACCCCGGAGCGGTGCAAAAACGAGGAGGAACACCTATACAGATTCTTTACAAACAGTGGGTATCCCAACAGCTTCATTCAGTAATGCCTGGCAAATAAACAACACCAAGACACTGTACACCCCAACACACTGGCCACTCCACCATATATTAGAAACACATCAGAACTGAATACAAGACTCCTGCTACCTCTTGGGATAATGACAGCACACAAACGAACAGACGCACTTCGCCAGCTACTCTCAAAGATGAAAGACACCATACCCACAATGAGCAGCACAAATGTGAAATACAAAATACCATGCAGCAACTGCAAGAAAAACTACATAGGACAGATGGGCAGAAGGGCAGAAAACTCGCTACCAGGATACATGAACACCAACTCGCAGCAGAATGGCACGACCAACTCTCACCCCCTGCAAAACCGGAAATAGGACTATCCGCCATGACAGACCAGACCAGATCATTTCAGAGAGGGACAGAACAACAGTGTTTCAATGGAGGCTAGACAGCAAAGAGGTCACCTAGAAGGGAGACAAATTTGTGCATGAAAACCAGTGAGCTCAACGAACCAACCAACTCCTCCACATTTCTAACAGCCAGAATTAACATTTTGTAAGTATGGGTAATAGACTGATTAATCGTCCCACAGAACAAATCACATGATACATGCAATCAAGACAAATCACATGGATTTCTCAGCAACTAAAATTGCTCAGCTGCAAGACACACACACACACAAGCCACGAAATCTCACCAAGCTTAATTTTGTCAATCTGATCTTGAAACGCCCTGTCAAAAATCATAATGTCATACACTACCTCAAAGCCTACTGCTGTTTTTCTTGGGTTCATGCTACCCAACAATCCTTGCACTTCAGTACGCATTCAAACTCCAGCGCCTCCTGATCAGTGAGTGTCAGCAAACCAGTACTACACGTTTTTTTTTGAGCTCCAATCATGTTCAGTTGCAACTAGTAAACACTGCTTGGGAACTTTTCAACTAATATTAGCAATTGTAGAGAAGTAATAGTGGTGCATGGCTTCCTTTGAGCACCCAAAGCTCCTCGGACTTCCCTAAGCCCTCACCAAAGCTATTCAACTGCTGTAGGACTTTCTGGAGTTTTCAGTGTACAAAAACCATGTAGTTTGCCAACACAATTAAGTGCGGCACTCCCCAAAATGCAGTCTCTGTCCTTGTTTGCTTCTCCAAATGACTGACAGTTTTATTGCCTGTCCCCTTTGAAATCCTCGTGATCCTCAAACTATCCTGAGTGACCTATGCAAAAGCTTTGAAAAAGATCCAACATCTACTGCTGGACAGAATGGAATATTACCACAGAGCATCTCTTGGAATACTCAGTTCTGAAAATGTTGCCAGTCACAGATTGCTGGTTTGTTCAGCACAACCAATGAATACAAACAAGGGATTTTATTCCTGCATATAACAGAAATAGAATGGTTCTTTCATCAAAAACAGCACCAATATGGAAATAATCTTAAAAGGACAACACTCCACTTAATCTTTAATCCAGCCTTGAACTAGATGGCATTTTTCATATGAGTTTGTTATTTCATATCTAAGATCCAATTTGTTACAAGAAGATAATTTTTAAAAACTGAAAAATTACTCCATGGACATAACTTGGAGGGCATACCTAAAATAGTATGCATTCTAATGTCAAGTTACACTCAAATTTCCAGTCAGTCAATCTCATTAGAACAAAGCGAAACAAACCGACTATGAATTTGTAAATATTGTCCGCCATAATTGTTTCTGTACTAGCTACATTTCAATGCAACCTCAAGATCCTACAACAGAGGATTGAAACCAAAAATGTTCTGTCAAAATGAAGCAAAGGAGTACAAGGTAAGTAGTTGTTTGCAGCTGTTGGCACAAGATATTGAAGGATCACCCTACTGTAGTGCAAGTCAGTGGCCGTTCTGTTCCAGGAGTGTACAGCTATCGTCATGGCCTAATCACAGGCCCATAAACTCATCAGTCCAGATTCTTTTGACAATAACCCACATTTCCTGGGAGACAGTTTGCACAGGGAAACATCTGACTGAGGCCAAAGTGCTAATCTAGACATTTGACCCTAGCAGTGTGCTTTAAAGGAAAAGTGATTAATGAAGCGGGGAGCAGGAAGAACTTGGAACATTGGGACTGCCAGTCATGTTATACTTGTTAATTTTGATAGGTTATTGATGCAGATGAATTATTTACCTCAAGGAAAACCTTTACTTAAATTCTCAACTGCAACTTCTACAGTTTACCAAAGTTGAAAATTTCTAAAGTTTAAAGTTTCCAATGATGACAATCATGTTATGAATGATGAATGATGATTTATTGTCATTTGTACTCGACAGTGAACAACACAGTGAAACACTTCAACTGTTGCCACAACCTGGCACCATTTTGAATAGCTTAAGAACAAGAAGATTCACCTTTGTTCCACTACCCACAGCTCCTTTATTGTTGATTGGAGGTATACAATTATAATAGATCTTTAAAGTTCTAAAGAGTGCCCAATGTTGTAAAGTGCGACTTTTGCACAGTCAATTGTCTCTACTAGAGATTGTCCTCCAAGAACTGAATGAGTGCTGAAGAATCATACCAGACTCAAAATTTTAACTGTTTCTCTATTTTTGACTGCTAGTCCTGCTGAGTTTCTCCAGCATCTTCTGGGTTTGTTTCATATGTCAACACCCCCAGCATTTTGTCTTTATTGAAGGGAATTACAGGAACTTTGCTTGTGTAATCAGAATGATTTGTCTTTTTAGAAAAAAAATAGAAACTTGAAAACGTTAACTGACATAACTGTTTCAAACAAGAAGCGCGGTTTCTCTTGAAAGTAATATTTTTTCCTAAACAAAAGATGTCTAAATAAAAAAAAAATGTATAAAAGACAAATGGTTCTCAACTATATTAGTGAAGTAGAACAGACAATGGTATGTATAAAGGGGTAACAGTGGCACATTGGTAATGTTGTTGGCTTAGTAATCCAGTAGCCCAGGCCAATGTTTTGGAACAGGAATTCAAATGCCAGCACAGCAGCTGGAGAAATTTAAATTCAATTAATAAATTTGGAATCAAAAACTAGTCTTCAGAATGGTAACTATGACAACTATTATTGATTGTCATAAAATCCATCTAGTTCTAAGTCTATTTAGATGGAAATCTGGATCCATAAGTAGACTAGCCTAAGTGCAACAATAAGAAAAAAAATCCAAAAAAATGCAGATGCTGAAAATCAGAATCTTAATCAGATACTACTGGAAAATCTAAGATTATTCTGAAGGGTCACTAGACCCAAAACATTAATTCTGCTTTCTCTCCACAGATGCTGCCAGACCTGCTGAGATTTTCCAGAAATCTCTGATTTTGGCCTACACAACTTCAGTTCCACAGCAATATGGTTAACTTTTAATTGCCCTCTGAAGTGGCTGAGCAAGCCAACGTTGGGCTTGTTGATAGTGAACAAATTGCATGAAAGAATGAAAACAAAAATTATACTGCGACAAAAATGTCAGATTTCAGCAATAAAGCTGAAAACATCTGAAAAAAGGGCAACCTGTCCTTTTTTTAAAAAGGTAATTTATTAACAAGAACAAAATAATTAAAAAATTTTTTTTATCAATCTTTTAACTGGCAGACTTGCTTTAAAAAAAAGAATTTTCTTCCTGTCAGTTGAGATTGGACATTAAGGTTGCTACAAAACGGTTTGGGTCACACCTCAGCATTGCTTGCAAAGGGGAGTAGTGTTCTGAACTGAGGAGACGAAGCCGCAAGAAGAACAGAAAAAAAAACTACAGAACACATTTGTTATGTATGAGCAACACCTTTGTGTGTGAAGCTGATCAACAAGAGATAGACAGGACTAATACACGAAGGTCAGACAGTAGCTTACGTATTTAGAATTATCATGAGATGTTGACAAGATATATTTGATAGCTGCTCTTTTATTGGTATTGATAGAATCAGTGGTTTAAGGCCGACCATTTCCCCTTCACACTTTACTTACCATTCTTTGTTGAGCTTTGTGTGGCTAACAGTTTTCGCAGAAGCTCAGCTTGTGTCTTTGTCACCAAATGTAAGTTAGACATTTCTCTCTTCAGATCCTGGTATGGTTTCTGCAAACCCACTTCTCTAAAATATAAAAAAGCTTTCACTGTAACTTTGTCACAAGAACAAAGCAAATCATGTATGAATAATATGTTAAAATATATAACTGCTAGATTGAATATCTGAAAACATCTTGAGGAATATCTTTCTTAAAAGGATAAACATGTCAAGATGCAAACATTGGACTTGCCTTTTTTTTGTTTAAGAATTGTAAAATAATTTGGTATTGGCACACACCTACCAAAAGAGAGAAAGAACAAGATACGACGGAACCCATATTTACTTTTAGAACAGTTATCACGTTTTCTCTTAATATGTTGTTTTTAAAATTGAATACAGTTTTACATTTCATTTTATTTTGTTTTTACATATGGCTATAAAGCTCATTGTTTAATATGATTATCAATTCTTTTTCATTACCAAGCAAATTTCAGTGGCACAGGAGCCAACTTGTGAAAGTTGTTATTGGGCTCTCTCTCTTTCGAGAATATTCAGGGCATGGGGTGCAGAATGAATCAAGTTGTAAGAAACAAATTATATTTATATTGCATCTTTAATGCATCAAAAATATCTAATTAAACGCACTGTAAAGAAAATGTAACATTCGGCCAGATAAGACAATAATAGGGTTGACAGCCAACTGTTCAGTCAAATATACAGGCTTTAAGGAGTTTCTTAAAAGGAGGAAAGAGGTAAAGAGATAGAAATTGTCAGAGGGATTTCCAGACTTTCAGGCAGTGCTTCCCAAACTCTTTTCTGCTGTGACCCATTTTAATGCTTCAAACTTAGTGAAAAATTTAGGGTACAAGGGAGCTGTTCAGTGGGTTGGGGATTCAGACAAGTATACAGGCACAATGAAACAACCAAGAAACATTACCTTGCAAGGGCTGTTGGTGTCAGCAGTCAAGCCTCAGAGCCTATGGGTTAGCCTATCCTACATAGGAAACAAAACCACTCCACAGCTTCCTTGGAGCTGGTAACTCAATTTGTGCAAACCTGTGAACTGGTTTGGGATCCTGTGCCTTAGGGCTTTAATAGCTTAAGGCATAGCCACCAATGGTGGAGTGATTCAAACTGGGAATGTTGAAGGTGTTGGAATTACAGTAGCCCATCTATCTTAGAGAATTACCTGGTTATGGGAGATAACAAGAGAAAGGGAGGGGCAAGATTACAGAGGGATTGGAAAACAAAACATGATAATTTTTAAAACAGCTTTTTGACTGATCGAAGATAGTTCAGTAAGGAGGACAGGGGTGACAGAAAAACAGGACTTGTTTGGATAAAAGGCAGGCAGAGTTTTGAACAAGCTCAAGTTCACGGGGAGTAGAATGTGGGAGGCAGGCCTAATGCATTGGAAGGGTCACATACAGAGATTTAAAGAGTTTTGCATGATAGCTTTGGTAGTGGAGTCAGAAGCAGAGTTGGGCAGTGTAACAGTGGTGAAAATAGATCATCTACATCGCAAAGCACAGATGCATGTTAGAAGTTAATCTAAGAATCAAATATGGTGGCAAGGCTGCAAACAATCTGGTTTAGTCTTAGCTGTAAGGGAGAGAGACAGGAATCAATGGCTAGGATATGAAGATCCTGACATGGTCTGAAACAATGGCTTTCAACGTTCTATGTTTAATTGGAGGAAATTTCTGCTCCTTCAACGAATATTCAGCCAGCTTATGAACATTAGTGAGTAGTAACAGTTCGGTGTTTAAGTCATATTCCACTCACAAAAGAATCAAGGACTTCTGCTACTTTAAGAGTTATCCCCTGAATTATTCTCAAGAAACTCATGAGTGACTCATTTATAGGTACACAAAATGGGCTGCAATCTGATATCATACTCTCAAACTTGGCAAGGGAAAGGGAGTCAGAAATTGAAGAATAAAAAGTGCAACTTCATGGACAATAAAAGATATGCCGGTGTCAGCAATTCCAGAATAAAGACAGGTTAGAAACATATTACGAAATTAGAACTGTATTTCATTTTGCACCTTTACAACTTGCTGGAATATAGTATTGATCGTGTTCCATTGCAGCCACTGCATACGAGCAGACGTATGGAAATTCAGTACCAGCTTTATGCTGACTAGTATCTGTGACAACACCACTACAATCATTTAAGGTTGGTAAGTCTTCTAACTTTTTTGTAAGACCAGTTGTTTGTCTCTTGTCAAGGGCCTATGGTTAGTCCCTGTCTGCTGGCCTACTGGATCTTAATTACTAATCCCCCGCGGCACAAATACTGCCCATTGCGGGGAGGCAGATTCAAGATTCAACACCCCAACCTAACTGCAAACTAACTACCTAACTGCCACAGATTAAGGCGATACACAGATGCATCTTTCTAACAACAGCTTTGAAAAATTCCTTCATTACATTGGAAGTGTTTACTTACATCCCAAACTGTGGCAGACCATGACCCTGAAGGTGAATAACTTACTTCCTTGTTCAGAGATTTTAATCATTAAACTGGAATCCAGGGGTCACTTCTTATTGCACTGGATTATCAGAAACTTCACCGCTTCAAACCACTACTTCCTGCTCGTGGACTCACGGAAGTGATAATAAACAAAAAAGGCAAAAGTAATCTGAACTCTGTGATCCAATGCCACACAAATGCTAAATCCATACAACAGAATAGCTCAAATCCTGAACAAAGATTAAATTGGATTATTTGGATAGGAATTTCCAGACAACATAGATGAACTTTTAGAAGCAGTTCATCACGTTTTCACCCACATAGACGAGCATAATAGGTGTAAGTAAGCCAAAAATAAGTAAAAATGTAGTTACTCAGTGGTTGATGCCCTGGTAGTAGCTGTGAAGTTTTGCAAGGTGAAAATGTAGATTCAATGGGTGTGAGAGTAGGTGGGGTGAGACTAGTGGTGGACTGGTGGACTCTTTGCAGAACAGTGTTTATGAGCAGATTGCTTGCATCTGCTTTAAGAACATGATTTTCATTCTGCAGACAAATACTGCTCTGAAAAATATCAATGATTGGGCCATGGAACATTTTCTCCTGCTTAGTCACCTTCAGTCTAACTCATCTGTGCTGATCAGATATCCCAATCTAACTTAGTCCTACTTGCCATTATTTGGCCCATATCCCTCTAAACCCGTCCGATCCATATACCCATGCCTTTCAAATGTTGCAATTGTACTCCTCTCTGCCACTTCCTCTGGGCAGCTATTTCCAGAAACACACTACCCTCTGCATGAAAAAGTTACCCCTCCGGTCCTTTTTAAATCTTTCCACTCTCACCTTAAATCTATGCCCTCTAGTTTTGGACTTCCCCAACTTGGCTACTCTCACTATCCATGCCCCTCATGATTTTATAAATCCCTTTAAGGTCACCAGTCCCATGACGCTCCAGGGGAAAAAAAAATGCCCCTGCCCATTCCGCCTCCCAATAGCTCAAACCCTCCACTCCCAGCAATATCCTTCTAAATCTTTTCGGCATCCCTTTAAAGTTTAACATCCTTCCTATAGAAGGGCAATGAGAATTGTACACAGTATCCCAAAAGTGGCCTCACCAGCAAACTGTACAACCGCAAAATAACATCCTCCTATATTCAATGTTCTGACCAATGAAGAAAAGCATGCCAAAAGACTTCTTCACCACCCAGTCTACCTGCAACTCCACTTCCAAGGAACTACGTACCTGCACTCCTAGGTCTCTGTTCGACAGCACTCCACAGGGCCCTACCATTTACTGTGTAAGTCCTGCCCTGAGTGCCTTACAAAAATGCAACACCTCATATTTATCTAAGTTAAACTCTATCTGCCACTCCTCAGCCCACTGGCCCATCTGATCAGGGTCCCTTCGTACTCAGAGATAATCTTCTTTGCTGTCCGCTACACCTATTTTGGCATAATCTGCAAAACTTACAAACCATACCTATCATCACATTCAAATCACTCAAAAATGACAAAAAGCAGTCAACCCAGCACGCTACTGGTCATAGGCCTCCAGTCCAAGAAACATCCATCCACCACCACCCTGTATTCTACCTTCAAGTCAATTTTGTATCCAATTGACTAGCTTCCCCTGGATCCCATGTGGTCTAACCTTATTAATCAGTCTACCATGTGGAACCTTGACAAACACTTTACCGAAGTCCACATAGACAATGTCTACCGTTCTGCCTTCGTCTTTGTCACCTCTTGAAAAATTCAGTCACATTAGAGAGACGCGATTTCCCACACACAAAGCCATGCTACTGACCCTAATCAGTCCTTACCTTTCCAAATGCATGTAAATCCTCTTCCTCTGAATCCACTACAAAAACTTATCCACCACTGATGCATGGCTCACGAGTTTATAGGCCCCCGGCTTTTCCTTTTCTAGTTATGTTTTGAAGCAATAAAGTTAATCGTTGATGACATGGGCTCAGACACTAAAATGTATTAAAGAACATGCCCTTCTGAAACTTCAGCAAAGTTGAGAAGTCCAGTAGCAAATTTCAGCAAACCAGCTGTAATCAAGGCACTATACACCAGTCAAGTTTGAATCTTCTGGAAAATGCCAGAAGGGAAAAGCACATTAAGGGTTTTATCCAAAGTTTGCAAGGACACATCTTTTTGAAAAGATGTTTATTCAGTCCAGGGTTCACAGTCAGGACAATTGCCTGTGTACTAGAATGTTCCATCTGAATCTAAAATAGATCAGTCTGCAGCGGTTCCATTTGGTCAATAGTAACAGGGTTTCAACCGAAGATTTCTAATCATGGTCTTAGCATCACCAAGTCCTCCAAATTTCTGTGCAACAAATCCTGTCAGCTGACCACAGTGACAAATCTCTCTCTTTCATGGTAAGGTGCCTATTCCTTGCATCAACATGTTCAATTCCAATCTTTCTTTGGAGGGATCTTTTCAGTAAAGTTCAGTAATCTGGCTATTAAGTATTCGCACAAGAAAACAGCCTGGACATCTGGTAATATCATGAATTAATGGGAGGAGGAGGAAACAATTACCAGACTTTCAAAGGCACAGAAATGCCGCAATATAACATGGCTAAAGCAGCGCACAAAGTTAAGAACAAAACAAATATAAACTGAAAAGGGAGATGTTTAAGAACTCAGCCAATTGTATCCTCGGTAGTTAGGTACCCTTTCTAATGTTCCATACCAGCTCATGATTTTGATCAACACCTCTTCACAATACGATAGCCAAAATCAATATTTCATGTATTCTCATTTTAGAGGTACAAGGTTATCCATACATTAATGCAGTGCTTTTTGAAACTGGATACATCTCCTTGAAATATACAAATGAGTGTGTTGTTTGTGGAAAACGGTAATGTATAAATGGAGAAGGACGTAAAAATAAAAGATTTTATTTTCTGGGGAAGAAGGCACAGTCTAAGAGGTGAATGACGTTTTTGAAAGGAGGTTAACAGCAAAAATGCAGAGAATGAAGGTTCCAGAGTTTAAGTAACCAGATACGTTAATATTTAGCAATCTTTTATTGCCAATGCAATTTTAACATTACAATTCACATTTAACATATACTTGGAATGCTATTTGAATAGCTAAACTAAAAGAACTATTTTTGCCTTGATAATGAAAAACCTACATGTCAAACAAAACAGGTAATATTAGGTGTTTACACAACGCAAAAGCAGTAAGATTCAAAAAGTATGCTATAGTACCAATGTAATATAAATGTAATTCACTATTCTAAGTTACAAGTCTTCTATTTTCTATTAAATGTTGTAGTAGTCATTCCACAACAGAAACAAAGTAGGATGAGCGTTAAATAGGTTGTCAATGAATGCTTGAGCTCCTCGTACAGGAGAAACTTAAATTGGTTGATTATATTCAATCACACATCATCAGCGGTGATAATTTGTTTTATTCATTCAAGTGATGTGGGCTTCACTGACTAGGCCAGCATTTATCACCCATCCCAAATTGCCCTGGAGAAGATTATAGTGATCTGCTTTTTTGAACTGCTTCAGTCCATTTGGTATAGGTACACTCTCAATGCTGTCTGGAAGGGAGCTCCAGAACTTCAACACAGCGACAGTGACCGAACAGTTACGTATTTCCAAGTCAAGATAGCAACTTACATTCCCATGTATCTTCTGCCTTTGTCCCTCTAGATGGTAGTGGTTGTAGGTTTGGTAGGTGCTGTTGAAGGTGCCTTGGAGAATTTTTGCAGTGCAACTTGTGCATGGTACACACTGCCACCTGTGGCTGAGCATTTGTCAACAAGGGGCCAATCAAGCAAGTTGCTTTTTGTGTATGGTGTCATGTTTCTTGAGTGGTGTTGAAGCTGAGCCCATCCAGACAAGTGGGGAGCATTCCAACACAATCCTGGCTTGTGCACTGTAGATGGTAGACAGATTTTGGAGAGTCAGGTGCTTAGTGCAAGATTCCTAGCTGCTGACCTGTCACCGATTTTGTATGACTAGGTCTGGTCAATGGTAACCCCCACCAGGATGTTGACAGTAGGGAATTGAGCAATGCTAATGCCACTGAATGACATGGGGCAATGGTTAGATTCTTCTTTGTTGGAGATGGTCGTTGTCTGGTACTTTTGTGACAAAATGCTACTTGCCCTTTGTCAGTCCAAGCCTGGGTGTTGTCTGGGTCTTGTTGCATTTGGACATGGATACTTCAATGAGGAACCATGACAGGTGCTGAAGACTGCAATCTTCAACTAATATCCCCACAAGAACGCAATGGACCTCAGGGATTAAGTTATGAGGAGAGATTATACAAATTAGAGACGTTTTCCCGAGAATTTAGAAGGTTAGAAGTGATCTGGTTGATGCCTTCAGGGTATGAACAGGAAAAGTCAAAGTAAACAAAAGAAACTATTTTCACTGGTTGGAGATTCTAGAACAAGAGGGCACAGACTGATAATTAGGGCTAGGCCATTCAGCAGAGATGTTAAGAAGCACTTCAACACACAAAGGGTGGAACAGGTTTGGAATACTCTTCCACAAACAGATGATGCTAGATCAGTTGTTAGATTAAAAGACAAAAAGAATATAGTTTTTTTTGTTAAGCAAAAGCATTAAGGGACATAGTCCCAAGGCAGGCACATGGAGTTTGGCCACACATCAGCCACGATCTCATTCGATTGCAGAACAGGCACAAAGGGGTAAATGGCCTACTCCTGTTCCAACTGACAGAAGGTCACAAACAAAGCAGCTGAATATGTCTGGGCTCAGGACAGCGCTCTGATGAACTCTTGGAATGCTGTCCTGGAACTGTGATGACTGACCAACCACAACCATCTTCCTTTGTGCGAGCTCCCCGAACCCCCAAACCCATCATCCCTACCACTGACTCTTCTTTCGCAAGGGCTCCTTGATTCCACACTTAGTCAAACATGGCCTCCATGCCAGGGCAGTCAATCTCAACAAACCTCTGGAATGCAGCTCTTTTGCCATTTTTGACTAAAGGCTGTCACAAGGTCAGGAGTTGAGTGGTCCTGGAGGAACCCTAAACTAAGCATTAATAAGCAGGTTGTTGCTCAGCAAGAGTTGCTTGATAGCACTGATGCTGATATCTTCCATCACTTTAGCAATGACAGAGAATAAACTGGTAGGGTGATAATTGGGCAGGCTGTATTTGTCCTGCTTTTCATGTACAGGTCACACTTGGACCATTTCTTTCTTTGCTCAGTAGATGCCAGTGTTGTGATTATACTGGAACAGCTTGACTAGGGGCACAATAAATTCTGAAGTACAGATCTTCAGGATTACTGGCAGAATGTTGTCAGGGCCCACAGACTCTGCGGTATCCAATGCCTTCAGCAGTTTCTTGACATTACATGGACTGAATCAAACTGACTGAAAAAATAGCTTCTGTGATGCTGGGGACTTCCGGATCATGCACTCGGCACTGATGGCTGAAAGTTGTTGCAAATGTTTAAGCCTTATCTTTCACACCGATGTGCTAAGCTGCCCCATAATTTAGGATGGGGCTTTGTAGAACCTCAATTTTTGAGCTAACACTCACAACTGGATGTGGCAGGACTGCAATGCTTAAGACCACAAGATATAGGAGCAGAATTATGCCACTCGACCCATCCAGTCTGTTTCACCATTCAATCATGGCTGATGTGTTTCACAACCAATTTCTCCTGCCTTTGCCCCGTAACCTTTGATCTCTCTCAAGTCAAGAATCAACAAATCTGTCTTAAGTACACAACGTCTTGGTCTCCACAGCCTAAGGCAATAAGTTCTACAGACGCATGACCATCTGGTTGAAGAACCATCGGTTCTAAAGGAACGTCCCTTCACCGAGGCAGTGCCCTCAGTTCCTAGTCTTGCCTACGAATGGAAGCATCTTCTCCATATCCATTCCATCCAGGCCTTTCATTATTACTTAAGCTACAATGAGATCCCACCCCATCCTTCTACACTTCACTGAGTACAAACTCAGTCTTCAACAGATCATACAACAAGCTCTTATCTCCAAAATAATTTGAGAGCTTCTTGTGGACCCCCTCCAAGGCCAGCACATCCTTTCTTGGATACAGGGCCTAAAACTGCTCGCGATATTCCAAATGTAGTCTGGCCAGAGCCTTACATAGCCTCAGTAGCTCATCCTTGTATTCTAACATTGTCAACAAGAATGCTAACATTTGCTTTCCTAAGTGACCAATAAACCTGTATATTAACCATGAGAGAATCCTGAACTAGGACTCCTAAATCCCTTTGTGCTTCAGATTTCCAAAGCTTTCGCCGATTTAGTAAATAGTATATGCCTCTATTATTCCTACCAAAGTGCATAACCTCATTTTGCCACAATATATTCCATCTGCCCACTCTCCTAGCCTATCCAAGTCCTTCTGCAGCCTTCCCACCTCAATACTATCTGTCCTTCCACCCATTTTTTGCATCATCTGCAAAAATGCCCTCAGTTCCTTCTTTCAGATTCATAATGTAATAAATAGTTGTGGTTCCAACACAAACCTCTGCAGAACTCACTAGCCACCATCACTTGTTGCCATTCGGAGAAAGATATCTTTATCCACACACCTTGACTTCGACCAGTCAGCCAATCCTCTATCCGTGCTAACAGCGTGCCCCAACACTATGGATGCTTATCTTATTTAGCGTTCTTCCGTGCAGCATCTTGTCAGATGCTTTCTGGAAATCTAAATAGATCATGTCCACTGGCTCTCCTTTGTCTAATTTCCTCATTACCTCCACAAAGAATTTGAACAGATTTGTCAGCATGACATTTATTTGATGAGGCCCGTGCTGACTCAGCCCTATTTCACCATGGACTTCTAAGTACTTCACAATCTCATCCTTAGTGGACTTTAATATCGGACCAATGACTGAGGTCTCAAACTATGTATTCACTTGGGCTGTGTCGCTCCTCCCTGACTGACGTGACCTCTTCTTCCTGACTGTGCAAAGTTTACTAATTACTTAACTTAGCCATTTTCCAATCCTCTGGGACACTCCCTGACTCCAGTGATTCCCAAAAGATCACCAACAAGGCCTCCACAATCTCTTCAGCAATCTCCTTCAGAACCCTGGAGTATAGTCCATCCAATACGGATAACTTTTCCACCTTTAGATTTTTCAGCTTCCCCAGCACATTCTCCCATGATAGGCACTACACTCACCTCAAGAGTTCTCGTGTTCTACTGGTGTCTTCCAAAGTGAAGACTGATGCAAAATGCCTATTCAGTTCCTCTGATATTTCTTTGTTTCCTGTTACTACTTCTCCAGCCTCATTTCCCACTGGTCCAATGTCCACTTGACCGTAACCCCAGCCTCTCACCTTTTATATATCTAAAATTGCTCTTTCAATCTTTCATCCGACTAGTTAGTTTACCTTTTTATCTTCTCCCACCTTATTGCTTTTTTTAATGTTATTCTCTGCTGGTTTTTTTTTTTTTTTAAATGCTTCTCACTAATCTTCATTTTATGCTTTTTCCTTTTGCTTTTATACTGTCCCTGACTTCCCTTGTCAGCCACAGTTGCTTTTTCCACCTTTAAGTACATTTCTTCTTCCTTGGATGAATTTCTGTTGACCTTACCCAAGTACTCCCAGAAATTCCTGCCACTGCTTCTACACTGTCTTCTCTGCTAGGCCAGCTCCTCCCTTACATCTTTATAATTGCCTTGTTGAAACTGCAATACCATTAATTCTGACTCCTGCATCTCTTCCTCAAACTGCAGGGTGAATTCTAACATATTATGGGTCACTGCCCTTTAGGGGTTCCTTCAACTTAAGCTCCATCAGTCAGCCTCATTACACATCACCAAACTTGGAAGTGCCTTTTCCCTCATGTGCTCTACTACAAGCAACTCCAAAAAACAAACACTTTCAGACATTCCACAAATTCCTTTCCTTGGGCTCAGGTATCAACCCGATTTTCCCAGGCAACCTGCGTAGTGAAGTGCCCCACGAATATTATAATAATGCTTTTCTATCTCCCAAGTTATTTTCTGCTCCATATCCTAACTACGGAACACAACTCCCAACAAAGTCCTTTTTTTAACCTTTGCAGTTCCTCAACTCAAGCCACACAGATTCTACATCTTCTGACCCTTTACACCAACTTCCTACGCTACCTTAAGACCCAAAAACTACATACTCACTTGGGCTGTTTCTCTCCTTTCTGACTGTGTGAAGCTTACTGATCGCTCAACTTTGTGTATCCTTTGCTGCTTATACTGCTTGGTCCCCAGATAGTCCTGTTGTAGCTTCACCAGGTTGACAATTCATTTCAGTAACCTTGGTGCTGTGCCTGGTATATGCTGCAGGACATGCGTGCTCTTAAAACAAATTTACCGATCAAGTGAGCCTGATAATCTTAGAATTATGCGAAGATGACCGAAGTATTAGGTGATGAGAGAAAAGAAATAATAAAATTTTGCCTTTTATTCCTTGGATTTCACACTGCAAATAACCAGATCATTCAGTACTGGTAAAAATCAAGAAAGTTCAATTGTTAATTATTAAGAATAAATTTACAAGGATTGAGTTGCAACTGCCTGACTTTCATCCTCAAATTGTGAAATCTATCCCTATGTTGTGTTTCTACAGATCTGCAACATCAGCTCAGAACACCAGACAACTGTAGAGTACTGCAAAACTTCATCCATCTCTGGACACCTGAACCCATGCTGCAAGTGTTGCATTGTATTTAATTATCCATTACATATTTTAATTTATAAATCTAATCAATCCCCATCATTGTAATCATGTCTTGACATTGGGAAAGGCAAAATGGAGAAGTGAGAAGTGAGATGACCAAAACAACAACTTACACCAAAAGGGTGCTGAATGGTTTGGAAGATGACTTCCCATTTATCCATAGCAATGCCTTGGCTTATTTGCTAACTCCCAAATTACTTTAAAACAAGTACAAGGGTCAGGTATATTTATTTTATTTGCAGAGCATGGGTCCCCGTGTATGAATGCTTACTGGCCCAAGCATGAAAAGAGCTATCTTACAGGTTCAAGTAATTATTTTTAACTGGCTGTTGGTATAGCTATTAGTATAATCTGATAAACTGGCCTTCATCAGACAATAGAATTCACCCTGAATCAGATGCACATCTGTTTCTTTAGTTCCAGCATAAACCATGTATTCCTGACAAGCGAATTGGCCACAAGATAGACAGTAGGTTCTTGTTAGAATAGTTCATGTGGGGTTGGATAACAAGTGAAGTGCCCAAAGGATGAGTTAGCCCTTAAACATTTCTCTTCCAGATTACTGATATAAATTAAAGACTTTTAAAGCAAAGTCTGCAGATGGTAGTGGAATGACAGTAAGTTATAGATAAGCTGAACAAATCATCAGGGCCCAATAGCTGGGACTCAGGCCAAATGCAGTGATTTCTGTCCCCGCCTTTGGTTTAAAGTACAATGAAGTTTATATTGAATGGAAGCATAACGTTTGCAACTTTTCTTTGTTCTTACAGGTGAAATTTTGTGGGCACAACTCCAAGTAAGCTTTTAGAGTAGTGCTTCACAACTTGGCTCTTCGATTTCCATCATTATAGTTTTTCCCATTTACATAATTTCCACAAGCAGCTTACCTCTTCAAACAAAATATGCTCTAATTTTTAAAAAATATACAGCCTTGCTCTTTGCAAATTAGTTACTCTGTTTCTTACATTACAAGTGACAATGCCTCAAAAAAAGCAACAAGTATCTCATTTAGTTCCCCACAAGAGTCTGCCACCATTCAATGAGATCCTGGCACATGTCTCCCAAATCTATACTTCTTCCATACCTCTTAGTATCTATAATTAACTAAAGTTAACTATATTTAACTAGTTAACTATAGTGAACTAAAATCTATCAATCTCAGGTTTACCATTATAACTGATCTAGCATTCTTTGCTTTTTGCAGAAGAGGTCTAAACTTCCAGTAAGCTTTAGATGTAAACTAATTCCCAATATCCCTTCGAGTTATGCACATCCCAATCCTAAACTTAAATCACCATTGGAAATCTTTTCCTGTATCTACCTTTAGTACCCTTTAATATTGTAAGCATTTATCGAATTACCCTTCAAACTGAACTCCAAAGAATTCAAGATAACAAGGTGCAGAGCTGGATGAACAAAGTAGGCCCAGCAGCATCGGAGGAGCAGGAAAGCTGATGTTTCGGGTCGAGACCCTTCTTCAGAAGAAAATTCAATCCCAGTTTACGTAACTCTTGGAGTTCAGGTATCACTCTAGTAAGATGATGCAGACTAATCTATTTTGGTACCTGCCTTCTTCCTTTCCTGGCTATTTCTCTGTCCACAACCACACCTCTACCTCATCACTTAGTTCTCCCTGCCACAAACATCCATATCACTTATCCCACTTTTCTAAAAGCTACTTCAAATACTGCAGGCAAAATTCAAGTAGTCTTCACTAGTGTGCTGCCTGGAAATATCCATATCATCTGCTTCGTATATTGGATGAGAAATAAATGTTGGCAAGGATACTGGCATCCCAGAGAATACCTGCAATTTTCAAGTAGCCGTGGGACCTTTTACATTCACCGGAGAGGGCATAAAAGGCTTCAGTCTTTAAAAAGGTAGTATTGTCAACAGTGTAACACTGTCTTAGTACTATACAAGCAGCACTATGACAGGACGGGGTTTAAATCTACAAACTTTTCCATTGAGATAATGCTCCAATTGAACCAATGCTAATGCCACGATTATTCAAGAGACACAGGGTTGAAAACTTTAAATTTGTTTGGTGGAAGTCGGATCCAACATATTTGGCATGAATGGAAACGGGGGGTGTGGACGGAGGGGTAGGGACAGCCACAGATGTAACTAACATACACTGAAACTTAGATTACGTTTGCATCACCAAAGACACGACAGCAACACTAGCAGTTAAAGACTGCAAAATGCAATGCAACTAGAAAGGATAGAGAAAGAAGGGGGCCAGTGGAGTAGTTGTGTTAATTTAGAGATAACTCAATAGTAGAAAAAGGTGACACCCATATGGATTGAGATAGTGGATGGAACAGCAAATGAGAGAAAGAGAAACAACAATCTTGGTGTTAGTTATGAAGATACAGTAGCATTGTAATATTATTGCTGACAGGTCCATTTCTTATCTTATGAATGATTAAAAACACCAGAAAGAGTCTCAATCTATTTACCTTCTAAGGATAAAAGCAAGAGGAAGAGTGAAAGAGACAAAGATAGACAGGATCGCATGTGTAGCACCTTACAGAACCTTCACCAAATTAACACAAGTGTGTTGCTGTTTTACGAAAAAAACCGTGCTGCAAGTTCCAAAATATTTGTTTTTATTCAGAGGAAGTGGGCTTCACTGGCTGGGCCAACCCTCATCACCAAATGCCCCAAGATGGCAGTAGGGAGCTGCAATCAATTTGGGATAGGTTCATCTACAATGCTGAGGGGGAATAGTGGCAGTATTTTGAATCAATGACATCAGTGACCCATCAACAACAACCACTTTGTTTGTGCTAGGTATGACTCTAATCAGCAGAGAATTCTCCCCCACAGTTCACACTGACTTTAATTTTGCTGGAGTCTTTGATGCTAAATGCATCCTTGATGTCAAGGTCAGTCACTCTCACCAACCTCTGAGGTTCAGCTCTTTTGTCATGTTTGAATCAATCTGTAATGAGGTCAGAAACTGAATGACCACTGGATATATTCAAACGAAGTGAACAAGCTTATTGCTAAGCAAAGGTTATTTGACAGCACCATTGGATTATCCCTCCATGAATTTGCTGATGACAGTAGTCTGCTGGGGCAGTAATTGGCTGGCTTTTTATGTACAGGGCATATGTGGGCAATTTCCTACATTGCTCAGTAGATGCCAATGTTGTAGTTGTACCAGAATAGTTTAACTAGAATGCAGTAAGTTCTGAAGCACAACTATAAGTTACAGTGATACAGTAATCACGCTTCTGGTTGTGACGTTCATCGAGGACTAAACACAGGCTAGGATGCAGAGGTCGACTCCCCTGCTCCTCTTCAAAATGGGTCAAGGGTCTTTTTACAAGTGACCAGAAAACACAGCCTCCAGGAAGTCAAGGAATAAATTATGTAAGCAAATCTATAAAGTGGTTAAAAAGGCAGAATGGTAATCATTGGGAGATTTAACTTACCATCAAATAAACTGGAAGATGAAGCAGGGAAAAGGAATGGACTTTTACAGCGTATTCAGGATTCCATTCTTCCTAGCTATGTAAGAAGTTCAATAAAAGAGTAATCACTACTGGGTTTAGTAATGGGAAATGAGTTAGAATAAATGAGAAATAAGTGTTGAGGAATATCCAGGCAGTAGAAAACATTAAATAATAAAAGCATACATGAGCAAGACAAGGACCAATGTATTAGAAAAAAGGAAATTTTGATGGAATGAGACTAGAAGGGCATCTCCCTTCTCAAAAGAGAGATCAGCTTCACCTCTGAACTTGAGTTCAGAACCTAATATCGTGCAGCTGTGAAATACAGTCCTGCACTTTTGATGACGTGAAACAAAGGTCTAGTCTGTCTGTTAAAATGGTTATAAACATTTTAGTAAAATCATGGAAATTGTTTTCCCGATATCCTCACTAACATCCATCCTTCTCTCTACAAAACAGACTGATCATTCTTTAATTTCATTTACTGTTTGAGATGTTAATTTCTGCAAGTAGAGTTTCGTGTTTGCCTACAAGTGCTTTATTTTCTTCCTTTTATAGGCAATTTTCAAGTCAGCCAACTTGAAGTTAATTCATTAATTGTTCAATGTCTCGAACAGGCTCATACTGCACAGTAAATTCCAGTACCTACTATGAAGAAATCGCTATTTCGGGTTTCATTTTGTGCTGAAATTAGACGTGTAATCAGGAACAATTAAAGCATTAGGTTAAAGACTGTAAATAATAGATTGCGGGAGAGGGCTAGTAAAAAAGATGACTAATTTATTTTATACTCGAGTTAGAGTGCTGTTGCTCCCTTTCCTTGCAAGTTATACACATTGCCTCATTTCTAACATCTACCCCACTCCCAAGTCAGCACCTAGTTTCTTTAGATTAAAATTTTAGCAGAATAGCCTATTTAAAAATACACAAAAAGCTACTGGAACACAAACTTCCGAGACCTCAAGCTCATAAATCATCGAGGTCAGGGCTTCGCAACTGTAGGTTATGACCCCAGTGAGGTCACGAGATGAAATTTTGAGGTTGAGCACTCCAAGGCAGCATTATTTACTGCAGAAACATCTGTGAGGCTCCTTTAAATCCTCCCTGTTCCACTGGGGACTGTGACCTAAAGGACAAATCTTTCAAATAAAACATTCTACCATTTAAACAATTCCCATCATGCAGAATATCTCCTGCAAAGCCCACACACAACTGAAGCTTACCGCTCCTCCCGCTCAGAAGTCATACTCCACTTGCTTGCTCAGCACCTGAAGTACTTACTCACACCCTCCCCTTAAAAACATCCTCATCACATTCTCTGCTAGGATCACACAAACTAAGGCATCAGAATGGAATCACATCAGAAAAAGAATCTGATAAACACTGCTCTAAGTCAAGGTAAATGTAAAGGAAGAAAGACTTCTAAATCACGCTTTTCACAATTACTGGATGCCTCAAAGTGCTCCTCAAAAATAGCATAGTCACAGTAAAGTAGAAAACACAGGAACTGATTACTGTTTTCTGTATTCATAGAGTGATAATAACTAGGCATAGGCAGCAACTGAAATCACAGGCCCCAGTGTTGTTCCTGGCCTGGGACTGCAGCTCTAGCCCCACCTCAAATCAGAGTACAGATAGCTCTGCTATGACACGTGTTTCGTTGACATTAATTGGCTGTAATGTGACTGATGAATAGTGAACGCTGCTTGGATAACAAACTTTCTGCTGTATAGTGTTTTTCTATAGCGATTTCCCCATAACGCGAGGCCACACAAGAACGCAACTATTGTGCTAGGACAGCTACTTGTACTGCAAGCTCCTTACAGCTCTGATATAGCCTTTGTCCCAGGCCCTGTGACCAGATGGTAGACTTTCATAACGCTAATTATTCATTCCTTAATGACCAGGACTCTGGGATAAATCCTTTGGTCTTATTCAAAATAGTGCCATGGAACCTTTTACAGCCACCAGAAGAGACAGATGGGGCTTTGGTTTAATGTCTCATCCAAATGAGAATCTCCAGCATTGCAGTTGTCAATTGTAGCATTTTTGTAACACAATCTAAAAATAGTGTTGGGGTGGTTCATATTACAATATACAAATATAGTATTCCTTAGCTGAACAGTTATAATATGAAAGGTGAGACAAATAAATCAGTAACAAAGTGTCAACAACCACCTTTAATCAATTATACCTGCAGACATCACTATGTCCCTGACAGCGTTGCACTGTAGTGAGCACGCACAGTTCTCATGAAGACAAAGTCCCATGCTCACACTGAGAACATCCCACATTGTATTGTGAGCTTTCAAACAAAGCTGGCACCTCAGTGCAGATCTAGCAATGCACGAGATACTGTGGGTCATCAAAAGCAGCTGAATCATACTCCAATACAATCTGAAACCTCGTGGCCCGGCATAGCCCCCTCTCGACCATTACCACTCAAGCCAAGGGATCAACCCTGGTTCAGTGTGCAGTGGAGGGCGGCATGCCAGGAGCAGCATCAAGGCATATCTAAAATGAGGCATTGACCTGGTGAAGCAACCAAATAGGGCTATCATAGAATGATTGCATCCCTACAGAACAAAAAGAAGCCAGTCCATCCAAGGAGTATCCCACCCAGACCAAATACCCCATCCTGTCACATAACTGCACATTTACCTGTTCTGAGGGGGGGCATAGGACCCGAAACATTAACTCATTTTTCCTTCTCAGATGCTGCCAGACCTGCTGAGCTTTTCCAGCAACTTCTGTTTTTTTTGATTAACAGCATCTGCAGTTCTTTGGGTTTTTAAATTTAATATTTAACTCACTACTACATTTCTTCTAGGCATGCCAGTCTTGAAGTTCTGCTCCTCTCTCTGAAGGAATTTCCTTTCCAATTTTTTTTAAAATCCACTGACATTAATTTCACTGTCACTCCTGGTGTTTGGTCAAGTATTTGCTAAAACTGGTTTCCACAGCCATATCACATTCCTCAGTGACTGCCCCTGGTTCAGACTCACCCCACGTGGATTCCAAATGAAGTTTCATCCCTCATGTTTTGAATCCTCCCAGGATCACATATCTCTGGGATGTTCAATATGCCATGGACAGCTGCTCTCGCTGCATCCTCAGAACCACACCCAGTGCCACGCAGCATCACATGCACACTCTCGACCTTTCTCTCCAACAGCATCCCAACACACTGGCTCAGGGTTTCACCACTCCAGTTTTGTTTCATCCTCTGGCTCATTCATCAGGTTGAGGAAGGGTCACTGGACCCAAAACGTTAACTCTGACCTTTTCTTCACAGATGCTGCCAGACCTGCTGAGCTTTTCCAGCATCTTCCGTTTTTGTCCCACATTTACCACACCCAACTCACCTAGCCTGCACATCTTTGGACTGTGGGAGAAAACCAGAGCACCCAGAGGAAACCCATGGAGACACAGAGAATGTCTCTGTCTCTGTGTAGGGTTTGCACAGTCACCCAAGGCTAGAATCCAACCTGGGCCCCTGTCGCTGAGGCAGTGGTGCTAACCACTTAGCTGCCCCTTGCACACCAAACAGCATAAGCAGCAAGTGACAGACAGAGTTAAATTGATTCCACATTAAATGGAACAGATCTCAACTCAGCAAATCCTGAAGCAAACAGAGGTGGACAATGACACAACTCAGAGGAAAAGGAAGCTCCACACTTTAAGAAAGGTGTTAAGGAAAAAATGTCAGGGAACTATAGACTGGTGAGCCTGACATTGGTGGTGGGCAAGTTGTTGGAAGGAATCCTGACAGACAGGATTTACATGTATTTGGAAAGGCAAGGGCTGATTAGAGATAGTCAACATGTCTTTGCGCATGGGAAATCATGTCTCACTAATTTGGTTGAGTTTTCTGAAGATATAACAAAGATTGATGAGGGCAGAGCAGTGGACGCGATCTATATGGACTTCAGTAAAGCGTTCAACAAGGTTCCTCGTAGTAGACTGGTTAGCCAAGGTTAGACCACATGGAAGAGAGGGAGAACTAGCTATTTGGATACAGAACTGGTTCCAAGGTAGAACACAGAGGGTGGAGGTGGAGGGTTGCTTTTCAGACCAGCAGTGTGCCACAAGGATCAGTGCTGGGTCCACTGCTTTTCGTCATTTATGTAAGTGACTGAGGTGAACATAAGAGGTATGGTTACTAAGGTGGTAGATGACACCAAAATTGGAGGTGTAATGGACAGTGAAGGAGTAATACAAGGGGATCTTAATCAGATGGACCAATGGGCCGAAGAGTGGCAGATGGAATTTAATTTAGGTATGTGTCAGGTGCTGCATTTTGGAAAGGCAAATAATGGCAGGAACTTGTACACTTAATGGTAAGGTCCTGGAAAGTGTTGCTGAATAAAGAAACCTTGGAGTACAGGCTCACAGCTGTTTGAAAGCAGAGTTGCAGATGGATAGGACGGTGACGAAGGCGTTTGGCATGCTTGACTTTAATGGTCGGCGCACTGATTATAGGAGCTGGGAGGTCAGGACATTGGTTAGGCCCCTTTTGGAATACTGCATGCAATTCTGGTCTCCCTGCTATAGGAAGGAAGAACGTGGTAAAACGTGAAAGGGTTCAGAAAAGATTTAAGGATGTTGCCAGGGTTGGAGTGTTTGAGCTATAGGGAGAGGCTGAATAGAATACTGCTATTTTCCCTGGAGTGTCAGAGGCTGAGGGGTGACCTTATAGAGGTTTATAAAATCATGAGGGGCTTGAATAGGGATAGGCATGGTCTTTCCCCCAGGGTGGGGGGAGTCCAAACTACAGGACATAGGTTTAAGGTGACAGGGAAAAGATTTAAAAGGGATCTAAGGGGCAACGTTTTCACACAGTGGGTGGTGCACGTATGGAATGAGCTGCCAGAGAAAGTGGTGGGGGCTGGTACAATTGCAACATTTAAGAGGCAACTGGATGGGTATATGAATAGTTAGGGTTTAAAGGGATATGGGCCAAATGAGACTAGATTAATTTAGGATCAGGTCGGCATGGACAAGTCGGACTGAAGGTCTCTCTGCTGTATATCTCTATGACTCTAATTATCCCCAACCTCAAAGACAAAGAGCCAGTACATCAATGCAAAAGATAAGGCTGAAGCATTTAAAGCAATCTTCAGCCTTAAGTGCAGAGATGATGATCCATCTCAGCCTCCTCCAGTGGTCCCAAGTATTACTGGTGTCAGTCTTCAGCCAACTTGATTCACTTCACGAGATATCAAAGAAACAGTTGGAGGCACTGGATACTTAAGAGGTTATGGGCGCTGTCAATGTTCTGGCAATAGGACTTGTGCTCTAGAATTTTCCTTATCCATTGCCAAGCTGTTTCAGTACAGTTATAACACTGGCATTTACCCAACAATGTTGAAAATTGCCCAAGTAGGTCATGTCCACAAAAATCAGGACTAATCCAAGTCAACCATTTACCGTCCATCAGTCTACTCTTGATCATTTGTAAAGAGATGAAAGGTGTCATCAACATAGTATTTGCCCAACAATAACCTGCTCACTGACACCCAATTTGGGTTCCATCAGGGCCACTCAGCTCCTGACCTTACTACAGCCTTGGTTCAAACATGGACAAAGGAGCTGAATTCCAGAGGTGAGGTAAGAGTGACAGCCCTGCACATCAAGTCTGTATTTGAATAAGTGCTTCGAAAATTGGAATCAATGTGAATCGGGTGGAACGAAGATTTATTTGTGCTTCACACAATCTAGTCTACTGCATTCGCTGCTCACAATGTGGTTTCCACTACATTGAAGAAACAAAGCAACGATTTGGTGACTGCTTCACAAACACCTACATTCTGATGGCAAGACCGACCCCGAGCTTCCAGTTGCCTGCAACTTCATCACACCACTCTGTACCCTGGCCAACATCTGTCTCAGGTTTGTTGCAGTGAAGCTCAAAGTAAGGTGGAAGAACAGAGTCTTATTTTCTACCCAGGGACCCTGCAGTCTTCTGGACTCAATAATTGAGTTTAATAATTTGAGCTGGAGCTCTCCCATGCTCTTACCCCAACTCCTTCACACCAGAAACAGAAATTGCCAGAAAAGCTCCACAGGTCTGGCAGCATCTGTGGAGAAAAATCAGAGTTAACATTTTAATCAAGCCACCCTTCATCAGAACAGACACCAGGCCTTGTTATCACAGTCTGTGATTACATACAACTCCTTGCTAGTCATCAATTCCCATTAATAGCTGTTCACCCTTCTAGCCAGTTCATTACCCACTCCTTTGCAAAACTGTTCTCCTCTCCCCCCTTGGGCACTATCCCCACCTGTTTACTCTTCACCCCCTTCCTCCCACCCAATCTTCTGCAGTAGGAACTGACATTTTCATAGCTACCAGTTCTGAGGAAGAGTCACTCAACCCAAAACGTTAACTCAGATTTATCTCTATAGATGCTGCCAGACCTGCTGAGCTTTTCCAGCAATTTCTGCTTTTGTACCATCAGTTAATATGCTGCCTACATATGTATTTACAGTTGGTATTTGAGCACAGGTCAGCAATTTCACCCTTTCACTTAACAGGAACAGCAACATACTGTTATCAGTGCACTGTTGTACTTGCCACAGTAAAGGGGTGGCATCACCATCCAAGTTTCAGTTGCTGACTTTACTATAAAGGTCCTTCAAACTCGTGGAAATTAACTTTTGTGACCTTCTCAAGTTCACTAACCACATCCTCAGACATAGCTTTGTTTCTTGTAGCATCAAAAGAGAAATAGCTGTTATAAAGGTTCCAGACTTCCAGACAGCACTTCTTCTGATTACCACATACTGCCTCCCTTAGCTGATATATCAGTCACACGTCAGTTGGAAGATGTAGTCAGGGTGGCAAGGGCACAGAGATAGTTTGGGTGAGGGACTTCAATATCCATCTCAAAGAGTTGGTTAGAACACTACTGACTGAGCCCTAAATGATATAGATGCCAGACTAGTCCTGCAGCACGTGATGAGAGCATTAAAGAAAAAAAAAAAAAACCTTTTTGGCCTTCTCCTCATCGATCTACCCAGCATGGAAGCAACTATCCATAAGTGGCCACTGTGTAGTCCTTGTGAAGACACAGACCCACCTTCACGTAGAGAATACCTTCCATGATTCTACATGGGAGAGATTCAGAAGAGATCTAACATCTGAAAGTTGAGAATCCAGGAAGGATCGAGTGCCACCAGTGGCAGCAGAACTGTATACAACAACAAACTATCTGTAACTTCATGGTCCAGCATATCACTTACTCTACCATTACAATTAAGCCAAGTGTTCAACACTGACTCAATGAAGAGCACTGGAAGGTGTGTCAGGACAGAACAAGCCTTAGCTAAGAATGAGGTATCTATCTGGTGAAGCTACAACAGAACTATGCGACAGTTCTACGCAATCCCACAATCAATGGATCAGCTCCGCAGTCCTGCTACATCCAGTCATGAATGGTTATAGACAAACAACTATTACACCTTGCAGGGAACAGAGAGGCTTGATATCCAGCATGCTGCCCCAGAGTTGTCACAAAAGTTTAAGTTTATTTTAGAAACCACCACTCCTCAATTTACCTGATATTTAGACCCAGGTTGATAGAAAGCATGGACCAGGTTTCTGTACTTAACAAGAACTACCTTTTTTCTTTTAAAAAGGAGTAAATAGACTTGATCACGGGTAAAGAGTTATGAACTGCCAACATATAACCATGGACAAAAACTTCCCCGTTCTCTCACGTGCACAGAGGAAACTAAAAAATGGGCAGAAGAAAAGACTTGGGAAGGCAGTTCAGTGGTTCCGGAGACAATTCCCATGGTTCTCATGATGGTCAGAAACAGTTTTTCAATTTTCGTTCTCCAGATGTTTCCATTGGTTTGATGGAGGCACAGGGGCTGGTTCGTAAACAAAAGATCGGACTTCGTAATTAAAAGACACAGCTTACAGCAAATACTGAGAGAAAAATAAAAATAGCTTCTCTCAGAGTAAAAGTAGCTTTTACTGCAGACAAAAAGAACCATGTCTTTTTATTTTGGTTTCTTAAATGTGGACTGTAATGAGAATGAAATATTTTTAAAAACACAGATTTACCAGAATAGCTGTATAATTTTGCAGCAGAATTTCATATCTATTGTGAACACTTTGTGGCTGAGAATTCCTGGAATGTGCAGATGATCAGGGTTGCAGATCATTTTTTAAGATCATTTTTTAAAGAAAACTGAAGCTGACTGGTTCTCAGCTAACTGAGCAGGTTAGGTTAGAAGTGGAAAGAGGATACAAAGAAACAGCCATAGGAGGGGGAAGAGGAGGGAGAGGTGTTGAGTTGTTCTCCCTAGCACAAACTGCCTATTCTCTGCAATTTTAAAAAAAAAAACTCAAGTCAAACTTAAAAGCTAATTACTTATCCCATAGTTGCTGGGAGTTGTGAATCTTGAATGAACAAATCAGATTCATTTTACAACAGAACCATCCACTCTGTGCCTCTTACCACTCATTTGAAGCATTCAGAGAAAGGACTTAGCTACTTGAAGGATCATCTCAACTGCAGAACTGGGAAGCACAGAATACTGAACTGGCTTTCTAGTTTTCCTACCTCTGCCAATAATCTATTTTCCTGATTTGTTTCCTGTGTGCATGCATATGCATACATAAAAAGAAGGAGGTTTATAAGGGTCTTAGACTTTTCTTCAAGAATGTTATATGCCAATTTTTTTTTTCTAACCTGCTGCTACAGAGTAATTGTTTGTAATAAATAATAAATCTTGGTTAGTACATAAATCTTGGTTGGTTGCTTTCTATTAACCTTGATCTGAAAGACAGATAAATTGGAGTACTAAGTGTACTTTTAAAAATCTTTAACATTTGGTCCAACTCCAGGAATAGTGGGGTTTAATTTACGGTGTGCTACCCCAGGGGTCGTAACAACAGAGTAGCATGGTGGCTCAGCAGTTAGCACTGCTGCCACACAGCATCAGGGACCCACGGTCGATTCCAGCCTTGGGTGACTGCCTATGTGGAGTTTTCACATTCTCCCCATGGGTGTCCTCTGGGTGCTCTGATTTCCACCCAGTCCAAAGATGTGCAGACTAGGTGAAAAGGCCATACTAAAATTCTGCATAGTGTCCAGGGATGTGCAGGATAATGGGGTTAGTCATTGTAAACTCAGGGTTACAGGATAGGCTGGTGATCTGGGTGGGGTGCTCTTGAGGGCTGGTGCAGGTTTGGTGGCTGATGGCCTCTTTCTGCACAGTAGGGTTCTAACAGAGAATGCCTCAACAGGTTGAGCTCTGAAGGCTTCTTTCTATCTTGTTCATGGCCCCAAAGCGTTTAACCGAACTACTGCTGGAAGGCAGAATGCCTTTGTCATGAATAAGAGGTCACTAGCACACAAACTGATCAGCTTCTTGTTACCAATTAAAGTTCCATTTGTACACTATCCTCTGCTCTAGCTTGGGTAAAAACTACACAATTACTGTTTGAGCATATCGAAATGTATAGATGTCCAAAATGATCCAGTCCTAATGGAAATTATTTTAATGCGTTTCTCTTTTCCAATTTTGTTATCTTTGCACGTGTATGTATATTTCATATCTATTACAAACACACAATCATACTAGTTAGCCAACACCCAGCCTACTCCAACACTGGCTGCGATCTTCTGGTCAGCAATGAAGAAATGTATGAAGTACAACCCTACCGTAGATGTAGGCTTTAGTAGGAATCCGCACCAGCTATACTGTGCGCTCATCATGAACTAGGTGGAGAGTTTTAACACCTGTTGACACTAAGATGCCTTCCTAGCACGCTCTGCGCTTCTATTCAATTTCTCCTCAACCTTCTCTGCTCCAGGCAACAATTCTAGCACCTCCAGCATATTCTTTCAACTGAAACTTCTCATTCCCATTTAAGTACAGTAAATCACTCTGCACAATCTCCAAGTTCAGAAATAAGCAACAAGTCAAACTGCAAGTTAGAAAAATCAACATGCCCCACTGTGCCAATGAAAGGCTTCTGTTCATTTCAGCTGTACTTTTATTTGCCACAGCAGAGTACAGATCACCAAAATACAACATGCCAACTCAGACTCAAATAAGGTCATGAACCAGTGGCTCATTTAACAGATTCATAAATTCAAAGCTTCCACAATAAGATCAACAACTTCCAGATCTGGCTGATTTACCAGGTACTTTAGACGACATTGCCAGCATTTAGAAGGAAATTATTAAAAATTAATGCAAATCAAACATCAATTTTAGTGAAAAGAGCAATGATGAAACTCCATGAACGTATCAGTAGAGTTATTATGATCCCACAGGACAAACCATGTCTCACAGGAGAACAACTGGCACTCACAAGCCAAAGGATTAGCAGCACTGGAAGTGGAAAAATCTACAATTGAGAGAGTATTCTTCTGAAGGAATGCAGCATGGATTTTTTGTATTGAAGATAGGCCTGCCTCAGGGGACCCTATGTTAGAACTGCGTGCCTGAATTAGCAGCGTTCTACACCAATGTTTTAGGTGAGGTGGCCTTTCAGTGGCCCACAAACACGGGAAGCTAGATTTGCATTTAATAATAAAGAGGACGTCTATAATGCAAATGAAATTAAGATAAAATAGAATAAACCAACTATTTATATATAAAAGAGTCATTTAAAGATTTCAAAACACATGGTAAAAATATAATACCACTTATTCCAAATGTACCCCTTTACAGCTTATATTCCAGAAAGAAATTCTTTCCCTATCGCCCCTATAGGGCTTAGTTTAAATGTGGATTCAACTCTGCCTGGAGATTTTCATAGCCTCTTCCAGAAGCCTTCCTACAACCAAGTTTAAAATTTTCTCAGTTTCAAATAATCCCTCCAGGGTTTTAACCAAATACATCAGGTCTGGAATTTTTACAAAACTCCTTACGTTACAGCAATTTGTTTTTAGTAATTTTAAGTCATCTTCTCCCTTTCTTATGAGCAACTGCTTTACACAACTAGCCTCGGACAATAATAGTGCAGCACTGCTCGGACTGAAAACAAAAGAATATTATTTCTAAAGCTTTGGTGCTTGACCTCAAGAATGGAAAAAAAAATTCCCTGACCTCCTAAACTGGAGCCTAAATGTATAACTACTCACTGGCAAAATTCATCCAATGTCTCTCCTGAAAATCTCCTACATTTTATTTTAAAGCAAATCACCATGTCTAAAGAGATACTTACAATAATTAAACTCCTTTCAGATACAGAAAATCCACACCCAAAAACAAAATCAAATATATAAATGACACATCCTGCATCACATTACTACATGAAGGAGATTACATTATCCCATTTTGTTTCCACACATCAAAAAGATCCAATCTTCATCACTATTTCCATTTTTCTCAGAAGTGCTCAGGCGTTTGCAAGCACTTTTTACAAGGTGAGAAGCAACAGCAACCAGTCACCTGCAAAAAAAGTCTCAAATTTTATGGTGACATGCTGATTGCAATGATATGTATTACAGTGTGCTAGGCACTACTTTACACTGCCACATTTGTTCTATCTTGGCCAATTTCCAAATTCCACATACCTTCAGTAACAAAGATGCAAGTGTCAGTAACCTACCCAGTACTAAAGTCACTCAAATAGGAGGCAACTGCGAAAGTGCAAATGTGACCTCCAATTTAAACTTTCTACAAAAGGAAAATACATTAGGCTGGCTTGAGCTGCTTTAATGCCAGAGGGAAGCAGCATTGAATTTTACAGTGAACATTTGTTACACTTGCTGCAAATGATCAAAGGACCAACATTTGACACAACAAAGAGAAATTCTTCATATAAAGCACATCGGTTTTGTCAGCATACCTCACTGCTTCTTCATTGTTCAGAATCTCCTTTTTGGACATGCAATCATTCAGACTCGATTCCTAAAATAAAAATGTGAAGTGGTGAGATACAGCTTAATTAAATGATATTTTACAAATTGACAATGAAAATATGAATATGTGATCACTTTGTTCCTTGCAAAAAAAAAAAAGCACAAGCTATATGATTGATTCTATCACTTACTATCACAATGACTAGGGACCATTTTTTATAAAATTCCTCAGGTTGAGTTACAACAAAACAATATTCTACTTGACATATTGAAATATATCGATGAGCCAATTTTTATTGGTAATCAAACTATTCTTTTGAGGATACCGGTCACCAAGAAAACCAAATTCTTTAGTTTAATAATTTGGACATTTGAAACAAATGGCTGTAATGATCCATTTTAATTTTAAAATCTTAAAGACCAGAAATAGAACAGCAAACTCTACACAGCACCCTGCATCACAAAAATAAAAGAAAAACTGCAAACGTTCTGGAAGTGAAGCAATAAGGTATCTTGGCAAGATGTTGATACCTTCCCAAATCTCTCCCATCTCATTTTGGTATTCTAGAATTGTTCCTCACTCAAAAAGAACAGTTAATGTCATGGACAGAAGTTACTTCCTGGCAGCCCCAAATTTACAAGTATTGGATCACAGATCATAAAACCCCGAAGTGTGGAAGCAGGCCATTTGGCCCATTGAGTCCAGACCAACCCTCCAAAGAGCACTCCACCAGATGCAACCCCTACCCTATCGCCCTAACCCCACAGCTAATCCACCTAGCCAGCACATCCCTTGACACTATGGGCAATTTAGCACGATCAATCCACCTTACCTGCACACTTTTGGACTGTGGGAGGAAATGGGGAGCACCTGGGTGGAAACCCACACCGACATGGGGAGAATATGCAAACTCCACATACAGTCACCTGAGGCTGGAATCGAACCCAGGTCCCCAGTGCTGTGAAGCAGCAGTGCTAACTACTGAGCCACCATGCTGCCCCTGCGTGTCACCTGATTATAATTCCAAACTTGAACCCTGTTTATTGGATCTGAAATTATTGGGTATCATAAAATACCAAAGTAGCTAAGATGCTGAGAGCCTGTGCATTCGTTGCCCTTCCACTCGATATTCTTCAGTAGCAGTTTGCCTGCAGTTCTGTGCAAGGAACCTTTATTTTCTGGACTTTCACGTTGCTTCACCAGGTAGAACAGTGTCTTGATGCCTTGTACCAGCCACTTCATCCATACTTGTTTAGCAAGATATAGTTATTGATGATCAGCAGCTGATGCCAGATAACACCAACTGTTGTCTTACGGCCATTCCTCTAACATTTTGCGCATCAAAACAGTGCAAGATAAGGTCATGACTTAGAAACAAGCGCTGTACAAGATCTATTTAGAAATGAAAAAGTCGAAGTCATTACAGATCAAACATCAGAAGATGCTTTGAAACAAGTGTGATTATAAATGCAACTTACTAGTAATATGGCAGTATTGCCAAATAACAACATAGGCAAGCTTAAAAATAAATAAATTCAAAATTGCTTATAGCGTTTCTCAGTTTCTACGGCTAAAGTTAAATTGATTAGGAGACATTTATTTCTAACTAACGAAGTCAGTCAAGCTTGAATGTTCCCAGACTCCATTCAAAGGGGATGGATTCTCATGAAATTGACAAATTAGCCAAAGTACTATTTTATGGAAGAACATAGGGGGGAAAAAAGGAGGCATGTATGAGGTAACAACTAAAAAAAAAAAAAACACATTCTGGAGAACAAAACAACTTGCTAATAACCACCTGCCTAATCTGGAAAGAAGAGGGTGGAAGTCAGACAAATTTTCACTTGTCGTTAATGGAGAAAAAGAATATATAGAGTTGGTTCTGATAATGAGACATAGTATTATGTTTTCCTTAGTAAAATACTGAAAGGTGAGTTTAAAGTGCACAAAAACTTATGCCAGTCCAAAATGCTTAGTACACAAAACCACAGCTATTTACCTAATCACCCACACCACCTCTGCTGCTACCCACTGATACAATCAGGCATTTAAGACACCCACACAATCACTCACATTTATCACAAAAAACACCCTCAGTTTTCGACATTTTTCTCACACTTTCATCAGTATTCAGCATTTTGATCCATGCTTTGATACAAATATGCAATTTTATTTAATTCAATTTCCAATCTCACTGTAGTCAGTCATAATGAAACAGTTAATAATGTAATAGCCAAAAGAGTTTCAAAGGGAATCAAATTTATGGCTGTAAATAAGTCAAAAGCATCAAACATGGCATTCAACTATCTGTCACAATCTAACAGCAGTAATCAGTGCAATCTTTAAATAGAAACTATTATTTGAAGCTCGTGACAGGTTCACAATCTATTGTCTTAAGGTCCTTCTTCACTTTTCTTCAGATGCCAGCTTTTATTACTCATCCCTCCCTTAGCCAGTGCCATAGCACTGCTATCTTGCCAGGATAAACAACAGAGACAGGCTCTTGAACAGCCAGTGAAAGGGTGTGTTGCAGTAAATCTGATCATGAGAACAAAGGCTTAGAGTGATATGTTAAGGGTGAATGAGCGTAGGTTACGTACAGCTTTATGCCACCCCATTGTGCAGGCTAATTATTAGAATAATCTTTTGTTTAACAAAAACAAAACCAGTTGTCAGTCAAACTAGAAGAGTTCAGACAGATTGAGGTAATGGAAACTTATCAAAAAGATTTACAAAAGCCAGCTGTATCTTGTACAGGTCATCAGGACAAACCATATAACGTACTGTTAAGCCCTTTCATTGGTATCTCAAAGACAGGACTTCTCAACTTGGTTTCAGAACCTTGTGGGGTCAGTAGCTGAAATAGGAGTTCCAAGCTCTGAGACAGCAACTGCCACCATGCAGCTCTGATCAAGTTATAACAGCTGTGATCCCACTTTAACAGACTCCTGCTCTCTCAGCCCCATTTGTTCTCAGTTCTGTGGGATTGTGATAATTCTCAATCCTCAGCATGGAGTTCTAGTGGGCAAACGTTTACGAAGTGCTACTAGGGATATGCTGACTAGCAAGAAATGTTTTTTTTTTTTAAAAATCAAATATTGGGACTATCCTGCATGTCAGGTTGCATCTATGAAGAGAGCTACAAAATTAACAATGCATAACATTGTTTCTCTCTTCACAAATGCTGCCTGACCAACTGAGTTTGCCCAGGATATTGTGCTTTTAATTAATATTTCCAGCCTCTACAGTATTTTGCGTTTGTACAAGTATGATTAATGTCATGCATGGGAGAACTGGGCAACTACAATAAACCAACATTGCAACTCAAATTATTAATTATTTATGCACATGGGCATAGATTTTGCAAGCCCCAAGTCTGTCAGAAATCATGTGGGAAAATGGCATATTTTAGCCACGTGGAGCGTATGTCTATATATCCAAATATGATAATGTTCATTTCTTGGAAAGAGATGCTATGGTTAACACTTGTTTAGAATGTTTTTCCAACTGGGAGCTAGTTTTATTCTTCAGTTAGTGATTCACAGGCGGCTAATAACTTCAATCCACCCTGTTGCGTCTTCAAATTAACCAGTGAAGATTTAAATGGTATACTGATTCCCATTCTGTGAACATACACTTAGCCAAATGTCAATGAGTTAAAACCTCATTATCTGCTGTTTTAGGAGATTAAAATAGTTCCATTCTTTCTCTTTTTCAATTACTAGATTAGATGCTGCAACTGCTGAGTGTATTGTCTATGAATGCTAATCAGGGGTATCACGACAGAAGACAACTGATAACTCAGGCACTTGGACAGAAAGATGACAACCAGATTTTGGCTGAGTGCACACAACAGAATTTCCAAGAATAGCAGAAAGCCCCATAACAAGAGTATTAGTCCGAGTGAAGAACTAACATTCTCCAAGTCAGTTAGACTTAACACATTGCAAGCCCATTCACGAGGCTTGTAGCACAATGTTCATACACAGGTTGATGAAATATCAAGGGGCTGGGCTGAACTGAAGCAATTCACAAAGAACTGGGTCTACTGTGAATGCTAACTTTAACCTCATCGGTGATAAAATTGTGCCCTGCAATAGGACTACCTTCAAAGAGGCTACAAACAAGAGACTGTATTCAATTTCTTACTTCTAAGTTCAAAGCATTAATGAAAAATATGAATGCCAGAAACCAGCATTAGTTCTTATGGAACAGTACTTTCTACTTTCTTTTAATCTCCATTAGCCCCCTTTATCCCCTTATCAGTTTACGTAAATTTATCAAGTTAATTAAGCATGACTAGACTTTCTTGAAGCCATGTTGAATGCTGTGTTTCCGCCCCACCAAGTCACATCGATTCGCCGAAGAGCATCCCACTCTTACCCTATTCTTGTAACCCTGCATTTTCTATGGCTAATCCAACTAGCATATCTTTGGGCTGTGGGAGGAAACCGCAGCACCCGGAGGAAACTCACGTACGCACAGGGAGATTGTGCAAACTCCACACAGTCGCTCAAGGCTGGAACTGAACCCAGATCCCTGGCATCTGGAGGCAATGCTAACGACCAAGCTGCTATAATCCAGTACATACCTATCACTGACATTACACAAGCAGTTTTGTAACATCTCCTTTTATCTAGAAACAACATAAGCTGACAGTTTGAGAAATTAAACACACTACATGAACAAGCCTCAGTTTCTCATTAGCATCCCTGAAGTGCATACATGAGGCTTAATCCTTAAACTAGTTTATCAACTGCTTGTTCCCTTTCTACCTAAGTGTATGTTTTGCTGTTTGTGATATTGTCTATTTCATTGCTTCAGCTCTTAACTAAGAGGTGAAGTAGTCACTAAATATTTTTGCCTCTTCTCATATCTTTACCAACAAGTTTATCTTGCTCATGCTTTAGTAGCCCTATCTGTATTTTATATTTCCATTGTTTATTGTGCATTCGTGGAACATGTAAAACATATCCATATGGTAAGGTCAATGATTTACAATTTTTGTTTAAGAATATATTTCTCCCAAGTTCATCATATTCCCTGTTGTCCTTTCCTTCAGTATTCAAATAGGTGATAAGCGCAGAGACCCTCAGGTTAAACTTACCTCTACGAGATACCAGACCTATGGTCCTCAGACTACGTCAACTTTATATCTTTACCTCCAATTGGCTTTTCAAATTATTCAAATTACCTTTATTTCAACAGTCACCCTGAGTGCCCCATAATTAGCTTCCAGCTATGTGAAGTTACTGTTGAAACAAAGATTTTTTAATGTTTCACTGTTGTCTTTGATACGCAAGATCTTCTTCCAGTTTATTACTTCAATTTGTTCTACTCGTTACTCTCAGCTCTAATTATGATGCTTGCTATGTTGCAAACACTTATCAAGATGCTCTGATTTTTATTTTCCCAACTGTCTAACTCACTATCCATTTAGCAAAATTGCATTTCATGTTGCATTTCTCACATGCTGAGCGAGAAAAAGTCCTGTATACACCGTAAAATCTCAATTTTCACTCATCTTGTGCTTTCCTGTAGTGAGAGACTGAACTTAGGAGCAAAATACCAGTAATTCTTGCTCCTTTTGTGTCAAAGTGCTTCTAGCTGAGGTAATAACATTTCTTACAGATGTGGCAGTGAGAAATGGTCTTCTTGTACTAAGAGGAACAGAAGTGTCACTGCAATTGCTTTGCTTCATCTTTTAGTGAAATGCATCACAAGGTGTTGCATTATTGCAACACTGGTCACTACAAACATTTAACCCAAGCAATTCTTAAGAATTTAAGAAGAGTATCAACATTAATATCACTTACTAAACAATACTGCATCTTTAAGTGTAATGGTCCTAAATTTAAAGCACATCTAAATTAAAAATATTATGGGAACAGAATTTTGTTCTAATAAATTTATCAGATCTAGTAAAGTTTGTGAAAGAAAAGACACTAGCTTTGTGAAGGAGTTTTTTCTTTTGATTTTGACCTAGTTACTAATTCAATAATAGGTCATAACATTTTTTAAAAAAGTGACTTTTCAAAAAGGAAAACATTTTATTGCAGGAAAATTAAAAAGTAAAACAAGGAATGCAAAACACTTTTGCTTTGTGTTATAATCTAGATGACAAAAGATTGTGCACAGGCGACAACTCATCTTTAAGACCATGTTCAGAACATAACCCAATGAAAACCTGCAGAGAAAATTTGGGAACACCTAAGAAAAAGTACAAAATTACCCAGCAGTACCATGGGACAAAAAAAAAATGATTGTTTGATTACCATGCTTGAAGGTTTACAAGATTTGTTTTTTTTTAAAATTACATTTTATTGATGGTTATTTGCGTAATGTAATGGCTCTAACAGGAAGCAATAAGTTTATATTCTTATTTAGACTTTGTTCTCAATTATTTTGTAGAAAGGATTAGATCGCCATCTATTGGAGAGATCTGACAAATACAAATTGCATTTATACGATGCCATGGTGATTCCATGAGTGCAAGACAACAAAAATGGACACTGATCCAACAGCAGAAATTAGAATATTAAAGTTACTAAAAGCCTGGTCAAATAGGTAAATTGCAAGGAGAAGAAGAAGAAGGATGGAGAGTTTCAAAAGAGAGAATTCCAGAACTGAAGGCAAGGTCAGCACTGATGGGATAGTGGGGGGTCAGAAACACATGATTTGTGCAAGCTTCATTATTTAAAAGCACCAAGGGAAAAATCACAGCCTGATGGGTTGAATATGATTCGTGCTATAATGTCACCTTCAAAACAGATGTAGCAACAAAAATTAGATGCATTAGTACAGCCTTCCAAAAATTTTGACAGAGGTCTTTCATAAGGAAACAAAAGCTTTAATCTATAATGCTGTTGACTCCTTCCTTCTAATTGGCAGTGGACTCAGGTTACCGACCATAGGAGCCAATGAAGATTTTCCACCAGCTGGGTTACCGCAGGAGATGGAATCAAGTGGGATGACAGCAGAACAGACTCTGGCATCCTGAAGCCAATTCCACCAGCATCACAACCACATTCATATGAAATCAGCTCCACTGATCTGGATGCCGCACCCACAAAACAAATAATTGGCTTCCAAAGCACAGCTTGTTTCCACAACACAAGGATCAAGTAACTTGATCAAGTAACACAAAACACATTTTACTGGCACTTGCAAGATTCTACCAAAAAGAGACAAGGTTGATTTGTGGGATATGCTTCATCTAACAAGTTGCAACACAGGCAGAAACTTGACAGTATAAACCCTGATGCAGAGAAACAAAGAGAGGGGAAAGCGTGCGTAGAATCACTTTTCTCAACAGGACTCTTACTCTCTTTGCCCAAAAGCTTCTGGCTCCAGGTTTGACATGCTGAATCACCCAAGGACAAATCATGAAACCTGCCAGAGATAATCCTCATTTCAAGAGGCCGAGGATAACGACTGATATTTTACAGTTGTCAGGTTGGAGAAGGTAAAAAGACAGGAGCATTTTTACTCATATCAAAGTCTGAACAAGAAATTGAAACAAATAGTTCACCCGCAGTGCATGTTTCAAAAACATTCCCAAGTACATCCTCCGAGACGCATGGGAATTCTGAGAAGTAACCCAACAATCAGCAGTGGTACTACTGGAGAAGTGCATGTCATCCTCATGTCTGCTCTCACATCATTCCTTCATTCAGCATCAGCCCTGGTGCCATAAATCCAGTTGCACAGAATATCCTAAAACTTGTATTCAGGCAAGTCATCTAGACTCGAAACTCCTTTGACATCTAACGTTGTCAATCTCAGTCAATTCAAGTGTTCTCATTGGAGGCCGGAAGTATATAGGTCAAAACCAAGAGATCAGAGTGGGCATTGGGCAAAGATTAAAGTAGCAAGCAACAGCTCTTTTCATTTTACATTTTTTAGAATTGTAGTCATTCTTCCTCATACAAACTACGTTCTGACCTTCTAGAAAGCTGGTAATCTGTGATATGTCACACCCTTGCCGAGTTGAAAGATTCAAAGATTTAACCCTTTTCCTCTTTCTTCCAGTTTGTTTTTATAGCTAAAAAAGTAAACGTTGTCCAAATAGATCAATATACAATGAAAAAAGTACAACCACTACATGTATATGTTAATGTAGTAGAAATACAGAAAATAATTCACAAATACGTGTTTAAACATGTATATCTTTGCAGACAAACTTTGAATTTACCTTTTGTTTACAGTTGTGTAGTTCTACTTTAAGGAAATTGCATTCTTGTTTAAGTATCTCCAGCTGTTGATTCAGGGTATACACCTTCAGCTCGTTATTTGATTTTGCTAAATCCCAAGAATGCTGGGTTCTATGCAGATCATCCATCACTACAAATTAGCAAAAAAAACAATTAAAGTGTTAATTACTTAATTACAGAAATTGCATTGCCTTTTCCAAAGAAGATTTATCAAATATTTGACAGCACATCTGTAATGAAGTTCTTCCAAATACTGAAAAAGGCTTCCTTTTTTTAAACAAAATGCTTCACCTCTGTATTCACATTTTTTAAAAAGCTTAAAAATTGTCAGTAAATAGCAAAACATCTCAAATTTACTTTTTCCCTTCCATCTCCATTTCTTGATCCAATTAGCTCATCAATCAGTGCCTGCCTTTGGACTGTCAACTTGGCAACCTTCCATCATGGCTGGTGGATCGAAATCCTGGAACTCTTCCTACAGTCTATGTAGGTGCCCTCGCATACCAAGGACTGCAGAAGCTCAAAGACATAGCTCATCACCACATTCTTCAGGGCAATTATGAATGGGTAATAAGCACTGGCTCAACCAGTGACATTAACAACTGACAAATGAATATTTAAAAACACCAATATTGAATAACATCTCCCAAGGTGCATCAACAAAGCTGCCAAACATAATTGGATGCCCATCATCTTCAAGTGCAGAACAATCACAAAGCACTGTTCAAAACATTCCTGTCAATGTATGCTGCAGGGAAAGTTAGAAATAGCAAAGTATTGGGACAACCTCACATCTACCTGCATTATCTGTAGGCAAAACGTTTGAACTTGCTTTGATAGCTGATTGAAGTAACGTGGGTTTTGAAGTAAACCTGTAAACCAGAGTTTGGAGTTGACAAGCAGCTCCTTTGGATTTGGCAGTTATGTAATAATATTTTCCTATTGTAAATATACCATTACTCAAGTGAGATTTCTAAGTTGTACAACAATAATGTTCGGACGCAGATATCAAGTACATTTTACTAATGCAACTTTCCCACCTCTGCCTACTTTCCATCCTTTCCTATCTTGATAAATGGTTCCAGATAGCCAATGACTTGATTGTACGATGATTACGAGTAGCCTAATTGGCTTCAGTTATACCTTGAATTGGTGAGACTGCATCCGGAGTACTGTGCACTGTACTTGCAGAAGAATGTTAAATAGGTTAGAAGCAGTCCAGAGAAGGTTTAATGGACTAATGGCTGGAATGAGTGAACTTCCTTATAAGGAAAGGCTTCAAAGGCTAGTTCTGCATCCTCTGGAGTTCAGAAAAGCCAGAGGTGACTTAATTAAAACTACAAGGTCCTGAGGGGAACAAAAACAGAAGTTGCTGGAAAAGCTCAGCAGGTCTGGCAGCATCTGTGAAGAGAAATTAGAGTGAACGTTTCAGGTCCAGTGTCCCTTCCTCAGAACCCGAAATGTTCACTCCAATTTCTCTTCATAGATGCCTCCAAGCCGGTTAAGCTTTTCCAGCTACTTTTGCTTTTGTTTCTGATTTATAGTATCTGCAGTTCTTTCGGTTTTTATTTCACATCCTGAGGCGACTTGACTGTGTGGATGTTGAAAGGATGCTTTCTCTTGTGGGAAGGTCTAGAACTTGGGGTCATTGTTTAAAATGAAGGCGTTGCCCAATTAAAACAAAAATGAGGAAACTTCTTCCCTCTTCAGGCAGTTGAGCGTGTTTGGAATTCCCTGCCTTAAAAGGACAGTGGATGCAGAATCTACAAATATTTTTAAGATAGATGTAGATAAATTCTTGAACAAGAGGACGAAAGCTTATTGGAGAAATGAAGCAATGTAGAGTTAACGTTAAAATCTTGTCAGCCCTGACCTTAGTAAATGGTGGAGAAAGCTTAAAAGGGACAAGTGGCCTACTCTTATTCCTTGTTTGTATGTTTTCCTACAAGGTGCATGTCACATTTAAGCTGCATCTCTCAAACATATGGATAATTACAAAGGGCAGGAATACCGGTTTCTTATTCATTCCTTAACCCAGGAATTCTGAGGTTAATTGTTTTTATTCACCATTACCTTGACCGAGATTAGATCCTACAAGAGGCCACGGATCAAAATTGGAACCCTTAAATATCTGTCAATCCTGTGACATGCAAAATATCTTTCCTATAGCACTGTTAAAGTGAACAAACTAGCATGTTAATTCCATGCACAGTTCTTATACCCCATGAGACTACTAGCAACATGCGCTGTTACATTATCGGCTTTCTTAAAAGAAAGTATTCTAGAAGAATGTACCTTGATGGGTTTCAACTTCACTTCGGAGCTGAAGAATCTCTACTTCTTTAGCCTGCAGAGTTTCATTCAGAATTCGCACTGAATCCATCTGCTCTTTGATCTTTAAAGCACAAACTTTTCATCAGTAGTCTGAACAACAAAGCGAATATATTTTTATTAACTCTTAAGAACTACACCAGAAACAAATTAGAACTTTGTAGTTGAAGATGAAGTGTTCTTGCTGCTTTATGTCAGTCTGACAGACTGCAAGCAGCACTCTCTGGCTGGCTCACAATTGAAGGCAACTTCTTTTCAGTGAACAGGAGTCTAGCTAAGCAGAAATTCACGAAGGGACCAAACTTAAAGACGGCTACAGATAAAAGGTGTGCACACACTATAACAAACACAAGTTTACTAAAAATTCTATTATTTTTCAATACAGTAGATCACAATTCATCAATACCTACTCTATTTGTCAAGGGTCTGAGGACATATTAAAAAGTCAAGAGCTTTAGAGAAAATAATTAACATGCTTTATGTTTTCAATATTCACATCAAAAATCCAAAATCCACTTCAAATTAATTATTTACTATAGAAAATCATTCAACATTCAAAGGAAAATTCAATTTCTACAGTTATCTTACATTATGTAAAAGCATAATGAACAGTACCATTCTTTCCAGTCTCTGTTTCATCTTATCTCTTTCAATACAGACTTCCCGATATGCCTGATACGCTTTATTCACTTCCTCCTGTCCTAAAGAATTTTTTTCATTATCAAGTGAAGCAGTAAGAAGCTGAAAAAGAGAGAAATAAACATTTAAATAAAATGCCACTCTTATTTAGGAATTCACATATGCCTCCATTTATAGAGTAAGAGTTAAATAGCAAGGAAACAGACCTTTCAGTCCAACTCATCCACGTCAACTAGACCTCCCAATGTGACCTAGTCACATTTAGAGTCATAGGGTTGTACAGCACGGAAACAGACCCTTCAGTCCAACTTGTCAATGCCAACCAATCTGGTCCATATCCCTCTAAACCCTTTCTATTCATATACCTATCCAGATGCATTACAAAATGTTGTAATTGTACCAGCCTCCACCACTTCCTCTGGCAACTCATTCCATGCATGCTCCATCCCCTGGATGAAAAGGTTGGCTATTAGGTCCTTTTTAAATCTTTCCCTTCTCAACGTACACCTATGCCCTCCATTTTTGGATTCCCATACTCTGGGGAAATAAAAGACCTTGGTTATTCACTCTATCTATGCCCCTCATGATTTTATAAACCTCTATAAAGGTCACACCCCTACTTCTGCATTCCAGGGAAGAAAGCTCCAGTCTATTCAGGCTCTCCCTATAACTCATTTTATCCACAAAAATATTCCAAACTTCTGAATGAGGTCTCTCCACTTGAATAGGGAATTTCAGAAAATATATTTATACCCCTCAATAAACATAACTTTTACAAAAACAAACAAAAATTAATTATTACAAAGTAAAGCTTACATTGGCAAAGGCAGATTTAACTTTATTCCAAATGATTTTACGTATTTGATAACACACCTTAAAGACACTTGTTTTCACATTTCCATTCATACGATCATCATGAAGCTAATTTTTATGTTACTGATAAGAAGAAAATTATCTTCATGAAAGTAATGCAATGATTGAGCAAAACTCTATTAATCAGGTTCATTCCTTTCACAATCTATCTCCCCACGATAAATTCCAGCAAAAAGTTGCACAGAGCCTTCTCCATACAATCAGCCATGGCTATTGTGCAAATGATGATTAAATAAACACTAGTCTATCATTTTTGTAGAAAAAAATCTGCAGCATTCACAAGTTAACTCAGAATATGTCAATGTTTATTTGGAAAAAATGACAAAGACAGACAAGTGGTTGCAGCTTCAATGAAGATCAGTATGTAGTAATATATTTGGTAATGGAAAAAATAAGAGATGGGAAACTTGGTGTCCTTTTACTTTATCACCCCCACAGACATTTATGTTTCTTTTCCAGTGATGTGTTCCTTTTGCAAAGGCAAGGAGGGGTTCGCAGCCTAAGAGAAACCAAGCTGTACAAAGCTGCAGAATGATGGGTAGGTCAAACAAAGAGCCAAACGTGTCTGAACAGATCCAAAGTTTACTGAACAAAATACAAGCTTGTCACACCCTTAAACTGTAGCCAATAGGTTATCAACAATACTCGCACAATTTGAATTGGCCCTAGCCCAATTATTTGGCACGTCACAACAACGTAATGATTCATTGGAGGTTTACATACTTCATGATACTAGGTGCTTAGACTACCGGAGAATAATCAAGCAAAACAAAACATGGTTTGAGTGTGTGTGTCTTTGGTTGAATATCTTGGGTACATGGATGGATGAATGAACCACGCATTGGTAATGGGTAATTAGGAATAATTCAGTAGAAATTTCCTTCAGGAAATAAAATGGTAAATTCCATGATGGGATAGAATTTACATTCTATACTCCAAGCTTGACATGCACAAATGGAAGGTTTGATCAAAAAACTGCAAAATCAGTAATTTAAAACTTATTAATGCAGTTTGAAGACAATGATATAAACATCTGTCTCACCTAACTGATTTTCTTCATAGACAGTAAAGTTATCACTTTCTTCAGCTGAACTGGTCCATTAGTGACTTACCAAATAGCAAAAGTGAGAATACATTAAAGTTAGAGAATTCAGTTGTTTTGATTGATTCAATCCATATTTACTTTAAAGATATTCAAGCTTGAAAGTGTAACTTAGCAAGAAAGATAATAAAAGGATTGAATAATATGAAGGAATATAAAATTGCTGTATGTTTAATGGAAACTAGCAAGCTTGTAAATTGAATTCTGCTTGATGTTTCTGAGGTCACTCAATAAATTAATGGGCTATTCGCCTTTTTTTTTTAAACACAAAAAAAAATGACAGACAGCTAAATAGAAACCGCACGAAGAAATCCAATTTTCGTAGAATCAGAATCCCTACAGTGTGGAAGAGACCATTCAGCTCATCAAGTCAACGCTGACCCTCCGCAGAGCATACCACCCAGAACCCCTCACCCTATCCTGTAACACTACATTTACCATGGCTAATCGACCTGTCCTGCATTTCCCTGGACACTGAGCAATTTAGCATGGCCAATCCACCTAAACTGCACATCTTTAGACTGCGGGGAGGAAGCCAGAGCACCCAGTAGAAACCCACACGGACACAAGGAGAACGTGCAAACTCCACACAGGCAATCACTGAAGAATAGAATTGAACCCGGCTCCCTGGCACTGTGAGGCAGCAGTGTGCCACCATGCTGCTCAATTTTCTCAGATTCATTTATATTGTGCAAGCTAGCAAGTTGCAAAAATCATAACATTTAGGAACTTAATGTTCCAATATTAGTTATAATTGTTTCTACCTAGCAACAGGGGTAGGGATTGAGAGCTTTTGTAAGTTGGCCACTCAAAACAGTTCCAGGGACACTGAAGAAGAGCTCAAAGATTACAGCACTGTAGGTTGGAGTTAGACACAGAATGAATAGCAGGCTCTGTGCAAGGAGAGTTCGGTTAACTGCATTGCTGAGAAGGCAACCGAAGACTGCTGTGTCTGCATAGAATTCTTCCCGAGATGCCAGCTAAGAAGCTACTTGATAGCTCCATGCAGTTTGCACTTGGGAGAAGTACTGGTAAACAGTGAGTGCAGCTACTGGGTGAATTTAGGATTTGGGAAAAGTTCAGAGAATGGTTTTTCAGCTCAGCATAATCCCAACAGCCACTTACAGTTTTGTAGTGAAAGAAGGATTGAAACAAGCTCACAAATAATATTTGCTCAGTGACACCAAATCATATTGTAACTCAAATACCCAGGGACAGTATTGGCTTGGGAAAAACAAGGTATCCATGGAAAAACTAGAATTATGCCCAAAGGTGCAGTTTTCAGAATCCAAGGGGGCATTCCTCCAAGGAAAGAGGATATACACCCAGAAGGCGAGCAATCATTTGCAAAGTCCACAATAAGAAAGGTCCAAAGCCAGGTCTTAGAGAGAAGAATTGGAATCCCTTACAAAGTTTTAATGAGGTTATGTCAACACATATAGATTGGTAGAAATTGGATTGCAAAATCCATGGAATCGAACCTTGACTATATTTGTTATCTGAAGTGCTCCAAGAGGTGGACAATCACAGTTGGTCTGCTCCCAGTGCTCGTCTCACATTAATTCTTCACAATACAATACAAGTTATATACAAATAAAACACCACACAAACAGATTGTATTAGCACGAAAAGGTACTGCAGATGCTGGAGAATCCGAGATAACAAGCGTGGGCTGGATGAACACAGCAGGTCAAGCAGCATCATAGGAGCAGGAAAGCTTGACGTTTCAGGCCTAGACCCTTCATCAGAAATGGGGGAGGGGAAGAGGGTTCTGAAATAAATGGGGGGGGGGGGAAAGGCACATAGAGGAGAGGAGGCAGACAAGTCGAAGAGGCGGGGATGGAGCCAGTAAAGGTGAGTGTAGGTAGGGGGTAGGGAGGAGATAGGTCAGTCCAGGGAGGACGGACAGGTCAAGGGGGCGGGATGATGTTAGTAGATAGGAGATGGGGGTGTGGCTTGAGGTGGGAGGAGGGGATAGGCGAGAGGAAAAACAGGTTAGG
>JAHRHZ010000013.1:16801780-16879250 GCA_024137785.1 Ginglymostoma cirratum | reverse complement strand
AGGCTGAATATGATTTGCTGTTCCTGCAGCCTTCGGGTGGCATCACTTCGCAACAAACAACTGCACCTCCCAGTCGCGAACCATTTCAACTTCCCCTCCCATTCCTCAGATGACATGTCCATCCTGGGCCTCCTGCAATGCCACAGTGATGCCACCCGAAGGCTGCAGGAACAGCAAATCATATTCAGCCTGGGAACCCTGCAGCCCAATGGCATCAATGTGGATTTCACAAGCTTCAAAATCTCCCCTCCCCCAACCGCATCCCAAAACCAGCCCAGCTCATCATCACCTCCCTAACCTGTCCTTCCTCTCACCTATCCCCTCCTCCCACCTCAAGTCACACCCCCATCCTCTATCTACTAACCTCATCCCGCCCCCTTGACCTGTCTGTCCTCCCTGGACTGACCTATCTCCTCCCTACCCCGCTACCTACACTCACCTTTACTGGCTCCATCCCCGCCTCTTTGACTTGTCTGCCTCCTCTCCACCTATCCTCTCCTCTATCCGCCTCCCCCTCTCTCCCTATTTATTTCAGAACCCTCTTCCCCTCCCCCATTTCTGATGAAGGGTCTAGGCCCGAAATGTCAAGTTTTCCTGCTCCTATGATGCTGCTTGACCTGCTGTGTTCATCCAGCCCAGATTGTATTACTGTGCTAACTTTGTAAAGTTTATTCTTGTTTGTTCAAATCAGTAGAATCATGTGGGTTTTGTTCAGTAAATACCTGGAATTTCATGCTTTGCCCACCTTTCAATAAAAAAAGTACTGGTTCCTAGTCAGGTCAAAACACAAATTTGACTGCCGGCGCACGATCATAACAAGAGAGAGTTAGATTAGAAAACATGCCCAATGGGGTGACGGAAAAGTGGAGAAGAGAGTGAGAAAGACAGCAGAGGAACAGAGAGATAGCAAATATCAATCATTGACAAAACAACTCTTCAAAGCTGAATATTATAATTACGTAATTTAATAAAATATATTTTACCCTTTCTTCCAGTATCCGGGCTCTTTTCTTCCAGAAAGAATTCTCAGACTCTGTTTCCTTCAGTCGTTTTTTGATGTCTTCATAGGCTGTGACAAGTGCAAAGTGGGAAGCAAGAGATTCATCGCCTGAAGCAACTGCACTTGGGCTACACTTCAGGTTTGTTATTTCGGGGCTTGCTTCTTCATGGTTCAATATAGAGATATCATCTTCTACAGATAGCCCTTCCATGCTCATACTTTCTTAGAATTCCAATGTTGGCAGAAGCTGCCCTCTCCTCCTGATCCACACAAGCTACTTGTCAAGCAAAATAGCAAAAAAGTAAAAATTACTAGATACGTCGCAGGTAGCAGTGCCACACAAGAAAACACATTACATATTGTTCACTGATGTAACAGAAGTATGGAAATAAAAATTCAAACTACATTGCTTTTAGATTCACGTACAGGACCTGTTTGAGAATCTGCATCTCCTTTTAGCATGATGCAAAAAATTCTGTTACGTAAAAGGTTTGTCCATTTTAAACCTAAATACCTTCATTTAATTATACATTTTTTAAAATGTCTGCAATAGTGAACTATTGCTATTGCTCATCTTGTCCTCACGTTTTGACAATGAAAATATTTTTCATTGATTTTGTTGATCGTCATAATTTTTGAATCTATTCAATAAAGCTTGAGGGAATACAGCCCTTATAACTTTGTCCTTTGTCCCTGTCAAACATGTTGCATTTTTAAGCATTTGGAGTACTGTACACTGTTGTAGTCGCCATATTAAAGAAAAAAAGATGTAGAAATTCTAGAGAAAAGCAGAAGTAGATTTACAAGGCCAGTAACAGAACTAAGTGGGCAGCCATAGGGCAAAAATGAACAGGTTGGGCTTTTTAACTTCAAAAAGTAAATTCAGGTAGTCTGAAAAGGGACATTAAAGTTTTGAATAGGATGGATAATGTAGATGTGGAGTGAATATTTTCTCTTGGGGAAGAATGCCAAAATAGGAGCCACAGATACAGAACAGTCATAAACAAACAACCGGAAAATTGAGAAAAATTTCTTTAGTTGGACTGGATAGAATGAAGTTGAGCCAAATAGCTTATGCACGCATAAGGAAATCAGAAGATGTTTTCCCTTACATACGAACACAAGACTTTGCACCTCAGCTTTTCAGCATGTCATTCCAACATGTGGAGTATAAACATAAATACAGACTAATTGATCCAAATGACCTATCACTGCGTTCAGCATTCTACCCGAGCAAGTCAAAGTTACACACAGTAAACTAGTTGAAAACTAAGCAACAACTTGTATGGTCAGTATGTTTTCTTTATTTTTCTCCTGATGTAAATCCTATAATTCAATTGCCTACTCAGTGGCCTTTTTAAAAAAGTTTTATAAATAGTTAAATTGATTGAACAAATCAGGTGATTTGCTTAACTAGGAACTTTAAGGGATACTTCCATTCCTTATTCTTGTTCTGAAACAACACTGCCAATTATCATTTTATTATCTAAGCCTGTCCCCTTGAAGTCTTTCTGGCCGTTCACTACTGTCATTCAGCAGTTCAGTTAATAACGTTTGCACTTGAGCTAAATGTTCAGTTTCGGTTTCAAGTCCTACTCCAAGACTTCAGCACAAAGACCAAGGCCTATAATCAAGTACAGTTCTATGGCAGTTTTGCACTTCGAGGTTCTTCCTTTCATATGAAACACTAAACCAGGGTCTCCATTACCCAGCTCAAATGTATATATTAAAAAAAGCCAAATAATGTCCATTATTACACTGCTGTTATTCTTCCTCAAATACATTATGAAAATATCATGACTGTCTTGTCAATTGACTGGGAAATGGCTATTAAAACTGGGGGAATAGGACGGGATAATCCAATAGCTCCCATGAGAATCTCTAAATTAAAGAACTATTAATTGCAAACTAGCAATTATACAATCATAGTACAATTTGATTCTTGGAAAGTTGGGACCAATTTTTACACGAAAACATAGGAAAAACTCTTTGTACAAAAAAATCTCCATGATTTTTGGCCATGTATAGAATCTCAATTAGAATGCTCCTCAATCTTTTAAACTCAATGCAATGCATACCATGCTCAGAATTCAACTCTAAAGCCTTAATGTAATCCACTGGATTTGCATTGTCCATCTTCCAGAGTTTTAGGGCCCAGCTCAGCCCCTGGACAATTGGTTTGTCTTGCCACAGGCTTGAAAGTTGTTCAATTGTGCAGACACTTGGGGAAAAATAAATAATACTACCCCTCTCACTGCAAAATATAATCCTTAAAGAAAACCCATTGAAGAAATATCTCAATGAAGCATTTACTGAAAATCAGAGAAAATGCCAAGAGTATACTGAATCCAAACCATTAACTCAATGGTAAGACCAATGTCTATACATCATGTTACCAGATGACAGGGCTATTCATCAAAGAGAGAGACAACTAGTGGTGATTCAACGAGGGTCACCATGCCTCAGGGAAGAAGGAGAGGAAGAGTTTCCTTCATGGTAACATCAGCCTGTGGGAGAACTTGAACCCATGCTGTCAGCTTTGCAAACCAACCATCCAACCGAGCTATATGATTCGCTATACAAACCAAGGGTCTTCAATCACACTGTAGTCAAACGGCAATTTGATCTTGCCAATCTTGCCAATAAAACAGAAAGAACTGAGATCAGAGATAGTAGGAACTGCAGATGCTGGAGAATCTGAGATAACAAGATGTAGAGCTGGATGAACACAGTAGGCCAAGCAGCATCAGAGGAGCAGGAAGGCTGGCGTTTCGGGCCTATACCTTTCTTCAGAAAAAAAAAGGGTCTAGGCCCAAACCGTCAGCCTTGCAGCTCTTCGGAGAACTATGAGGTCATCTTATTCTACCTTTTTAGTTCACAATTTTGATCAAGGTTTTTCCTTATTTTTCCATTTTGTTTTCTGCATAACTGTGTCACCACATTGTGTGGTGTGTGTGTGGTGGTGGGGTAAGGGGGAAAATGTGCGTGGAAGGGGGGTAAAGGAGAGGTGCGCGTGTGTGTGGGGTGGGAGGGAGAGAGAGAGAGAGAGAGGTGTGTGTGTTGGGGTGGGGGAAGGAAGGGTGCAGTGTATGGGGGCGGGGGGGTGGGGCCGCGGTGTGCGCCCCCCCCGCGGGGGGTGGGGGTTGTGGCGGGGGGAGGAGTTTGCGCGCGGGTGCACGCTGGTATGTGGGGTGTTGTGTAGCGCTCTCTTTTCGATTTAAGGGGCCTATACTTAAATTCTTATTGCGCTTCAGTTCATTACCAGTTTAACAAATATGTTTAAAACACAAGTGAAAATTAAAGTCAACTAGTTACCATAAACTTTGACTTCAAGCAATTTCATTCACACAACAATCTAAATCAAAACAAGCGTCGTACTCGATAGGCTCATGCATGATCTTCAAATTTCGCCTCATGTTAGGATGCATTTTTGTGATTTAACAGAAAGCTCGTAAAACAACATAAATTCGCTACAGTTAAACAGGAACTGATAATGTACCCTACGGACACAACTGTAAACATACGTTTAAATGACTTAGCGAATTTGCTGTTTTACCTTTCTATCAGACTCGTTCCCAGCAATGCCTGAAAACTGACTAGACACGATACAACACAAAGTGAGGGAAATGCTCGGCGCGAAACTCCTAACTGGAGCCCTTGCTCGATGTTTCACACAGGGGCAATGTTGGGCCTGACCGGGTGCTTTCTACGGGACACCAGCCAGGCCAGAGGACCAGCTCACTCTCACTTATTGACTCCTTCCCTTCACAGTCAATGCGCTGTGCCAGTTACAGACATCCAGGATTAGGACCGGTGGCTACCTGCTACCTACCACCTCACGGTGTCGACCAAAAGCTGGAATATCATCCTCAACAACCGAATTCGAGGAAATCAAGCCGCCACCCCTTCTAACCTTTGACATTTCACCTCTGGGTCACGCCAGGCCACCTGATCGCCGTCATGATGACATCACGGCGTCGTGACGGTATGACGCTGTGACCCTGCCTTGAGTCTTGAGTGAAGAGGGCTTGGGTCTGATTTAGTATTTCAGTCGAAGCAAAACTGTCGTTATTCTTGTAAAGTTAATCTTACTGTTTTTTTAAAATACACGGGATGAATTGAACATTTAGACAACGGCTTTATCTGTTTCTCCTGTCTTTGGCAAAGAGTTTATTCTTACTTACTCTCCAATTCTCTGTTGATCAGAAGCTGGTGTATGGCGTATTTTAAATCAACCTGTTTAGGCATGTAATGATTCGTCTCTGGATCTGATGGGTGGGGACACTACCACTGTGCCACAAGAGCCCCTTTTGCGGGTAGTAAATATATTTTCTAGACAATAAACTGTACACGTTGTTACGAACTTCTGGATTAGGTGGGACTTCAATTTACAAATTCTTGTCCTGAGGTAGGGCCCGCTACCACTGCACCACAACAGCCCAAGGGATATTTTAAATAAATCTGTTCAGGTGAGTATGACACACGTCATAGCCCAGAAGTAGTGAAACCACTACTGCAGTACAAGAGCTACTGTCTATGTTAACTGACAAAATGAGTCATATAATGCTTGTAAGTAGCTTGGATATTGGTAAAGATTATGGAGAATGTGATCATAGTAGGAACTGCCGATGCTGGTGTGAACCTATCAAGCAATCAAATCAAAGAGCATGTTCCTTTGGTTGTTCATAATGAACTTGAGTACACCATATTCAACTATCCCACATTTGCAAAATGAATATTGTTAGATGTGATTTAGTGATTGAGTGGTACTTGATGAACAATCCTCACAATACTAATAGTGACATGAACAACCAACTTAAGATACACAGTCAAGCTTGCAATGTGTTTCATTTATATATACTAGAAGTAATGTACATTCATATGCAAGAACCCATTCTCTGCAAACAAAGGAAATATGTTCAACACATATGCTTTTTTAGATTAGCAGGGAGCTTGGTGATCATACAATTTCTAGATTCCTTCTCTACGGCCAGAGTTAACTTGCCAAGCAAATGAGCACTTTTCTTTAACTCTCTGTGTAATTTGTCGTGATAATTTGAAATTTGACATTCTTGAGTTGGTCCTGATGAGCATAAAATGAAAAGCTTTTGGTATTACTTCTCTCTTTTCAGCAATTCAAGCACTTAAAAAAATCACTCCTGGGACTGGCAACGTTGTTGGCTGAGCCACCATTTATTACCCATCCCTAATTGTCCATAGGGCAGTTAAGAGTCAACCACACAGCTGTGGGTGTGGTAATCATTAGACTCTTAATTCCAGTCTTTTTTTAAAGCTTAACTTCCTCAATCTGCCATGGCAGAATTTGAACCCAGATGCCCAGGATATTACCTGGGTGTCTGGATTAACAGTCCAGAAATAATACCACTAGGCCTCACCTCGCAAGTAAATTTTCGTAAGGCATAGTAAATTCTCAGGTGGAGAAATGAAATGGCTAATTCGTGATCCTATGTCCACAATAGCAATTCAGTTCTGAGGAAAGGTCACTGGCCCCAAAATGTTAACTCTGATTTCTCTCCACAGATACTGCCAGACCTGCTGAGCTTTTCCAGCCATTCCTGTTTTTGTTTCTCATTCCCAGCATCCACAGTTCTTTTGGTTTTTATCCAAAATAACAATGTTCTGTATTGAAGACATTATATAAATACAAGTTTTATTTGAGTAGCACAAGGTAAGTGACAACATTTTGCAGTGGAAAAAGAGAATAACCCAATAAGTGACCCATTTTCATGAATCACGGCTGCCTGGAGTTTAGCCGAAAAATTAGCAGAGATTTTCTTGAAAAAAATTGCAAAAGCTATTTAACAATGGTCACAAAGCATGAAAGCTATAGGTTCTTAAAGTAATGAAATATAGGATAATTTTTCAGTTAATGGCAAAATTCAATTCAGAATAGCTAATTTTTAGTGCAAGTTTGGAGTGTGCTGACTGCAGTTTTTCATGGTCAGCTTGTCATAATTATTTGCCTGTCTCAGTGCAGCTTTGGCCTTGTGCTGAGAAGCTTAAATGAAAAGAGAAAATTATGTTCTTGGCAAAATTTAAAGGAAATGGTAACATGGGAGCCAACAATTCATACAACATTTAGAAAACTCCAAAAGCATTTTAACCACTTCCTAGCACTTGCACGGAGCAGAGAAAAACTATGTAGAAATGAAGGAAAAGGAAACGTGCAACCCTGGTAAGTACATTGTGGGGAAAAAGAAAGATTGTGTTGAGAATGTGACTTTTTGAATAGATTGTGCAAGTGCAATAAATATATTGAACATAGTATTGAGAAACGTTAATTTATGTCTGGTCTGAAATGCAGCCATAAAGAAATGAATGGAGTGGAAGTTGACAGATGGGGAAATAATGTTGGACCAAGTGCAGGCTGCTCAGATTGGGGAAACATTGCAAATTTTGTTACAAGAGCCAGTGTTGTATCCATTTTCATTCTCGACACTTAAATGTTTGCTTTATTAACACTTAATCAGTTCCAGATAAGGAATATCCTTCTCCTCTATTTACATATTATAAAGGAAGTAGCAAGATGTAGTCTAAGAGGTTAATTCTAATTGTGTGATATGCTAATTAGCATTCACACACATGATCTTGGTCTGTCTTCCTGTCCCATGATAAGATGGAGTTTCTGAAATGTTTTCTTTATTTCAGCAGACTAAAGTACAACAAGACCAAAAACAGACTGATACCAGAAATTTCCTCCCATTACCACCTAGCTTACCTGAGATTTTTCATACCTTTCCTCCACCATGACATTATCTGCTATTTCCCTGTCCGCAGTTGCTTCCTCTAAGGGTCCCACACTAACTTTAGCTACTGTCCCTTTACATACCTTATAGGTGCATTTTATGTTTGCTTGCATTTTTTGGTAATTTACTGTCATAATCAACTTTCTTCCTTTCAAAGAGTCTTATAGTTGTCATCTGATTGTTCCTAAGAACATTTCCAACCCTCTGGCATACCACTCACCTCAGTTTGCATGCCTTACTTTATGATTGGATACTCTCCTTGACTATCTTTGTCAAGGATGGATGGTTCATCCTTCTTAGAGACCTTCTCTTTGAAGAGTATTTGAAGTGTTGCTGAGTATTAGGAAATATCTACTTAAAATGCCTGCACTGTTCATCCACTGACCTTCCCCTCAGCCTGCATGACACTTGCTTTATACTTCTGTAATTGCCTTTGTTTAAGTTGAAAACACTGACTTGAGACCTGAGGTGCTCTCCCTCAAATCAAATTTGAGATTCTTCCTTGTTGTGATTGCTACTCTCTTAGCTGATTTTTAGAAATGAAATCTCTTATTAATCTTATGATTTATTTTCTCCCCACATCCTATTATTAAGAAGCCAGTATATTATTCCCAACAGGGTCCCCTTTCCTTTGCAGTTTCTCAACTCTGCCCACAGATTCTACATCTACTGACTATGATCACTTATTATTGACTTCTTTCAGTTCTTGTTAAGGCGTCAATTTACCTGTGTATTCAGTACGGCGTGTATTGTTTATTTAGTTCCCAACCTTGGTCCCCTTGCAGCCACATTTGTGATACCCACAACATCATACCTGCCAATTTCAATCTTTGCTACAAACTCATTTACCTTGTTTCGTAGACTGTGTGCTTTTAAGTACAGAATGCCCCATACTGCATTGACCACCTCCCTAACAGTTGTCTGCTTATCTGCTGTTCCTGAAGTTATATTCCTAACCTTTTCCATACTCTGACCTAATACTTGTTCTGGAAACTTTAATAACCTATGCTGAGTACCCCCACCTTTATCTTTGTCCATAGTTTTCCATGCAATTGAACCCACTCTCCCACTGTTTAGTTTAAAGCCCATTCATAGCCCTATGGTAGGAATTCACCACCATCCAACATTATTCAGGTGGAGACTGTCCTATCAGAACAGCTCCCTGCTTCCCAAGTACTGGTGCTAATGTCTCATGAATTCAAACCCATGTCTCTCAATCTTTGAGCCATGTATTTACCTCTAATCTTGTTAACCCTGTGCCAATTTGCTCATGCATCTACAGATTACCATTTTGGTTTTAACTTCTTTCCACCTATATTGTTAGTATTTATGTGGACCACGACAACTGGATCTTTTCTCAGGTATCCTGAGCATGGGCACCAGGAAAGCAACACAGCCCTCAGGGCTCCTGATCCTGGCCACAGAACAGTGTATTTCCAGACTATACTCTTCCCTGATTCCAACTACATTTTCCCGCCCCTCTTGAAAAGCTCTCTGTACCACTGTGTTATGGTCAGTTTGCTCCTTCTCTCTAAGCCCCCAATCTCACAGCAAGCAAGAATCTCAAAACCATTAGACAAGCTCAAGGGCCGAGGCTCCTTCAGTACTACCTCCTGGATCCGTCTATCTGCTTCCTTTGTAGTCACATCCTTCTGTCCCTGAACACTGGCTAGATTAGAAGTAGTGAATCTAAAGGGTGTGACCACCTCCTAAGACACAGCATCCAGGTAATTTTCCCCTCCTCATCCATCAGTGTTCAAAGCTTAGACCCCAGCTTATCAAATCTGATCTGGAGTTCTTCAAACAACCAACACTTGCTATAGATGTGGTCTCTACGAACAACAATGAGTTCCACCAGCTCCCATACCATGCAGGTACAACACATCATCTGGCCCTGCATCTGTTTTACTTACTTAGCTCTTCATTTGATTTTTACAAATTCCCTACTGGTCTTTTAGTTTGTAACCTGCAAATATTTGTCCAATTTACCTTCAATAGGAAAGTAACCTAGAATAGTCAAATTAGTAGTAATCACCCACCAATGAACTTATTGTTCACTTGTGATTTCACTCATGGGACTTGTGGCTGTAAGACAATTTCCCTTCTAAGATGCTCACAACATTATTATCCCAGGAGTTCTCTCAGCCCAGCAAAGCATCCTCTAGCCTGGCATGACAATCACCCAACAATCTAACATCCCAGTCTCTCAGCATGGACTTCCAGTCTCAAGGTGATTCCACAGCAATCTCCCGGTCTTGTGAACCTGGAGGTGAAGCCCAGCATGGTCTGGGGCCAAGGCCCCGCGCACACTGGAGGCTAGGTGCAAGTGTGGACTGGGTGAAAGATCATTGTTCTAAATATTTGTTTTCTTTCTCATTCCTAATTCATTCCTGAAATCTGCAACACTGGACTTTTTACTTCTCTATTTTTCTAAGTGTAACAGAATAAGCTGTACCTCAGGACCTTTGTGCCTAAGATATCACCATAAGTAGCAACTTGTATACTTTTCACTGTACTGATTTGAGTACGTGACAATAAAGCTAATTCAATTCAATTCAATTCAGTTATTTTGTGGTGGGCCCCTAATCCTGTGATTCAATTTATTCTGTTTCTAAACAAGACTTTACTAGCTATCACACACAAAAAAGTAAAATGCACCTTTCTCCCCTGCACCAAATTCCTAAAACTATACAAAAACAAAGTTGCTGGAAAAGCTCAGCAGGTCTGGCAGCATTTGTGGAGGAGAAAACAGAGTTAACGTTTCAGGTTCAGTGACCCTTCCTCAAAACTGGGGAAGGGTCACTGGACCCGAAACATTAACTCTGTTTTCTCCTCCACAGATGCTGCCAGACCTGCTGAGCTTTTCCAGCAACTTTGTTTTTGTTCCTGATTTACAGCATCCGCAGTTCTTTTGGTTTTTCCTAAAACTATACTCTGACTCTGGATAGCGTCTCTCCTTCTCAACCACATGAAGCTTACTGACCACATGCTTTCACAGGCCTTTTCCTAAATGGATCTAAAGTAAGCAGAGCTGACTCATTTAACAGTTTTATTTCCTTGCTGCGTCCAAATTTGATAAACTATATACTCACTAAGGCTGTGAATTACTCTGCATGGGATTCTCCTTCTCAATATCAAGAAATGGCTGAAATTCTGAAGGCATTGGAAACTGCAAAAGCAATAGTACTACAGATTTGTGTGTCAGAACAAGCTGTGCTCTAATCAAGCTGTTCCAGATGCTACACTGACATCAATCCAACAATATTGCGTGTGTGCCCTGTACTGTATAAGTGAAAAGAGGACAAATCCAAAACAGCCAAAAACCAAACCACTTACTCTCAATCATCAACAAAGGCCGACAAGTGCCATTGACATGCTATCAAGTGGCACGTACTGAGCAATACTTGCTCACTGAGACTCAGTTTAGATGCCATCAGGCTCACTGAGCTCTTGACTTCATTACTGCATTTGTCCAAACATGGACAAAGGATTTGAACCGCACAGATGAGGTGAGATAGCTGTCCTTGACATCAAGCCAACATTTGGCCAAGTACAGCATCAAGGAGCCCTAAAACAAACTGTAGTCAATGGGAATTAGGGGAAAAAAAACTCTCCATTTGTTCATTTCATAATTAGCACAAAGCAAAGTGGTTCTTAGTGGAGGTTAATCACCTCAGTCTCAGGACATTTGCAGGAGTTTTTCAGGGTAGTGTCCTAGTCTCAGGCATCTTCAGCTGCTTCATCAATGACTTTCCAACAAATGGTCAGTAGTGGGTCTGTTCACTGATGTTTATGCAATGTTCAGCCATCTTTGTTACTCCTCAGCTACTAATAACGTTTGGACTGAAAAATGGCATGTAACATTCAAGCCACACAAGTGCCAGGTAATAACCCTTTCCAACAAGACAGGATCTAACCATCACCCCTAATATTTGATGGAATTACCTGCACTGGATCTTTCATTATTAACATCCTGGGGATAACACTGACCAGAAACTGAGCTTCACCAGCCATATAAATACTGTGGCTAGATAAACAGATCAAAGGCTGACAAACTTCCATCAAATCTCTCACGTCTTTAGCTCCAAAATCTGTTCTCCATCTACAAGGCACTAGAAACAGTGGGTTGGAATACTGTCCACCTGCTTGCAGCTCCATTGACACTCAAGACTGCAGAACCATCTACAAGAACGTGGTACCTCATCCACCCACTTTTACATTCACTTCTCCACCACTGACACAGAGTGCCTTCAGTGTGTACCATCTATAAGATGCACTGTTAACAACTTACCCTGGCTCCTTTGACAGCACCTTCTAAACCTGAATGATCCATTATCATAAAGAATCAGGGCAGCAGAGACATGGGAACACCACAACCTGCAAGGTCCTCTTCAAGACATACAACATTCTGACTTGGAAATATATCAACATATCATCACTGTCACTATATCAAACTCCCTTTCTTTTCGCAATCAGGGTGTATCTGTATGGGATGTAACTATAGTGCTATTGACTGGATGGAATACAAAAAGATGGCTCCAGCTCACCATTGCCTTCTTAAGGAAAACTGTAGATGGGCAATCGTGGTAAACACATCCTGTGAATGAATAAATAAAAAAAGTTACTGAGCCAGATGAAACTAGAAATTCTAGAGAGCCTGGCCATTATTTTACAATTTTTCTAGACTCAGTGTGAGCACTAGTAAATTGTGAATGGTACCAATTTGTTCAAAAGAGGGTGTAAACTTAAGATGAGCACCTATGGGCAAATCAATTAAAATTGAGTGATGGAGAGGCTTCTCAAAAGAAAGCTCGGCATAAAATCACTACTCACTTGGGGAAATGCTGGTTAATTAACAGTATGTAGATTTTTGATGTATCAGGATTGATGAAGGTAATGCTGTTTAATGGCGTATAAATGAACATGCAAAAGATATTTGTTCAAGGACCACTCAACAGAGTTGTGAGCAAAGTTGTAACTCATGGAATAAAAGTGGTAGTAGCAAATTCGATATAAAAATCTGAGTGACAGAAAACAGGAAGTAGTAGTTAATGGGTATTTTTTGAACTGGAGAAAGGTTTGCAGCCCAGGAGGAGAAAAGAATCTTATAAAAACTTGAAATTAACTTGTTTCTCATACTGTGGCTTCACTTTGAAATACTAATGGTGAGTTGGATCAGCACATTTCAATCATCAGCTTTACTGATTTTTCTTTCTGAGAGTAGGAATTCTGCAGGATTTGGCGTTAGGACCCTTACTCTTCCTGATATCTGTCAATGATCTAGACATTTAGATACAAGGTACAATTTTTAAATTTGCACTTGATATCAAACTGAAACATTGTGAAAAATGAGGACCATAATGTAGAACTTTAAAAGGAAGTAGCCAGTTTGGTAGAATGGGTGGACAAGTGTCAGGTAAAGTTTAATATAGAGAAGTGTGAAGTGATTTATTTTGTTGGAAGAACATGGCAAAACAAAACAAAATACTGGATATTATTGTAAATGGATACAAGAGCAGAGAGATATGAATGTATATGTGCATAATTCAATGAATTTGTTCCGTTAAAAGACAGGTTAATAAAGCATAGTGTACCCAACTTTTATTAAGAGGCAGGAAACAAGTACAAAATAAAGGAAATTATATTAAATTTGTACAAAATACTAGTTTGGCCTTAACTAGCTAGTAACATGCAATTCTGAGCAACACACTTTCGGAACGATGTGAAGGTAATAGATTGTGCAGAAAAGATTCGTGAAAATGGTTCGATGGATGAAGAACTTCAGTCTGGTAGATACATTGAAAAAGCTTTAACTATTTTCCTTGGAGGAGAGAAGATTGAGACATTACAAAATCATAGATCTGCACAGAGTACACAGGCTGGTCCCACAGGGGAAGGGTTAAGAACAAGAGGGCACAGAATTATATTAATTGCCAAAAGTAGCAATGGTGATATTAGATTCTTTTTCACGTTATGATCTGGAATGTACTGTCTGAGTGGACACAAGTTCAACTGAGGCATTTAAGAAGGAATTAAATTCTTATCCAAAAATAAAAATAGTGAAGAAAAAGTGGGGGTTGCAGGATGAAAACAATTCATTTGGAGAGTCTATGCTGACAAAAAGGGCCAATTTGGCCTTTTACTGTTCTGAAATCATTCTGTGAGACTGTGAAATGTTTTCTATTATGGGTACAGCAAAATTGGAGGCCATCAATTTTAGAGAGTTACCAAGCAACCCAATAGGGAATTAAGAAAAAATTTCTTTCCTGCATGTATAATGAGAATATGGACTTTGCTACCTTAGGGAATGGTTGAAGAAAATTATGTAGATGCATTTAAGGAGAAGTTAGATAAGCATATGAAAGAAAAGATATGGTTATAATGATAAAGTAAGATGAGTAAAAATGGGAGTAGGCTTTACTAGAGGATAAACTGATGGATTGTTTGGTCTTTTTTCTAAATTCATACACAGGAAATAGGCATCTCTGTCGGAGCCAGCATTTAGTGTCTAGCTGTAATTGTACATAGGGCATATTGTTGTGGATCTGGAGTCATATATAGGTCAGACCAGATAAGATTGACTGATTTCCTTCCCTGAAGGACTTTAGAGAACTAGATTTTTCTGTTTGTTTCTATGTTGTGTATTTTTAATCCAAAGTATTTATTTATATATTTTCTATTACCTTTTGTGTAACTTTCCTTCCCTGTCTTCTGAAATTACACGATAGAATGTCTCCTAAACAAATGCTGATCTGTAAAATTTTGATAAAGCCTTCTCTCTGGCCAGCTGTTTATAAACTTATTTTCCGAAAGTGAACTTTACATAAACAAAAGAATTCCCTGTGGTTCCCATAAGAATTACATTTTCAAAAGAGTTACTATTGAAAGAAAACATTTACCCTCAAATTGTCTTGAAAGCTTAGCTTTAGATAAACTAGGTCCCAAGTCACAGTATATTAATTGATCTGTTGTTTGTGCAGGCCTGTTCAGTGACTGTGAGAGTTGCAGCTCATTAGTGTTTTCTCTACTGACACAGCAGATAATTTGTTTTAATAGTCATCACAATTTGTTCTAAAACACTTGGAAAAATTTTCCTGTTATGAAAAGCAGCAAGGAAGGTGGCAGTTTGGCAAGATTTTTAGGTGGGTGTGGCATCAAGGACATACTCACCACCAACTGGCATCACACAGGGTGGGAGTACCCAAGTTTCACCAACCAGCCTGCCACCAATTAATAATTACTTAAGGACCACTTCCTAGCACTATTTTAATTTCATTATCGGCCGGTGAGAACAGTGGCAGCCTTCTCATTGGCAAAAGAAAGCAACCTGCCTGTTTGTTTGTACGGGTGGTCTTGATCTGCCTCATTCTGGGGTGATTGAGGAATGGAATGGGCACAATGATGTAGCTGCTGAAAAACACCTGCTTGCCTTGAATTTGACACCCTTGATCCCAATATCTCCCCACAAACCCACCTCATGTTCCCTCTGTAAAGCTACCTACCTTGCCCAATGCCCCATGGACATTGGGTGCAGAGTTGTTCTGTGAGCAGTTATGGTCAGTGAAGTAGGACTGCTGTTCACAGCGACTGCTGGCCTTTGATTTGCTGATAGTGTGGGGCATTGCTGTTCCAGGAAGTATCCTTGCCAAAAATCCCACCAGGTGATGATTTAGGAGCATAATAGAAAAGGTCTGGTGAACTTTCCCAGTTATGGTGATGGGTGTTCTGTACATTGTGGCATCCACACTACAGTTAGGAAACAAAATCAGAAAGCTTGGCTGCAGTGCCTAATACTTCTATATTAAACTAAAATGTAAGCTCTTAAGTAAGGGATTACTTTTTTATTGTAATAACACTATTTACTGTGTAATCCATGCTTTCACTACTAAAAGCAAAGTCACCATAGTCTTAGACCATAGGGCTGTTCTCTTATTTGAGAGGGATGACTGGTGATGGTTTAGAATCATTGAATTCCTACAGTGTGGAAACAGGCCATTCGGCCCAACAAGTCCACACTGACCCTCTGAAGAGCATTCTACCCAGATCCATCCCCCTATTTTTTCCCTGTAACCCTGCATTTCCAATGGCTAATGCACTTAATCTACACATCCCTGAACACTATGGGCAATTTAGCATGGCCAATACACCTAGCCTGCACATCTTTGTCTATGGGAGAAAACTGGAGCACCCGGCAGAAACCCAGGCAGTCACAGGGAGGATGTGCAAACTCCACACAGTCGGCCGATGGTGGAATCAAACCCAGGTCCCTGGCACTGTGAGGTAGCAGTGCTAACCACTGAGCCACCATGCTGCCCAAAGTGGCTGAGTGGTTAGCACTCAGTGGTTAACCTTAGGTGAGGGGAGCAATTGAAAGGGAGAGTGCTTCGTGTGAATCTAAAACACTGCTTATTAAGGATACTGTCTTGCTCCAGCCATTTCCAATGTAGAGTTTCACTTAGTTTTTGTCCAAATTTAAGTCCACTACTTAAGTTGTGTAACAACTCCATGGCCTGGTTACCAGAGATAGTTTATTGCTGGCTGGCAATTAATGTTAACAACGTTCTGGCTGCTAATAGGTCATTTTTAAAAATGAAAAGATTAATAAAAAGATGAAAATGCTGCACATACACAGCAATCCATATTTTCCAGCAGTGTTATTTTAATATTGATCTTAACCAATTATCTAAAAAAATGTAGCATTTATGTCTAAACAATACCACTGGAATACCTTGGCCAGAAAGTCCATCTGCAACTGAAAAGAGAAATGTTACATTGTTCTGATAAATTTCCTTCATCAGAACTGGAACAGGACGACAGACAAGCTTCTAGAATGCTACAAAAAACAAAGAACAAGAATTTCAATATGACTTTATTTTCATGGCATTGTATCAATATCATGGTATTGTATCAAAAAATACGGGGAGTTGTAATTATTAATCGACACAACCAAAAATTGATTATCACAAAATTATTTAATTTGTTGCTTGTCAGAAATAAAATTGGAATGTGTTGTACCTGCAAGAAGAGGATTGAATAATGGCTGTTGGTGTCAGTACTGTCAAAATATGAGTCTATTTCATGGTGTGGGCTTGCAGAGTCCTTATAGGACTTTGATTCACCTACAACATGTCAGTTATCTCCACTGAGCCGATCTTGGATAATGTCCTTCACAATGTACTGAAGAAAGAACCAACTGAGCCCACAAGTTCAGACATCTCCTATTTTGTCTCATCATTAATGACATTTGCAGAACCAACCAACAATACCACTTCCGAAGAAAGACAGAAACAATTTCTTATCCTGTCATCAGTACTTGCTTAGATTTAGGCTTAATTTCTCTGACCCATGACAAAAATGAGCAGCAAGAATCTGCCACTGACCCTGGTCCATCATAACTTTTTTTTGGTCCAGCCTAGATAATGTCCTGCTTGGTCCTCCTTAAATGTCCTTCAGGCTTTCTTTGGGCAAGCCTCATTCACCTGCAACTATGGCAGGTTACCAGGAAAGGGCAGGATGTAGAATTAGCTGAGTTGTACTTGTAAGGTAAAGTCATCATAGTCCTCTGGACAATACTCAATGGCACAATATTTGTGTTTTTACAGTTCTCTGGCACCAACTTTGAAATAAGGAGGATTCAGATGAGGAGGGCCCAATTAAGAAAGAAAAGGAATTTCTGCACATGGAAACAGAAATTCTGACTGATAAATAGGATAAGTACTTTGTAACATTCTTTACCAAGGAAGAAAATGATGTTAAAATCAATTTAAAAAGGTAGTTGAGACACTGGATGGACAGAAAATAAATAAGGAAAATGTATCAGAAAAATTGACTCGACTTATAGTTGGTAAATCACAAGGACAGATGGAATTCATCCAAGAATGCGGATGGAGGGAACATAGAACACAGAACATAGAACGTTACAGCGCAGTACAGGCCCTTCGGCCCTCGATGTTGCGCCGACCTGTGAAACCAATCTGAAACCCATCTAACCTACACTATTCCATTATCATCCATATGTTTATCCAACAACCATTTAAATGCCCTTAAAGTTGGCGAGTCTACTACTGTTGCAGGCAGGGCATTCCACGCCCTTACTACTCTCTGAGTAAAGAATCTACCTCTGACATCTGTCCTATATCTATCACCCCTCAATTTAAAGCTATGTCCCCTCGTGCTAGCCGTCACCATCCAAAGAAAAAGGCTCTCACTGTCCACCCTATCTAATCCTCTGATCATCTTGTATGTCTCTATTAAGTCACCTCTTAACCTTCTTCTCTCTAACGAAAACAGCCTTAAGTCCCTCAGCCTTTCCTCATAAGACCTTACCTCCATACCAGGCAACATCCTGGTAAATCTCCTCTGCACCCTTTCCAATGCTTCCACATCCTTCCTATAATGCGGCGACCAGAACTGTACGCAATACTCCAAGTGCAGCCGCACCAGAGTTTTGTACAGCTGCAACATGACCTCACAGCTCCAAAACTCAATCCCTCTACCAATAAAACCTAGCACCCCGTACGCCTTCTTAGCAACCCTATCAACCTGGGTGGCAACTTTCAGGGATACCTGAAATTTGAAATATACCTGAAATATGTTCAGTCTCTCTCAAAACTTTCAAGCCAAAGTTGTAGTTTTAAAAACTCTCACAAGCCCATCTATCTAAGTGAGCTTCTTTCAAAAGCTGCACAGTATGTTTTTGTGCCCGACAATGCCGTGAAGCTGTAATACACATTTTCAGCATCCATCTGGTACTTCCTGAGATAACTTGTCTTCTATGCCTGTAAAATTCTGATGCATTTTTGAGTTCTGGTCATGTCTAGGCCATCACTTATTGCCCATTCTAATTGCCACACAGTAGCTAAGAGCCAGCCATAGAGCTGTGGTTTTGGAATCACCTGTGGGCCAGACTGGGTAAGGATGGCAATTTCCTTCCCTAAAGAACATTAGTGAACCAGATAATCAACAGTCGCTACGTAGTTCCCATTAGACTAGCTTCTTATTCTAGATTTTCATTGAATTCAAATTTCACCAGCTGCCGTGGTGGAATTCAAGCCCATTCCCCCAGAATATTAGCCCAGGGTTCCAGATAACTAATCCAGTGATATTACAACAATGCTACCACCTCCTTCAGATCCTATGTAATCTGCAGCAATTGTTGGAAATGATGGATTGTTAAACCTGACTTCTGTGGAAATCAGTGTGTCCTAGATCTTTGGGAGGCAATTTCCTGAGGTGAGTCCCATCACCATCCTTGTGAATTCCTGTGTATTTGTCTAAAGGAGTCCAACATTATTACCAAGTGAGTCAAAATTTTGCCAACTGGTTTACCACGATTAGAACTATTTGCAGGTTATGGACTAGTTTCAGAGAATCATTTTTTGTGGTTCTGGCATTGCCCCATCTTGTTAATGATGTGTATCAAGATGCAAATCGATTCCCTGGAAATTTCACCCTTTTCATTGAGGATAATCCATTTGGCCTGTAGGTATTTCAGTATGCATGGACCCTCTGGTTGTGTTTCGTGATCTTTTCCTCAGGTAACTATATGTCATCAATGTGATGTGTGGCATGTTCTAAACCTTGTAATATAGGACATGGTCTGCTGGAAAATCTCTTGGACTGAGGTTTTCCTGAGTCATAGTCTGCTGGATCAAACTCTCCAATGCATTACACAATCGGCATTATGCCTACGCGGTGGGCGTAATAACTTACAGATGTTCATGCTACATCTGTAGTTCAATCCTTTGTGATGGTCTAGCCTCTCTAGCCTTGGCTAGTGACACATAGCATATATCCTTACAGTAATGTGAAGGAGAGATGCAATGCTAGTCATGGCTTTCCATTAATTTAAAAAAAAACTGTACAATAATTAGGAAGTTTTTTGTACCATAGTAGTTGTGTCTTTACCTCTGGGTCAGAAGGTCCAGATTAAAGTCCCACCTACCCCAGACACGTCTCATAACATATCTGAAAAGGCCTATTAAAAATATCGACAATAAGTCAGTAATAGGCATTTCACTGGAACACTCAACTTTTAGGCTCTTTCTCCAGTCAAACTGCCATTCCATAATTACAAACTACAGCATGCTTGTGTTCATTATTTTAATAATTAAATGGTTATCCACTTTCCTGTCGACAACAGTACTTTGTGAACTAAAGCTTTCAATTGACATTAGAATTTATATGCCAAATAATGCATTATACTGAATTAAGCTGGCAATACTAGTGATAATATCACGGCAAGAACTGGATGCAGGCAGCACACGTACAAAGTTATCTGGGAGGATTCCAGATCTCCTGGGCCACTTTCCAATTTCTGATGTTACAAGTAACATTGTCACAGACAAAGAGCTGACAATGCTGGAGTTAGAAGCTGGCAAGGAATGTTTCCTAATAAATTACAAGGAATGAATTTAAAAGCTTGTGCTGCTGAGGTGTAGAGTACCCTACAAAGGTTGTTTATTAGAAAACAATGAATGGGCAATTATAGGAGGATTTAAATTAACCTTCCAGGCAAGTGTGGATCTGTGCTCAAAAATCTCAAAGCCAAACTAATGTGAATCCTGATGGTAAGTATTTCTGTTTACCTGATACCTGCCCTAAAACTGGCTCCAGTCAGTGAAAGATGCCATTAGTGACTCACACCAAAATTGGAAACAGAAATTTGTACAGTACAAGAAGAGGGTACTGATTGGTTGGAATGGAACTGTTAACTGTTGGCTGAAAAAAATTCAGACGAGGCATGTTGGGTTCCAAATTTGTCTTCTTACATGTCAGTCCTGATGAGTGTAAAATGAAAAGCTGAAGGGTTTAGGCCCGAAACGTCAAGTTTTCCTGCTCCTATGATGCTGCTTGACCTGCTGTGTTCATCCAGCCCCATGCTTGTTATCTCAGCTTCAACATTGTATCTCTTTTTAGCAAGTCACACCTAGTTTAGATTGAAAAAGAATTAGATATTTCAGTCAAAGAGTGAATACAAACTTTTAACAAAAGGAAAATAACATGATTGCAAGGAATTGAGCCTAACGAAGAATCATGACTTAAACAATAAGAAAAGATAATTAACCAGGAATGTGACTATAAACACAAACAAACTTCAATAAAAGCAAAATACTGAAGATACTGCAGATGTGAAATAAAAGCAGAAAGTGCTGGAAAAAGAAACAGTATGTAAAGACAGAGAAACAGATTTAATGTTTTAAGTCCAATGACTCTTCTTTGGTACGTGGAATGAGGTTGGCCAGGTGGATCCATTGAGTATGAGTTCTCTGTTTGGGGCTATTAACCTGGGCCAATCAGGGAGTCCTGGCTGTTAACCTGGGCCAATCAGGGAGTCCTGGCTGACAGATATAAACAGGAATCTCATGGATTCTCCTCACTCTAGGCACCGGCTCTGAATGAGTTGTTAAGAATCCATGTACTGTGCATGTGTAAATAAAGGATGACTTGATGAGGGGATACTGGTCTCTGTGGAGTTATTTCAGTCTGGCCAAGATCTTGCACAAACATAAGGATTGGAGACCAGAGCAAACTTTATTAAAGACTGGTTCTGCAATCACTCGATACCAAACTGTCCTAGTTTCTGTTTGAATATAGGACTGCTCACACAACTACAAGGATAGCTCCAGCAGAGCTGCTGATGGGGCAAAGACTCCTCGCCAGGTAAAACGTGATATTCCTGGACCTGGGGGGGGGTGAGGGTGCGAGGTGAAATGGCAAGGGAAACAGTAATGCTAGCCACATGCCTCCTCTAAGTGAGACAGACAGTTGACATCAGGGGATGAAGTTTGGTGTCAAAACCATGGAAATGGCCCTGCATAGGTACAAGGCAACGTCAACACGAAGTTAGGTCCCATGACATACAAAGTTCAAATAGGTGAGGCAGTCCTGAATAAACATGTGGATCACATGAAAACTGCTACCTTGCAAACAGGGCAGGAGAAAAACACACCCAACCCCTCAGAACATCCAGAATGCTGTCAGGAATTATGGGTTCTCCCCCTCCGTCTAACATTGAATAAACCTCAAAGTCCAAAATGGGTGCAGCTGATGTGGCAGCCTTGATACCATTACCACCTGAAGAAGAGGAGCAATTTCTTCAGAGTCACTTTAGATATAAGAGGTGGGCCACAGTATGGTACATGCTGCCCGTGTCCAAGTCAGAGTCGGAGGAACCAGACCTGGGATGAGAACATCCCGGGAGAAGCAACAAGGAAAAGAACAGGCCCACATCCCTGGACCTGGGGGGAGAAATGCAATGACTAGAATGAGGTTGGTCAGGTGAATCTCGCTGATAATGAGGTCCCTGATTGGCTCAAGTTAGTAAACCAATCAGGGAATCCTGTCTTGCAGATATAAACAAGAGTTGCAGGGATTCTCCTCACTTTAGGGACCAGCTCTGAGTTAGCTGGTCAGAGTCCATGTAAATAAAGGGTGACTTGGTGACAGGATACAAGCCTCTGTAGAGTTATTTCAGTACCCTACATATTAGGCACTCTGCTTACTGTGACCCTAACCCATTAATCTACTGCTACCCAAACACCAGACTTACCTAATTCACTTATCCTTTCACAGGTGCTGCCAAATGCCCGGCTGTTCTGCTGGATATTTAAATCACAGAACAGGGCACACTGACTGCTGCAAAATGGGGTGTGGTTTCTATAAAGATTTTGTTCACTGTTGGATTCCTGGACAAATTCATAACAGGTGACCTCTGACCAGGAATTTGCAGCACAGCAGTCATCTTAAGTTATCTGGATAAGCTTTAATCCAGAAATGAATAGAAAAAGTGCTTCCAACTTTGACCAGACTGATGACTATGTTAACTAGCAAAATGAGAAAAAAAACATATGACCTATTCATTTTGGGATCTGACACGTTCAGGAGTATCATCAACTGGGATTGTAATAAAAATAATAGCTTAATACTAGCCCAGACATCTAAGTGTCTGAGAAATGTAGTGTTTTAAAACTGTTTGAAGAATTCTTCAATACCACGATAACCATGCACAATTTCTTCTGCTATGGAAGATAAGAATATATCAACAGCTAGAAGAGGTGTTTGTTATACTTGCTTAACAGCAATAATTTGTGTGGTGATACATAATTTCAGATTCATCCTTGTGGGTTGCAACGGTACATGTACGGGCTAACCAAGACACACAAAAGTCATGTCCCTTCCATCCTACTGCATCTGTCACTGACTCTACACAACATGAATTGACCAAATTGATCTGAGCTGTTGTTCAAAATTAGTCGAAACTTAAATTTTCACAATTACCCAATGAAGATTTTTTTGATGTTCATTCAGAATATACAAGAGCTATATCTTGACAGCTATAACCTGTCCATGTGCTCTTTCAACACTGCCAGCTTACTTACCAAGATACCACTCAAAGAAGGCATTAACATCTGCAGGATGTCACTATGTCATAGCAATCAGGTTATATCGATTGTGTTTAAATCTGTGTTCAACAAACTCATAAACTGAGCAACTTGTGCTGTTCAGTTCAGCTTTAATGACACTATATATGTCCAAATAGATGGCATTGCTATGGAATCCCTTTAGGCCCAACTTTTCCTAACATCTTTGGAAGTTACTATGAATTGTCAGCAATCATTCACTAATAAATATGATTGTCCACCAAGGAAATTCTATGTCACTGGTCATGAGTTCTGTGAGTGCTTGCATGGCTGATGAGTCCGATCCTAGAGCAGCATCTCCGACCACACAGTGGCAGGGAGTTCCAGGAGGTGGAATTGGTCCTTGTCTTTGAAATCACTGGCATTCCTTTCTCCAGTTCCTTTTCTGCACTTGCTGTAGGTATTCTCAAAGAATTGTCTCTCTTTATATAGGAGATTCCTTCAAGTTGGTTTATTCTATATGAGGGTTTTCCAAACATTAACATCAAAGTTGTATTTAAGGGAAGCTTTCAGGGAGTCTTTGAAAAACCTACTTTGTTCTTCTGCTGTTCAAGTGCCTTCCTTGATCTAGGTCAATAAGATTTGCTTTGAGAGTCAGTATTTAGGTGTCCTCAGCATGTGGCCAGCAGAGGTGGTTTCAGATGATCATGGGATATGGCCTTGATGCTGGTGCTGTTAGCTGCTTCAAGGATGCTTATGTTAGCAAGCTTGTCCTCCCAGCTAATACAGAGAAACCATCTCAAGCAATGTTGATGGTACTTCTCAAGGGTCTTAAGGTGGCATCTATATATAGTCCAAGTTGTGGAGCCATAAAGAAGAGTTGAAAGGATGACTGCCTTATATACAGGATTTTGGTATCAGCATGGACGTCACAGTTATCCTGAGGCGTCCAAAGGCGGCACTTGCAGATTGGATGCAATGTTGAATTGCTGATCTGATGTTAGGCTTGGATAAGAGGTAGCTTCTAGTCGGAGTCTAACGTAGGTGTCCTTGTTATCCAAACATTCTAGGATGAGTATAGGGCCAGGGAAGTGGCATCTGCTGTGGACCTATGGTGTCGGGAGATGAATTGTAGTGGATCAAGGCAGTCTGGGAGGCTGGAGTTGATGAATGCCATTACTAACCTCTTGATGCACTTCAAAATGATGGATGTCAGAGCCACTAGATGGTAGTCATCAAGGCACATTGCCTTATTTTTCTTTGGCACTAGGGTGATAGTAGTCTTCCTGAAGCAGCTGGGAACCTCACAGACTGATGAATTAAACTGGATTTATTTCAATACAATAGGTCTGACAATACGTAGATGAACTCAGGGCATGGATTAGAACATGTGACTGGGATAGCATAGCTGTTACAGAAACATGGCTGAGGGAGGAACAAGACTGCTCAATGTTCTGGCATATAGATACTATAGGAAGGACAGAAGGGGAGGCAAGACTGGAGGGAGCATAGCGTTTTTGATTAGGAAAAACATCACGGCAGTACTTGCAGGGAATATTCCTGATGTATCGTCCAGTGAAGCTATATGGGTGGAAGTGAGAAATAAGAAGAGGGTGATCACCTTCATGGGACTGTACTATAGGCCCCCCAACAGTCAGATGGAAATTGAGGAGCAAATAGGTAGGGAGAGCACAGATTGCTGTAAGAATAATAGGGTTGTAGTAGTAGGGAATTTTAACTTTCAAAACATAGACTGGGACTGCCATAGTGTTAAGGATACAGATGAGGTGGAATTTGTTAAGTGTGTTTAAGAAAACTTCCTCAGTCAATATGAAGATGGCCCTACTACAGAAGAGGCAACTCGACCTCCTTTTGGGAAATAAGGCAGGGACCAGTTACTATAATTCCATTGCTTTTAAAATAGTTATGGAAAACATAGGCCTGGTCCACAAGTTAATGTTCTAAATTGGAGCAAGGCCAATTTTGAATGTATTAAAGTTGATTGGGGGAAGCTGCTTGCAGGTAAAGGGACATCTGGCAAGTGGGAAGCTTTGAAACCAAGGTAACAAGAGTTCAGGGTACAGCACATTCCTGTTATTGTGAAGGGCAAGGCTGGCAGGAGTTGGGAACACTGTATGATTAGAAATATTAAGGTTCTGGTCAAGAAAAAGGAGGTGTATGTCAGATATGAATAACGGGGATCAAGCGAATCCTTTGAGGAGTATAGGTGGTGTAGGAGTACACTTAAGAGGAAAATTAGGAAGGCAAAAAAGGGACATGAGATTGCTTTGGCAGATAAAGCTAAAGAGATTCTACAAGTAAATTAAGGGTAAAGAAGTAACTATGGAGAGAATAGGGCCCCTTAAAGATCAATGAGGCTGTCTACATGTGGAACCACAGGAAATGGGTGCAATCCTAAATGAATATTTCACACCAGTATTTACTGTGGAGAAAGACATGGAAGCGAGGGAACTTGGGGAAATAAATAGTGATGTCTTGAAAACAGTCCACATCACAGAAGTGGAGGTGCTTGAAGTCTTAAAACGCATAAAAACAGATAAATTCCAGGGACCTGATGAAGTACGTCACGGGTCATTGTGGGATGCTATGGAGGAAATTGCAGGGCTCCTTGCAGTGATATGCATATCATGAAAAGCCACAGGTAAGGCGCCAGAAAACTGGTGGGGGCTAATATTGCGCCATTATTTAAGAAAGGCTGTAAGGAAAAGCCAGGGTCTACAGACTGGTGAGCCTGACTTCACTGGTGAGTAAATTGTTGTAGGGGAGTCTGAGAGACAGCAGTTACATGCATTTGGAAAGGCAAGGACTGATTAGAGATAATCAGCATGGCTTTGAGAATGAGAAATCATGTTTCACAAACTTAATTGAGTTTTTTGAACAGGTGACCAAAAGAGAGATGAAGGCAGAGCAGTAGATGTTGTCTACATGAACTTTAGCAAGGCCTTTGACAAGGATCCGCATGGTAGACGGGTTAAACACGGGATCCAAAGACAGCTAGACAATTGGATAGAGAATTAATTTGAAGGTAGGAGACAGAAGGTGGTGATAGAGGGTTGTTACTCAGACCGGAGGCTTGTGACCAGTATTGTGCTGCAAGGATCGGTACTGGGTCCACTGTTGTTTGTCATTTATGCAAATGATTTGGATGAGAATTTCGGAGGTATGGTTAGTAAATTTGCAGATTACATCAAAATTAGTGGTAACAGTGGACAATGAAGAAGGTAATCTAAGAGTATAACAGGATCTTGATCAACTGGGCTGAGAATGGCAGATGGAGTTCAATGCAGATAAATGTGAGGTATTGCATTTTGGTAAGACAAACCAGGTGCAGGATTTACACAGTTAATGATAGGGCTCTGAGGAATGTTGTCAAACAGAGACAAGGGGTGAAAGTACATAGTTCCTTTAAAGTGATATCACAGACAGACAGGGTGGTGAAGAAGGCATTTGGCATGCTTGCCTTCATTGGTTAGAGCATTTAGTACAGGAATTGGGACGTCATGTTACAGTTGTACATGACGTTGGTAAGACCACATTTAGAGTGCTGCATACAAGTCTGGTTATCCTGCTATAGGAAGGATATTATTAAACTGGGAAGGGTGCAAAAAAAGATTTCCAAGGTTGTTACCAATACTGGAGGGTTTGAATTATAAGGGGAGGTTGGATGGGCTGAGACTTTTTTCCCTGGAGCGTGGAGGAGGTTCAGGGGTGACCTTATGGAGGTTTATAAAATCATGAAGAGTGAATAGCCAAGGTCTTTTATCCAGGGTAGGGGAGTTCAAAACAAGAGGGCATTGGTTTAAGATAAGAGAGAAGAGATTTAAAAGGGATCTGAGAGCCACATTTTTCACACAGAGGATGATGCGTGTATGGAAAGAGCTGCCAGAGGAAGTCATAGAGGTGAACATAATTACAATTTATAAAAGACATTTGGACAGGTAAGTGGATAGGAAATGTTTAGAGGGATATGGGCCAAATGCAGGCAAATTGGATTAGTTCAGTTTAGGAAACCTGGTCAGCGTGGATGAGTTGGGCCAATAGGTCTGTTCCTGTACTGCGTGACTCAATGGGTTCCAGTACCGGTGTGATGTTAGGTACGTAGACTGTATGGCCCAATGACTGGTGGACCATTTCAAATAACCCATTTCATTATCTATTCAAAGCTGGCAGTACGGCAATCAGGCTGAATCAGCCCATGGGTGCAAGCCTCAGAAAAGTATAACCACCATTAAGTGTAATCCTGCCATTGGAAATCATTTATTAAACGATCTGGACTGTGCAAAGAGTTACACCGGAAACCAATTTAAAATTGTCAGCTGGGCTCACAATGTGAAGCTACGTACATAAATACTAAAGATCCTTTTATGTAGGCAAAGGTATTTATACATGGCTTGCATAGTTTTCAATAAATGAGGTTATGTAGACAACCAACTCTGCTGCTTCCCAGTGGCCATGCTCTGACCATGCAGAATCTGGTCTGAGAATTAAGATTGATAGTTTACTGTTCTTGTCGCACCTCCACACCAGCTATGGCCCAAGTAATCAGCAGTCTCTTTTCATAATGTATAAAATGTGTCTCTTTTTTGCTAAATCTGTTTCTTGCGCCCCAGTTCTGTTGAGTATGAAATGAAAAGCTTCAATCTAATCAAAGAATAGAGTGTGGAAGCAGGCCATTCAGCCCATCAATTTCACAGTGACCCTCTCACCCTAGACACTATGGGCAATTTAGCATAGCCAATCCACCTATCCTATATTTCTTTGGACTGGGGGAGGAAACCCAAGCAGACACAGGGAGAATGTGCAAATTCCACAGACAGTCACCCAAGGCTGGGATCAAACCCAGGTCCCTGGTGCTGCGAGGCAGCTGTGCTAACCACTGAGCCACCATGCTGTGCCACTTGTGTCACATTTTAGCAATATAGAGTACTGATTCATCCAAATGAAAATTAAGTAATTTATTTCAGAAAGTAACATTTTAGGACACAGTTTAGTTGCCTTTGTGCTTGTGGTTCTTGAAGTTTTTTTAACTCGAGGGTTTTCCAAGCGTCATTTTTGGATCTGTTGTAGACTAAATTTAGTTGCTATTTATTTCCTTGTGTTTTATATCTTCCATATTCTTCTCCACAGTAAACACTGATGTAAAATACTCATCTAGTATCTCCCCCATCTCTTGAGGTTCCACACACAGACGGCCTTGCTGATCTTTAAGGGGCCCTATTCTCTCCCTAGTTACCCTTTTGTCATTAATGTATTTGTAGAAACCCTTTGGATTCTCCTTAGCCCTATTTGCCCAAGCTATGTCATGTCCCATTTTTGTCCTCCTGATTTCCCTCTTAAGTATACTCCTACTGCCTTTGTCCTCTTCTAGGGATTCATTTGATCTCTGCTGTCTATACCTGACATATGCTTTCTTTTTCTTGACCAATTTTTCTAGTCATCCAGCATTCCTTACACCTACCAGCCTTGCCCTTCACCCTAACAAGAATATATTGTCTCTGGAGTTTCATTTTTGAAAAGCTTCCCATTTTCCAGCCATCCCTTTACCTGCAATCATCCGCCCCTCCCCCACCCAACTTTTGAAAGTTCACAGACAGAATAGATATGCCCAATACCATCAAAATTGGCTTTCCTCCAATTTAGAACTTAAGTTTTTAGATCTGGCCTATCCTTTTCCATCACTATTTTAAATCTAATAGAATTATGATCACTGGCCCCAAAGTGCTCCCCCACTGACACCTCATTCACCTGCCCTGACTTTTTTCCCAAGAGCGGGTCAAGTTTTGTACCTTCTCTAGTAGGTATATCCACATACTGAATTTTCTTGCACGCACTTAACAAATTTCTTTCCATCCACTATGGCAGTCACAATCTATATTTGGAAAGTTAAAAACCCTTACCATAACCACCCGATTATTCCTACAGATAACTGAGACCTCCTTAGAAAATTGTTTCTCAATTTCCTGCTGACTATTGGTAAGTCTGTAGTACAATCCCAAAAGATGATCAACCCTTTCTTCTTTCTCAGTTCCACCCAAATAACTTCCCAGGACGTATTCCCAGGAATACACATGTTGATTTGGAATAATTCTTCCCTGTTTCCAAATGGGCTTGGCACTCCCTAAGGCTGTCATCTCTTCCAGTTCAACAACTCTCCAACAATTGATGTCCAACAATACTATGGCCTTTTGAGCAGTCCCTATTTTAGCTGCTCTGCTTGCTTATAGATTCCTTGACCATTAGCTCTGGAATTCCCAGCCTACCACTTTCAGCCTCCGGAGATCTCTTCCCCTTCCTAAGAAGCTTCTTAAAACTTTCCTTGAATTACGAATATATTCAATGTCCAATTTTGTTTAAAATGTTGTTTTGAAACTCCTTCGGAAACGTTATGTTAAAAATGGGATACAATTTATTGTTATTCTGTGCTACATTGTTTAGTGTTAAGAAAATATGACCATGGATAGAAAACTCAACATTGCAAGTTGAAAGATTATTACATATGCACTCAACGTATCAGTCGTGCTTGTGCCGTAATATTTGAAATTAGTTAATTCTGCAATCCATTTCCAGCTATGAAATTGCCAATAACCGTGCGGTCGATTTGAGCCAGGGATCAGCGGTGAGCTTTTATTTACTATTGACAACAGCGCTTAAGGCAAATAAAATGGTGTTCCCACCTTCGCACTCCATTTTGATTAACGAATCTGAAGAAGGTGCACGAAAAATCACTATATATTTTAAACATCACTCCTACTGCTCATGTACCAGGAGCCTCCACCACAACCACCCGTCGCCGGCCGCCGTCCACGTGCCTCGTGCTACCGCGCGCTCGGATTCTGGCGGGAAGGGAATAACGGTAGAATCCCGCAGCGTCAGACCCGCCAAGGGCCAGGGGTAAGTGAAGAAAGTGCTCGCAGGTAATTCAGTCTCGGAGGCTCCTGCACTCAGCTGAAGCTGCACTCAAATTAAAGGACAGGTACCGTGTGGAAGAGGCCATTTGATCCCTCGGTTTTGTGCAATGTCGTGAGCAACTCAGTTAGTCCAACTCTTTACCCCGCGCATTGCACTCTTTTTGTTATATTTCTTTACAGGTGTTTATCCAATTTTCTTTTCGAAGTCTCAATTAACTCTGCTTCAATCGTTTTCTCAGGCAGTGCGTTCAGGATTCTCAAACAACTGTTGTGTAAATAGTTTTTCCTCATCGTCTTTCATTACTTTGCCATGCACCACAAATCAATGCCTTCTGGTTCTCACCCTTTTGATAAAGAGAACAGTTTATCCCTGTCCGCTCTGTCTAGTCTCCTCACGATGTCCAAAATCTCAGTCCCATCTCCTCTCAACCTCATCTTGAAGGAGAACAATCCTAACTTCTTAAATTTATCCAAACAATGGAAGTCTCCGATCCTTGGAACACTTATAGTATTAACACTACAGGAAGATAAGTAGGGTAATGAACAGCCAGACAGTTTTTTTTTCTCAAAAGCTGAATGCTTGTCACCAGAAAAAAATATGACTGGAGAAAGAGACACTTGAGTCTTGTGTTGAATTTATGGAAGTTTGATGTTTAAACCTTCATAAAACCCCACAGTGCAGAAAGAGACCATTTGGCCCATTTTGAGTCCACACCAACCCTCTGAAGAGCATTCCACCCAGACTCCACTCTTTTCCTGTAAACCCACATTTAGCACAGCTAACAAGCACGGGGCTGGATGAACACAGCAGGCCAAGCAGCATCACAGGAGCAGGAAAACTTGACGTTTCGGGCCTAAACCCTTCATCAGAAACCTTTAGCACAGCTAATCCACCTAGCCTACACATCCCTGGACACTACAGGCAATTTACCATGGCCAATTCACCTAACCTGTACATCTCTGGACTACCAAAGTAACACCGTGTAATTGGTTACACATCAGTGTAAGCTTAGCCTTGAGTATTTTTAAAGGTTTATGAGTTGGACTTCATTCCTCCTTGTCCTCCTAGACATATAAGGAAAATATCAAATCCCTTGAAAATGATAACATTATTTGTGAAATCTGTAAGATGTAATTTTGTACTACGGTGTAAAAGATTACTGGCCATTTCAGCAACTATCACTGTCCAACATCTGTTGGAAGATGGCAGAGTTCTGCCATGGACTTTCTGAAAATCATGGGCCCTTTTTGGAGATCTCCTTAGAGTGGTCTAGTTACAATAACTGGAAATAAACAAAACTCATTGATATTATATCAGAGATAGTGGTAACTGCAGATGCTGGAGAATCTGAGATAACAAGGTGTAGAGCTGGATGAACACAGCAGGCAGAGCAGCATCAGAGGAGCAGGAAAACTTGACGTTTTGGGCCTAGACCCTTCTTCAGAAGTGGGGGAGGGGAAGGGGGTTCTGAAATAAATAGGGAGAGAGGGGGAGGCACATAGAAGATGGATAGAGGAGAAGGTAGGTGGAGAGGAGACAGACAAGTCAAAGAGGTGGGGATGGAGCCAGTAAAGGTGAGTGTAGGTGGGGAGGTAGGGAGGAAATAGATCAGTCCAGGGAGGACGGACAGGTCAAGGGGGCGGGATGAGGTTAGTGGGTAGGAGTTGGGGGTGTGGCTTGAGGTGGGAGAAGGGGATAGGTGGGAGGAAGGACAGGTTAGGGAGGCAGGGACGAGCTGGACTGGTTTTGGGATGCAGTAGGGGGAGGGGAGATTTTGAAGCTTGTGAAATCAACTCCCCCTCCCATTCCTCAGATGACATGTCCATCCTGGGCCTCCTGCAGTGCCACAACGATGCTACCCAAAGGTTGCAGGAACAGCAACTCATATTCCGCTTGGGAACCCTGCAGCCCAATGGTATCAATGTGGACTTCACAAGCTTCAAAATCTCCCCTCCCCCTACCGCATCCTAAAACCAACCCAGCTCGTCCCTGAAGTGAAGAGACAAGACAACAGGAGTGAAGGGTCTGGGTGGAGTAAATAACAATTTATGAAAGGAAGAGAAAGAGAGAAATAGAAGTGAAGGATTGAGGTCTGGACTGGCAGCCAAAACATGCATGAAAAGAACACAAGGAAACTGAATTTTTATAGTCATGTAAAATATGAATAGGTAAATCTCAGCAATGTACAGGACAAGTGGATTCAGGTACATCTGAGAAGATGAGCAAGTCTGAACATGAATTGATGATATGGAGAAAACACTACTGAAGCTGTTTTGATGGAGAGCTCTCAGTTCCACACAGAACAAATGTATTTCCGGCTTCTTCTTAAACCACTTTCTCCCAAAGCCTGGAGGCTCTGTCTTTTTTGTATAATGTGTTCCTGCAGCTCACAATAATGAGAGAAAAACAGAGAACAGCTAAATCAATCTAGCAAGATCCAAATGGAGACTTCATAAAATGGAAGCGGTTCCCAGTGGTCAGCACCTTGAGTAAGAAGGAAATAGTGAAGAAGCAGACAGACTATTGGTCCAAACATACTATCACTTGCTACGACTGGCAAACAAGCCCCCTTATTCAATTGGTAATTCAACATAGAACATAAGAAATAGGAGCAGGAGTAGGCCATTCGGCTCTTTGAGCTTTCTCTGCCTTTCAATAAAATCATGACTGATCTGGTAATTCAGCATCATTTTGCTGCACTATTCCAGTGTTTCTTGATGTTTTTAATATGTAGAAATCTATAGGTCTATTTCTTGAATGCACTCAACCACTAAGCCTTCACTACCCTCTGGGGCAGTGACGATTCACCAACTTCTAAGTGAAGAAATTCTTCCTCATCTGACACTGTTTATGTGCATTGCGAGTAACTGCTGTGTTGTTGAGATGAGTTTGTGAGCATATTCTTTAGTTTAGCACAGAAATGGTATGCTTTATATGAAATGCATGCGCAGCAATCTTTAGTTCATTTACACCTGAATTAGCAATAGTATTGGAAATAATTTCTATTTTCTGCTAATGTTAAATTAGTATTATAAACTTTGGTCACTGTCTGAGCGCTAATTGAAATGACTAGCAATTAGACTTCAAGAACCTGCCATCCCTCCCTCCTGCTTCCATTCTTCTGAATAGCTGATATGGTGCAAAGTACAAACATCTGCAGCATAATTTGACCTCTCATTGCCAGCTTTCAAATAAACAGGCTGGATAAGAAGGCATCTAGCACACCTGCCTTCATAATTCATACCTTTGAGTATAGGAGTTGGGATGTCATATTGAGGTTGTACAGGACATTGGTGAGGCCTCTTTTTGGAGGACTGTGTGCAGTTCTGGTTGCCATGCTATAGGAAGGATATTATTAAGTTGGAGAGGGTTCAAAAGAGATTTACCAGGATGTTGGCAGGAATGGAGGGTTTGAATTATAGAAATAGGCTGGAAATGCTGGGACCTTTTTCACTGGAGCGTAAGAAGTTGAGAGGTGACCCATAAAGGTTTACAAAAGCATGAGGGGCATGGATAATGTGAATAACAAGGGTCTTTTCATTAGGGTGGGGAGTTCAGAAGTAGGAAGTATATTTTTAAGGTGAGAGGAGAAAAATTTAAAAAAGGGCAGCGTTTTTACATAGTGAATGGTATGTGGAAGGAACTGCCAGAGGAAGCGGTGGATATAGGTACAGTTTCAACATTTACAAGACATTTGGAGAAGCACATGAATAAGAAGGGTTTGGAGGGATATGTGCTAAACACAGGCAAGTAGGACGAGGTCAGCATGGAAGTGTTTGTTTCCATGTTTTATGACTCTATAACTTAGTGATTACAAGTCCATAGACCTTAATGGTTCAGAAACTGCAATGTTGCCTGCTCAGTTGGATTGCATTCACCAATTAATGACCTAAATTGGTGTTATTTTTCCCAACAGTTTCAGCAGATCATTTCCAAAGATTAACTAGGCTAAAACATGCAGTGCAGCAGTGTTCAAATACCAGGCTACATTTCTGATGTGAAGTACAATTGTACTTTGATAATTCTAAGTTGATGGTCAAGGACCAAAGCAAACATCTATCAAAAATATCAGAATCCATGATTCACATTATGGTGTTCAGCAAGTATTATTCTGGACCTTAAATAGTTTTTTATATTTGTTTAAATGATGTGAATGCCACTGGCTAGGGCAACGTTTATTGTCTATCCTTAACTGTCCTTCAGAAAACGTCTTCTTGAACTCTGGTCCAGATGGAGTTTGGGCTGCTTTTCATGTGCATTGCAACTTGTAACAAGGCCAGGGTTCAGACTGCCATGGAATCATTTGGTCATAGCACAAGATCTCACAGTGCTTCAGTAACTCTGCCAGGTGACCACTTAACCTGCTGTTACAGCTATTATTTTTCCTTTATCTCTTGGCAGTTTAGAGCAGAGGGGATAGAAGCTAGGGCAGTTGCATGCTCCTCTTGTAGAATGTGAGAGGTAAGGGTCACCACTAGTGTCCCTGCTGACTTCACCTGCGAGAAGTACACCCAATTCCAGGTCCTCACAGACCTCAATAGGGAACTGGAGTTGGAGCTGGATGAAGCCGGATCATTCGGGAGGCTGAGGGGGTGATAGAAAGGAGTTATAGGGAGGTAGTCACACCCAAGTTACAGGATAAAGGTGGCTGCGTGACCACCAGGAGAGGGAAAGGGAATAGGCAGATAGTGCAGGGATCCCCTGTGGCTGTTCCCCTCAATAATAAGTATACTGCTCTGGATACTGTTGAAGGGGACAGTCTACCAGGGGAAAGCCATAGCAGCCAGGTCTCTGGCACTGAGCCTGGCTCTGTGGCTCAGAAGGGAAGGTGAGAGAATAGGAGAGTGATAATGATAGGAGATTCAATGGTTAGGGGAAACAGACAGGAGAATCTGTGTTTGCGAAAGAGACTCCCGGATGGTATGTTGCCTCCCGGGTGCCAGAGTCAGAGATGTCTCAGATCGCGTCTGCAGGATTCTTAAGGGGGAGGGTGAGTAGCCAGAAGTCATGGTACACATCAGTACCAATGACATAACTAGGAAAAGAAATGAGGACTTGAAAAGTGAATATAGGGAGTTAGGTTGGCAGCTAAAAGGCAAGACGAGCGGAGTAGTAATCTTAGGATTACTACCAGTGCCATAGGCTAGAAATAGAGAGCGAGTGCAGCTGAACACGTGGCTACAGAGATAGTGTAGGAGGGAGGGCTTCAGATATGTGTATCATATATGTGCTAGAGCTCTTTGGGAGGGTTTAAACTAGTTTGGCAGGGGGATGGGAACCAGAGCTACGAATCAGAGGATGGGGTAGCTGGTGCATAGGCAGATAAAGCATGCAGACAGTCTGTGAGGAAGGATAGACAGTTGATAGGGCAAAGTTGCAGCCAGTATGACAGGTTGAAGTGTGTCTATTTTAATGCAAGAAGTGTCAGGAATAAGGGTGATAAACTTAGAGCATGGATCAGTACTTGGAACTATGATGTTGTGGCCATTACGGAGACTTGGATATCACAGGGGCAGGAATAGTTGTTGGATGTTCCAGGGTTTAGATGTTTCAAAGGAAATAGGGAGGGAGGTAAAAGAGTAGGGGGAGTGGCATTGCTAATCAAGAATGGTATCACAGCTGCAGAAACGCAGGTTGTCGAGGAGGGTTTGTCTACAGAACCAGTATGGGTGGAAGTCAGAAACAGGAAAGGAGCAGTCTCTTTACTGGGAGTTCTCGATAGACCCCCGACTAGCAACAGAGACACTGAGGCACAGTTTGGGAGGCAGATTTTGGAAATTTGCGGAAATAATAGGGTTGTTGTCATGGGTGATTTCAACTTCCCTAATATCAACTGGAATCTCCTAAGTGCAAATAGTTTGGATGGAGCAGATTTTTTCAGGTGTGTCCAAGAAGGATTTATGACTCGGTATGTAGGTAGGCTGACTAGAGGGAAAGCCACATTGGATTTGGTGCTTGGCAACGAACCAGGCCATGTGTCAGATCACTCGGTGGGAGAGCATTTCGGTGATAGTGATCACAACTCCCTGATCTTTACTATTGTCATGGAGAGGGATAGGAGTAAACAGTATCGGAAAGTATTTAATTGGGGGAGGGGGAATTACAATGCTATTAGGCAGGAACTGCAGAACATAAATTGGGAACAGATGTTCTCAGGGAAATGCATGGCAGAAATGTGGAGGTTGTTTAGGGAGCAGTTGCTACAAGTACTGGATAGATTTGTCCCACTGAGGCAAGGAAAGGATGGTAAGGTGAGGGAAGCTTGGATGACAAGACATGTGAAACATCTAGTCAAGAGGAAGAAGGAAGCTAACTTAAGGTTGAAGAAGCAAGGATTGGACAGGGCTCTAGAGGGTTACAAGGTAGCCAGGAAGGAACTGAAGAATGGGCTTAGGGCAGCTAGAAGGGGGCATGAAAAAGCCTTGCCAGATAGGATTAAGAAAAACCCCAAAGCGTTCAATGCTTATGTGAGGAGCAAGACGATGGCCAGAGTGAGGGTAGGGTTGATTAGGTATTGTGGAGAGAACTTGTGCCTGGAGTCAGAGGAAGTAGGGGAGGTCCTTGATGAGTATTTTGCTTCAGTATTCACCAATGAGAGGGACCTTATAGTTTGTGAGGACAACGTGAAACAGGCTGATATGCTCGAACAGGTTGATGTTAGGAAGGAGGATGTGTTAGAAAAATTTTGAAAAACATGAGGATAGATAAATCCCCTGGGCCGAATGGGATTTTCCTAAGGTTACTGCGGGAAGCAAGGGAAGAGATTGCTGCGCCTTTGGCGATTACTTACTGAATGAGCCTACCATAGTGAACATTATCAAATGCCTAATAAAATCCATATACACCACATCCACCGCTCTACCTTCATCAATGTGTTTTGTCACATCGTCAAAGAATTCAATAAGGCTTGTGAGGCATGACCTGCCCCTCGCAAAGTCATGCTGACTATTTCTAATCAAACTATGCTTTTACAAATAATCATAAACACTATCTCTCAGAATCCTCTCCGATAGTTTGCCCACCACAGAAGTAAGACCGACTGGTCTGTAATTCCCCAGATTATCTCTGTTCCCTTTCTTGAACAAGGGAATAACATTTACCACCGTCCAGTCACCTGATACTACTCCCCACTGCTTCCTCACTGTCCACTGGAGTAGTGGCTCATTCAGAAAATAAGGAGGCATGGGATTCAGAGAAATTTGGCTGTCTGGATACGGAATTAGCCGTTCAACAGAAGGCAGAGGGTGGTAGTAGACAGAAAGTATTCAGCCTGGAGCTCGGTGACCAGTGGTGTCCCACAGGGATCTGTTCTGGGACCTCTGCTCTTTGTGATCTTTATAAATGAATTGGATGAGGATTTGGAAGGGTGGGTTAGTAAGTTTACTGATGACACGAAGGTTGGTAGAGTTGTGGATAGTGTGGAGGGCAGTTGTAGGTTGCAGCAGGACATTGACAGAATGCAGAGCTGGGCGAAGAAGTGGCAGATGGAAATCAACCTGGAAAAGTGTGAAGTGATTCATTTTGGAAGGTCGAATTTGAATGCAGAATACAGGGTTATTGGCAGGATTCTTGGCAGTGTGGAGGAACAGAGGGATCTTGGGGTTCACGTCCATAGATCCCTCAAAATTGCCACCCAAGTTGAAAGGGTTGTTAAGAAGGTATATGGTTTTTTGGCTTTCATTGGCAGGGGGATTGAGTTTAAGAGTCGCAAGGTTATTCTGCAGCTGTATAAACCCGTAGATCACATTTAGAATATTGTGTTCAGTTCTGGTCACCTCATTATAGGAAGGATGTGGAAGCTTTAGAGAGGGTGCAGAGGTGATTTACCAGGATACTGCCTGGAATGGAGGGTACATCTTATGAGGAAAGGTTGAGGGAGTTGGGCTTTTCTCATTGGAGCGAAGAAAGATGAGAGTTAACTTGATAGAGGTGTACAAGATGATGAGAGGCATAGATAGAGTGGATAGCCAGAGACATTTTCCCAGGGCAGAATGACTATCACAAGGGGGCATAATTTTAAGGTGATTGGAAGAAAGTATAGGTGAGATTTCAGAGGTTAGTTCTTTACACAGAGAGTGGTGGGTGCATGGAATGCATTGCCAGCGGTGGAAGTAGAGTCAGATACATTAGGGAGATTTAAGCGACTCTTGGATAGGTACATGGATGATAGTAAAATGAAAGGTATGCAGATTGGTTTTGATTTTAAAGTAGGATAATAGGTCGGCACAACATCATGGGCCAAAGGGCCTGTACTGTGCTGTACTGTTCTATGTTCAATGTTATGTACATGGCAAATGGTCTCACAGCATCTCATTAAGAATTAAACCAAAGTCACATGCCTCTGTCAGTCATCTTAACCTCATCAAAAATCCTGACACGGATTTCCCTGGTTGTCAAACTGCCAAGTAAAATCAATAACATCTCAGAACTAGAGGAGGTTTAGGGTGGTAATATTCTTTAATCTAATCTGTAAATTCTTGAAAGGTTTTATTGTCTGGTGCCTCCAGAAAAGTTAGGCTCCTACTTACCAAAAAAGCTGCAGGTCCATAAGCTGACGGGAGAATTGCTTGTTGCTTTTTGTCTGCCCCAAAGTCATTTGCCCACACATTGGGCATAGTCTTCAATGGCACAATTGAATGAGTCAGGCTTCCTAAATAATATGAATATGCCAGGGATGCTTAACTCAATTCAAAGATGACTGTCCTAAACAAATTTCTTCGCGAGTGTATTTTTTTCTCTCATCGCCACTGAAATAACTCCACAGAGACTGGTATCTCATCACCAAGTCACTGTTTATTTACACAAGCATAGTACTTGAAACTGGTCCAGCTGTCCGAGTGAACAGAACCTCTGACACACCCGTTTATATCTGTCAGCCAGGGCTCTCTGATTGGACTAGGTTAACAGCCCTAACCAGGGAACTCATATTCTATGGCATCAACCTGGCTGACCTTGTTACAATTACTACACAAACAAATATAGATTTTCATGAGATCAGAAATGGGCCTTATTCCTGGCAAATTACTGAAAGAAAAACTGGCTTTAAAGGGTCTAAGGCCTTTTGTTAATGGTTTCCTTATGACCCCTTTGGCTTTAGAATTCTGTGTTGCCGATCAAGCAGTCAGAGTGAAAAGAAGACACCCCAGAAGCTGTAGTCTCTCACAAAGTCCTTGATCATAGAAGACATTCTGCTAGCAGTGTTTCTAAATATGAGTATTTCTGTCTGCCTGGTAAAATCTGAAGTAGTGGACTGTGACCAATCATCAACCACTTGAATCCAAGTAAATTGGAATCAGAACTGCACATTTATCATCAATGTACAACTGTCAGCAATTCAGCTTCATTGACAGGAAATTTCAGCAGATGTGAGAAGTTTTTGTGTTTTGCCCTTTGTTTCCAAACTTTAGCTTTTAGGTGTTGCTTTTCTCTTTCGCCTTTTTTTTCAGAAATCTATCTTCTCTGCAGAGACTGGTCATATTTGAGATGTGTGAATGTAACTGTGTGTGTGGGATTAAGAAGATATAATTTTAATACCAGGTTATGTCTTAAGTGTTAACCAGAATTTGCAACTTAAACAATCTGGTTCGTCAAATAATGAACTATAGGTATTTCCGCTATAACGTGTATTTTTGTTACCGCGAATTGGCTTTAATGCGATTGATGAATAGTGGATGCTGTTTGGATAATGCAAATTTTCTACTGTACAGAAAAGCGATCCTCCTATAATGTGATTTTCTGTGGCGATTTTCTGTAGTATGAGGCCACACATGAATGTTACTAACAAGTAATCAGAGAAATACCTGTACTGGGACAGTTAGATGTTATATTTTGTACTGAGAAGAAGGACAGCAGGAAGATTTAGTAAGGTTGCTTGTGGAGTTTAAGAAAATCTGTAGAGACAAACCAGAAGGTACAACCTTAGCAAGCAATGCCGTGAATGTGAAGGAATCAGTACCAATAAAAAAAAACCCTTGTCATTTAAACCTGGAAATACACAAGTTCAAGTGTAAACAGAAGTTCAATACATGTAAGAAAATTACTTCATTGAATTTAATTGAACGTACATTTGATTGAAGCAGTTGGAGTTCCCAAATGGTATTTGCTCAAGCTGGAGAAGGTTCAGAAGAGATTTATCAGGATGTTGTTGGGTATGGAAGGTTTAAGTTATAAAGAAAGGCTGGATAGGCTGGAGTGTACCAGGTTGACAGGTGACCTTATAGAAGTTTATAAAATAATGAGGGGTATAGACAGAGTTTATGGTAGTTGTCTTTTCCCTAGGGTGGGGGATTTCAAGACTAGAGGACAGATTTTTAAGGTGAGAGGAAAGAGATTTAAAAAAGACATTGGGGCAAATGTTTTACGCAGAGGGTGGTTTGTGTGTGGAATGAACTTCCAGAGAAGTGGCAGATCGATATACAATTACAACATTTAAAAGACATTTGGATAAGTACATAAATGGGAAAGATTTGAAGGTAAATGGGCCAGGAGCAGGCAGGTGGGACTAGTTTATTTTGGGATTATGGTAAGCATGGACTAGTTAGACTGAAGGGTCTGTTTTCATCCTGTATGACTCTATGACTCTGTGATGAGTTGACCGTATCTTGCAAAAATTTTAAAAAGTAAATACAGTGACAAAAACAGTTTTGTACCCAATTCCTCATTTGGAGGATAGGGTTGGCAGTGCATTTCATTTCTTACTAAGATTTACTTCTTAAAAAGGATATTGTAAGTACTGTTACAGAGTCATGCAGCATGGAAACAGTCCCTTCGGTCCAACCAGTCCATGCCAACCATAATCCAAACTAAACTAGCCTCACCTGCCTGCACTTGCCCCATATCCCTTCAAATATTTCTTATTCATGTCCTTGTCCAAATGTCTATAAATGTTGTATCCGTACTTGCATCCACCGCTTCCTCTGGAAGCTCATTCCACACACGAACCACTCCCGATGTAAAAAGTTGTCCCTCATGTATTTTTTTAAATCTTTCTCCTCTCACCTTAAAAATATGCCCCCTAGTCTTGAAACCCCCCCACCCTAGGGAAAAGCCACCTGCCATTCACCTTATCTGTTCCCCTCAGGATTTTATAAACCTCTATAAGGTCATCCCTCAACCTCCTAAGATCCACTGTAAAAAGTTTCAGCCCATCTAGCCTCTCCTTATAACTCAAATCCTCCATTTCCAGCAACATTTTGGTAAATCTTTACAGAACTCGCTTAATAATATCCTTCCTATAACAGGGTGACCAGAGCAGGACACAGTATGCCAAAAGAGGCCTCACCAGTGTCCTGTACAAACTCGACATAACGTCCTAACTCCTACACTGAAAGGTCTGAGCAATGAAGGCAAGCATGCTAAACGCCTCCATAATCATCCTGTCTATATGTGACACAAACTTCAAAGAATTTTGTACCTGAACCCCTAGGTCTCTCTGTTGTATAACACTATTCAAGGCCATATTTTTAATTGTATAAGTCCTACCCCTGTTTGTTTTACCAAAATACAATACCTTGCATTTATCCAAATTAAACTCCATTTGCCCACTCTTCAGCCCATTGACCCAAGTGATCAAAGATCCCTTTCTAATCTTAGATAACCTTCTTCACTGTCCACTCTACCAACAATTTTGGTGTTACCAACAATTTTGCAAACCTACTAACCATGCCTTCTATATTTGTATCTAAATCATTTATATAAATGACAACCAATGTAGACCTAGCACCAATCCCTGTGGAGCAACATGGGTAACAGGTCACCAGTCTTACAAACAACCCTCTACCATTACTCTCTGTCTCCTGCCGTTGAGCCAATTTTGCATCCAATTGGCAGGCTCATCCTGAATCTTATATGATCCCACTTTACTAATTAGTCTACAGTGCAGAACCTTGACAAAGGCTTTACTAAAGTCCAAGTAGACAATATCAACTGCTCTGGCTTTATCAAATTTCTTGGTTATTTCCTCAAAAAGCACAGTCAAGTTTGTGAGGCATAATTTCCGTCGCACAAAACCATGCTGATTATCCATAATCATTCCAGATTAATTTATCTGGTCAGCATGGACATGTTGCAGCAAAGGGTCTGTTTCTATGCTTTGTATCTCTCTAAATGTATACAAAACCTATCTTTCAGAATCACCTCCAACAACTTACCCACCACCTAAGTCAGACTCACAGGTTTATAGTTCCCAGGCTTCTCCTTACATCCCATCTTAAACAAAAGCACAACATTAGCCACTCTCCAGTCATCTGGTACTTTACCCATAGTTATAAGTGATGCAAATATTTCTGCAAGAGGCCCACAATTTCCTCCCTAACTTCCCACAACATCCTGGGTACACCAGATCGGGTCTCAAAGAAATATCCACCTTTATATTTTCTAAGACCTCCAGCACTTCCTCTTCTGTAATGTGAATTTTTTTCAAAACAGCAATATTTATTTCCTCGAAATCTCTAGCCTCGATTTCTTTCTCCAAAAAAAGCTGATAGGATGTATTTGTTTAAAGCTCTCCCATCTCCTAAGGTTCAACACAAAGATGACATCTTTGATCTTTAAGGAGCCCTGCTGTGTCTGTTGCTGTCATGATCTTAATGTACTTGTAGCATCTCTTTGGATTATTCTTAACCTTATTTGCCAAGATTGACACCAAAAGCTAAGGAAATATCAGTGTTTGGCACAGTAAATGGGTAAGAATGCTTCAGTACATTCCTCAGACTTATGAATCGAGTTGTAGCTAGCATACCTAATTGTGTGGTTTACTTGGACGATGTTTTAATATAAAACAACACTTGGTAAGAACATGTAACGCATTTGGAAGCCCTCTTTAAACAGTTACATTTAACCAACTTAGTAATGAATGTCGCCAAGGGTGGATTCACAAAAGTGTGGGCAACTTAACTGGGACAATTTGTAATGGCAAGGGAAAGTGTTCCCAAGGACAGTGAAAGTAAAGACTTTGATAGGATTTCCTGTTTCTAAAACTAAATGAGAAATCATGAGATTTTTGGGAATGTGTTTTTATTGAAGGTTTGCCCTACACTTCAGCATGATAATTGTTCACCTAACAGATTTATTGCAAAACCCGGCAACGGTAATGTAGTCAAAAGAGAGATGAGTGGCTTTTTGAGGGGTTCATGGCGGTCCAAAGAATGCTTGCCATCTCCAATTTCACCAAAACCTTTTAGAGTGTTGATTGATGCCAATAACTTGTGGATAGATGCCACCTTAATGTCAGATAATGACTTGAGTAGAGACTCCTGTAGGGTAATTTTGTAAGAAGTTAAATCAACACCTAATATAAACCAACAGATGTACAGATGCTATAAATCAGAGACAAGAATAGAAATTTCTGGAAAAGCTCAGCAGGCCTGGCAGCATCTGTGGAGAGAAATCAGAGTTCTGAGGAAGGATCACTTGACTCAAAACGTTAACTCTGATTTCTTTTTCAGCAATTTCTATTTTTGTCTCTAAAGAAAATCCCTCCAGTAGAAAAGGATTATTGGTTCTTAAACATTACAAAGTTGAAGTTGAACTTTTGGAGAAATGATTAAATATCATTATGCTAGGCTGTTACGGTGATGTTTGCTATTTCAATATTATAACTTAAAGAGTGTTCAAATTATTTGAAAGGAATATATCTTTGAGGATGCACTATCAAGAATACAATGAAAATGGAATTGTTTAGAAAGTAAGAAGATGACAAGAAATGATATACATTTAATATTGTTGAATGAATGAAAATCTGAAATTTTTCTGTGATATGTTTCATTGTAATGCAACGCATTTGGAAATGTTGTTTTCTCAAGGGTGCAGGCATGTTGAGAATAACTATCCATGTTTAAGGACAATTCAGGGCAACAAGAAGAGATGGTATTATTTGGACAATTGCTGGATTGAAAAGGATCATCTGATTTGTTCAGTAGTATAAGGTTGTGATCCTCTTGGTAACTAATGAAGTTAAATATGTGCTGTAAGCCACTGGCTTTTTTTTACTGGAATCAAGTGATCTTAGAGCATATAAGCATACCTTTCATGGAGATAAGAAATAGGGTTTTTTGCCGCACGATGGAATGCAAGGATTGAAGTTCTTAACTAACGTGGTTTGTTTAATACTTTGCTCCCCAAATCATTCTTCTAAGCTTTATTTTGGCCACTTTCATTACTTATCATTGCAGATTTTCCCACTTAGGCTCAGCCATTTAGTAGGTGGCTGCTGACAGTTTTCTTTTATTAATGTTTGATAAATTCATCTTGATTTTTCAAGGTACTTCAGAGTGGTCTTATAAAATGGAAGACAAAGTCAAAGATCTTGTTGCGAGAGGATTTTATAGAGACAAGATATGGATTCAGTGTGAGAATGAAAAATGCTTGAAGTGGAGACTTCTAAAGAATAATGATGCAGCACTTGTGGATTCAAGCAAGCCTTGGTACTGTCACATTAACAGTGACTCTTGGTTTAATTGTTGTTCTGTACCTGAAGAGAGATACCCTGAGGAATCTGTATTCCACAAGTGTGGACAGAGGTTTGTCTACTCGCAACTTCCTTTGGGAAGCCTGGTTTTAGCAAAAGTGTCGGGATGGCCCAGGTAAGATATAACCTTACAGTAAGAAATATTTTATTAAAGTTGCATTTATATGCACAGTGCATCTGATTACAATGCGTTAATGATATCAAGTATGTTTCCTATAATGCTCAAATAAAAGCAAAATACTGTGGATACGGGAAATCTAACTAAAATCATAAAATGCTGGAGAAACTCAGCAGGCTTGACAGCATTTGTGGAGAGAGAAACATGGTTAGTGTTCTGAGTTTGTTATGACTTCTTGAACCGAATTTTTCCAGCACTTTGTTTTAATTCCATTAATGTTGATTTGATAACAATACAGCTAACTAGGTACTGAAAATCTGGCGTAGATGGCAATGCAATATGATAAACTTCACAGTGATTGTAAAATTAATGAGAAATGAATGTGTGAGAGAGCTGCATTCAACTGTGTGAAGGTACTTGTCATCATATTGTTTGCAATTCTGTGTAATTTTCAAAGAAATGCATGTTTTTCACTGATACCAGAAGAGTAGAGGTTCCAATTTGAAACAGAAAATGAATTCAGCATTTAATTGACACACATATATAAGTGCACCATGAAGCATCAATAAATCTTTCGTTGATTAATGAAATGTTGAAGTTTGGATGTGGGGGATGTGAGTGCAGTTGAACCGTATTGTAATTTCTTAGATCTATCCCAATGTGTTAGTTCTGTTGTTAAACGAAAAGTGTTGCATTTTTTCACAAATACCAATAATTCAAAATCTGATCCATCGATGAGCTGTGAGATGTAAAAGTAGGATATTGATTACTCAGTGGTTAAGCTCTTTTACCTTCAGAAGAAGTGAAAAACACTTGATAATGATTTGACAGTTTGGGAGGCACACTGCCCAATGGAAATTTTGACCTCAAACAGAACACAGGTATTCCTGTAGTAGCTTTATTTGAAAGCAAAACATATAGTCAGTGGAATTTTTTACTTTATACTCAAGCTGACATTTTTTTTTGCACAGTTATCCTTTTGAAGAATTTCACTCTCCTAATAAGTGCCAGCTATTGATAGAATCATAGAATCGCTACAGTGTGGAAACAGGCCATTTGGCCTAACAAGTCCACACTGCCCCTCTGAAGAGCATCCCAGCCAGACCCATTCCCCTACCCACTATTATTCAGAATTTTAGAAGAAGCATTGAGCTATGAGGAATTCAATTACAAAGCACACAAAATAAATTGGCAGAAGTAACAATTAAGAACTAGTGCTAGATTAAAGAAATCCAAAACGAATGTCTGAGGTGGAGGTAGCGATCATTGTTTTTAGGGTATACTAATATTATTTTGCACTAAAATCAAACCGCATTTATCTATTGCATTTTGCAACCTCTGGTCATTCCAAAGAATTTTACATGAAGACATTTTGAAATGAATTCATTCTTATAATGTAGGAAATGCAGCAGCCAATTTGCATACACAAGGCTTATGTAATTAACAATTTAATAATGGCTAGATAATCTGCAGCCTTTGATTATGTGTGGCATTGAGGAGCCCCAGCAAAACTGAAGGCAATGAGACCGAAGGGGAAATCTCTCCACAGGTTAAAGTCATACCTAGCACAAGGGAAGATGTTGAGGCTGTTGTCAATCATCTCAGGCATAGGGCATCACCACAGGAGTTCTTCAGGATAGTGCTTTAGGGTAAACTATGTTTAAGTAATTCATCAATGACCTTCCTTCTGTCATAAGGGCAGAGGTGGGGATGTTTGTTGATGATTGCAGTGTTCAGCATCATTTGTGACTTTTCAAATACTGAAGCATTCCATGTCAAATATTCAAGCTTGAACTGATTGGTGACAATTAGCATTCATGTCACACAATTGCTAGCAGTCACCATCTCCAAAAGGAGGGAATCCAGTGATCATTAGTTGACATTTCTTTATTGTCACCGAGTTCAAAATCATGAAACTCCCTTTCTAATTACACTATGGGTGTACCCACACTTCAAAAATTGCAGAAGTTCAAGAAAACAGCCAACCACCACCTCTTCAAGGGCAATTAGGGATGGACATTAAAACTGTCCTAGTCAATAATGCCCACATCCCATGAACAAATGAAAAGAAAGTGGAAGTAGCAATATTGATAAAAGATACAATCACAGCAGTGGAAAATGGGATGTCAACAAGAGTTTTCAAATCATTGAAGTGCTATATGTTGAAACTCTGGCGTAGAAATTTATTTGCACAGCCCGTGCAAAAATGATGGCTCCAGAGGCTGACTTCTGCTTCCCCAAGACATGATGTGCCACTGCATGTGAAGTATTACTAAACGTGGTAAGTGCTCATAGTGCGTCCCCTCCTGAAGCCGAAGATCTTGAATTGATCAAATCCTGATGTCACACAGCCAGATTGCAGGTCGAGGCCACAACTTTGTGCATCTCTGTGAAAAAAAAAATCAGGTGTTCTGAAATAGGATGGGACCTCAACTTGTGTTAATTAATGAGACTTTATACAAGTTGCTGGTGTGGTATTTTGAGACTAACTTGATTTAGCCACAGTTATTGGAAATAGTATGCTGCAAAAAAATGAGCGGCAGGTCAGGAGATTAGAATGTATATAAAAAACAGCAAAAAATGACTGAAAAAATAAAGGAGACAGAAATTAGAGTATGAGAATATGAGCTAGAAATATAAAAAACAATACAAGTTTTCACAGGTTTACCATCTTCTGAGTGAAAGGATTTCTTCTCATGTCAATCCGAAATAGCCTTTTGCAATTCTAAGAGTGACCCATTGTTCTAGACATGCCCCATCCAGGAGAAACATCATCCCTGTATTCAGTCTGTTAAGCTTTGTCAAAATTTTATATTTTTCAATGAGATACTATTTCATTCTTCTGAATTCCAATGAATTTTATTTGACTAAATCTTGTCTCACACGACCATCCCAGAAATTAGTCTGGTGAATCTTTGTACTCTCTCTAAGGCAAATATATCCCTTCTCAAGTAGGGGACCAAATCTGCGTACAGTACTTGCGATGTGGCCTCATCAAGCCTCATTACAACTGCAGTAAGACTTCTTTGCTGCTGTACTCAAATCTTCTTGTAATGGAAGCCAACATACCTTCCTAACTGTTTGCTGCAGGTGCGTGCTTACTTTTATTTACTGGTGTATAAGGATGACCAGTTTCCTTTGTACATCAACATTTCCCAATCTATCACTACTTAAATAATACTCTGCCATTACATTTTTCATGCCAAAGTGGATAACTTCATACTTCATTAATATGTAACTGTTACCTATTTGTCCGCTCACTCAAGTTGTCAAAATCATCTTGAAGGCTCTTTACATCCTCCTCGCCACTTACAATCCCACCTAGTTTTGTGTCAGCAACAAACTAGAAAATATTTGAAATTTGTCAACTCCAAAATAACCCATTTATTCCTTTTTTATTTCCTGTCTGCCAACCAATTCTCAATCCTGGCCAATTTATTACCTGAGTACTAAGCCTGGAAATGTTACTCTGGTTTGTCTCTGATGCAACACAGTGATCAGCCAGTGCAACTTAACTGATCACCGCAAGTGACCCTCCTAATAACAGAGCCCAACACAACCCTATTCCACCACCATCCCTTTGATCCACGACCCTCTCCAGCCTCACCTTGCTGTCCACTGACCCAACACTGTCCCCCAACTTGACCCGATTACCATCAAATCTGATTTGACCAACTAGTGACCCGATTCGACACTCCCTGTGAGCCAACTACATAGTCATATAACTCACACAGTCACACATGAATTCACTTGCACACCCAACCACTCACTAGCTGACCCACTGGGTGGAGACAGAGAATGGACTGCTTGTGCCTCATGGGACATTTGAAAAATAATCAAGTCTGTAACACTCCAACAAGAAAATATGATGTGGTAGCAGTTGAAACCAGCAAAGAATAACTAAAAAGCAGCAAGCATTTAAGAAAGGCTACAAAAGTTGCAAACCACAGAATTACTTCGACGGCAGATCCAAGTGGAAGAAAGAAAATATTTTGAACTTGCTCAGGAGCAGAATCAGTGCTCCAAAATGGAAAACAACAGCAGAGCTTCAAACAGGTATAATTCCAGGGTTTCACAGGAACAGGGAATCATCGCTACCTCTTCCAGGACCGATCTTGAAGGCCAAAGGCCCACAAATGGCGCAACTGGAAGGAACATTTTTTCAGGTATTGAACCGCCTCTTTGTTAAACCAGAAAGGACAAGAAAGATCAGGTCAGTACTCTTTTCTATGAAATTGGCATTTCATAGTAAATTCAAGATGATGAGTTGACCAGAAAAGGGGTTGATAACACTTCACCTTCATGTAAGGAAGTTCTGCAAGGCTTTGATGCATATTTAGCATCCATAGAACTTGATCATTGGATAAGCTAAATTTAACAATTGGAGGTAGGGACTAGGGAAGTCTATTGATGTCTTTATCAACAACCTATACGGATTAACAGGATAGTGTACAATTGGCAATCTATATATGATGAATGAATATCGAACCACTTGTTCATCAGGATGATGAATGAGGCATTATCTGATTTATTGCAATCTAAAGAGGATTTGAAACTTGTGAAGGTAGGACAGTTTGCAAGGCAGATCAAGGTCTAAAAACAATATTGGGTGATAGAATGTGGCAAATCCAAGCGTCCATGGAAGAAGCCAAGTAAGCATGTGCAATTTATAGGTCCAAGAGCAGAAAACACGCTGAAGCAAAAACTTACAAAAAATAGTGAAGTATGCCACTTGCTATTTTGAAATACTTTAGATAGAGTGGGAACAAGCCACATAAGTGAGATGACTCCCCAGCAAATGCAACTGAATGCTATAATTGTCACAAATTTGATAATTTTAAAATATGCAGACATTCGAAAACTGCAAAATGTGAAGGTTAAAAGCAAAAATTTTAATCACAATTAGATCCAAGAAACAGAAGATTCATAGCCACAGACAGTGGTTCCTAAAAGAGATCAAATGATCCAGACAGTAAATACTGATTACTCAATCTTGATACAGCGGGACATTCCACTGAGTTTAAATCTGATACTGGAGAAGACATTTGTATACTGTGTGACAAGTTAAAATGGCTCACAACAGATCACGTTAACCTTCTTCAATCAAACTGCAAGTTCCAGACAATTTGAAAGTAAGAGGTCATCACGACAAGATAAAAAAAAGCAGAGAAGTATTTGAACCATTTTATATTTTACGGAATCAAGAATCTTCACTTTTCAGCAGAAAATGATGATTGAAATCGATCTACAAGGTAGTTATAAAGTTGCTGAAGAAGAAAGCAATAAAAATTTAAAGAAGAATTTCCTAAATTATTGTCAAGACTAGGTAAATTAAAGAAAACAATGATACCATACTATAGTAAGACAAATGCAAAACTAATTTTTCATTTTCCTCCAAGAAAGGTAACAAAACCACTAATGGACAAAGTGAAGGCAGAAATGTAAAGAATGCAATGATAGGATAATTTCACCTATTACAGTACCTGCTAAATGCTGCTCAGGGTATGGTCACTGTTCCTCATTCAAATGGGGATATTGGGATGTTTGTGGACTCAGCTCAACAAAGTAATACAATGTGAATGAAATCCATCCACTGTCATGCGTTGATGATAGACTAGCTAAATTTATGAAGAGTAAAATGTTCACAATATTAGCCATGAACAATGATTTTAGTAAGTACCTTTAGTTCAATAAATTTGGACTTTATAGCAGAAATAGAAGCAAATGCATTTTGTGTGTAGCAAAACACTTACAAGCATCATTGAAAAAATTAGAAGATATTAGAGAACCTCAAAATGGAAACGAAGGATGTGTCCTGATTGGAAGTCTGTCTGCGTGGTCAGCATACAACGCTAACAGCTCTATCAAAAAAAACATTGAGCAACAGAAATTTGATTTGATTTGCTTTATTTGAAATTGTCACTTGAACCGAGATGCAGTCAAAAGTGTGTAATGTCGTCATACTCTGGTGCCGTCATGGATTACAGAATAAATTACTGAATAAATTGTATAAGTTGTAAAATACTATAAGACCATAAGACATAGGAGTGGAAGTAAGGCCAGTTGGCCCATCGAGTCCACTCCGCCATTTAATCATGGCTGATGGGCATTTCAACTCCACTTACCCGTACTCTCCCCGTAGCCCTTGATTCCTTGCGAGATCAAGAATTTATCAATCTCTGCCTTTAAGACATTCAACGTCCCGGCCTCCACTGCGCTCCGTGGCAATGAATTCCACAGGCCCACCACTCTCTGGCTGAAGAAATGTCTCCTTATTTCCGTTCTAAATTGACCCCCTCTAATTCTAAGGCTGTGCCCACGGGTCCTAGTCTCCCCACCTAACGGAAACAACTTCCCAGCGTCCACCCTTTCTAAGCCATGCATTATCTTGTAAGTTTCTATTAGATCTCCCCTCAACCTTCTAAACTCTAATGAACACAATCCCAGGATCCTCAGCCGTTCATCGTATGTTAGGCCTACCATTCCAGGGCTCATCCGTGTGAATCTCCGCTGGACACGCTCCAGTGCCAGTATGTCCTTCCTGAGATGTGGGGCCCAAAATTGGACACGGTATTCTAAGTGGGGCCTAACTAGAGCTTTATAAAGTCTCAGAAGCACACCGCTGCTTTTATATTCCAACCGTCTTGAGATAAATGACAACATTACATTCGCTTTCTTAATCACGGACTCAACCTGCAAGTTAACCTTTAGAGAATCCTGGACTAGCACTCCAAGATCCCTTTGTACTTCGGCTTTATGAATTTTCTCACCGTTCAGAAGATAGTCCATGCCTGTATTCGTTTTTCCAAAGTGCAAGACCTCGCATTTGCTCACGTTGAATTTCATCAGCCATTTCCTGGACCACCCTCCTAAACTGTCTAAATCATTCTGTAGCCTCCCCACCTCCTCCGTACTACCTGCCTGTCCACCTAACTTCGTATCATCGGCAAACTTCGCCAGAATGCCCCCAGTCCCTTCATCCAGATCATTAATATATAAAGTGAACAGCTGCAGCCCCAACACTGAACCTTGCGGGACACCACTTGTCACCGGTTGCCATTCCGAAAAAGAGCCTTTTATCCCAACTCTCTGCCTTCTGTCAGACAGCCAATCCTCAATCCATGCCAGTAACTCACCTCGAACACCATGGGCCCTCACCTTACTCAGCAGCCTCCCGTGAGGCACCTTATCAAAGGCCTTTTGGAAGTCTAGATAGATAACATCCACTGGGTTTCCCTGGTCTAACCTACTTGTTACCTCTTCAAAGAATTCTAACAGGTTTGTCAGACACGACCTCCCCTTACTAAATCCATGCTGACTTGTTCTAATCCGACCCTGCACTTCCAAGAATTTAGAAATCTCATCCTTAGCGATGGATTCTAGAATTTTACCAACAACTGAGGTTAGGCTAATCGGCCTATAATTTTCCATCATTTGTCTTGATCATTTCTTAAACAAGGGGGTTACAACAGCGATTTTCCAATCATCTGGGACTTCCCCTGACTCCAGTGACTTTTGAAAGATCACAACCAACACCTCCACTATTTCCTCAGCCACCTCCCTCAGAACTCTGGGATGTAGCCCATCGGGGCCAGGAGATTTCTCAATTTTTAGACCTTTTAGCTTTTCTAGCACTTTCTCTTTTGTAATGCCTACCATACTCCGCTCTGCCCCCTGACTCTCCTTAATTGTTGCGATATTACTCATGTCTTCCACTGTGAAGACTGACGCAAAATACTTAAGTTCTTCAGCTATTTCCTTATCTCCCATCACTAGCCTTCCAGCATCAATGTGGAGTGGTCCAATGTCTACTTTTGCCTCTCGTTTGTTTCTTATGTATTGAAAGAAACTTTTACTATCATTTCTAATATTACTGGCTAGCCTACCTTCATATTTGATCCTTTCCTTCCTTATTTCTCTCTTTGTTATCCTCTGTTTGTTCTTGTACCCTTCCCAATCTTCTGATTTCCCAGTGCTCTTGGCCACTATATAGGCTGTCTCTTTTTCTTTGATACATTTCCTGACTTCCTTTGTCAGCCATGGCTGTCTAATCCTCCCCCGGATAATCTTTCTTTTCGTTGGGATGAACCTCTGTATGGTGTCCTCAATTACACCCAGAAACTCCTGCCATTGTTGCTCTACTGGCTTCCCCTCTAGGCTCTGCTTCCAGTCGATTTTCGTCAGTTCCTCTCTCATGCCCCTGTAATTATCTTTATTTAACTGTGACACCATTACATCCGATTTTGCCTTCTCTCTTTCAAACCGCAGACTGAACTCTACCATATTATGATCGCTGCCTCCTAAGTGTTCCCTTACTTTAAGGTCTTTTATAAAGTCTGGCTCATTACATAGCACTAAGTCCAGAATGGCCTGCTCCCTTGTGGGCTCCATCACAAGCTGTTCCAAAAAGCCATCCTGTAAGCATTCCATGAATTCCCTTCCTTTGGATCCACCGGCAATATTATTCACACAGCCCACCTGCACATTGAAGACCCCATGATCACCGTGACCTTGCCTTTCTGACATGCCCTTTCTATTTCCGGGTGCATCTTGCACCCCTGGTCCTGACCACTGTTAGGAAGTCTGTACATAACTCCCATTATGGTTTTTTTGCCTTTGTGGTTCCTCAACTCCACCCACACAGACTCCACATCATCTGACCCTATGTCATTCAGTGCTATTGATTTAATTTCATTCTTAACCAACAAGGCAACCCCACCCCCTCTGCCCACCTCCTTGTCTTTTCAGTAAGTTGTAAATCCTTGGATGTTTAACTGCCAGTCCTGAAACCCCTGCAACCACATCTCTGTGATGCCCACCACATCATAATCATTCAAGATGATTTTTGCCGTTAATTCATCTACTTTGTTACGAATACTACGAGCATTTAGGTAAAGTGCCCTAATGCTAAGGTAAAGTGCCTTAATGCTAATACTGAATAAGTTGATATTAAATTGATGTCACTGAAACTGAAACAGCTTCAAAAGTTCATCTCTCCCTCTCTGTATTCTTTAACCTCTCTACTCATCTAGTCACCGCCATCCCAACATCGTCCCTGGGGTCCTGGCAATGTGCTTCATTCCTGCCGCCACCGGCACTATGCCACCACTTCCAAGCTGGAGACAGTCATGCTGCACCAATCCTGCGCTTCCTCCAACTCTGGACCTCAACTGACAGGTCCTGGCTCTGAGTTGACCGACGAGGTCCTGGCTCGTTTTCCAACGCCATCACTAAAGATGCAGCGGGGATGGAGATAGGCAGGGCCTCCCGTGGGAGGACATCAGGAGGAGGCCGCAGGGCACCTAAAACCAGAAAAAAAGTAAGCGAGCTACCAAGCTGGAAAGACAACAGTGAAGCTGTGTGAATGAGACAAACCTGCAGTGTGAGCCCATGAGTGGCTGAGCCCTGCAGTAAGGAGCCAAACACTGCTATCCCCACCACCGCCATCTTGAAACTTATCTCATGATTATTGATGATTAGCTGTTCTTAATGAAAGATTGTATTCAGCACTTACAATTGCACTCAGAACTAGTATTTTTTTAAAGATTACATCAAGGTCACCTTGGAATATCAAAATGTTAAGCAAAAACCCAATTGTCAATTTGATGGCCAGGGATTACACTTTCTATTGAAGACATGATTTCCAACTGTCACATCTGTGCTATCAGTCATCAAGAACAGCAAGAATCTTGACCGTTGCTCTCATTTCCAACAAGGTCTTGGGATGGGTTAGGAATGTTAGGAAAGCAAAAATGTGTCATTATCATCAACTGTTACTGAAGGTGAATTGAGGTAGATCATTTGCACAGAATCACAACGGATGCAGTGATAAAATTATTAAAACAAATCTATTCAATTCAGTTCATTTCATTGAGTTCCCAACATGTTTGAATCTGATAATGAACCATAATTTACAAATAAGAAATTTAGAGAATTTGCCAAAGAATATATATTCATATATCAATGTTTGCTGACACTTCCAATCTGATGATGGTTGCTCACTGTGCAAGCTCTCTGCTGATTATTTCCGAATGTGGTGTGCAATTTGAAGCATTTTTTTTTCAAGTTTAAATAATGATCCTACTTTGTTTAAAACTTTATTTTTATTAACCGATATACTCCTTCTTCAAATTATTTACTTACTCGGTGTTTGTTAGGTGTTTACAACTCTTCATTGAAGTACATTTATTAGAGATCCCTATCATGCACATGCTGTTGGGTGGCAATAAATCCAGCCAAAATTACACCCGTTGTACTGGCAACATATTGCATGATTAGATTTCCTCACATTTTCTAAATCGAAGAGAGAAACCGACTAGGAACTTCAATCACTGCCATTGAATTCAGAAATTATAAATTCTTCAGTAATAGGAAAGAATATTGATCCAAGGTGAATAATAGGCAGGAACTTGAGAAAATAGAACAGCTGAGAATGTATTTGGTGGAAACCTGACAAGATATTCAGAGGATAAATCTGAGAGCCTTAGTTTCCATGAATAGAATATCAATTAAAAAATGGATGTACTATTCTGCCATTGAAGAAGAGTGGAGACCCACTGAAAACCAACCAAGTATCTAAGAAATGCACACTTAAATTGAAAGAAGGGAGAGTGCAACAAGCTGTCAACCTCAGAAACAAATCCATTTCTAATCGAAGAGTTATAAAACAGCCTTACAGACTAATCCGTAATGTTCAAGACTTTGGGAGGAGGTGGTAGAAACGTAGATGACAGGAACAAAGTCTCAGGGAATGATATGGAGTAATGGGGTAATGGCATGCATTTAAGAGACTATAACAATGGTATAAGGTCACATGACTGGGTGAAGATCTGGAGAAAACTTTCATGGAGGAGACACTTGAAGCTTGTGTAGACTCAAAACAGTGGATTTGGAAATCCTGTTTATAAATAGTTCTTGTTAAAATAAATCAGGCTACTGTAGTAGAGTCATTTGAAAGACAATCAGGCTTCTATTATCTCAAAAGATTTTCAAATAACTCTCACTAGATTTGCTCTTGAAAAGGTGTACTGACCAATCTCTGCTACAGACCAGGTCAGATGCCCTGGCTCAAGAAGCACAAAGAGACCCAGGCATAGAAATGTTCACTGCTGACTGGAAGATTTGGACCCTCATACAGCAGAACAGTTAATGATACAAGCGAGAATTAACTATTAACTTTGTACATTCACTCACTGAATGTTAAATACTGACAGATCACCAGGCCTGATAATCTACATCCCAGAATACTAGAGGAAATGGCCTTGGAAATATTCGATGCCTTGTGGTCATCTTCCAAAATGCTGTATATTCTGGAGCAGTCCATACAGACTGGAAGGTGAAAAATGTAACCCTACTATTTAAAAAAAAAGGGGAGAGAGAAAAACAGATTTACAGACCAGTTAGCCTAACATCAGTAGTGGGTAAGATGCCCGAGTCTATCATTAAAGATATGATAACAGAACATTTGAAAAACATTGACAGATTGCACAAAGTTAGCATGGGTTTATGAAAGGTAAATCATGCTTGACAAATATACTGGAATATTTTGAATGTGTAACTAGTAGAACATGAGGGAGAACCATTGTATGTGGTGTATTTGAATTTTCAGAAGGTTTTCATTTAAGTCCTGTGAGTGTAATATAATGGCATGGATTGAGAATTGTTTGACACACAGGAAATAAAGTGGAAATAAATTGGTCTTTTTCCAGGTGGCTGGCAGTGACTAGTGGGGTATAGCAAAGATCAGTGCTGGGGCCCAGATATTCATATTTATAAATTATCTGCTTGAGGGAACCAGGTGCACATTTCCAAGTTTTTTGCTGACACAAAATTGATCAGGATTGTGAGGTGGATGAAAGGAGGCCTCTATGCGACTGGGTGTGGCATCAAGGAGTCTTGGCAAAATTGGAAACAGTGGGAACCTGGGAGCAAACTCTCTGGTGGTTAGAGTTATACCTGACACATAGGAAGTTGGTCGTGATTGCTGGAGGTCAGTCATCTCAACTCTAGGACATCTCTGCAGGAGTTCCTCAGGGTAGTGTCCTAGGCCCAACCATCTTCAGATGCTTCACGAAAGACCTTCCCTCCATTATAAGATGGGGATGTTCACCAATGATTGCACAATCTTCTGCACCATTCATGACTCCTCAGACATGAAGCAGTCCATGTCCAAATGCAATAAGATCTGGACTATGTCTAGGTTTGGACTGACAAGTGGCAAGTAACATTTGCGCCACACAAACGCCTGGCAATGACCATCACCAATAAGAGACAATCTAATCACCACTCCTTGGCATTCAATTGTGTTACTGTCAGTGAATCCACCACTGTCAACATCCTGGGGTTTATCATTGACTAGAAATTCAACTGGGCTGACCCACATACACGCAGTGGCTACAAGAGCAGGTCAGAGGCTAGGAATACTGCAGTAACATTTCCTGACTTCCCAAAGCCTGTCCACAATCTACAAGGCACGAGTGAGGAGTGTGATGGAAGAGTACCCAGTTGCCTGGATGAGCATAGTTGCAACAACACTCAAGGAGCTTGACACCATCCAGGACAAAGCAACCCGTTTGATTAGCAGTATATCATAAGCATTCACTCCCTCCACCACTGACCCTCAGTAGCAGCGTATCTACAAGACACACTGCAGAAATTCACCAAAGATTGTTAGACAACACCTACCAAACCTATGGCCACTTCCATCTAGAAGGACAGGGACAACAGATATATCGGAAAATTACCACCATCATGTTCCCCTCCAAGACACTCACTATCATAACTTGGAAATATATCACTGATCCTTCACTGTAGCTCCATCAAAATCCTGGAATTCCCTCCCATATGGCGTTGTGGGTCAACCCACAGCAGGTGGACTGCAGCGGTTCAAGAACGCAGCTCACCGCCTTCTTCTCAAGGGCAAGTAGGGACAGGCGATAAATGCTGGCCATCCAGCAACACCCACATCCTAAAAATGAATAAATAAAAATAAAACTGCACCCAGGCCGTTATCCCGTCACCAAATCACCCTTTATTTACACATACACAGCATGTGGTCTGTGACTAGCCAGCTCAAAGCCAGTCCCTGGACTGCGGAGACCTTTTGAATCTCCTGTCTATATCTGTCAGTCAGGGCTGCATGAATTGCCCAGGTTAACGGTGCCAATCAAGAATCTCATACTCGTTGAGATCCACCTGGCCCTCGTTTCAATCACTACATCTCACTCCTGCTAATTGTAGGGAAGTAGGCCTGTTATTTTTCTTGGAACTTCTTCTGGGACATTTTCGCCCTAGGTCCAGTTACTCTGACTTTGATTTGGATATGGGCGCAGTGTACCGGACTATAACCTGTCTCCTGTGCCCAGAGAATCCCAGGAGAGTTTCTTCCTCTTCCTCAAGTGATAGTGGTATCGAGGCTGCATCCATCTTGGACTTGGAGGCTTCTTTGACGCTAGATGGAGGGGGAGAACCTATGGTTTCTGACAGCCTTTCTGGCTGTTTTGAGGTGCCAGGTATGTTTCTGTTTGCCAGGTAGAAATTTTCATGTGATCCACATGTTTGTTCAGGACTCCCTCACCTACCCAAACTTTGTATGTCTTGGGAACTGAGCTCACATCAACCTTGCCTCATACCCATGCAGGGCCATTTCTGTGGTTTGGACACCAAATTTCGTCCCCTGAAGTAAACTGTTTCTCTTGCTTAGAAGAGGCATGTGGTCAGCATTGCCATTTCTGCTGTCATTTTACCCTCCATCCCAGGTCCAGGAAGATCAGATTTAACCTGGTGTGAAGTCTTCTCCAGTTAGCAACTCTGGTGGAGCTATCCCTGCAGCTGCGTGAGGGGTGGTCCTATATTCAAATAGGAACTGGGACAGTTTGGTATTGAGCGAAGCTGTAGGCTGTTTCTTTAAACCTACCATCAACATTTTGACTGCTTTTTCTGCCAGACCATTGAAAGATGGATGGTATGAAGATGTCCAAACTTGCCGAATGCCGTTAGACTTTAAGAAATACTCAAAATCTCTTGTATTAAATAACACCTTATTGTCCATGACTAAGACATCTGGGAGTCTGTGTATTGCGAACGATGCTCGCAGCTTTCAATCATCATCTTTGAGTTTGCAGAATAAACTCTATGCATGTCAAACCATTTTGAATGGGCATCCACGATGGCCAAGAGCATTGAACCCACGGAAGGACCAGCACAGTCAACATGTAAATGAGTTCAGGGTTTACCTAGCCATCCCCATGAATGTGGGTAGCTGCTGGTGGTAATTTTTGTCCTTGTTGGCATCTGGGCATTGCTCCACCAATGCAGCTATGTTGGCATCCAATCCTGGCCACCAGAGATAATGTCTTACCAGTATTTTCATTTTGGAAAGCCCTCGATGACCCTGGTGGAGTTCAGCCAGTATCTAGCAGCGACCTTCAGTCGTGACAATCACTGTTGCTCACCATAGTATTATGCCGTTCTCTACAGTGATCTGGTCTCATCAGGTCCGCAAAAATTTCAATCTGGTTGTGATGACCCTTTCATTTCCCCCATCATCATGAGCTGTTTTAGTTTTGGCAGGACGGGATCTTTTTGCGTCCACTGTTGGATATTGTTACCAGTGAATGAAAGAGCATCCAGAAAGTTTAAAACCGGAAAGGACTCTTCCAGGGGAGGTACCATTCATGGTGTATCTGTCAGCGGAAAGTGACTCAAGGTATCTGCATTTGCCGCTTGACCCCCGGAATGATGTTCCAACTTGTAATTTTACGCACTGAGAATAAGGGTCTACCGCTGAATTTGATTTAAAGAAGTGGGCAGCACAGCCTTGAATTCTTTAAGTAGCCCCAGTAGAAGTTTGTGATCGGTTACTATTGTAAATTTGTATCTATAAAAGGTACTGGTGGAACTTTCTCACACCAAAGACAACTGTCAAACCCTCCTTCTCTACCTGGGCATATTTACATTCGGCATCAACCAAAATGTGGGAAGCATGTGTTATTGGGCATTACTGCTAGTTGGGCCACCAGTGAGCCAACGCTTCCCTGATACCGTACAGGGCGGTATCACATATCAGCATCATCTCTCACTTGGGATCATAGTGGGCCAACACCTTGGATGGTGATAGCTGCTTCACTTCCCTAAAGGCTGCTTTTTGGCTATGTGACCATTTCCAAGATTGACCCTTTTTCAATAACAGGTTGTAAGTGCCAAGATGGATGCCAGGTTACATATAAATTTTCTGTAATAATTCACCAACCCCAGGAAACAATCTGGTACAGATGTGGGAGCCAGGGCACCTTTGATTGCCTTCACTTAATCTTTCAACAGGTGTAACCCGGTCTTGTTGACTCTGTATCTAAGTAGGTCACTTGGGGTGCTTAGAATACACACTTCTCCCTTCTAGAGCGTTTGCCCATCTCGCAGAAACATTTAAACACTATGTCCAAGTTCTCCAAGTGCTCTTTATTGATCTTCCCGGTTGTTAGCATGTCATCCAGATAAATGGCAACCTGGGGTAGACCTTGTAAAATGTTCTCCATTGTCCACTGGAAAAGGACGCAGGCTGATGATAACCCAAATGGCAGTCTTGTATATGCGTACAAACCCTTATGGGTATTAATTATGGCCTACTTCTGGCACACATGGCTCATGTTCAGTTTCGTGAAGTATAGACCCCTGCATGTTTTGTGTCCAAGTCCTCTGTGTGAGGGATTGGGTATTTATCCAGCTGTGAGAAGCAGTTTATCATTTGCTCAAAACTCCACAAGGGCAAACCGATCCTTCAGCCTTCGCAATCTGTATGACACATAAGGCAAACGGCATTAGGCAGGCCTTGCAAAATCACAGAATTGCTTCCTGGTCAACATGCAAAATAGCTTTTGGCTTCTTTGATAGTCCCTAGACCTTCCTGAAAAAAGTCTGGGTATTTAATTAGGAATTCACACAGACAACCATTTTTTTAAATCAAAAAATGTTGAGTCAATCAAGGTAAATCTTTCTCAACCAATTCCTCTCCATCAAACTTGGGCCTGAGCCTTTTCCTGCAATCAGTGGTAACTGCACCAACTGCTTCTGCCAAGAGCCCAGAAACAAAGTTGGATCCTGAATCACTAATGGTTCCCTGGTATACGTTCTCAGGCTGGCTGAGGTCTTGCACAAACTTAAGTGTTGGAGTCCAGAGCAAATTTTGTTAAAGACTGGTTCCGCAATCACTGATACAGCTGTGTTGGTATCCACTTCCATGAGAACTGGGTGATCATTTAAACAGATGTTTATTTTGATTGGTTTTGTTTTGGATGTTACTAAGCAATTTAACTGTTCCAAACCAGCTGTAGGTGGACTTTCCAGGGTATGCGCTCTCCTGAGTAACGGCCTATGTTCTGTTACTCAAGTCAGGCCTCGTAACAATCCTTCGCTGTCTCGAGTTTGCGTACCAGCAGCCACTACAATGACTTGCCTGTCCGGATCCTGAAGAACATTTTAGCCATCTGGCCAGCGCTTGGCTTTGTTTTGGGGCTTTGATGTGGGCTGACCTAGGGTCCCTTTGTTCAGATATGCTCTGCGTGAGGCTCTGCAATTGCCTACATTCAAGTGGTGTTCCTCAAACTCAGTTGGACAAGTGAGGATATCCATTTCCCTTGGGATACCCTGTAGCTCACATCCTCCACTTGCCACATTTTCTAATGACAAAGCCAATTGTAGTGCCTGTTTGAAATCCAGCTGGGCTTCAGCTGCAGGTGCTTTTGCATGGTTATGTCATTATACTCCAGTATCCCAGTCTACCTCGCTTCCCTACAATTTGCCTAGAGACGTAACAGGTCCATAGCGGATGCCATACCCATAGCCCTGCACTCATCCCCGCACAACAAAGACACCTATGTCAGACTCCTGCTTATTGACTGCAGCGCCGCCTTCAACACCATTACCCCCTCTTGGTCTTGGCTCCACACTCTGCAACTGGATCCTCAGCTTTTTGACCCACAGACTGCAATCAGTCAAGATAAGTAAATGCACCTCCTTCACAATGACACTCAACACTGGAGCCCCCCAAGGATGCGTCCTCAGCTCCCTACTGTACTCTGTACACCCATGACTGTTTTGCCAAATTCCAAACAAACACCATCTACAAGTTCGCTGATGACACCAGCATAGTGGGATGGATATCTAACAACAACGAGTCGAAACACTGAAGAGAGATAGAGGGTTTGGTGATGTGGTCCAATGAAAACAACCTCTCTCCCATTGTCGGCAAAACTAAAGAACTGATCATTGACTTGAGAAAGAAAAGAGGAGAACACGTTCCCATCAGCATCAATGGAGCTGAGGTTGAGAAGTTGGAGAGCGTCAAGTTCTTCAGAATGATGATAACCAACAATCTGTCCTGGATTTCCATCGTAGATGTGACAGTCAAGAAGGAAGAACAACGCATCTTCTTCCTCAGGCGGTTCAGGAAATTTGGCATGTCCATAAGGACCCTCACCAGTTTTCACAGATGCACCATTGAAAGCATACTGTCTGGGTGCATAATGGCCTGGTATGGAAACTGCTCTGCCCAAGACTGTAAGAAACTGCAGAAGGTGGTGTACACAGCCCAAACCATCCCAGAAGCCAACCTTCCATCCATGGACTCCACATACATGGCTTGCTGCGGGGGAAAGGCAGCTAACATCTTCAAAGACCTATCTCATCCCAGTAATGATCTCCATTAACCTCTTCTATCAGGAAGAAGACACAGAAGCCTGAACACATGCATGAGCAGGTTCATGAACAGCTTCTTCCTGGCCATTATTAGACTGATGAATGGACTCTCTAGCCTCAAATAATGCTGATCTTGCTAACGTTGATCTTGCCTAGCGCATGCCCTGTGGGATGTAATCTGTATGCCTCTGTCTAAGACCTTTTGATCTGTACAACCTTGCTTACTATGATCTACCTGTACTGCTTGTAAACAAAGCTTTTCACTGTAGTTCAGTATGCATGACAATAAATCAATCAATACCATATCATGCCTCAGCATCTCGTTTAAAGTTAACCTGTAATCATAAGCCTCCGCCAGTTGTGTTTACCTCATCAAAAATCCTGACACGGATTCCCCTAGTTCTCAAACCGCCGAATAAAACCTATAGCGTCTCAAAATTTGAGGAGGTTTGGGGTTGTAATATTCCTAAACCAAATCCATCAACTCCTGAAAGGTTTTAGTATCAGGTGCCTCAGGGAACGTTAAGCTCCTAATAAACAAAAATGCTGTGGGTCTGCAAGCAGTCAGAAGGATTACTTGTTGCTTTTCATCTGCCCCAGTATCATTTGCCCAGAAAAGAAATGCATTCTTTCCACATCCTGGGCCCAGTCTTTGATGGCAGGTTCGAACAAGTCAAGCTTCCCAAATGAAGGCATGAAGCCATAATTGCTTACCCCAAACTCAATGATGGCTGTTGCAAGCGAATTTTCTTCAGGAGTATACTGTTTTTTCTCATTGCCATTTAAATTATTGCACTGAGGCCGGTATCCCATCACCGAGTCATCCTTTATTCACACATGTACAGTACATGGACTCTGACCAGCTAGGTAAGAGCCAGTCCCTAGAATGAGGAGATTGTCTGAATCTCCTGTTTACATCTGTCAGCCAAGGGTCCCTGATTGAGCCCTAATTAAGGATGTCATACTCAACAAGATTCACCCGGCCTTCATTCTAATCACTATAAGGCTTCAAAGTGAATTAGACAAAATGGATGGATGAACAAACATATGGCCAGATGCAGCTAAACGTGAAGTTATAAACATTGTTTAAAAACAGAAAGGCAGAGTCTTGTTTAAATGGTGATTTATTGGGAAATGTGGATGTACAAAGGAATCTGAGTGTCCTTGTACATCAGTTAATGAAAGTAGGCAGGCAGGTACAGCAAGCAATTAGGAAGGCATTTGGTACATTGGCTTTTGTTACAAGAGGATTTGAGTTCAGAAATTAGCGTGTCTTACTGCAGTTATCCAGGGCGTTGATGAGACCAAACCCAGACTTTTGCATGTAGTCTTAATCTCCCTACCTAAAGAAGGATATTTTTGCCATAGAGGGAGAGCTGTGGAGGTTCACTAGGCTGATACTGGGGATGGTAGGGCTATATAGTGTGAGGAGAGATTTGTTCAGCTGGGGCCTGTAATCACCAGAGTTCAGAAGGATGAGAGGGAATCTGATTGAAATGCGTAAAATTCTAGATGCAATGAGGATCTGTTCCTTGCTTGGAGAGTCCAGAACCAGGAGTCAAAACTTGACCTTCTCTTGGGAAATAAGGCAGGGCAAGTGACTGAAGTGTTAGTGGGGGAGCACGTTGGGACCAGTGATCATATTCTATTAATTTTAAAATAGTTATGGAAAAATATAGGCCTTGTATAAAAGTTTAAGTTCTTAATTACGGTAAGGCAAATTTTGACAGTATGAGATAGGAATTTTCAAAAGATGATTGAAGTATACTGGTTGCAGGTGAAGGGGTGACTGGCAAGTGGGAGGCTTTCAAAAGTGAGATAACATGAGTTCAGAGGCAGTGTGTTCCTGTTTGATTGAAAGGTAAGGCTGGTAGGAGTACGGAACAATGGATAAATAATGATTTTGAGGCTCCAGTTAAGAATGAGAAGGAGGCAAATGTTAGGTATAGACAATTGGGATCAAGTGAATCTTTTGAAGAGTGTGAGTGGTACAGGGCATTTTTAAAAGGGAAGTCAGGAGGGAAAAAAGGGGATATAAGATAGTCTTGGCAGATAAAGTCGTGGATAATCCAAAGAGATTCTATAAGTACGTGGAGAGCAAAGGAGCAACTAAGGAGAGAATAGGGCTCCTTAAAGGTTAACAATGTCATCCATGTGTTGAACCACAGGAAAGGGGAAGAGATACTAAACAAATATTTTGCTTCAATTTTAACTGTGGAGAAAGACATGGAGGCTAGGGAAGTTGTTGAAATAAATATTGATGTTTTGAAAACTGTCCACATTATAGAAGTGGAGGTGCTGGAGGTCTTAAAAACACAAAGATGGATTAATCTCTGGGACCTGATCAAGCATATCCCAAGATGTTGTTGGAAGCTAGGGAAGAAATTGCGGGACCGCTAAGAGAGTTATTTGTGCTATCTGCATCCATGGGAGAGCTGCCAGAGGACTGAAGGGTAGCTAATGTTGTGCCTTTATTTAAGAAAGGCTGTAAGGAGAACTGTGGACTGGTGAGTCTGACATCAATGATGGGTAAATTGTTGGAGGGGATTCTGAGAGATAAAATTCACATGCATTTGGAAAGGCAAGGATTGATTAGAAATAGTCGGCATTGCTTTGTACATGGGAGATCATGTCTCACAAACTTGATTGAATTTTTTGAGAACACGACCAAGAAAATGGATGAGGATAGAGCTTTAGACGTCGCCTACATGGACTTTAGTAAAATTATTGACAAGGTTCAGCGTGGTAGACTGTTTAGTAAAAGTAAATCACATGGGATCCAGGGACAGCTTGCCAATTGGATGCATAACTAGCATAACAATAGGAGATAGAGAGTGGTGGTGAAGGGTTATTTTTCAGACTGGAGGCCTGTGACCAGCGGTGTTCTGCAGGTATTGGTGCTGGGTTCATGATTGTTTGTCATTTATATAAATGATTTGAATGAGAATTTAGGAGGCTTGCATAGTAAGTTTGCGGATGATACCAAAATTGGTGGTACAGTCAACAGTGAAGAAGGTTATCTAAGATTACAAAGGGATCTTGATCAATTGGGCCAATGGGCTGAGGAGCGGCAGATGGAGTTTAATTTGAATAAACACGAGGTACTGCGTTTTGGTAAAATGTACAAGGGCAGGATTTAAACAGTTAGTGGTAGGGCCCTGGGTAGTTTGTCAAACTGAGATATGTAAGGGTTCAAGTAAATAATTCTTTGAAAGCTGCATCACAGGTAGACTGGGTGGTTAAGAAGGCATTTGGCATGATTGCCTTCATTGCTCAGACCATTGAGTGTAGGAGCTGAAAAGTTATGTTGAGGTTATACAGGATGTTGGTGGGGCCACTTTTGAGGTACGGTATACATTCCGCTCACTTAGCTATAGGAAGGATATTATTAAATTGGAGAGGGTTCAGAAAAGATTTACCAGGATATTGCCAGGACTAAAGGGTTTGAGTTATAAGAAGAGGCTGGATAGGTTGGGATTGTTTTTCACTGGAGTGTAGGTGGTTGAGAAATGACCTTGTAAAGGTTCATGAAATCGTGAGGGACATAGATAAGGTGAATAACAAAGGTCTTTCCCCTAGGGTGGGGGAGTTGAAAACTAGGGGGCATATTTTTAAAGTGACAGAAGAAAGATTTAAAAAGGACCCGAGGGGCAACTTTTTCACAAAGAGTGTGGTTTGTATCTGGAATGAACTGCCAGAGAAAGTGGTAGATGGAGGTACAGTTACAACATTTAAAAAACATTTGGACAGGTAAATGAATAGGTAATGTTTAAATGGATATGGGCTAAGTGCAGGCAAGTGGGACTAGTTTAGTTTGGGAAACTTGGTCAGCATGGACGCTTTGGACCAAAGGGTCTGTTTCTATCGTGTATGTTTGTATGATTCAATGACTCATAGTCTCAGGAGCAGGAGTAGAGGAGCAGGGAAGTGTTGTTGCAGTTGTTACAGGGCCTTGGTGAGATCACACCTGGAAAATTGTGTGCAGTTTTGGTATCCTTTTCTGAAGATGGATGCTGTTGCTCTCGAGGGAGTGCAGCGAAAATTTACCAGGCTGATTCCAGGGATAGCGGGTGTGAGGCATGAGGAGAGATTGACTAGGTTGTGATTGTTTTCACTAGACTTCAGACGAATGATGGGGGAATCCCATAGAGACTTGTAAAATTCAAAGAGGACTGGACAGGGCAGATGCAGGGAGGATTATCCCAATGGTGGGTGTGTCCAGAACCAGGGGTCACAGAATGAGGATTTGGCGTAGACGATTTAGGACTGAGATGAGGAAACATTTCTTCACCCAAAGAGTGGTGAGCCTGTGGAATTCATTGATGCCTAAATATTGAATATATTCAAGAAATGATTAGATATAGCACTTGGGGCAAATGGGATCAAAGGTTCTGGGGAGAAAGCAGTATTAGGCCACTGGTTGGATGATCAGCCATGATCGTGGAGAATGACGGAGTAGAATAGAAAAGCCAAATGGCCTTCTCCTTTCTTCTATGCTTCTATGTTTCTACAATATATGCTAGGTCATTTAGAACTGAGGTGGACAGGATTTCTTCACTCGAAGGTTAGTGAACTTATGGAATCTTCTACCATAGAAGGCTGTGGAGGCCAAGTCATTGAATATATTCAACAAAGAGAGAGAGCGGACAGAGCAAAAACTGCAGATGCTGGAGTCAGGGTCAATACAGTGTGGAGCTGGAGGAACAGCAGGTCACGCAACATCAGAAGAGCAGGAAAGTGGATGATTCGGGTTTACACCCTTCATCAGAACTGTGGAGGACAAAGGGAGCTCAGAAATAAATGGGGGGTGTGGTGTTGGGGGAAGGTAGGAGAATGCAGGTTGGGACTGGTGGGGTTTGGTCACTGAGGTGGGGGGAGTGGATATGTGGGAGAGAAGATGGACAGGTTGAGTCAGGTCAAGGAGGCAAGAATGAGAGGGAGGGTTGGACATGGGATGAGACCAAGGGTGGGGGGAGATTTTGAAACTTGTGAATTCTATGTCGAGGCCATCGGGCTGTAAGCTCCCGAGGCGGAATAATGAGGTGTTGTTCTTCCAGTTTGCGCGTGGTGGCATTGTGACACTGGCGAAGGCCCAGGGTGGACATGTCACCAAGGGAGTGGGAGGAGGAGTTAAAATGGTTGGCAACTGGAAGGTGTTGTTGATTACAGTGTACAGAGCGCAGATGCTCTGCGAATTGGTCACTGACTCTGCGCTTGGTCTCATAGATGTACAGATCACATCCGGAGCAACGGTTACAGTAGACCAGGTTGGAGGATGCACAGGTGAATGCCTGTCATATTTGGAAAGATTGTCTAGGGCTTTGGATGGAGGTAAGAGGGGTGATTGCAGGGAAAGGTGCCAGGTGTGGTGAGGTTGATGGGAGGTGTGGAGCGGATGAGGGAGTCGTGGAGTGACCGGTCCATATGAAACACAGATGGGGTGTGGAAAGAACTGTCTCTTGTGGTGGGGTCGGATTGCAGGTGATGGAAGTGGCAGAGGATGATGCACTGGATGCGGAGGTTGGTGGGTTGGTAAGTGAGGACCAGAGGGACTCTGTCCTTAGTTTTGTTGGGGGGAGGAGTTTTGAGGGTAGAAGTGCAGGAAATGCAAGAGATGCAGTTGAAGGCTTTATGAATCAATGGAGGGGGGAATTTGTGGTCCTTGAAGTAAGACGACGTCTGAGATGTACGGGAGTGGAATGCTCCATCTTGGGAGCAGATGCTGCAGAGGCGGAGGAATTGGGAGTAAGGGATCGTATTCTCGCAGGAGGGTGGGTGAGAGGTGAAGTAGTCAAGGTAGCTATGGGAGTCAGTGGGTTTGAAATGTTGGTGCTGAGATGGTTACCAGAGGTGGAGATAAAGATTTCCAGGAAGGGGAGGGAGGTATCGGAGATGGTCCAGGTGAATTCGAGATTGGGGTGAAAAGTGTTCATAAAGTTGACGAACGGTTCAAGCTCCTCATGGGAGCATGAGGCAGCGCTGACACAGTTATCAGTGTAGCGGAGGAAGAGGTGAGGGATGGTGCCAGTGTAACAGCAGAAGAGGGATTGTTCCATGTATCCCACGAAGGGGCAGGCATACCTCGGATGCCCATAGCCACCCCTTTAGTTTGTAGGAAGTGGGAGGAGTTAAAGGAATAGTTTTTGAGAGTAAGGACAAGTTCTGTTAGGCGGATGAGGATGTCAATGGAGGGGGACTGATTGGGCCTGCAGGAGAGGAAGAAGTGGAGGGTTTTTAGGCCATCTGCATGGGGGATACAGGTGTACAGGAATTGGATGTCTATGGTGAAGATGAAGTGTTGGGGGCCAAGGAATTGACAGTCTTGGAGGAGCTGGAGGGCATGAGCAGTGTCCTGAACATAGGTGGGGAGTTCCGAAACCGGAGGGAGAAAATGGAGTCGAGTTTAGTGGGGCAGGAGCAGGCAGAAACAATGGGTCAACCGGAGCTGCCAGGTTTGTGAGTTTTGGGAAGGAAATAGAAATGGGCCGTGCGGGTTTGTAGAACGATGAGTTTGGAGCCTGTGGTTGGGAGGTCTCTTGAAGTGACGAGACAGGTGCATTTTCAGTTGCTAAAGACATCAAGGGATTTGGGGAGAAAGCAGGAATATAGCATTGAAATAGAGGATAATATTGAATATTGAATGGTGGAGCAAGCTTGAAGGGCCAAATGACCTACTCCGGCTCCTCGTTTCTATGTTTTGAGGGTGACTTTGCCAGTTTTGATGCTTCTACACAGTGGCTGAAATATAGCTGGTCGAAGGCTGCTGACTTCCAGTGAGAGCGGAATGTAGATTGCATTACAGATGTTCTTCATGTCTGGGCCTTTAGGACATATCCTTGGATTACACCACATTGGTATGGCCAGCAGCAATCTGGAATAGCCGACTGAGTTGCAACAGCAAGGGCAATGGTAAAGTAGCGTGGGTGCAAGGCCTAATGTTGTCATCCTAAGAGAAGGGAGCAGGTTTATGGGATTTCAGCAGTAGTAATCTGCTCAATTGTTTGACTGCTATGAGAGCCTGCAGGCACTGATACACCTGCTTTGCAGTTGGCAGCACTCTTAGATAGTGGACCACTAACCACAGATCTTATGTTTTCTGTTCAGCTTCTATTGTAATCCTGAGATATTGGAAGGATTTTGTCTACAGCAGTGAAAATGGTGAACCCCAGATTCAGTGTCATGGCTAGCCCTGCCAATGCTCTCTTGAAGGAGGCTACCTGTTCTACGCTGAGAAGGATAGGCACCAAATTCCACATGATTTTGTCATGTTGCTGATTGACAATGACAGGAAATAAACCAACCAATGCTTCAAGCATTACAGTGTGCTTCATCATCACCATTCTTACGCAAGCTTCCTGATCTCAAATATCATCTGAGACCTTCCTACAGTATAACATGCCTGTGACCTTGCCCTCAAATGAGTTATTCTTTCCCCTTAATTGGCTGCAGTTCATTTTTGCTCGTTGACTCATCATGTGTAGATCTGAACTCTGTACTGCTGGTACACCTCGCTGGGGGAGCACGCTCGAAATCAAATCAAGTTAACAATTTCATAGAATTATGCAAAATTCCACAATTTACCTGTCTTTTAGATCATTTTGGCAGAAAGTACAAATCACGTTTTTGTACTTAACAAGAATTACTATTTATTATAAATAAATACATTTTACGGACATAAAAATATTTATGAACTGTCGACATATATCTCTACAAAGTTGAAACTAATCCCCTTATAAAACTCTCCCTAACACATACTTACAGCAGGCACAAAAAAAAATCTCTTTTATGAGCAGTGGGAAAGATTGGGAAGGCGGTTCAATGGTCACTGTCCACAGGCTTGCTGAGATGATCCTCTTGGCTTGTCAGGACCTCCTACTTTCTTCTTCAGGTACTTACACTGGCCTGCAGGAGGCACAGAACAACTGGTTAACACTTACAAAGCATCTGACTTACAGATAAAAGCAATAGCTTGCAATAACTGCTGGGAGAAAATAAACTGGCTTTCTTCAGGCTTAACTACTGAGAAAAGCTTAGCTCCTTCTTTTCAGAGGTCTGATGGCTTCTGACCAAAAGTTCATATCCACAAGTTGTTTAGCTGTCCAGCAGTCAATCACATAGTTGTTGGAAAGCAGAAAGCCTCTGAGATTGACAACTGGTCACAGTTGTTACTCCACAGATGAATCAGCTACATTTTCCAGCCAAATGTACCTTCAAACATGCCACTTTGCTCTAACTAATCTATTGTAACCTCCCCCACTACATGAACAAACAGTAGTGCAGACATTTAGTATTGGTATCAAGTAACTTGGTTTTAAAAACTGTAGTAAACCTCTCTACAGTCTGAATTTTTAAAACAGTCCTTTTCCCACTTAATTCCATAAAAGATATGATCTTTACCCTCCGTAGTTCCAGAGGAACAGTATCTGAACTTGAGGTCCCACTACATATACTGTGTTATTCTTCTGTCTGTAAATTCCAAATTGATTGACCAACAGCCTTCACTTTAGCAGTGAAATTACCTTTAGTAAAGCACCTGTCGTTAAGAAAGGAAGGTTGTTTGGACCATATGACTTGCTAACGACCCTGTCTGGTCTCTTTGTACAGTACATGGGCCACAGGCAGCATGTTAGGAGAGAGCAGCATGGGTCTCTACACAGACCACTTGAAGACTCAGGTAATGCAGGTTAACTTCACATTCATTTAAACAGTGTCAGAGAGGAAGTCTGTCTAAGGAGGGCTAAATAGAACTCTACCTGATACCCTGTCTGGCTATGTCCCATCTCTGTCAGATACGGAAAATCTATATACATCTGTTATCACATATGCAAAGATTGTTCACTTTCATTCTTGTACAATAAATAGAAATCTTCCATCCTTGGTCTTTCTTTTATCTTGTCTACAGGAATCTGTTTACAGTCTCTTGTAAGTTCCCAAGGCTGATATTTGCCTTAAGCTGTGCAAGATTCCTCTACAGTCATTTTTGCTGACATGGATTCTTGGGAAGGTCATGTCTGCAGACATGTATCCTTGAGTGGCAGTGGGGTTCAAAGGTTCATGCCTGTTAAAATGTGTCTTGCAGTGCTAGCTTTGAGGTGTTTTGTTCCTGTTATAACTCATTTTTATAAAATCTTATTTTATGAAAAGACAAAGCTACAATCATGCAGCTGTGCTGAGTACCTCAAATTCCTGTGGTGTTCACGTCAGCTCCTGATCGTTCAGACTATCAGAGGGGGCTATCAAATTTTCTAGCTTTATGGAACATCCTGTTCAATCTGTTGCCGCAAATTATTGAAGTGTAGCCACACCACCTGAAATTTCATTCTTAAGATAAGCTAGTTGTCCACAGAGAGCATTTTTAATTCTGGAAACTCATCGAATTGATTTAGATTTAGTCTAACCCATAAAAAATGACACATGGGGAAGCAATGACTTCATGGTAATAGCACTAGACAATTTAATCCAGAGATCTATATAACATTCTGGGGACCCTGCTTTGAATCATGTCATGGCAGAGGATGGAATTTAAATTCAATAAAAATCAGGAATTAAGAATCTAATTAAGACCTTTGTTAATTGTCAGAAAAATCCAGCTAGTTCACGAATGTCCTTTAGGGAAGGCAACTGCTGTCTTTACCTGGTCTGGTCTTCATGTGATTCCAGATTTTTATGCTGCCTAGCCAGTGATGATCACATCCGATGTAAGAATATTTTAAAAATTCATCCTTATGACATGCATGCCAATCCGTCTGTGTAGTGCCTGCCAGACTGATGTGTGTTCTTCTTCAGCATTACCCCCATGTTCTTTAGGATACTTTGATGCAGTTAGGTTTGAAGTACAGCATGCCAAACTAACCAACACAAATTCTCCATGAAAAGCATTTAAATTTGGCTGACCCCTGCAAATTCAGAGGTGCTTCAGGTCATGACATACAATGTAGACAAGTGCAATCGGAAAATCTATATGACTGCCATCTCTGCCTAATCTTCGTTTCTGGTGGCTGATTTTTTTTTTGGCTAAGTACAAGTTGTGTCAAGTTTTGGAGGGATTTCCATTGTTGGGCCAAACGTGTTTTCTTGCCAAATCATACCAAACTCACTGCATTAAATACCTACCCCACCCTAACCAGCATTTCCTCTAATTTTCTTCCCACCTGCACAGGCCTCAAAGGTCCGTGCATGTCAGTGACTTTTTGAACAGAAAGTCAATGCTGTGATTGGCGTGTTGACTCTAATTGCCATATGTGGAACATCAGAGCTTGCACGCAGCCACAAAGTTTCGAAGGAATGTTGTCTATGACAAATGTAATGTTTGACTCTGGCACATCTTGCCACATGCTGTTCTCAGAACAGTTTGCATTCATTGGATATCTGCCAAAAAACCGGGGTCACTTTCACCAGCACCATCTATAAAAAGGCCATAATGCACCTGGATGAGTGCTGGCATTTTGTAGCTGCTTTGCTTAGTCAAGGACAGATTGTGAACATGTTGGAGGAGAGGAGGATGGCTGTGAAATTTTCTGACAGTGATCTACAGGTACTGGTTGAGGGGCTGATGCAGAGGAGGGCTGTATTCTTCCCAGAGGACCAGCAGTGGAGGCTACACTATCAGACCTTGGCATCCTGGTAAAGGTTGCCCCTCAGGTCAGTGCCATAATCTTAGGTAGAGAATGCCATAAATGTCACTGTCAGTGATCTCCTCCGTTGTGCCTGGGTAAATGCAACAGTCTTCTCTTTGCCTCTTCACACTCACTGTTTCTCTGCTACTGCACCTACCTCCCACCAAGGCTCATGCTTTACAACCCTCACCATTGCCTGTAACGGCTTCCTTCAATCACTGTCTAATCCCAACGTCCCACACCACTTACCCTCCATGGCCTCTGTCATGCTTACTCACCACCTTTTGCTCAGCTGCTTCAATACTAACAGCCGTACACCAACGTTCTCTTTAAACTGTATGACTGCGTGTACGTACAGCCACTCCAAGGTTCTGCACATAGCAATCGGCTAGCCAGTGCGCATTGCTGCAACGCATTACCTCCATGGTTTAGTCCAAAGCTGGCTTCCTGAGCCAAACCTGAGCATATTGGCCTACCATGTCCTCTGCAAACTTTGAAATTCGGTATCTTTCTGCCAGCCATGCCTCAGCTGGGGTAGCATTGTGCATGGGAGCAGCGAAAAGGTAGGTACTTACACAATGGGGATGCACAAAAATGATTAATTGAATTTTGTTTGGAATATCAGACAGTTTAATTGATAAGGTTAATTTGGAATTTTTGTTTAGTGTTGGGGCTTTTATTTCAACGTTATGGCCAAGAGGGCACTGCTGGTCAGCATGAGGGGAAAGTGATATGTGGGTAAAGTGAGATGTAGGAATGTTGTTGCTTATTGAATAGACTTATGTTTACAGTACTGCAGTTTGATGAGCAGATCATAAACAGGTCAACTGCTGATTTCCTCCTCCCTTTCAATCATCTTCTTTCTCAGAAGCTCACCATCCATGTTATGAGCTTACCACAACAGTTTTGGTTGTACTGTGTCTTCATTGAACTGGTGTAAAATTGATGCCTGCAGTGATTGCTTCATAGTAGAGGTCACAAGATTATGGCAAGCCAGGAGGCATGTTAGCACAGTGTTGCTTTTCTATCCCAAATATCTCCCTTTCATACAAAAGATTGCATACATTATTTATACTAGAATTATCCAAGTTACCTGTTATGCATGCAGATGTTCTCATGCATTAGCAGTTTGTTATTCATCAGCCCCTGTATCGACATTGACACACAATTTTAAGTTGTGCTGGTCGCTTAATGGCACGCATACATGTGTTTCTGGCTGTCCATCTGGGCAATGTTCCTTTTCTGGGCAATGTTGTTCTTGTATCGCTTATTAACATGGTAACATCTGTTATTCTGTTTCCATTGTTGTGGTGCTATGGAATTCTTGGTTTGGTGGTTGATTTGTGGTCTGTAAAAATAGTGAATTCCTGATCAGCCACCAGCATTGAAGGCACAGCTTCTTCAGATGTGTGCCTGTGATTGCGTGAATGTAGCTAGTCATTCACTTGCATCATGTATGATCAAAGTGACAACTCCTCTACAACATGTCCTGGATTGCCACATGGGCTGACTGTTGTCAAGAGCGTTGAAGTTCTGTACCCTGACTGGCTCTCCAGTGTTCAACTCTGGCAATGGTTTGGCATTGTTGTCAAAACTTAATTTGACTTTCTGCTATTTCACCTTGATTTGTTCACTCACATGTGTTACTACTTCTGCCTTCAGTAGCCTTTTTTGCTGTTGGCAGGGTAATTTGGGTGCAGTGTAACATTAGTCTTTGTATAATACCATGTTTCATTCCTTCAATAAGTATTTCTCCATTGGAGGATTGCCTTGTATACACTTGTGCTGGATTCGCTCAATATTTTTAAGAATCAATTTAATGATTTCCAGTGCAGACTCAGCCTTCCCATTTCACCGACGATAGTATGGAGATGATGTTTGGTGTTTAATTTTGTAATCCCTTATGAAACAGCTGAATTCCTCACTTAGGAACTAAGGACGATTGTCTTTCCTACAATGTCTGGAATGCCATAACTATAGAGTGTGTTTTTGGCTCTTCCGTATCTCAGTGGTGCCATTGAAGTCAGCTGTTTGATCTCCCAACTGTCAGAATAATAGACAATGGTGAAAAGACAATATGTTCCTGTGAGAGTAAAGTGGCCTACTTTCAGCTTTATTCGTGATTGATTTGAGAAATTGGTCACCAGCAGCTCTCTGCCTTTCTTGGCTTGGTACTAAATACAGGCACTGCATTGGTTGAGATGGACTTTGATTCCATTGCTCTTATTTCTTCCTTTCACTTCCCTTCCTCAGACATCACTAAATTCCTTGGTGGCTTGCATAGATACACTTTAGCATCTCATTTCTCAACTCCTGTGGATAATGACTTTATTTCCGTTCTACATCTTGGCCATCAATTCATCTTCGTGTGCCCAATATGCTGTTGTGATCAAGGGATTATCCTCAATGCTTTCAGACCACCCTTTCATCATTACTTTTTGTAACATTTGTCATTACATCTTGTCAGCCAGTTTGCTAGCTTTGAGCAAAATGCTTATGTATTAAATTGTTTCACCTGAGTAGAGCACATCAAGCTGCTGCTTAACATTGGATCCAGAATATTTCACACTATGTCGTAGCATCCTCTACTTTCTTTATTGGAAGCGCTGCTCTCGACGGCATGTCAGGGTGCGCGTCTTTTTTTCCTTGCTTATATATCACATTCTGTAGGGCAGAGTCCTTGTGTATATTTCAGGCTGAAATCGATTCTTGATCGGTTGGGGAATCGATGGTTACAGGAAAAATGCAGGAAAGTTGGTTTGAGGGGCAAAATGGCCCACTCCTGTTCCTATTTTTATGATCCTACGGTAACAGTCTTTACAGATGCTTTTGAATAGATAGTAACAACTTGTGGAAAATGCTTTGAATTGTCATATGCTCTGACTTTTTTGCCACTTTTTCTTTTTCAAGTAGGTATTAATAAGAATGTTCACAAGCAAAAAAGACAATGTCTAAGCAGTGATAACAAGCATGGGGCTGGATGAACACAGCAGGTCAAGCAGCATCATAGGAGCAGGAAAACTCGATGTTTTGGGCCTAAACCCTTCATCAGAAATGGGGGAGGGGAAGAGGGTTCTGAAATAAATAGGGAGAGAGGGGGAGGCGGATAGAAGATGGATAGAGGAGAGGATAGGTGGAGAGGAGGCAGACAAGTCGAAGAGGCAGGGATGGAGCCAGTAAAGGTGAGCGTAGGTAGGGGGGGAGGGAGGAGATAGGTCAGTCCAGGGAGGACGGACAGGTCAAGGGGGCGGGATGATGTTAGTAGATAGGAGATGGGGGTGTGGCTTGGGGTGAGAGGAAAAACCGGTTAGGGAGGTGGAGATGAGCTGGGCTGGTTTTGGGATGCGGTTGGGGGAGGGGAGATTTTGAAGCTTGTGAAATCCACATTGATGCCATTGGGCTGCAGGGTTCCCAGGCTGAATATGATTTGCTGTTCCTGCAGCCTTCGGGTGGCATCACTGTGGCATTGCAGGAGGCCAAGGATGGACATGTCATCTGAGGAATGGGAGGGGGAGTTGAAATGGTTCGCGACTGGGAGGTGCAGTTGTTTGTTGCGAACTGAGCGCAGGTGTTCTGCAAAGCGGTCCCCAAGCCTCCGCATGACGTCGCATCCGCCACCGCCGGGCACCCCACTTCCGGGACAGCGAACGCCTCCGCTGCTGAAACCACCGCCTCCATCACCGAAACCAACACCGTCATCGCTGCTGTCGCCGCCGACGCCGCTCCGCCCACCACCGAAGCCGACACAACACCCGACGCAGACGTAACTCCGCCCACAGCCTCCACAGCCAGCAGCACCGGAGGAGACAGCAGCGCTGAGCCCTGCCGGGTCTTCACCATCCCCCCAGACCTCCCCCTTACTGAGGACGAACGGTCAGTCCTTAGTAAAGGGCTCACCTTTGTCCCCCTCCACCCACATGTCAATGAATACCGTTCACGCTTGGACATTGAGCAGTTTTTCCGCCGCCTGCGCCTCCACGCTTACTTCTCCAACCGCGAATCTAACCCTCCCTCTACTGACCCTTTCTGCCGCCTCCAACACAAGCCCTCCTCCTGGACACCACCCCAAGGCCTCCTACCCTCCCTCGACCTCTTCATCGCCAACTGCCGTCGAGACATCAATCGCCTCAACCTCTCTACCCCTCTCAAACACTCCAACCTCTCCCCCGCAGAACGTGCAGCCCTCCACTCCCTCCGCTCCAATCCCAACCTCGCGATAAAACCCGCGGACAAGGGAGGCGCAGTCGTAGTATGGCGCACTGACCTCTACATTGCTGAGGCCAGGCGCCAACTCTCTGACGCCTCCTCCTACCGCCCCCTGGATCATGACCCCACCCCCGAGCACCAAACCATCATTTCCCAAACCATCCACAACTTCATCACCTCAGGTGACCTCCCACCCACCGCCTCCAACCTCATCGTTCCCCAACCCCGCACCGCCCGCTTCTATCTCCTCCCCAAAATCCACAAACCTGAATGCCCTGGTCGACCCATTGTCTCCGCCTGCTCCTGCCCCACC
>JAHRHZ010000013.1:16727607-16801380 GCA_024137785.1 Ginglymostoma cirratum | reverse complement strand
AGTTTTCCTGCTCCTATGATGCTGCTTGACCTGCTGTGTTCATCCAGCCCCATGCTTGTTATCTCAGATTCTCCAGCATCTGCAGTACCTTTTATCTCTGATACAATGTCTAAGCAGTCTTTTTTTAAAATCTGAGTGTAGCATTTGTCCATTTCTGTTAATGGCTGGATGAAAATGCAACTGTTTAACTTTGCTGCATTAGGATTGCTCTAAGTCCCATTTCGATGGTGTCACCCTAGATGGTGACTTCGTCAGTTATAACGCAATGTTTCAGCATTGGCATTGTTGTCATTAGTTTCTCAGTGTTGGCGTATGCTGCTTCTTGCTCAATATTACTGCATATCCTTGGAATGAGTTAGCATAATGGTCCATGTTCCGATGACAAATTAGATAGGAATTTGCTAAGTAATTGATGTATCCAATGAATTGTTGCACTGCTTGTACATTAGTTGGTGCTGTATCCCTGCTATAGCTCTCACCTTTTTGGAAGACCTTTTGCTGCATATACATTATCTATGTATTTCACTTCGGCCATTGTTAATTACAATTTTTCTCTTGTTCAGTTTTGGGTTCATCTGGCGAGCTCTGTCTAGAGTTTGATTTTGGTCAGCACTAGATTTTGATTGTGGTCAGCAATGGCTTCTTTCACTTCCTGACCCAATAAGGAGGTGACCTTTCTGTTTCAGTTTCAGATTCCGTATTTCCATCTAACCCCTAATAACCTACGGTTCCTATGCCTAATTGGAAGCTATCTACCTCGGCCTTCATGATATTGAAATGATTCTGCTCCGGCTGCGTGCTCAGGCAGAGAGTTCCAAATCCCACAACCCTCTGAGGAAAAAAACTTCTTATCTCAGCTTATCTAATTTTAAAGCTGTTCTAGACTTAGTTCTAGACCACCCCACAAGTGGAAGAACTTTTTCCACGTCTGCTTTTTCAAGGCCATTCAGGATCTTATACTGTGCTTATACTGTGGAAACAAACCCAGTCTTTCTAACCAATCTTCAGAACATAGCAACTATTTCCAGGTGTCAGACAAGTAAACCTTCTCTGTACTGCCTCGTATACATTTGTATCCTTCCTTAAGTAAGGTGACCAAAACTGCACACAGTACAGGAGATGTAGGCTCAATTGTTCGCAGATGTGGCATTAGTCTTACACTGTCATCTGCTTAGAAGTCATATTCACTTAAAAGACATTCTAAGGTGTAGATACATGTTATATTACTTTAGGACCTATTTTGTGGTCAATGGTTTAAGTGTGCTGGGACACATTACAAATCTCTTTTGGCTCATTGAAAGTTATAAGTTCAAGCTCTAACCTTGCCTTAAGTCAGAGGAGTTTCTTTTCCTTGCCATCTGTGATCTGAAACTCAGTTTTTTTTCTTGTTATTACAGCATGGGTACACTGCGATCATGTAGCCTTACTCTTTTTAAGGAGTTTATTTTTGGAACACCATGTTGAGCCACTGTGAAGGCCATAATGTTTTATGCTGCAGTATTGTCTGCCACTGTGGTGAATTGATGTTCTCTCTCAATAGTCATCATTTCAAAAGTCACAAACCATTTGTCACAATCAATTAGATTGAACCAATCTGTCAGATGGTACAGAGTAATTCGTCACAATCTTCATTTGATAGCTGTCCAACAGCTATCTGTACCTGCTTTCTGTCCTTACTTCTAGACAGAAACTTCTGTGCAAAATGATTAACTTCTGGCATTGTTCTTTCCATGCTATACATGTCTGTTTCCTTTTGTGTTGTGTCCTTTGCGGTATTTGCATCCTGCCCATTATAATCTTTCTGCCCTTTTTACCTGGAATGTCTATCAGCATAAGGGAAGGCTTGGTCTGTACTGCCATAAATATATTACACCTGTTCGTTTCCAACCTTAATGCTTCTACAAATACCTATTCCTTTCCTCAGAGCATGTTTCTGCTCTCTCAGGAGACATGCTTCTACCGTGGGATCGCTTATGCCCTGTATGATGTGTTTTTAATTGATTTTATTTTGTGGTCTGCAAGCCACATTAATGTAGCCAAATATTGATCAGTGGATTCTTTCTCACCTTGAGCCCTAACATTGAATACACACCATTCATAAGTTACGTTCACTTGGGATTCAAAGTGTGCCTTTATAGCTTTCAACCATCCTGTCATCTTTTCCTTTGTTCTTCAGAGATTTTAGGGTGGAATATACTTTGTAAATCTCTCCCCATCACTTTTATAGTCTCACTTTTATAGTGATTTAAGTATAGCTCCTCATAGCTGCTCTGGTTTGTTAATTAAATCTGTCATAAATTTGTAGTTCTGCCAGCTCTGTTCATTTTGCCTTTCAATTCGATTAGCATCACAAAAGAAAAAATACGGCTGTTGTATCTGATGTGGCTTGCTTCTTTTTACCTTTTCCATGGCTTCCTATGGTTTTAGCAACTCTGTACACTCCTGTGTTTCTCTTATAGTTGCTATGCTTCTTTACAGCTTTTCAACATTCAATATTAGCTCCAACCTGACACCATATTACAAGATCACAGAACAACAATCTTGCATGTATTGCACCTTAATTGAACTGGCTCTATTATGGATGCCTGCAATGAATGCCTTAGGGTAGAGGTCGCTTGACTATGGCAAGCCTGTATGCATATTAGCATACTATTGTATTCCTGTCCCAAATAATTTACCTGGTGATGTGAGCTGTGAGCTCATTGATGGTGAAGTTGCACAGTGTACCGAAGATTATAATGAATTGTGACAGGTAACCTGGAGAGTTCTGCACAGCTCTTCTAAGGTGGTTCATGTAGTTGTAGCTGTAGAGCAAAGGGTTAACTCTTGAGCACTTAAATAGGAAATATGTCAATGATGACATCATAGTCGCATGATGATTGGAGACATTGAAGAGATGAGCAACAGCTTAAATGTTGTATTTCATTAGAACCTTCTTAGCCTGTATATTGTAAGTAAAGAATTACAATAAAATGTCCTAAGACTCTAGCTACAGATCTTTCCTAGAGTAGTGTGCACCAAACATTCTCTAATATCCCACATGATAGCAGCAAAGTATTTTTCTCAAGCACTTCAAATATTTGCTCAATGCGATTTTATATGGCAGTATGGCTGTCATTGTATAAAGGTTGGACATATGAATATGCTTTGCACAACAATCATAATTCTGGTGGTCAATAGATAGGTCTTGGTGGCCAGCAGTCACCTATAGTTTCTAATGGTGGTTCAGATTGATTAAAGCAAAAGTTATCATAGTCCTAGCAGACCATAGGCTGTCCTCTCATTAGAGAGAGATGAGTGGTGGTGGTTTAATCTGAGGGTTAACATAGCTCAGGCAAGGGGCAAGGTTGGGAAGGTGGCACTTTCATGGTAACATCAGCCTCACTGGATTGATGCAGAATAAGGGAATCACAACTGATTTAGGATATCAGGCATTGCGTTGCCTGGTGAATGTAGTTGCACACCAGCTGGAAAGTGAAGGACTATAATTCTTTGACAGTTGAATTTGTATATGACAACCTGGTAAGTAACATGCCCAGCTTCTGGAAATACGTGCAGATATAATCGCCTGCTGAGAGTCCTTCATTTCTTCCTCTTCCCTCTTAAGAGTGCCCTGCCCTCCTTGTATCCTCCAATCATTTTCCTGTCATGCTGGAGTCCAAGAGGAATAAAATCCCATCGAAAATGATAAGAAATTATAATTATGCAGAACCATTGAAGTCAGAGTCAAGATTTTCACCATATTCCACCCCAATCCCTATAGCCTTTACCAATTTTAAGTAGCAATATAAACCTTCAAACACTTCAATTAACTCAGCAACAGTTAGTAGAAATCATTCAGCAATGAACTTGTAAGTTGACGATGGTCCATTTTATTGGTATAAATGGTGGCTCCTTCCTACTTCTGAGTATATGTTCAGCTGCCAGAGCATTAAGACTAGAATTGGATTTGGTAGAGTCACAGCAATACTATGCAAGGAGAGAAAATCCCAAGCCAGCAACTCAATCAGACTACAGTTGTATGCTGTCTTATTTTCAGAAGAAATGACCATGTACAATCAGCTTCAGCAGTCACCAATATATACATTCTAACCCAATAGAACACTCCAGATGATGGTCATCTTCAGTTGAAGGATGAACAAGATGACGTGATGAGTATGATTTGTGTGTGAACTGGATTACGATGTAGAAGAGTTGTATGTCATCAGCCTCATGATCTTTTCCTGACCTATCATTGTCCAGTGGCAGGACAAGTTCAGATAGCTGGAAATAGATATGGACAGAATGAGTGGCCACAATGACTTCTATATCTTATCAAGCACTACGCATTCCACAATATGATGCAGGCCAACTTGTACCATTACTGGATTTAGATTGCCCTCATCCTCTCAGTCTACCAGTGTCATGCTTTATATGTATCAGGGTAGACAAATCCCAAAATTCCCTATGAGACTACACTTGATAGTACTTTTACCTAGTTTTGCTCACACATCAAAGTGGTTTACTGGGATTTTGTTGCTGTTACATGTTAACAACGTCTTGGCGCTACAGGTGAAAACTGGACGAAGACAAGGGCCAGTGCAAGATGAGCCAAGCTAATGATTGCGGCAGGCTCAACTTTGAGAAGAATTACTGCTCCATTACTCCTCTTACATCCCACATAACCAGAATGTTTGATGTTCACAAAGCCAAATCTTTTGCGGAGAGCTTGAATCTGTGCTGTGCTGTCTTGGCAATGAAATAAAATGCCTCAGTAAAATTCAGAAGGCTTCCCTTAAGATTTTTTCTTTGACTTTGAGTTTTGGGAGAAAAATGCCCAGGTTTGCCGAATTTGGCAGTACTGTGAAGATAACTGTGTGTCCTCTTTCAAAACCAAGCACAAATCAGAGGCAGGGATAAAAATCAAGGAGGGAAATTCTGAGCCAGCAATTTGTCTGAAACTCAGTTGTTTGTAGCATCCTATCCTATTTTCAGCAGAACCCTTTGGGTGCAGGTTGACTTTCACAGTCACCAAAGTGCTCACCACAACCCTATCAAAAGCTCGAGATGTTGAACATGCACGTTTTCTCAAAGGATTAACAAGACACACTGACTGATGTCACAATCTTCACTGTCTGCATACTTCAGTGCATGCCTCCAGCCCCTGCTAATGACTTCACCAAAGTGCCAACATCAAAACAATGCATACAAACAAAACACCACCAATCGCTCTGAAAAAACAAATGATACACAACTAAAAGTTGTAGGAGGAATTAGACAAGTCGAACCTACACTCACCTTTACTGGCTCCATCCCCGCCTCTTCGACTTGTCTGCCTCCTCTCCACCTATCCTCTCCTCTATCCACCTCCCCCTCTCTCCCTATTTATTTCAGAACCCTCTTCCCCTCCCCCATTTCTGATGAAGGGTTTAGGCCCGAAACGTCAAGTTTTCCTGCTCCTATGATGCTGCTTGACCTGCTGTGTTCATCCAGCCCCATGCTTGTTATCTTGGATTCTCCAGCATCTGCAGTACCTTTTATCTATCATAAGCATGATTGTTCTCTCACAGAAGGAGAAGAGCTTGTTTATGCATGTAAAGAATTTAAATGAGGTCATTGACATTTAATTTTTTTTTGCACTCAGTCTGCCATTCAAATTGCACAATATCGCAAACAAAATCTTTTTATGTGGAAAGGGAAATTCTTCAAGTAACATTTATGAGCTAATGGCATTTAGCATGTTAGGTCGTATTTAATAGATGATCATAATTTTGGAGTTTAATCTTATAGAAAATCAAAGGTGGTGCACCTACCACTGTACTGTCAATTAACACTAGAGCCAAACTGCCTTCACACGTCATTATGCTACCAATGTGACTGTACGCCTACCTGACAAGTCAATCTCTTCATTGTTGGAGAGCTTTGCCGTCTGCCACAAAGGTATTGGTGATTTCTTCCTTCCTTCTCATTTCAGGACAGTCTAAGGATCGTTTACAAAATTTCATTTCATTTGATGCTCATACTAACAGCAGTACAGCATGGCTGCCAAATTTTGATGCGGTATACTTCAGTGCTTCATGAAACGGGTGTCATAAAACCCCAACATTAGGTATAACTTAATGCCTGAGGCAAGTTTGGGGGGGCTTCAGGATGCTTAAGTGGATGATAGAATCCATTGATCCATAGAATCCCTACAGTATGGAACTGGCCATTTGGTCCAACAAGTCCACACTAACCCGCTGAAGAGCATCCCAACCAGACCCAACCCCCTCCCCCTGCATTTCCCAAGGCTAACGCACCTAACCTACACATCCCTAGACACAATGGGTAATTTAGCATGGCCAATCCACTTAATCTGCACATCTTTGAACTGTGGGAAGAAACTGGAGCAGCTGGCAGAAACCCACACAAACACGGGGAGAAAATGCAACTTCACACAGTCGCCCAAGGGTGAAATCGAACCTGAGTCCTTGGCACTGTGAGGCAGCAGTGCTAACTGCTGAACCACCATGCTGAGAGTACAGGTTGGGAGCCCACCATCAGGCTATCTCTGGCCTGATGAAATCACTGATTGTGACATAAGTTAGTCTGTTTTCATGTTCACCCTTTACGATGAAATGACCATGTTTAACATCTGGGTCATTTAGTCGGCTTCTAGTAGGCACTTAAGTGACTGCTAAAGTCAATCTACACCTAGAAGGTTCCATTGTAAATAGGAGAGGTTAGCCAAGACAATTGAGTTTTTTACTCCTTCAGTTTTCTCTCCTCCTCTATTGTGTTCTTGATTTTGAAGGAGACTGCACCCTTTTTTAATTTGTTTGTGCCAGGTGCACATTCCAGCACAATCGTATCTCAGAAAAGCAAACCCTGCTGGGAGTTGCTTGCATGCCTTCGGGGTAGGGCCCTCATTCAAAGGCACTCAGTGCCTGCTTGATATCAGGAAAGGGTGAGGGGAGGGTTGGCTTGCCAAGAACTAAAACCTGGCTTTGCTGCCAATCTCTCCCCTATAACAGTCCTCACCATGCAACCCTCTCATTTGCCTTTGACTTGGCTCCCCTACTGATCCAAGGCCTTTGATGGCTGAATTACTGAATGTCCTGTTGGTTTCACAGTGGAGCTGTCTGCGGTGCACCAGTTCCTGGCCTTGGCCTCTGATTGGTCAGCATATCTGAGTTACAGATGTTTCACTGCATCTCAGGTCACAGGGAAGGGCAGCACCTGACAAGAGATACTTTTAAGTCAGTGATCCTTCCCTGAAGGAGGCAAGGGGGGGATCTGGAGACAGTAACGACTGCAGATGCTGGCAACCAGTGTCAATAGATGTGAAGCTGGAAAAGCACAGTAGGTCAGACAGCATCTGAGAAGCAGGCAAGTCAATATTTCGAGACTGGGGAGAGGAAGGGGAGCCCAGAAGTAAATAGATGGCGGGGGGTAGGGCTGGGGGAAGGGTAGGTGGTATGGTGATCCTTGGGTGCAGATAGGGGGTTATTGTGATTGGTCAGTGGGAAGGATGAAGTGGATAGGTGAATAGGAAGATGGACAGTTTAGGTCAGGTCAGGGAGGCGAGGATGAGGGGGAGGGCTGGACATGGGTTAAGGCTGGGGATGTAGGGATTTTGAAGCTGGTGAAGGGAGCTCTTCAGCCAGTGAGCAAGACCTCTATTTCCTGCATTTAATTGTGCCAACAATGTCAGCAACTTAATGTGCATCATGCAGTTACGTTGTGCTACATTAATTGTGTGATGCATTCTTCTGATTTTGGAGTGACAATTGTTCTCAAAGCATATGCTTTTTTTGTTAATCTGTTGCTGTATAGCCATGCATGGTAAGAACATAAGAACTTAAGAACTAGGAGCAGGAGTAGGCCATCTGGCCCTCGAGCCAGCCCCGCCATTTAATAAGATCATGGCTGATCTTGTTGAGACTCAGCTCCACTTACCCGCCCACTCACCATAACCTTTAATTCCTTTACTGTTCAAAAATTTATCTAGCCTTGCCTTAAAAACATTCAGCGAGATAGCTTCCACCACTTCACTGGGCAGGGAATTCCACAGATTCACAACCCTTTGGGTGAAGAAGTTCCTCCTGACCTCAGTCCTATATCTGTGTCCCTTCATTTTGAGGCAATGCCCTCTAGTCCTAGTTTCACCTGCTAGCGAAAACAACCTCCCTGCCTCCACCTTATCTATTCCTTTCGTAATCTTATATGTTTCTATAAGATCTCCCCTCATTCTTCTGAATTACAATGAGTATATTCCCAGTCTACTCAGTCTCTCCTCATAATCCAACCCTGGAATCAACTGACTGAATCTCCTCTGCACCCCCTCCAGTGCTAGTATATCTCTTCTCAAGTAAGGAGACCAAAACTGCACACAGTACTCCAGGTGTAGCCTCACCAGGACCCTATACAGCTGCAGCATAGCCTCCCTGTTTTTAAACTCCATCCCTCTGGCAAGGACAGACAAAATTCCATTTGCCTTTTTAATTACCTGCTGCACCTGCAACCCTACTTTTAGCGATTCATGCACAAGGACACCCAAGTCTCTCTGCACAGCATCATGCTGCAATTTTTCACCATTTAAAACATAGTCCATTTTGCTGTTATTCCTACCAAAGTGGATGACCTCACACTTATCAACATTGTACTCCATCTGCCAGACCTTTGCCCACTCACTTAGACTATCCCTCTGCAGACTTTCAGTGCCTTCTGCACACTTTGCTCTACCACTCATCTTAGTGTCATCTGCAAATTTTGACTCACCACACTTAGTCCCCAACTCCAAATCATCTATGTAAATTGTAAACAATTGCGGTCCCAACACTGATCCCTGAGGCACACCACTAGCCACTGACCACCAACCAGAAAAACACCCATTTACCACTACTCTTTGCTTTCTACTGGTCAACCAATCCTCTATCCATACCAATACATTACCTGTAATACCATGCAACTTTATCTTATGTAGCAGCCTTTGGTGTGGCACCTTGTCAAATGCCTTCTGGAAATCCAGATACACCACATCCACAGGTTCCCCATTGTCCACTCTACCAGTAATGTCCTCAAAGAATTCCACCAAATTAGTTAAACATGACCTACCCTTCATGAACCCATGCTGGGTATTTCCAATGGGACAGTTTATATCCAGATGTCTTGATATTTCTTCCTTAATGATAGATTCAAGCATTTTCCCCACTACCGAAGTTAAGCTAACTGGCCTATAGTTACCTGCTTTTTGTCTACTTCCTTTTTTAAATAGTGGCGTCACATTGGCTGTTTTCCAATCTGCGGGAACCACCCCGGAGTCCAGTGAATTTTGGTAAATAATTACTGGTGCATTTGCTATTTCCCCTGTCACCTCTTTTAGTACCCTAGTAACATTGTAAGGATTGCAAATTTACATGACAGATTACAGAGAGTGAACAGTACATGGTCTAAAGCCTGTGAGCTTGTGACAAGGAAACTTGGGATAATGAAACAATCTGTGGGATCTCATCAATATTTTCATGCTCCCGCATTGCCTACCTTTACAACTGGGTCTTTATCTCTATCATCTATCATCATCCAGCTATCTTAAATGACTCTACTGCAAAAAGAGAAAATCTTCTTTGCCTCACTGCATGCATTGGCACCTTAAGTACATCACCAGTTAATATGCCTATGTTTGTCAGCCACTGAAATTCAGAGCATAGTTTTTGACTTTACTTTTAAAATCATTCTTCAATTTCTTTATTCAGTCCAGATATTTAAATTTATCAAAAGAAAACTTTAAATAACATGAAATAAATTTGCAGCTTGTTCACCAGCATGTGAAAATGAATGAAATTGTTTATACATCTGACCATGCTCATTTAAGATCTTTGTATACGGTTTTAAAGCATAAAATGCAAAGTTAATCAAGGGCAGATATTTTGAAGTTGTCATCCTGGTAGAGATTTGAATACCATGACTGTAAGTAGGGAATTCAGATAGAAAATACTGGCATTGTCCTAATTGAAACCTGGACTGCTTTCGAATTTTCTGATTTAAATTTATTCTTTGGATAATTTTTAATATCATTACAATACAAGGTACTTCAGTTATTGTGTTCATAACATTATCATATTTACTTCAATGTGGGTAAAGCTGCACTCAGTTTTCCTTCTTGTCCTTAATGTTACCGTATGGAATTTCCTCCCAGTCACTTATTTCTCAAGATTATTGTTGAAAGTTGCAATGTTTTAGCTATAAATTCTTCCCTATGCAACACAAACATATTTCTGATTTGTGGTGAATATTTATCTTGTTATTCTACATTAATCAATTTTTTAATATTGTAATTCAAGGAAAGTTTGCTTTCAATTTAGCACTAATTTATTTCTACTTAATTATTTAAAAAGCATCAATAAAGTAACACTTATTCTACTGAGACAAAATAATCTGCATTATGTAAACAGACTCTGAAAAGTAATTTGTATCCTTTTACAGAATATATTGTCTTAATTTGAGATTAAACTGACAAATGCTTTGACATTGCTGCTGCAAACAGGTGTCAGTTGTAACTCATTGAGCATCAGGTACTTGCAAATGTATTTCTGCATACAATTTAAATGGTGGAGGAACATTGTTAGGTTATTTGCCCTAAGCGGTTGCTTGTTTGCACTGAATGCAGTTCACTCAACACATGCAAAATGTTCTCACTAGCTGTCACAGTTTGTTGTCTGAAATATTTAGTTACTTGTATGGTTTTCTCATTTTTGCTCTTTTGTTAAAATGAGGTACAATCTTTTTACAAAATGAAGATGGGCAATGATTGCATTACAAAACGATTCATGCATACTGCAGATCTTTTAAAGGTACAATGTCACTTGAAATTGCCCCCATTTTGATGTTAGGTTTTTTTTGCATATGGAGAATGAGCTGCATTTGGAGAATGAGGAAGAGAATAACTAAGGTGCATGATATTATTATAAATAAATTAAAACACGGAATTTTTTTTAAGAATTGTTATTTTAAAATAAATATTGTTTTACTGTACCACTAAGTGTTGCATTTAAGTTGAATGTCTTACAATTAATATTAGGTTTATGACCTGAGTATTAAACGTTAATTCTGTAATTTCTAGTTTGAGGGAATCAAATATATTATTATGACCATACTGGTTTATTATTGAAAGTGATCCAGAACTATCACTGGTTTCTAAATATTTATATTCCCCACACTACAGTAGTAGTACAAAACTACAACTTAGAGTTGAACTTATGGATTCTATTTTATTGAATATTATTTTCTATTTTTTAGCTGGCCTTCCATCCTTTGTCCAGATGGTTTTACTGGACAATATGTCATATATGACGAAGATGGCTTTGTAGAACAGTATCACACAGAGTTCTTGGGAAAGCCGCACACTACAAGTTGGGTTGCAGTGCATTGTGTTGAACCCTATGGCACAGGCAAATTGGTATGCAATTTGTTTTTAAATGAGTAACATGTAGTGTTCTAAGAGACTAAATTACCGTGAATATTACTGATCTCCCCAGATATCAGTTTAAATTATTATAATGTTCTCTGAATCCAATGTTTTAGATAAACAAAATGTGGGAATAAATAAATCATAATTCAACTTACTTCTTTCAGGGGTATAATGAATATGTCCCATAAACACAGAAAAATTCTGCAATTGATTACTGTGCTCAGCAGAATTTCCTTAGTATTGATCTTTGCCAAACAGATTTGTATTTATGATTTTTTTTGTTATGCGTGCTTTTTTATGTACATATTTCAGACAAATTGTGTAAGCAGTTTAGTAAGCACTAACTCCAGATGCATGACACAGTTATGTTAGAATATTTGGGAATGATGATGTTCACTGAGGAGAAGTAGATGTTATAGTGTTCATTTGTGAAAAGGTGAAAATGCCATTTCAGAAGAGACAGTTTGAGGAACTGTGCTTTTTGACATCCAGGAATATTACAGGAAATTTAGGATATCATGAACAGTAAGAATATTCCGATTCATTCATTTTGAACCAAAGAAGTGTTGAGTTCTCGATAAGCAGTCACCGTATTCCTGATGTAACTTTGAAAGTAGAATACCGGGAATAATTGGCTCTTGTACATCTGTGTTGTCATCTCTGAATGTGCCACATATGATAACTATAGATTCCTCCATTTAACCTAGCAAGCACTGCACGCAATTAGAAGCCTCTAACATAGTTTCTTCACACATCCAGCTCTACATCTTGTTATCTTCACATAGATGTGATTGGTTGCAAACATCTTTCTTTCAAAATCACAATCTGTGAGATACAGATTATAAAATCCTCAGATGGGAGTCAAAAATGTCAGACTCCTCATATTTTACCCTACACTAACTGTGTCAATTAATTCCCCAAGTATTGCCCTTACAATCTCTTTGTGCTAACTGTCACACATGCCACATGACTTTGGATGAGATAAATGCTGCCATGGATAAGATAGTGCTAGCAGTCTCTAAAACAAAGGGGTCTGAAGCATTTTCTTCCTCTGCCTTAGATTCTTCATGCTTGATTATTTGAGAAAAGGATAAGAGGACAATAAAGAACAAAAAATGAAAGAAAATGAGTGATTACAAGAGTTCAAGAGAAAGTGAGACTGAGAGAGAAAGCACGAGGGAGGGAGAGTGAGCACATCCACACGAGAACAGGAGAGCACAATAACAAGATAAAGAGTGGAAATGAGGGAAAGTGGAATCGAGAGAGAATGTAGATGTTACAATTTCAGATTTACCTCAGATATCAATATTCAAATAACAACAGTCAGGCATTTTATTATGTGCTTGTGCTGCCCAACATCTAAACATGTGATGGTGTAATCTGGAATCGGAAGGGATATGAGTAGTCGCAGTGAATCCCCTTATGACCTCAATAGGATAATTAGTGCAAAATTGAGCATTATTATGTAAACTCTAACATAATAAAATGGCTACAATTCCAGTTGTTTTGATGTACGTTATGGAAACTTGGACCAAGTGGCTCAATTTTACACATTTGTTGATCACTATCAGCTGATCCACGGCATTTGTTCAGGGGCATAAAGGTGCCAGGCCACCATTGTCCTTAACAGCTTGTGTTTATTAATATATAGTTATCCACATGAGTGTTTTCCTGGCGGTGGAAAAAAAATTATAAAATATATTCAAAATATTTTTGTCCCACTATGTATAAATATACATTTTTAAAAATACATATAAAATCACAGGTGATCTGGGAAAAAAAATAAAGGGCAGTATTAGATCTTCAAACAAAATAAGTTGGGGGGTGCTGTCTTGTGGTGCAGAAGTGGTTACAGATGAGGACCCCTTGTGGTGCAGTGGTATTGTCCCTACCCCTGGAATAGGAGCTAAGGGTTCAAGTCCCACCTACTCCTCACATGTGTAATAACATCTCTAAACAGGTTCATTAGGAAAACAGAGGAGAATTGGTGTCTTCTTGTGGTGCAGTGGTGGTGTTACTACTCCTGGACTGGAGGCCTGCATTTAAGTTCCAGATGTGTATCATAAGATCCCTGAACAGGTTATTTAGAAAAATAGGTTAAATATAAAAAAAACAAGAATTATGCCATTCAGCCCATTGAGTCTGTTCCACCATTAAATCTTGTAAGATATGTTTCACAACCCCATTTTCCTACTTTCTCCCCTTAACCCATGATTTCCTTATTAATCAAGAACGTAAGGGTCCAGTCCCAACAATGGTGCTATTTAAGGGGGCAGGCATGGACCATGAAGGTGAGGTGATTTTGGCTTCTGTTGAGTAAACTTTTGGAAGTACATGGCTTCTTTTTGGGAAGTCTTTTGATGATTTGTTGTATCCATTCAGGGATGCCAGAGGATTTGGTTACCTCTACACATCAAGTCAGCAAGAGGTATGGGCATGCATATGCAAGGACCCTAGGTCTGCAACCTGACCACCAAATGAGAAGAAGGTAGGGAGGAGAGGTTCTTCGAGACGGAAGCAGAGGAACACTCTCCTTAGAAGATCCTGCGCCATGAGTTTTCAGCGAGTACTTCTCTCACCTCTATTTCATTTAGGAACAATGCTTGAGGCAGTTTAGATTAGATGAGAATGTGGGAACAGCACTGTGCTTTCTGCATCATTCAGGATAAGGAGAACACTGCGAATGACTGTTAAGGCCATATTCATCTCTACAAGATTGATCATTTCAAGAAGGAGTGGCTGACATGGTGAAACTGGCCAAGTATGTCATTCGCACACTGTATCCAGGAGTTGGTTTGATCTCAATATGTGAAGAGAAGCAATTTTACTATGGTATCTTTTCTGTAAAGCAGAGAAAAATGATGATGAGCACGCGTTTGTAGGGATAATGAAATTCCCACTCTTTCAAAGAACCATTAACTTAATGGATGAACCTTCATGCCATCACACAGAGATATGGGAATAGCAAGTCCTGCTATTCCATCAGTGTGCAATTGGATGTGATCATGCATGTTGAATTTTGCCAGTAAATGACTACTTTTGTGATAGCATCCATGATGACATCTTGAGGCAGTCTGTTGTTTTTAGCTGTCTGTGATCCTCCAAAAAGAGAAAAGGACCATACCCACTTCACTCGTCCAATGAGCCTATTCTACCATCCAAACGTGCAAGGATAGTGCCTTAAAATGAAAGCCACACAGCCAACAGAAACATTGCATGTAGAATATCGCTGCTCTTAAGCCGTGGTTTTGCTGCCGAGATGAATCGGGTGGAGTGTGTTTCCCAAATTCGTGATGATCTACTGTGATTGTTACGACCTTGACATTGTGAGAACACAGCCATGGCCATCACGAAAAACGAAGAAGAGTAGACAGGGAGCAGGCAGCTGGGATCCTTTTATATTGTACAGCTGTCTGAGATGACTTAGCCCTTAGGAGAATATCCCACGACTACCATGAGTTCTCCACCTCCCCGTTCACCATATGGAGTGTTCCCATCACACCATCCATTTGGCCAAATCCTGAAATAAAGACCCCCAACCAAAACCTATAATTTCTTCTCCAAAAGCACACCCACAAATGCAGCAAAAATGAACTATTTGTCATTTTGTGTTCACTTAGTGCATGTCTTAATTGTGATTTGGCTTGTCTTAATGCTCCAATGTAACACGCCAAGCAAGCAATATGACTGGTAATAGTCCGCTGAGTTTCCCTTAAGGGGTGTGGAGATGTTCCTGCATGATGCCCTAAGGCTGTTTAGGGCTAGAAAGCCCAACTATGTACTGCATCACCTTGGCATGAGTGGCAGCAGTCTAGACTGGCTGTCTGAAAGGTCACGGCAATGGTATTAACACAATGGCAGCTGTGTAAGCAGGAATGCTGTCAATCTGAAAGAAAGCAGTTTTGTATTTCATTATGCAATGGCCACTCCGAAAGAATGTGCCTCGATTATTGGATAGCTACTCATCTAGCTTTATAATGGACAATCCCAATTTCAATGCATCTCTCCTGTGTGTCATTCCAAATAATTTTACATCCAATATCTTTATTTTTGGTTCAATTCAAATGATTGCTGCCCTGATTAGAACCATTCATGTGCCTAACATTGGCCACTGTGCTGTAGTATAACCACTATAGGTGGGTATGGATGTTTGGGATGGCTGGGGGAGGGGTAGTGTGGTGGGGACCGCGGGATTAAGCCTGGGACCTGCTCATCGGGAGACCTCAGACTGTTTCCACCTCATCCTGGCATTGGTGCAGCCATCACTAGGTGCTTCCTCCTTCGGCATTTACTCAGCCTTGCTGTTCCCTGGGCCTGCGCCGCCATTCAGTGAGAGACCCACTCTCATTGATGTTGCTGTTGATGCTGCTGCAACTGAGGTGTAAAGATAAGAGACAAGTCTTTAAAGAAAAAGAAAAAAGGCAAAGGTAAAAAGATGAAAAGGAAAAAGGAAAGAAAAGCAGACAGAAGTAGATGAGCCCAGACTCAGCACAAACGCTCCTACTTCACCACTGCCATCTTGCCCTGACATTTTAAGAGCTCACCCAGATGCTTAAGCGTTGCGAGAGTACCTGCCTCCTCCAGCATCTTAGGCAACACATTTCATATTTCTACCACCCTCTGAGTGAAGAGTGTTTCCTCAGATCTCTTCTAAACCTCTCTTCTTAGTCCACACCTTAAACTTGTGCCCTCTAATCTTAGAATCATCTGCCATGGAGAAAAGATTCTCACAACCCACCCCATTCATGCCCCTCATAATTTTGTATACTTGAATCAAATCCTCCCCTCAAAGAAAACAAACCCAGTCCATCCAGTCTGTCCTCATAACTCAGACTTTTCATCACAGGCAACATCTTGATGAGTCTCGTCTGCACCCTCTTCAGTGCAATCTTATCCTTCTGATAGTGTGATGACCAGGACTGCATACAGTAATCCATCTGTATCCTAACCAATGCTCTATAAATTTTAACATAACTTCCTTGCTTCTATATTCTGTGCTCCAGCTAATGAAGGCAAGCATCCCATATGCCTTCTTCACCATCCTGTCTACCTGTGCTAACAACTTCAGGAATCTATGGACTTGCACACTAAATTTGTTCCTCAGTCGTGCCTAGGTACATAACATTCATTGTATATATCCTTCCCTTATGAGACCTCCCAAAATGCACCATCTTGTACTTGTCAGAATTAAAGTCCATCTGCCATTGATCTGCCCAATTTACCAGCTGATGAATGTCAGACCATGCCTGAGACCATCCTCCTCACTAACAACACAACCAATTTTCATGTCACCGACAGACTTACTAATTATATCTTCTACATTCACATCTAAGACAGTAATGTACATAACAAAGAGCAATGGTCCCAGCAGTGATCCCTTTTGGACACTGTTCATCACAGGCTTCCAATCACACAAACATGCACCATTACCCTTTGATTTCTATTTTCAAAACAAATTTGGATCCAGTTTGTCCAACTTGCCTTGGATCCCATGAACTGTTACCTTTTGGACCAGCCTTCCATGTGGAACTTGTCTAAGGCCTTACTGAGGTCCATGTAAACCACATCAACTGCACTACCTTCATCAATACATTTAGTCATATCTTCAAAAAAACTCAACTGAATGGGTCAGATAGGATCTCCCTCCAACAAATCCGTGCTGACTATCTCTGATCAATCCCCACCTTTCTAAATGTTAATTAATTCTGTCCTTCAGAATGTTTTCCAATAATTTCTCTACTGCTCATGTCAGACGAACTGATCCGTAGTTGTCTGGTCTATCCTTGCTGTCCTTTGTGAATAAAGAAACCATAATAGCTATCCTCCAGTCATCTGGCACTTCACCTGTGGCCACTGAAGTATTAAATATCTCTGCCAGGACCCGCAATATCCTCTCATAGCAACCTGGGACATATCTCATCAAGACGTGGAGATGTATACAACTTTACATCTGTTAAAATGTCTAATACCTCCTCTTGAATAATCTTAACGTGTCTGGAAGCTTGCTATCCCAACTGAAATCCCTGCAACAATAGCATTCTCCTTTGTGAACAAAAATGAGAAATATTCATTTAAGGCTTTACCCACGACCTCTGGCTTCACTCATGAATTGCCATATTGGTCTCTAATAGGTCCCACGCTTTCCCTGATGATTCTCTTACTCTTAATATACTTAAAATGCCTTGGAATTTTCTTTAATTCTGTCTGCCAAAATTATGTCATGGCACCTCAGTACCCTCCTAATTTATTTTCTAAGCTCCCTTTTACACTCTGTATACTTTTGAAGAGCCCTGTTCTTCATGCGCTGTGTCTACTATATGCCTCCTTCTTTTTCTTTATCAAAATCTCAATATCACTTAACAAAAAAGAAGCAAAGAACTGTGGATACTAGAAATCAAAAACAAAAACAGAAAGAACTGGAAAAAGTCAACAGGTCTGGCAGCATCTGCAGAGGGAAAGCACAGAGATTCCCTGGAACTGCTGCCCTTGCCCTTCACCATGAGAGGATCATGCTGGCCCTGAATTTTCACTACACTTCTCTTAAGTAACTCTCATATTTCAAACGTATACTTCCCTGGCTGTAGCTGTTCCCAGTCTATGTTTGCCAGATCTTGTCTCATGATACCAAAATTGGCCTTTCCCCAGCTTAGACACAACTTCTGCACTATCGTTATCCCATTCCATAATGATTTTGAAACTTATAAAGTTATGATCACTATCCCCAAAATGCTTGCCCATTGACACTTCAATCACTTCATTTCCTGGGATCAGGTCTAGCACTGCTCCGTCTCCATAAGGATTATCTACATACTGGCACAAAAGCTCTCCTGGATGCACTTGAGAAATTCCACCTTGTCAAATCCTTTCACACTAAGGCGATCCCAGCTAATGTTAGAAACGTTGAAATCCCCTCCAACTGTAACCCTATCTCCAACTGTAACCCTATTTCGATCACAACTTTCTGTGATTTGCCTATATATCCGCTCCTCTATCTCCTTCTGACTGCTTGGAGGCCTGTCGTATAATCCCAGCAAAGTAATCGCCTCTTATTGTTTCTAGGCTTTACCTAAATGGCCTCATTTGAAGAGCCTTCTAGGACATCCTCCCTCATTACTGCACTGATGGTTTCCTTTATAAGTAAGGCAATTGCCCCTACCTCTCTTACAAGCACCCCCGACCCCAGCCCCCCAAACCCGACCTGAAACTTCTGTACTGGAATGTTGATCTGCCAGTTCTGCTTTTATTCAACTATGGCTCAGTGATTGCAACAATATAAGATTACCACATGCAGATTATCACTCTAAGGTCATCTGCCTTTCCAGCCAAGCTCCTTGCATCAAAATAGATACAATTTAACTTTCTGGACCTCTCGTGCCTGATTATACCTATGTCTTCTCCACGTACTGGACTGTCCTAGCATTCCTTCTGTGTCTGATTGAACCTTACTCCCAACTTTATATCTACTCTGCGACCCTTACCCCTGCCAAATTAATTTAAAACATCCCTGTATGTTAAAAGCTGGTTCACTTTGTGCCTAGCCAAAACATGTCTTCTTGTCTAAGCAATGCTAGTTGAGAATCTGCAGATACAAGTATATAGGTCAGCAGAAGTGTAGCAATGGGATGTTCTGCAGGAATAAGCATATGTGTACCTACTGCACCATCCATATCTTTCCAAAATCGCCACCCACTACTGCAGGACAGTAACATCTATGTATGACATCGACAACATACAACGGAGCGACTCACCGAGACACCTTGTCAGCTGACAGCTTCTACTACTTAGAAAGGCAAATGCTTCAATCACATGAGAGCTCCCAAAGAGTCATAGAGTCATACAGCACAGCAAGAGGCCTTTCAGGTCAACTCATCTGTGCTGACTAGGTTTCCTAAACTGAACTAGCCCCATTTGCCCGTGCTTGGCCCATAGGTCTCTAAACCTTTCTTATCCATGTATCTGTCCAAGTGTCTTCTAAATGTTGTAATTGTACCTGCCCCTAACACTTCCTCTGGCAGCTTGTTCCGTATTTACACCATCCTCTGTGTGAAAATGTTGCCCCTCCGGTCCCTTTTAAATTTTCCTCTCTTCCATAAACCTGTGTCCTCTAGTTTTGCACTTCACTATCCTGGAAAAAGATCTTAGCCATTCATCTTATCTGTGCCCCCTCATGATTTTAAATATAAAGCTTCACTTATAGACACCTAACATCCTGAACTGTGGGGAAAATATTCTATCATACTGACATCTGCACACCATTCAGAACAGTACTGTACCTGATGGGTTGCATCGTCGCAATAAGTTGAGTCATTACTGAGCAAAGGTTGCTGGAATGGCCTGGTACATCTATAACTCTTGGTGGGAGACCACCTTTATGAAGATCTGGATAAAGACCAGATTTCTGTTACACTATAAATGACTGCACGCTTCACAATCATGCCAATGCTAAGAGATGGACTGCATTTTCCATTGCCACTGGTAATGCAGTTTTGTGTTTTAGGCAAGATAATTACACAAATATTGCTGGAAGTTACTTTAGTAAAAGTAGCAAAATTATTAGCTAAAACTTGTATATGATGGGCATCCAGCTTTGGGCAGGGTGGTGGGGTTAGGGGGTGGATTGGTGGAAATGGACTGTCAGGGAAGTGTAAGAGATGGCCGAGCAGAATGCTGACAATGACTACTGCAAGTTGCATTCCCTACATTACTTGCTGCTCTCTAATTGTCAAATGCAACTGGAAAATGATTGGACAATGGCTAGAGCGGACAGAGTCAGTGGCAGTTTGATGCATGAAAGCATGGGATCTATGTTTGATACATATTAAGTCATTAATGAAGAAGCAAATAACTGAAGCAACCTCCAGCCACATTTAATTTGCAATCATTTCTTCTTACAGTGCATGCAGAATAAATATGAACAGGCTTCAAATCATGGTTAAAGTCATTTGCACCATGCCATAATGATGACATCAATTGTTGCTTGAAAATCTAACATTCCATTTCAATGATGCACACATTAGCAGCAGTGATTTAAAATAAGATGAATGCTACCAAATGTGTCACATCACTTGTGAAACTTCCAAGGGTTCTTTGGAAGGATAAGAACATTGGTTCATTATATGTCATGTAAGTATAGCAATAAACTGTACTAAGGGGATTTTGAACAGAACAGTGGTAACTTCAAGGTGGTGTTCAGATGAGATTTAGCTAAGAGCAAGTAAGCTTTGTGGCCCAGTGGTTAAACAGCAATAATAATGAGAGAATTAGTTGTATATGTGAGCAAGGGTCAGTTATACCAGCTATGTGTCTTGAGAAGTATGGTTTTGAACCTTTTGTGCTCTACTGTGAGGGGCAATTCTGTCCTCAAAAGATGGTGCAGCTACAAAGAATAATAGTTTTTTGGCAGTGTATCTGCTGATTGGTGAGCTGTTCAGAGACAAGTTAGTGGTAAGATAGGACTGGAATTGGATGAGTGTTGCAGATAGTTAATGAGATGAGTTTGGTAAAATACGGTGAGAAATCTCACTAAGCCTCATGGCAAAAAAAAAGCCCTCCAAAAAACTCAAGACAACTGGCACGTAGTCAAAAAAAAAGACTCAGCCTTCTGTGACCATTTTAAAACAGATTATGTTTTGTAACCACATTTCTAATACAACCTCACATTTGTGATGGTGCTGATTGTAAATGACATTACTGTGACTCTGTCAGTTGTTGAGGCAACAGTATGCCCCACACTCATTAACAATCCTATATGTTGCTCTATTTGTTGTATTGGAAGATATGAAGGCAGGTTGCTCAGATCTTCAGCTTTACAGCGTTTAGGTGGATTAGGTGGGACTGGCTGCTATGGCACAGCAGATGTTCTTTCCATGACCATTGTACCACCAGTGTGAACATCCTGTTGTGGACACACAGCTCTACGTGTACTGCTTGGAAATCAGCACTCATACCCGGAACGACCCGCTCTGGGACACTGAGTGAACCTCGAATCCTTCACAGAACATCACACTACCTTCTCAATGGTATTGGTATGAAACCACATGTGTCAGTCTATGATATCGGCAATTCTGGCATGCATAGAGCTCATGACATAATGGCCCCAAGACATAGTTGAACTAATCATTCTGAATTTATCCTCCATTTGTAGTGTATGAACTCACTATGCACAGGAATCTCTGCCAGTTGTTCAAACTGCTGCTGGTGATGCTTAAAGTAAGTTGTCTTCTGGCCCTACCTCAACCCCTTTTGGAACATCACTCCTCTGAGGGGCAATGTGCAGAGCTGTCTGTGACTAAGACACTCCTTCCTTCACTCTGCTATGCTGCCCTTCATTACGTGCCATTGACTGTAATTTTTTTTGCTATTCATTTGTGGGATGTGGCTGGCCAGCATTCATTGCCCTTCCCTAATTGCCCTTGAGAAGGTGGTGGTGAGCTGCTTTCTGGATCCGTTGCAGTCCACCTGCTGTGGGTTGAACTACAATATCTTTAGGGAGGGAATTCCAGGATTTTGTCCCTGCAGCAGTGAAGGAACGGCAATATATTTCCAAGTCAGGATGATGAGTGGTTTGAAGAGGAACTTGAAGGTGGTGGTGTTCCCATATATCTGCTGCCTTTGTCCATTGAGATGGAAGTGTTTGTGGGTTTGGAAGGTGCTGTCACAGGATCTTTGGTGAATTTTTGCAGTACATCTTGGAGATAGTACACACTGCTGCTACTGAGCGTCAGTGGTGCAGGGAGTGGATGTGGTGGCAATCAAGCGGGCTGCTTTGTCCTGGATGATGTCAAGCTTCTTGAGTGTTGTTGGTGTTGCACTCATCCAGGCAACTGGGGAGTATTCCATCACACTCCTGACTTGTGCCTTGTAGATGGAAGACAGGCTTTGAGGAATCAGGAGGTGAGTTAGTCGCCACAGTAATTCTACCTTCTGACCTTCCTTTGCAGCCATTATGTTTATGTGGTGAGTCCAGTTGAATTTCCAATCAATGATAACCCCCAGGATGTTGATAGTGGGGGAATTCAGTGATGGTAACATCGTTGAATGCCAAGGGGCGACAGTTAGATTGTCTCTTATTCGTGATGGTCATAGCCTGGCATTTGTGTGACACGAATGTTACTTGCCACTTGTCAGCCCAAGCCTGATATTGTCCGGATTTTGTTGCATGTGAATATGGACTGTTTCAGTACCTTTGGAGTTGTGAATGGTGCTGAACATTGTGCAATCATCGGCGAATATCATTACTTCTGACCTTATGGTTGAGGGATAGTCATTGATGAATCAGCTGAAGATTGTTGGGCTGAGGACACTACTCTGAGGAACTTCTGCAGAGATGTCCTGGAGCTGAGATGATTGACCTCCAGTGACCATGACCATCTTCCTATGTGTCAGGTATGAGTCCAGCCATCGGAGAGTTGGCCTCCTGATACCCATTGATTCCAGTTTTGCTAGGGCACTTAGTCAAGTGCAGCCTTGAGGTTGAGGGCTGTCACTCTCACCTCATCTCTGGAATTCAGGTCTCTTGTCCATGTTTGAGTCAAGGCTGTAATGAGGTCAAGAGCTGACTGGCCCTGGCAGAATCCAAACTGGACATTGCTGAGCAGGTGCTGATTGATAGCACTACTGATGACACCTTCCATCACTTTAATGATGATTGAGAGTAGCGTGATGGAACGGTTATTGGCTGGGTTGGAATTATCCTGCTTTATATGTACAGGACACACTTGTGCAATTTACCACATTGTCAGGTAGATACCAGTGTTGTAACTGTACTGGAACAACTTGGCTATGGGGCAGCAAGTTCTGGAGCACAAGTCTTCAGGACTATTGCAGAATGTTGTCAGGGCCCTTGCAGTATCTAGTGTCTCTAACCGTTTCTTGATATGATGAGGAGTAAATTGAATTGGCTGAAGACTAGTATCTATAATGCTGGGGATCGCTGGAGGAGGCCGAGATGGATCATCTGCTCAGCACTTCTGGCTGAAGATTGCTGTGAAATCTTCAGCCTTATCGTTTGCACTGATGTGCTGGGCTCTTTCGTGATTGAGGATGGGGAAATTTGTGGAGCCTCCTCCTCCAGTGAGTTGTTTAATGATCCACCACCATTCGCGACTGGATATGGCAGGACGGCAGAACTTAAATCTGATCTGTTGGTTGTGGGATCACTTAGCTCTGTTTGACATGCAAGTAGTCCTGTTTGGTGGCTTCACCAGGTTAACACTTCATCTTCAGGTATGCCTGGTGTTGCTTCTGACATGCTTTCCTGCATTCTCCATTGAACCAGTGTTGATCCCATGGCTTGATGGTAATGACTATGTGGGCAGGCTACGAGGTAGCAGATTTTGCTGGAGTACAATTCTGCTGCTGTTGATGGCCCACGTGCCTCACTGATGCCCAGACTTGAGTGTCTAGATCTGTGCGAAGTATGTCCTATTTGGCATGGTGATAGTGCCATACAACGCTATGGAAGTGCTACACACCACGATGGAAATTATTCTCAATGAAAAGGTGGAACTTTGTGGTCACTCTTATCGGTACTGACATGGACAGATGCAACTGCAGCTGGCAGATTGGTAAAGATGTGGTCAAGTCTGTTTTTCCCTCTTATTGGTTCCCTCACCACCTGCTGCAGACCCAGTCTAGCAGCGATGTCCTTTAGGACCCTTCCAGCTCAATCAATAGGGCTGCTGCTGAGCCACTTTTGGTGGTGGACATTGAAATCCCCCACCCAGAGTACATTTTGTCCCTTTGCCATCCTCAGTGCTTCCTCCAAGTGTTTTTCAACATGGAGGATTACCAATTCATCACCTGAGGAAGGACTGCATGTGGTAATCAGCAGGCAGTTGCCTTGCCATTTTTAACCTGAAGCCGTGAGTCTTCATGGGGTCCAGACTCAATGTTGAGGACTCCCAGAGCAACTCTCTCCCGACTGTATACCACTCTGCTGCCACCTTTGCACGGTGTGTCCTGCCTGTGAGACAGCACATATCCAGGAATGGTGATAGTGATTGTCTGTAAAGTATGATTCTGTGAGTATGACTATGTCAGGCTGTTGCTTGACTAGTCTGTGAGACAGCTCTCCCAATTTTGGCAGTAGCTCCCAGATGTTAGTGAGGAGGACTTTGCAGGGTCGACAGGGCTGTCACTGCCATTGTCTTTTCTGGTGCCTATGTTGATGCCAGGTGATCCATCCGGTTTCATTTCTTTGAGACTTTGTAACGTTTGGTACAACTGAATGGCCATTTCAAAGGGCAATTGAGAGTCAACCACATTGCTGTGGGTCTGGAGTCACACGTCACATGGAGTCACACCAGGTGAGGATGGTATTAGTGAACCAGATGAACAATGATTTTGTGGTGATCAGTAGATTTTTAATTCCAGGATTTTTAAAAAAAACTTGAATTCAGATTTCACCATCTGCCGTGGTGGGATTCACACCTGGGTCCCCAGAACATTAGCTGAGTTTCTGGATTAATAGCTTAGCAATAATACCACGAGGCCAACACCCACTGTTATGCTACCTTGGTTGTTGAAAAGGTAAAAGGGAAAAGCAAAGGTTCTGCAAATGATGTCATTCAGCCCCTGAGACATTATGATAATCTCACTTAATGCAGAATATCAGGACCTGCTGAACCTACAAAAGGGTTGGGTATTGTGATGCTTTGCAAACATTACATTATTGCTGTGTAGACCTTCATTATATGAGGTCAATAAGCAGTTTTTATCTCTGTAGTTTCCAGTGGAAGGCACATTATGGGCCTTTATTCTTCCCAGTGTAACTAATTAGATGGCCAAATGTTGCAGTTTTTACTTACCCAATAACTGAAAAGCATCTCCCTCAAACTGGAAACACCGCAAAAGTTTCCTCTGTAAGTGGAGGAACTGCTTCCAGCAAGGTCATTTTTATTAGGCTTGGCATATGATCCATCATCCTTATCATCAGATCCACCCCGTCTCCATTTTCAGTATTAGCAGACCCAATCTCATCCCACGTCCAATCCCTAAAGCAAAATTTGCAAGGTTTAGGGCATACTTAACCAAGATGTATTCAGTGAGTCAGGAATTTTCCTGACCTGAGATCCCTGCCTCAGTAGTGAAAATCTAGCCATGTGTATTTTAGGGAGCAAGAATAGATCTTTGGTGGTGAAGAAGGTAATCACACCAACATGGGAAGAAAAGTCATTGCAAATGATTCTTTGGCTCCAACTGGATAGATAAGGATATAACTCCTTGTGAGTGCAATCACATTCAACTGGAATATGGTACTATGGCAAGGGCACAAAGTTCAGAACAGTTGAATCATCGCATTTAGAGAAAGATGCATATGGATTTTGGAGATGACAATATGTTTAAGGACTTTGGACATGAAAGGGCTTTGGAATAGAATGGGGCAGGTAGTTTTCAAAGCTGAAAATATCAAATGTTAGATTTTCTTTTGAAGACCAGATTGATGATGGCAAATATAAATGAGGTGGGGATGGGGACTTAAAGTATGAGTAGGAAGCATCATAAAAAAAAAATCAGCTAACATGGGAACCAGAACCAGAAAATGGACCTGTGTGATCAACAGTTTAGTGGAAATAGGCCCAATAAATCAAGAAGTAAGTTGTATAGACAAAGTGAATGTAGAGAAGGCAGTAAACATAAGACAGAAATTAGAGGAAGATGCAAGTTCAAAGGTAAGATAGGGGGAAATCTGAGAGGAGGTTTGCTCCAGGGGCTTGGGAAGGGAACCAAGTGCCGGAATCAACTGATTGAACAGTCTCAATAAAAGCAGAAAATGAATCCATAAGCTCCTCACATGCGTCGTCAAATACAATGGTCGATGAGATGGGAGACAAGGCTTAACAAGACAGTTTGTAATTGTGGCAAGAAGCTAGGGCTTAGCTTTATATTCTATGATGATCCTTGGATAATGAGCAGTTTTGGCAGCGTAGAAGAGGTCCAAATTATCATGATAAATGTAGTCCAGTGAAATCTGGTGGTGTATGCCTAAATCAGTTGTTCATCATTTCATTTGAAGTGTGTTTTTCTGGGACTTGGGGAATAGGATGAGGTTCACATCTGGGGAAGAGCCAGGATGAAAGAAGTATATGATTTTAATGGGAATAGGTATCAAAAGGTTAATGGAAAGAGACATGAGTGCAGTTGAGCAGAATCTATGGAGGGAGAAGGAGAATGGCAAACAGAAATCTCATGGTTGAAAGATAGAAGTGCCAAGAGAAGTAATGGGCATTCTGAGACCAGTGAGCACCACAGGAGCTGGGGTGTATTATCGGCCCTCAAACTGATACTTCAATTAAAGTTCATAAGCTTCCTTTGATATTTTGATTTTTGATACAATACTCCATGGAGGCTATTGGCCATAAATGTGTTCGAGTAATTTATTCCAAAATATGATGTGGAGGTGCCAGTGTTGGACTGGGGCGAACTAGGTCAGAAATTACACAACCAGGATGTAGTCCAACAGGTTTATTTGAAAACACAAGCTTTCGGAGCCTCAGTTGTTCTTCAGGTGGTAGTGACAGAGGTAGTATCAGACACAGAATTTGTAAGTAAAAGATCAAAGGGTCACACCACTGAACAGGATGTATTAAACAAACCTGAGATGCTGTTAAATCTTCAATCAGCCAGAAGGTTTTAATTGATTAACATATATATGTAAATCCTCGAATTCCATACAAGTCACTGTCCTGAGAGAACTAAAGGTTTTATTCGTGTAAAGAAATGAGAAGCTAGGTCAGACAATGCATGTTATGTGTGAGGCCTTGTTTAGAATCTGTTTGTGTTTTGATGATGAAGGCGTTCGACGAAGTACTGCATGTTGGACTGGTTAGCAAGATTAGATTACATGGAATCCAGGGAGAGCTAGCCTTTTGGATACAAAACCTGGAGGAAGGTAAAAGACATAGTATGGTGGTAGGGGGTTGTTTTTCGGAACAGAGGCCCGTGACCAGTGGCGTGCTGAAAAGATTGGTGCATTGCTTTTTGTCATTTATATAAATGATTTGGATGTGAATATAGGAGGAAAGGTTAGTAAGTTTGTAGATGACACCAGTGGACAGTGAAAAAGGTTATCTCAGAGTACAACAGGACTTTGAATTAATGGGCTGAGGAGTGGCAACAGGAGTTTAAGTTAGATAAGTGTGAGGTGTCGCATTTTGGTAAGGCAAATCAGGGCAGGACTTATACACCAGGGAATTTTGCCGTAAAAGAGACTTTGGGGTGCAGGAACAAAAACAGAGTCGCTGGAAAAGCTCAGCAGGTCTGGCAGCATCTGTGAAGGAACAAACAGAGTTAACGTTTCAGGTCTGGTGACCCTTCCTCAGAACCATTCTGAGGAAGGGTCACCGGACCCAGAACGTTAACTCTGTTTTTTCCTTCACAGATGCTGCCAGACCTGCTGTGCTGTTCCAGCAACTTTGTTTTTGTTCCTGATTTACAGCATCCGCAGTTCTTTTGGTTTTTATTTGGGGTGCAGGTTCATAGTTCCTTGAAAGTGATGTCACAGGTAGACAGGAAGGTGAATAATGTGTTTGGTATACTTGCCTTTATTGGTCAGTGCCTTCAGTATAGGAGTTGTGATGTCATGTCGCAGCTGTACAGGACATTGGTTAGGCCACTTTTAGAATACTGCGTTCAGTTCTGGTCTCCCTGCTATAGGAAAGATGTTATTAAACTTGAAAGAGCAGAAAAGATTTTCAAAGATGTTGTCGGGGTTGGAGGGCTTCAGCTTTAGGGACAGGCTGAATAGGCTGGGGCTATTTTCCCTGGAGCATCAGAGGCTGGATATAGAGGTTTATAAAATCATGAAGGGTATGCATAGGGTGAATAGCCAAGGCCTTTCTCCCAGGGTAGGGGAGTCCAATACTAGAGGACGTAGGTTTAAGGTGAGGGGGAAATATTTAAAAGGAACCTAAGGGGCATCTTTTTCACGCAGAGGGTGATGCATATGGAACAAGTGCCAGAAGAAGTGGCAGAGGCTGGTACAATTATAACATTTAAAAGGCATCTGGATGGGTATATGACTAGGAAAGGTTTAGAGGAATATGTGCCAAATGCTGGCAAATGGGACTAGATTAATTTAAGATAGCTGGCCTGTATGCATGAGTTAGACTGAAGGGTCTGTTTCAGTGCTGTACAACTCTATGACTCTATGACTTTATCTAATTTCCACCCCATCCTATCATGTGCTGTTCCCAGAACAACTCACCACTCCATATCCACCAAAACACCAGCATCCTTTACTCTGACATTACCTTTAAAAGTCCATTGTGCACCTGGACAAATGCTAGCATTCTGAAGCTGCCCTGCTGAGTCAAGGACCAGAATCTGAACATGTCAGAGAAGGGGAAGATGGCATGGCGATTCTCCAATTTGAGGTTCTTGTGGATGGGGTTGTCCAGAGGAGCACTTCTATTCCTGGACAACTGGCACTGAAAGCCATGTTGCCAAACTTGCCAGCCTGTTTTAAGGTCACCACAGTGAATCAGTGCTGTCTCCAGGGTGCAGAGGAATGGCCAGGAATGCAGAACATAAGAACTCAGAGCAGGAGTAGGCCTTCCGGCCCTTCGAGCCTGCTCTGCCATTCAACAAGATCATGGCTGATCTCTTCGTGGACTCAGATCCACTTACCCACGCTCTCACTGTATTCCTTAATTCCTTTTTTGTTCAAAAAAATCACCTTAGCTTTAAAAACATTTACTGAAGTAGCATCAACTACTTCACTTGGCAAGGAATTCCATAGATTAACAACCCTCTGGGTGAAGAAGTTCCTTCTCAATTCAGTCCTAAATCTGCTCCCTCTAATCTTGAGGCTATGCCCGCTTGTCCTACCTTCACCTGCCAGTGGAAACATCCTCTCTACTTCTTTCTTATCTATTCCCTTCATAATTTTGTATGTTTCTATAAGATTCCCCCTCAATCTTCTGAATTCCAATGAATATAATCCCAATCGACTCAGTTTCTCCGCATAAGCCAACCCCCTCAACTCCAGAATCAACCTAGTGAACCTCCTCTGCACCCCCTCCAGTGCCAGTACAAAGAAAGAAGGTCAGTGATCTTCTCTGCACCACCAAGATGCATGAGACATCCTTCTCTCTGTCATTTAATACTTATTCCATCTCTGCTCCTGCACCCATCTCCTAACAAGGCTCAGGCTCTGTCACTCTGACTTTTGCATGTAACACTTTCCCTCACATGCTCTCTGCATTCTAACTGCCCATACCACTAACTTCTGTACTGTCTCCCCACTCCCTCGGAACACGTCACCACTTTACCCCTCATGCAACAGCACTAACAGCTATGCCACCCACAGTAATTGCACTCATTTTGCCCCCTTGATCTCATCACGGGAGAAGACAACCCATAACAAAGGAGATAGAGATGTAAGGGTGTCTGACATCTTAGCTGTCAACCCCTAAGAGGTCAGAATTGTAGTCTTCACAGAAGGGGGTCAGGCCTACTCCTGCAGGGATGCTGAAAAACCTGCGTCCCACCAAACAAGTACCACAAACTCTTACATTAACCCCATTGTCACTCTTAATGATTGTACACCACTTCTAATCACTGGCAGTGTCAAGTTCTGTTTATTTTGTCTTGAAGGTTCCCTAACCTCCTCGTGATCTCAGTGGATGAACACCTGCTTCCCCAGAAGTGCCCTCTTGGAACTCTTGAGCATGAGAGTACTGAGGCCTCAAAGGAGTAGAAGCAAGGCTGCCTCCTGTATCCCCCACCAGCTCAGATATTTACTTCGGAGGGAATGGTACACATAGAGAGTGAATACACAATCTTATGAGAATCTCACATTGAAAGTTTCTCAGCTGGTCAAGGAAGAAAAAGCCAGGCAGCTGGTATTCAGAAGACTGCCATGACCAGGTGCCTGCTTAGCTATAAGCAGGAGATGACCCTACATTATTTGCAGTCAAAATTTTCTCAAAATCTCAGGGCATAGCAGCAATAGCATATGGGTGCAATGGCGCTGTGTCCAGAAGCTGCAAAGTACAGTGAATCCTGCATCTGTCCAGCTGTCTCCTTGGGCATGGTGGTAGGTGCCAGGTCCAGTACCCTCAGAGCTACTGGTCAGATACACAAACCTACACTCCATTTTCCCAGCCATTGCTCCTCAGGACCAAAAGCATGGTAACAGGGAACGTTGATACCAGACCAGGTGCTCTTTCCTCACAAGGAGATAGGGTGGCGCCAGGAGGCACCTAGCTGGAGATGAAACCACAGGCCTGTCTGCACTGTCCAATTAGGATGCTTCAGAGGTGGCCAGGCCTTCCAACTCAACCCTGTTTGACCTCCTTTCTGACCCTTTGAAGTTCAAATCAAGAACAGTCAACTTTCCTGTGGCAAGAAGACCCTGGGCATCTCTGCCCTATTTAGACACAAGTGCTCTGGGAATTGCCCCACCAAACCTTCTGTACTCAGCTGCTAAGCATGCTCTGTCTGTCCCAGCTGCAGAACCAGGTAGTACAATAAATAATAGCAGGAGGGAGCGAAGGAAGAAAATCTATTGAGGGTACTTTGGTGGCGTCAGTGAAAAAGACTTGAATGTCATTCTCTGTTCCTAATGTTAACTTTCATATAGAGTCCCTACAGAGTAGAAGCAGGCCCTTTAAGCCCACACCACCCCTCCAAAGAGCATCCTACCCAGACCCATACCATTGCTGTAACTCTGCATCTCCCATGGCCAATCCACCTAATCTGCACATCTTTGAACTGTCGGATGAAACTGGAACACCCAGAAGAAACCCGTGCAGTCATGGGAAGAACACGCAGTCTCCACACAGCCACTCGCCTGAGGGTGGAATAGCACTGAGCCACTGTGCCATCCTGTATGTGATTCTCTCTGTGTAGGTGCAAAATGCATTTTCACACCATGCAGCAGTACTTCATGGCTATAGTAAGGCCTGCTGCACCATCTGGAAGCATGGAGAGCAATGTGTACTCATTGCCTTGGGTCATAGTGACACCTTTGTTCCTCCTCATTAAGCAACCCTAATGTTTGGCTCCCTCTGCACAAAGGTGTAGCTGTCAAAGAGTTGATGAACAATAGCCACACCAGGGAGGTGCAGCGTAGAGAAGATCAAAACTGTTGGCCAGGAAGTAGGTAGCCTGCTTACCGTGTACTGTACATTTCATGATCTTTGCACTTTTCATTTAAAAGCCCCATGATTGGTGTTGCCTGCAGCCCTATCCACACAGGCTAAGTTACTTACCCCATCCACTCCAAATGTGCTCATAGCCATTTTCTTCCCCATTGCATTATTTAAATTTCCAGTACAATTGAATCAGCAGTGAGTGCTCCTATGTCAGTGTCTTCCAACTTCAGCCTGAACATAATGGTGAAACCCCAAACATCCACATCCACTTTCTTGTAACCGTACAGGCTTCACATTTCTTCATATCTACGCCCAACCCATCCGCATGCTCTTATACCTGCCCAACTTTCCGTCTCAGCCCCTGGCATATGAGGTGACCATGCAGGGGTGGTCATTCACTGCACCCATCAAGCCAGGGAGCTCCTGGCCATACACACCCACCCTCTCCTCCCCTACACCTGCATTACATTTTCCCAGCCATGCTTCACCATATCTCCTCCCTACCCTTGCAAATCCTGTTGGCCCTGTTCAGGAATTGTACTGCACCCTTGTCCAGAGCCTGCAGCCACCAATCCCAAAGACTAACTTCCTAAAGCTCAGACTTTGGCTGTGACCACACTTGTCTCCTTTAGTTTCTAGAGATATACCCAATGATGACTGACCATGGCTCATTCCCTCAACCGACTTAACTGCGCAGTCAAAGCAAGGCAAGTTCTGCCAGGACCCCTGACTGGTACCTATATATGTCCCTGACTGCATTAGCCTTAACCTACCCTCGCCCACTTCCCAGACTTGCAGCTATGGAGCTAATAGACTGACCCTGTGACCCACTCCCTGAACTGTAGAAGATGTACCCCTAAACAATTAAACCCTGAGTAGATGCCTAAATGTGATGAATTCCCTGGATGAAATGAGAGGGGCTGCCATTGACTTATTGCACCAGGGCTCTCTGACTGACCTGTGCTTCCATGGTCTTCAGTGAGTACTGCTCCTCTAAGACTTTGAACAGCTTGATGAGTTGCAGTTCCATAAGATGTGAACTTCCTATGCTGATGCCTGCTTAGTAGCAATCCAAGCTGCCTGTTTTTGTTACTGCACTTCTTGACACAGCAAGGCAAGGCAGGGATGCTGTGAGCATGAAGGTAGACTCTAAGTGAGTGAGTGCTTAACGAGCAAGCAAACATCGCTGAGATGCACTGTAGTCTAGTATGCAAGTTGGGTGCCTGTCCATGTGTGCAAAATGCCCCCATTTCAGCCATTCAAGGCCTGTTGCTGGTTTGCTTTGCAATGCAACTGTAATGGAGGAGGGTGCATGTGGTGCCTGTTGATTATGCCCTGCTCTGTGATTTGGTTGCAGGCATCATGGAGGTCATTCGGACTGAGTGGTGAGTAGAATAAATCAGGTAGTCTTTCTGGTTTTGTTGTTGAATTTTCCTGAGTTTGTTCAGTGCAATTGCTAAAATGGGAGGTTGAATATTAATAAGGTGAGTTGTGACTCACAATAAGACATTTAGCAAGTATTAATCACTGTCATTTGGCATTTCATCACTGCCTAGTAAAAATCTCACCATACCATTTGTGAAAACACTCTTGTCCAATTCTGCCACACATCTCACCATTACTAATGTCACTCAGACCCCTGTGACATTCCACCCTGAGTATTAACGAGGTCATATAGTGTCATCCATTTCCAAAGTATAATGATGTCCAGAGAAGTCCAAGAATTTAGAAGGCAAATTTGAGAAATAATCAAGGAATTCACTGAGAGAACTATAAAACAGAGATGACTAGGGAATTGGCAATTTAAAATTCCTATTAATTAGTAATTAGGGCTAAAATGAAGCCCATTTTGGATCCAGAATATTCTAACAGTGGTAGAAGAAATTGAGGGAAAAATGGCAAAAGATGGCAGAAGATGGTCATTGACAGAGGTGCACAGAAAAGAACTTCCCAGGAGGCTGATCATCTCAAATGCTGATGATGACTGCAAATGCCTCAACATAGAGATAAAGCATTTGATCTCAACGTAGAGATCACTGGTGGATCGTTCTTTGGATTTTCTGGTCTTAAATGTTAAATTAGATTCTGTCATTCAAGCACAAAACTAAGAACGTAAGACAAATCAAAAATTCAGCAAATCTATTTTGCCTCATGACTATTTCTCTTGAATGCTCTCCTTCCTATTAAAGCATCCATTTGTATTTTGCATGATCTTATGCTTTGGATTCTACAACCTGGCAATATTATTCAAAGGGCAAAAATGTTCTTCCTAGGTTTTGCCTTAATTTACTTTAAATTAAAATATGCCTTTTGGTCAATTCTCTTGGTTTTAAAAATCTATTCAAAATTTATTTCTATTTTCTATACTTCAGTAATCCCATTTTACCTATCTCCGTATATAACGGAGTAAACTTACTGGTGCAGAGAACGCCTAAAGAGAAAATACTGCGAAACTAAAAAAAAACTAATTAATTTTAAATAATTAACTAAGTAGAGATGGCAGGTCAGGTGATGTGTTGTAGCTGTATGGTGTTGGAGCTAGCTGATCCCATTGAGAATGGCAGTGACCACATCTGCAGCAAGTATTGGCTGCTTGAGAAGCTCCGGCTCAAAATTGATGAGCTGGAATCCAAACACTGTGGCACATCCGGGAGGGGGAGAGATACCTGGATGCTGTGTTCCAGGAGGCAGTCACACCTAGTAGATTAACTAATGTTAATTCGATCAGCGACCAGGGACAACAGTGTGTGACTGTGAGTGAGGCAGGTAGAGGAACCCTGCAGACGGGAACACAGGAGCTGCAGCCCTTGACATTGTCCCACAGGTATGAGGCACTTACAACCTGCGTGGATGAGGACCAGGGCTGCGGGAAGGATGAGTCAACTGACCATGGCACCATGGTTCAGGAAGCCATTCAAGAGGGGGGAGCTAAAGGACAGATTGTAGTTGTAGGGGATTCCATCATCAGGGGATAGACAGTATCCTTTGCAAACAGGATAGAGAGTCCTGCATGGTGTGTTGCCTGCCTGGTGCCAGGGTGCAAGACATCTCTGACCGGCTTGAGAGGATACTAGGGAGGGAGAGGGAGGATCAAGTTGTTGTGGTCCACGTAGGTACCAACAACATAGGCAGGATGAGGAAAAAAGACATGTTTCGGGATTATGAAAAGCTAGGAAGAAAATTAAAAAACAGGTCTTCAAGGGCCATAATCTCTAGATTGCTGCCCAAGCCACATACAGATTGGCATAGGGAGGCAAGGATGAGGGAAGTAAACACGTGGCTAAAAGAGTGGTGTGGGAAAGAGGGTTTCCTTTTCATTGGGCACCGGCATCAGTTCTGGGACAGAAGAGATCTATACCGCTGGGATGGACTCCACCTGAACAGGGCCAGGTCCAGTGTTCTGGTGAAAAGGGTAAATAGGGTGGTCAATAGGACTTTAAACTAGTAAGTAGGGGGTAAGGGAGGAGTGACCATACAGGGAGTACAACAGTAAATAGAAGGCAAAACAGCAGGCTAGCAGGTGACAAGGAAGCTTCAACTCCATTGAAAATTAGGAAAAAAAAGTTAAAGGGAAGAACTCAAGAGCTGTTAGTAATGGAGGTCATTGGAATCAAGCAGAAGGTGCAAAAACTGGCATTAGGGCACTTTATCTGAATGCTCAAAGTATTCTAAACAAGGTGAATGAGTTGACGGCGCAAATCATGGCAAATGGGTATGATTTAGTGGCCTTTTCAGAGACATGGTTGCAGGATGGTCATGACCGGGAGTTAAATATCCAGGGGTATCAAAATGTTTGGAAGGACAGACAGGAAGGTAAGGGAGGTGGTATCCCTCTGATTTTTAAGGATGATATCAGGGCAGTAGTGAGAGATGATATAGGTTCTACTGAACAAAAGGTTGAATCCATTTAGATGGAAATTAGGAATAACAGGGAGAAGAAGTTACTGATAGGTGTGGTGTATAGGCCACCAAACAATGACATTGTGGTGGGGCGGGCAATAAACATAGAAATAACTAATGCATGTAAAAATGGTACAGCAATTATCATAGGAGATTTTGATCTACATATCGATTGGTCAAACCAGGTCGGTCATGGCAGCCTTGAGGAGGGGTTCATAGAATGCATCCGCGATAATTTCTTTGAACAATATGTAATGGAACCTACAAGGGAGCAAGCTATCCTGGATCTAGTTCTATGTAATGAGACAGGAATATTAATGATCTCACTGTTAGGGATCTTCTCGGAAGGAGCGATCACAGTATGGTCGAATTTAAAATACAGATGAAGCGTGAGAAGGTTAAATCCAGTACCAATGTCCTGTGCTGAAACAAAGGAGACTATGTTGGGGTGAGGGAGGAGTTAGCTGAGGTAGAATGGGAGCAAAAACTTTATGGTGGGTCAATTGAGGAACAGTGGAGGACTTTCAAAACAATTTTCCACAGTGCTCAGCAGTAGAATATTCCAGTGATAAGGAAGAACTGTAGGAAAAGAGACAGCCATAGATGTCTAAGGAAATAAAGGAAAGTATCAGATTGAAAAAAAAATGAACAAAAAAGCAAAGAGTAGTGGGAAACTAGTAGACTGGGAAATCTTTAAAGGCCAACAGAAAGCCACAAAAAAGTTATAAAGAGAAGTAAGATAGATCATGAGAGTAAACTAGCTCAGAATATAAATCCAGGCAGCAAAAGTTTCTATAAATATGTAAATCGTAAAAGAGTGGTGAAGGTAAACATTGGCCCTTTAGAGGATGAGAAGGCCAATTTAATAACGGGGAATGAGGAAATAGCCGAGGCGTTAAACAGTTATTTTGTGTCGGTCTTCACAGTGGAAGACACAAATAACACGTCGAAAACTGATGGCAAGAAGGTTATAGCAAGTGAAGACCTAGAAACTATCATTATCACGATGGAGGCAGTGCTGGGCAAGCCAATGGGGCTAAAGGTAGATAAGCCTCCTGGCCCTGATGAAATGCATCCCAGGGTATTGAAAGAGCTGATGGGGGAAATAGCAAGTGCACCAGTAATTATTTACCAAAATTCACTGGACTCTGGGGTGGTTCCCGCAGATTGGAAAAAAGCCAATGTGACGCCACTGTTTAAAAAAGGAAGTAGACAAAAAGCAGGTAACTTTAGGCCAGTTAGCTTAACTTCAGAAATGGGGAAAACGCTTGAATCTATCATTAAGGAAGAAATATCAAGATGTTTGGATATAAATTGTCCCGTTGGGAACACCCAGCATGGGTTCATGAAGGGTAAGTCATGTTTAACTAATTTGGTGGAATTCTTTGAGGACATTACTTGTATAGTGGACAATGGGGAACCTGTGGATGTGGTGTATCTGGATTTCCAGAAGGCATTTGACAAGATGCCACACCAAAGGCTACAAAAGATAAAGTTGCACGGTATTACAGGTAATGTATTGGCATGGATAGAAGATTGGTTGACTAGAAGAAAACAAAGAGTAGGGGTAGATTGGTGTTTTTCTGGTTGGTGGTCAGTGGCTAGTGGTGTGCCTCAGGGATCAGTGTTGGGACTGCAATTGTTTACAATTTACATAGATGATTTGGAGTTGGGGACTAAGTGTGGTGAGTCAAAATTTGCAGATGACATTAAGATGAGTGGTAGACCAAAGTGTGCAGAAGACACTGAAAGTCTGCAGAGGGATAGTCTAGATGAGTGGGCAAAGGTCTGGCAGATGGAGTACAATGTTGATAAGTGTGAGGTCATCCATTTTGGTAGGAATAACAGCAAAATGGACTATGTTTTAAGTGTAAAAATTCGCAGCACGCTGCTGTGCAGAGGGACTCGGGTGTCCTTGTGCATGAATCGCTAAAAGTAGGGTTGCAGGTGCAGCAGGTAATTAAAAAGGCAAGTGGAATTTTGTCTGTCATTGCCAGAGGGATGGAGTTTAAAAACAGAGAGGCTATGCTGAAGCTGTATAAGGTCCTGGTGAGGCCACACCTGGAGTACTGTGTGCAGTTTTGGTCTCCTTACTTGAAAAGGGATATACTAGCACTGAAGGGGATGCAGAGGAGATTCAGTCGGTTGATTCCAGAGTTGAGAGGGTTGGATTATGAGGAGAGACCGAGTAGACTGGGATTATACTCATTGTAATTCAGAAGAATGAGGGGAGATCTTATGGAAACATATAAGATAATGAAGGGAATAGATAAGGTGGAGGAAGGGAGATTGTATCCACTAGCAGGTGAAACTAGGACTTGGGGGCACAGCCTCAAAATAAAGGGGAGCAGATGCAGGACTGAGGTCAGGAGGAACTTCTTCACCCAAAGGGTTGTGAATCTGTGGAATTCCCTGCCTCGTGAAGCGGTTGAAGCTACCTCGCTGAATGTTTTTAAGGCAAGGCTAGATAAATTTTGAACAGTAAAGGAATTAAAGGTTATGGTGAGCGGGCGGGTAAGTGGAGCTGAGTCTCAAAAAGATCAGCCATGTTCTTATTGAATGGCGTGGCAGGCTCGAAGGGCCAGATGGCCAACTCCTGCTTCTAGTTCTTATGTTCTTATGTACCTGTTACCTTTCAAAACTGAGGTTCTCCAATCCTTCCTCATAGCTTATCTTGTTTCCCTTGTTTCCACTTGGAATCAGTCTTTTCATTGTTTTCTGGAACCTCTCTTATCCTCACATTTCTTTGTAATTAAACAATCCAGCACTTCTGTGTTGCTAAAATATTTCAAAACGAAGTTAACATTATCCTAATGAATCCTTTATGTTGACAGGTAGAAAATTTAAAGAAAACCAGACAGTGGTATAAAAGTGCATTGGAAGAAGCCAAGGTGTTGTCAAGACTTAGTTCTGAAGAGAGACTCAGAATGTGCCATCTGAGCCATCAAGGTAAAATACCTCTGGTTGGGAGTTAATCAGTAACTAATATTAGGAAACAGCTATGGGGTAAATTAGGCTACTGAATATCGTACAGTGAAACATTAATATATTAAAGTTCAAGGAAGTACTGACAAACAGTTGTAGATCTTATTAAGCAACCTGTTCAGAGATGTTATTATACACCTCTAGAAGGAGTGAGAATTAATCCAGGCCACCTGGCTTAGAGGTAGGGACACTATCACTGCAAAGATCCTAAAATCAGCTGTTCAGTTACATTACAGCACTGGGGTAGGTGGGACTTGAACCAGGCTCTCTGACTTAGAGATAGTGCCGCTAACACTTCATCACAAGAGCTCAGCAAAGGTTATGTCTCTGGATGGTCTCTTTTCAGGCTTCTGCACTATGTGGCACAGTGGTTAGCACTGCTGCCCCTCCACACCGTGGAAGTGGGTTCGTTTCCAGCCTTGGGTGACTGTGTGGAGTTTGCACATTCTCCCCATGTCTGCATGGGTCCCCTCTGGGTGCTCTGGTTTCGTCCCACAGTCCAAAGATCTGCAGGTTCTGTGGAGTGGCCATGGTAAAAACCATATGTGGGGTTGTGAGAGTGGTGAGTTTGGGTGGTATGCAATTTGGAGGGTTGGTGCAGACTCAGTGGGTCAAATTGCCTCTTCTAGCATTGCAAGGATTCAATATCTTGTTCTACTCCACTTCAGCCTCTATACTACATTCTTTCCCAGCTGCTCGCTTTGCTGAACCATCACAACATACATTTATAAAGGAAGGCAGTGGCATAATAGTGATGGTAGTCCAAAGTCACAGGCTAATAGTCCGGGGACACAAGCTCAAACCCTATCATGACAACTGATGATATTTGAATTCAAATAATTAATCTGGCTTTAAAAGTTATTCCCAGTAATGGTGACCGTTAAATCATTGTTGAGTGTCATCACTATTAATTGGCTCACTCATTTCCTTTAGAAAAGGGAAACTGATACCCTCAAGGTTGGGCCCTCAAAAATGTGACTGAATTTTAAATGTCCCATGAAAAGGCCTAGCAAGTCATTCAAGCCACTGTAAAGTCTAACAGGAACGAAACTAGATGAACCACCCTACATCAACCTCTGAATTAGAAACAATAACTGCAAACCTAGCTCTATTTACCCTGGAAAATGTTACTAAGTTCTGAAGGCTTGTGCCAAAATTGGGAGAGCCCAATTTTGGGCCCCATAGCTACCTCTTAGTCACGTAGCAGCCTGACAAAGTCAAGTAATTGAATCATAAAGTATATAGCTGCTAGATTTGTTATGACAGGTTACAGCAGGTTGTGAGGAAATTAGTAAGAGGGAAAATGAACTTGACCTTTGTCCTTACGAAATTACCTGTAGCAGATGGATCTGTCCATGTCAGTATTTGTGGGAGTAACAGCATACTGTCCTTATGGAGACAAAATCCTTTCTTCACCTAGCTCAGGTATGTCTTTTTTTTAATTCATTCACAGGATGAGGGTGTCGCTGGCTAGGCCAGCATTTATCGCTTATCATTAATTGCCAGAGGGCAGTTAAGAGTCAACCACTTTGTTGTGGGTCTGGAATCACATGTAGGCCAGACCAGCTAAGGATGACAGCTTCCTTCCCTAAAGGGCATTAACGAACCAGATGGGTTTTTCCAACAATCGACAATGGATTCATAGTCAGCATTAAGACTCTTAATTCTAGATTTGTTTTTTTGAATTCAAATTCCACCATTTGCTGTGTCATTATTTGAACCTGGGTCCCTAGAACATTGCCTAGGTCACTGGATTAACAGTCCAGTGATAATACTACTAGGCCATTGCCTCCTCTCTTTCTGTGCAAACAGATTAAAAGACAAATACGGCCTAGCCAATTACTGACCCGTTCATCTACCCTTGATTGTCAGCAAAGTGATAGAAGTTGTTGTTGAGTGTTATCAAGCCGAAGTCATTCACTAATAACCTGCTCACTGATGCTCAGTTTGGGTTCCACCAGGGCCATTCAACTCCTGGCATTATTAAAACAATGGTCTAAACATGAATAAAAGAGCTGAATTCTAGGTGAGGCGAGAGTGACTACCATTGATATTAAGGCAACATTTGACTGCATTTGGCATCAAGAAGCTGTAACAAAACTGGGGTCAGTCTGAATCAGGATAAGATCTTCACTGGTTGAATCATACCTAGCACAAAGAGGAAGGTTGCCGTTGTTGGATATACACCACCAACTTCTCAAAGTAATTCAGGATGAACAATAAATCCTAGCCAGTGCCATCCATGTCCTGTGAAACCGTGCATTAAAACACTGAAGACCTTTAGAGTTAAATGGAAATGGACGCCATGCCAATAACTGAGAGATTAGACGCATAAACTGGTGAACCATCGATTTTACAATCTAGATTTGGAATCAATCATGAAATTAACGAGTGATTTAAAAATAATCCTACTTTCCAGTGTTCCCTAGCGGTTTGTATTTAAGCCTGCTTGAAAGGTTTAATTGCTTCTCCCTTGCGGATTCTTTTCTTTTAAAAACTTATCAGTCTCTGTAGGGATTGCAGCACTTCTTTCAACAATGTTTTCTGCTGGAGACTCTGGCTTAGACAGGCGAAAACGAGCGAAGGACATTAAGAAGAGCAACAAAACATTTTCCGTGGGTCCTTCTACCAACGTTGTTTTGTGGAACTTGAGAGAAGGAGAGGATGTGAGAAAGAGGCCTACCTAGGTGGAAGCTAAGAAGGAATTGCCCAGTTATATAGGTGATAACAGTGTCAACTCTTTTCTACCAAAATTACTAATCAGTTTTTCAAGAAGCTGTAGTATCTGGCCTTGGGGTGGTGCAGTGGCTTAGCAGTTAGCCATGTTGCCTCATAGCGTCAGGGTCCTGGGTTTAGTTCTAGCCTCGGGCAACTGTCTGTGTGGAGTTTGCACATTTTCCCTGTGTCGACATAGGTTTCCTCCCACAGCCCAAAGATGTGCAGGTCTGATGGCTAAATTGCCCATAGTGTCCATGGATGTGTAGGTTGGGTGGGTTAACCACAGTAACTACAGGGTTACAGGGATAGGGTATGGGGTGGGTCGAGGAGGTTTGCTGTTTGGAGGTCAGTGTGGACTTGATGGGCTGAATGGTCTGCTTCCAGACTGTAGGAGTGTTGTGAAATATTAAATGCTGTTGAAGTTTTTTGCCTTGTACTTGTTGGGATAAATAGAAGAATGCCAAATTTAAATGGTCACAACAATTATAGAGTACTGATTAGTTGGCTCTGACCAAGGTATTGTCATGGAGAAAACAATGGGGAACAAGACCCCAAATTCTCAATTAATTCAGTTAAGGGTCAAAACTTGAACATATTCTTTTTGTTTACAGAAAGCAGATCCTTTCCTATGAATGTGTGTCCATTCTAGCAAATGTTAATGAGTCATGTGTTACTAAACTGCAGAAAAGGTTCTTTTATTTAAGTTTTAAAATGACAGAAGATTCCAGTCCACGATTATATTTTCCTGTGTCCCCTAAGCTGATACATTCCAGGAACAACTTCAAAGCAATTTTCAGTTTTCTTGATGACTTGCTTCCATGTTCCTTTACTATCCAGATAACTTCTAAACCCAAAACTGACTTGCATGATGAGGAACACATTGAAGAATCTTCCCTCCAGACAAACTAGGTAAATCTTACTATCTCATTTAAATCCTCACAAGTTTGGTCTTCAATCTGAACGTGTGCTCCCACACACATTTTGCATAGCAACCAACAGGGCTTGCCATTTCTCTGCTTAAGGTACAGGACCAGCTGAAATATAACAAAGAACTGTGGATACTGGAAATCTGAAACAAAAATATAAATTGCTGGAGAATCACAGCAGGCCAGGCAGCATCTGTGGAGTGAAAGGAGAGTCAATGTTTCAAGTCCAGTGATGCTTCTTCAGAACAGGCATTGCCTTTTAGAGCAGAATGTAGCAGAAGTTACCCGGAAATAGGTTATTTTAATTCAAGTAATATGTGATGAGGTAGGATTAATAAAAGATACCATAGTTAAGAATCCTCTGGGGAGCGACAATCACAACACAGTAGAATTTGATATAACAAGGTGTAGAGCTGGATGAACACAGCAGGCCAGGCAGCATCAGAGGAGCAGGAAAGCTGATGTTTCGGGTCTGGACCTGATGCTGCCTGGCCTGCTGTGTTAATCCAGCTCGACACCTTGTTATCTCAGATTCTCCAGCATCGGCATTTCCTACTATCTCACAGTAGAATTTGATCTTCAAATTTGAAGGAAAGCAATTTGAGTCTTAACAATTGCTGACAACCTAAATAAGGACAACTACAGAAGTATGAAAAAAGGCTGTCCAAAGTGTTAAATAAAGGTAAAATGCTGCAGATGCTGAAATCAGAAACAGAGAAAGCTAGAGAGTTTCAACAGGTCTGGCAGCAACTATGCAGAGAGAAACAGAGTTAGTATTTTGAATCTGTTATGACTCTTCTGTGGACCTGTTTAATTTTTCCAGCATTAGCTGTAGTTTTCGAAAGTGGGCTGGGAAATAGACTAAGTAGAATGTCAGTCAATACAGCAGTGGTGGATGTTTAAGCAGGTATTTCATAATGCTCAGCAAACATTTATTTTGGTCAAAAAGAAGGATTTTATGAGAAGGATAAACTACCTATGGTTAACAAAGATGGTAAGGAGAGTATTCAATCAAAACCAAGGCATACAAAGCAACACAAACGAGTAGTAGGCCAGAGGAACTGGAGTATTTCAGGAACTTGCACTAGATGACTGAAAAGCTAATAAAGACGGGAAACATTGATGTTGAAAGTGAACTGTCGAGAAATGTAAAAACAAACAGCAAAAACTTCTACCGATATATAACAACTAAAAGTAGATAAAGTAAGTGTGGACACTTGGAAGATGCAACTGTGTAATTAATAAAAGTGAACGCTGAAATATTATAAAAGTTAAATCAATATTGTGCATCGGTCTTCATAACAGGAGACACTATAAACACTCCAAAGGTAACAGTAACCAAAATACTAATGGGAGGAAAGATCTTGTAACATTTTCTGTCACAAGGCACAGAGGGTTTGAGAAACAAATTGGATCAAAGGCAGGCTAGTTGCCACGATCGTAGAATCATACAGTACAGAAGAGGCCCTTCAGCCCATCAAGACTACACTGCCAAGAAATTATTACTGCCTATCTAATCACATTTTCCCGCACTAGGCCCATAGTCTTGAATGTTATGACCCTTCAAGTGTTCACCCAAGTATTTTTTAAAGGTTGTGAGGTTTCCCGCCTCAACTACCCTCCTAGGCAGTGCATTCCACATTCCCGCTAACCACTAGGTGATAAAGGTTTTCCTCAAATCCCCTCTAAACCTTCTCCAATGCACTTTACAATTATTCACCCATGTTAATGACCCTTCAACTAAGGGGAAGAGCTGCTTTCTAGTCACCCTGTCCATGCTGCTCTAATCTTATACACCTCCGTCAGGTTCCACCCAAACCTTTTCTGCTCCAAAGAAAACAACCTGAAGTTATCCAGCCTTTCTTCATAGCTGAAATGCTCCATCCCAGGCAACATCCCGGTGAGTCTTATTTGCAACCCTTCCCATGCAGTCCTTCCTTCCTATAGTGTGGTGACCAGAACTGCACACAGTACTCCAGCTGTAGCCTAACCAAAGTTCTGTACAGCTCCAACATGACTTCCTTGCTCTTATAGTCTGTGTCATGATTGATGAAGGCAAGCATCTCATATGCCTTCTTAACTACTGTATTAACCTGCCCTGCCTCCTTAAGGGATCTGTGGACGAACACCCCAAGACATCACTGTCCTTCTAGGCTCCTAGTGTTTTGCCATTCCTTGGACGTTTCCTTGTCTTGTTCCCTCTTCCAAAGTGCATCACCTCATTTTTATCAGGATTAAATTCCTTCTGCCACTGATTTGCCTATCTAGCATATCTTCCTGTAACCTAACACCTTTCTCCTTTCTGGTAACCACCTGGCCAATCTTTATGTAATCCACTAACTTACTTAACATCCCTCTTACATTCTCAGCTACATCATTTGTGAATATCATTAACAACAGAGAGACCTAGCAATGATCCCTATGTTAAGCCACTGCACACTGGGCTCCAGTCACACGAACAGCCTTCTACCACACCCTCTGTGTCCTATCTCTAAGCCAATTTAGCATCCATCTTGCCAAGTTACCTTGATTGCCATGAGCTTATATCTTCTTTATTGGTTTCTCATGTCAGACCTTGTGAAACATCTTGCTGAAATCCACGTAAATTACATCAAGTGCCCTACCCTCATTTCAAACACTTGGTCATCTCCTTAAAACATTCTGCCAGATTTGTTATGTATGACCTCCCTTTGTCTACCCCGATCAAATCTTGCCTCTCTAAGTGGATTAATGTATTACCTTCACAAATTTATTCAATAATTTCTCCATCACTGAGATTAGACTCACTAGTTTGTAGTTCCCGGGTCTATCTCTACAGCCCCTCTCGTAAAGTGGAACAATGTGAGTTATTCTCCAGTCCTCTAGCACCTCCCCTGGGGCCAGAGATGATTTAAAAATTTTGGTCAGGACCCCTTTAATTTCCTCTCTCACCTCCCACAAAAGCTTGGGATACAACTCATCTGGATCCTGGGATGTGTCCACTTTTAAATCTGCCAAAACCTCCAGTGCTTACTCATTTCTTATTTCAATCTGCTCCAGAACTTTATAGTCCACCTTTTTGAATTTTGTACTTGTATCCTCCCTCTCCTGATTAAAGACAGATGTAAAGTGCTCATTTAACACTCCACCAATGTCAGGAACAAAAACAAAAATTGCTGGAACAGCTGAGCAGATCTGGCAGCATCTGTGAAGAGAAAAACAGTTTTAACGTTTCGGGCCTGGTGACTCTTCCTCAGAACTGATTTTCTCTTCACAGATGCTGCCAGACCTGCTGAGCTTTCCCAGCAACTTCTGTTTCTGTTCCTGATTTACAGAATCCGCAGTTCTTTTGGTTTTTATTCAGTTCTCCACCCATGTCTTCTGGCTTCACGTACAGATTGCCTCCTTGGTCCCTAATAGGCCGTACACTTTCCCAGATTATTCTCTTCCCTTGATGTACTTGTAGAATATCTTGGGATTCTCCCTAATCTTGCCCACCAGTATATTCACATGTCCCCTCTCAGCTGTCTTAATTGCTTTCTTGAGATCCCCCCTGCACTTTCTGTACTCCTCCAGGGCCTCTGTTGTTTTGCTCCCCTTGTGCCTGTTATAAATCTCTCATTTGCTTTTTATCTAATCATATTCCCAGTCATCCATGTTTCTCTCAGCCCATTGCTCCTGCATTTTACCCTGAAGGGAACATGTTGGGCCAGTACTCCCCTCTGTCCTTTTTGAGCGTCTCCCACTGTTCTGCTGTATATTTACCCTCAAATGGCTAGTCCCACTCTATTTAATTTGACCAGATCCTGCCTGATTTTAATAATATCTACCTTACCCTACTCCATTGTAGATGTTGAGAAATTGTTTCCATAATGCGGTAATCTTGAACTAGGGGACATTGTTACAGAAAAAGGAATACTCATTTAGAACTGAAATTGAAGGAATTTCTTCTCCCAGGGGAACTGAATGTCAGGAATCTCTATCGCTGACAGTTGTAAAGACTAGATCACTGATAGTATTAAAGAGAAGATTGATAGATTTTTTAAAAAAGAGAGTAGAGAGCTAGAGAAAGTTGGCAATTCAATTAAGTCAGTGCAGAAAACTACCACAACATTTTAATATTTTTAAAATACATTATGACACTTTTCCATTGGGAAAATACTGTCATGCAATTGAACAATTACACAATGCTGGCCAGTGTTACTGAATCACCTCATTAAAAACACATCTTTGTACAACTCGACACCTTTGAAGGTGGCAAAACATTTTACACTAGCCTTTCAGAGTGCCTGTAAATTCCCAGGAAGCTTTGCATTTTCTCCATGGACTGTCAAGCAGGTGTGCTTTAAATGGACTTTCACAACTTGCACTAGTAGACAAAAATCGTGTGAGAGGAAACCTGATTTTTGTTCCCCATTTAAAACAGGGAGCTCAATTTAGGAGTGGTGTGGGGAGGGTAGAGGAGTGGAGTTTGCACAATAGGCTTTCCTGACACAATGAAAATCAAGAGGAAAATAGCTTGGGGTCATAATTATGAAGGAACTTTGAAGTCCCTCCATAACAGATCAAAGTGTGGCCATTTGTCCACCATGTGTTCATTCATTTTCGACCTAGCATCAGTCTCAATGATTACTTGGTGCTGGACCTTGTTGAGGGATTTAAAATTGAAAAGACCAACTTCAACAATGTAGAGTTCTAAGAAGACTAAACTAAATTGTTTATGAGTTTGTGCCTGGAATGTAATTCTGTGCGTCTGTTTAACATAAGCACATACAGATACACACACACTATACGATTCAAGACCAAAAAGAATCTCCTTAATTTTGATATAAATAGTGGCTGTAATAATGATTCTTGTGTGCTTGAGAAATATCAGATCAAAAGAGACTGAATAGGATGCTGCTAGTGGTTTTCAGGTACTTAGCTTCCACCTAGATCTTATCCTATCGTTGTGTCCTTACTGCACTTAGTCACTACCAGTCACATCTGTCTAATGAGAGAACGGACCTATAATCCTGAAGGATTATTGGCAACTTTATTATTTATACAGAAGAATAATAATTGACGCAAAATCAAGGGGAAGTATGAGACAGAACCTCAAATACACTTCATTGCTGTAGCCCCATCTGTTGTCAGTGCTTCCAGCAAGTCTGCACTGAGAATCTTAAGAGGTGTTTTTTTTTACATCCAAAGTCTAATTTTTCCTTTAAATTATGAATTAACTAAACATTATAATTTAAGAGAAGTTAAGTTTTATTGCAGCCTTAAATCAGGTGTGCAGATCTGAGAGAAGCTGCAGTTAGTTAATTAGTGGCTGATTTAATCTGGTTTTTCGAAGCTTAAGTTGATTGCTTTTCAAGAAGCACGTGCTGCTTTGTTTGTACAGAGTGTAAAGTTGGGGGTTTGGTGAATGAATTAACTGCGCAGTGACCAGTATCCCATCACCAAGTTACCCTTGATTTACATGTGCAAAGTACAAAGACTCTGACCAGTTAGCTCAGAGCCAGCCCCTAAAATCAGGAGACTGTCTGAATCTCCTGTTTATATCTGTCAGCTAGGGCTCCCTGATTGGCCCAGGTTAACAATCCCAATCAAGGATCTCATATTCAAAGAGATCCACAAACCACTCATTCCAATCATTACAGTGAATTACAGGGAGTTTGGTGGGGGAATAGAGAAGGTGCTCCTTTTCACTTGTACCATTTTTAGCCTCCTGTATTTGGCTCTTAATTTGGTACAGTGGAAGAAGCTGATTGGTGAGTACTGGTAAACACTCTCCTATTCCAATTATGCCGAATAGTTTTTAAAGTCATGGGATGGCAGATTAGTTAAACACAATGGCATGTACATCCTGCAGCATGTCTGAAGTCATGGCCACACTGTGTGTCCCAGACAAACATATTTGCAGAAAATGTTACCAAATGCACAAATTTAAACTCTGGATTTTGGAACTTAAACAGTAGCTGGAGTGAGAGGACCATGTAGAATTGTACATTTGCGGTAAGTGGTCACTGAAAGATTGATGCATGAAGGCAGAGAAGGAATGGGTGTCTGTCTAGCAGTCTGAGACTCAGGCAGTGTAGGAGGCCCAAGTCTATTTTGCTTGCTCATCAGCATTGCATTTTAGATAGAGTTGTGAGCAGTATTTCCTTCAGAGAATGAGGCCAAAGTCAAGTTGGTGCCAACACAGGCAGCCCATCTATGTGCTGACTGTGGGGATGTGACAGTGGGAGGAAGAAGAATGGAAGAGCAATAGAGATAGAAGACTTCAATCCTCACTAGATATATGCAAGGGACCAGAGGATTGGAGGTCAGCAAACTTTGTACCATTATTCAAAAATGGTGTAAAAAATGGACCAAATAATTATAAAAGTCAATCTGACCTCTGTGGTGGGCAAATTATAAAAATTGGTACTGACTGAACAAGATTAACTGTTAATTGGAAAGGCGTGGATTAATCTGGGACAGTTTTGTGAAGGAAATGTCATGCCTTACTAATAGAAGGTTTTGAGAAAGCAACAAGCAGGTTGAAAATAGTACAATATATGTTGTCTTCGTGGATTTTAGTAAGGCATTTGACCATGTCCCACATGGTAGACTAGGAAGAAAAATTAAGGTTCATAGGATACAGAAGAATGAGGCTAGTTTTATCCAAACTTGACTCTAAAATGGGAAACAATGTGTTACGATTAACGCATGTTTTTGCAAGTAGAAAGTAATTTCCACTGATGTTCCACAGGAATCACTGTTGGGTTGATGCATTTATTAATTATTTTGATTTGCACATTTGGGTAGCTGCTAGTGAACAGGATGATTATCACCTGCAGGATTACATCAATAATTCGAGTGGGAGGAAAAGTGGCAAATGGCATTGAAGCTGAGCTATGCATTTGTAGAAAGCCAACAAATCATGGGAATATACAATAAACGAGGACAATATTGAGCAAGAGTGAGGACATAAGACCTTAGAGTGCATGTCCACAGGTCACAGAAGGTGGTAGAACATGTAAATAAGGTGGTAAAGAAGACAAATGGGATTATTTTCCTCATCAGGTAAGCTATTGATTACAAAAGTGGGAATGTGTTGTTGGAACCATATCATAGAATCCCTACAGTGTGGAAACAGGCCCTATGGCCCAACAAGTCCACACCAAACCTTGGAGCATCCCACCCAGACCCATTCCCCTATAACCCACCTAACCTACACCTCCCTGAACACTACAGGCAATTTAGTATGGCCAGTCCATGTAACCTACATATCTTTGGACTGTGGGTGGAAACCGGAGCAAACCCACACAGACATGGAGAATGTGCAAACTCCACACAGACAGTCACCTGAGGTTGGAATTGAACCTGGGTCCCTAGTGCTGTGAGGCAGCAGTGCTAACCATTGTGCCACCATGCCACCCCTGGTTAGGCTACACGTATGTCCTTGTCTTTCAAGCATCTCAGATGTCCTCGTTTTTCAAGGACCACAACATCACCCACCTCAGTGGTTGAGAAGGCCCTCGACTGTGTCTCCCGCATTTCCCGCAACTCATCCCTCACACCCCCTCCCCGCAATAACAACCAAAACAGAATCCCCCTCGTCCTCATGTACCACCCCACCAACCTCCGGATCCAATGCATCATCCTCCGACACTTCCGCCATCTGCAATCTGACCCCACCACCAAAGGCATTTTTCCCTCCCCACCCTTACCTGCTTTCTGGAGGGACCACTCTCTCTGTGACTCCCTTGTTCGCTCCACACTCCCCTCCAGCCCCGGCACTTTTCCCTGCAACCACAGGAAGTGCTACACCTGCCCCTACACCTCCCCGCTCACCCCCATCCCAGGCCCCAAGAAGATTTTCCACATCAAGCAGATGTTCACCTGCACTACAGTCCACATTCAGGCCTTCCCAATTTGGCCCCAACCGTGACAATGTCTACATTCAGAACATTGAGATCCTTCAGAAGCGTTTCTCCCTGCGACTCCTGAAACACACACTCGCAGCAATGCGCCGGCATCTCCTGGCACTATGATCAAGCCTACCCCGGCTCAGACCCTCCCTCTCCCAGATCTGCAAAGGACCTCTCCTGTTTTTCATTCTTCGTAGGATCCACAACCTGAACTCGCAATTCTACTCAGCTTTATTGGACACTAAAAACCATAAGTACAGTAAACTTACTGGTGCCTACCACCCAAAACGGGCATCCTCCACCCCCCAAATCCCCAACCCTACCCAGGACCTTCCCCACAATGTGCCCGCCGCAATTGGCCATGTGGCCACTGTCGGAGCACCCACGGATGACGTCGCATCCTCCACAGCCAGGTACACCACTTCCAGGACAGCAAACGCCATCGACACTGCTGCTGATGCCACCGCCTCCATTTCTGAGGCCAACACCATAGACACTGAGGACGTACCTACCATCACCGCTGCTGCCGCCGCCTCCCCTGGTCCGCCCACCACCGACGCCAACGTCACTCCACCCACCGCCTGTACAGCCAGCAGCTCCAGAGGAGACTGTAGCACCCAGCCCTGCTGAGTCTTCACCATCCACCCAGACCTCCCCCTTACTGAAGACGAACGGTCAGTCCTCAGTAAAGGGCTCACCTTTGTCCCCTTCCACCCACACATCAACGAATACCGTTCACGCTTGGACATTGAGCAGTTTTTCTGCCGCTACCACCTCCGCACTTACTTCTTTAATCATGAGCCTAACCCTCCCTCTACTGACCCCTTCTCCCACCTCCAACACACCCCTTCCTCCTGGACACCACCCCAAGGCCTCCTACCCTCCCTCGACCTCTTCATCTCCAACTGCCGTGGAGACATCAATGGCCTCAACCTCTCCACCCCTCTCACCCACTGCAACCTCTCCCCCACAGAAGGTGCAGCCCTCCACTCCAACCCCAACCTCACCACAAAACCTGCGGACAAGGGAGGCGCAGTTGTAGTATGGCGCACTGACCTCTACATCGTCTCTGCCAGGCGCCCACTCTCTGACACCTCCTCCGACTGACTCCTTGATCATGACCCTACCCCCGACCACCAAACCATCATCTCCCAAACCATCCACAACCTCATCACCTCAGGTGACCTCCCAATCACAGCCTCCAACCTCATCGTTCCCCAACCCCACCCCACCCGCTTCTATCTCCTTCCCAAAATCCACAAACCTGATTGCCCTGGTCGACCCATTGCCTCCGCCTGCTCCTGCCCCACCGAACTTATCTCCACCTATCTCGACTCCATTTTCTCCCCCTTGCTCCAGGAACTCCCTACCTACATCCGTGACACCACCCACGCCCCCCCACCACTTCCAAAACTTCCAATTCCCCAGTCCCCAACACCTCATCTTTACCATGGACGTCCAGTCTCTATACACCCGCATTCCCCATACAGATGGCCTAAAGGCCCTCCGCTTCTTCCTGTCCCACAGGCCCGACCAGTCCTCCTCCACTGACACCCTCATCTGCTTAGCTGAACTTGTCCTCACCCTCAACAACTTCTCTTTCAATTCCTCCCACTTCCTGCAGACAAAGGGGGTGGCCATGGGTACCCGCATGGGCCCAAGCTATGCCTGCCTCTTTGTAGGTTACGTGGAACAATCACTCTTCCGTACCTACACTGGCCCTAAACCCCACCTCTTCCTCCGTTACATTGATGACTCTATTGGCACCACTTCGTGCTCCCATGAAGAGCTCGAACAGTTCAACCACTTCACCAGCACCTTCCACCCCAATCACCTGGACCATCTCTAATACCTCTCTCTGCTCTCTGGACCATTCTGTCTCCATCTCTGGCAACCACCTAGAAACCGATATCCATTTCAAGCCCACCGATTCTCACAGCTACCAAGAATACACCTCCTCCCACCCACCCCCCTGCAAAAATGCCCTCCCCTATTTCCAATTCCTTCTCCTTTGCCGCATCTGCTCCCAGGAGGAGGCATTCCATTCCCGTACATCTCAGATGTTCTCGTTTTTCAAGGACCGCAACTTACCTCCCCTCAGTAGTCGAGAAGGCCCTCGACTGTGTCTCCCGCATTTCCCGCAACTCATCCCTCACACCCCCTCCCTGCAATAACAACCAAAACAGAATCCCCCTCGTCCTCACATACCACCCCACCAACCTCCGGATCCAACACATCATCCTCCGACACTTCCACCATCTGCAATCTGACCCCACCACCAAAGGCATTTTTCCCTCCCCACCTTTATCTGCTTTCCAGAGGGACCAGTCTCTCAGTGACTCCCTTATCCGCTCCACACTCCCCTCCAGCCCCACCACACCCGGCACTGTTTCCTGCAACCACAGGAAGTGCTATACCTGCCTCGACACCTCCCCGCTCACCCCCATCCCAGGCCCCAAGAAGACTTTCCACATCAAGCAGATGTTCACCTGCACATCTGCTAATGTGGTATACTGCATCCGCTGTTCCTGTTGTGGCCTCCTCTACATCGAGGGAACCAAGCGGAGGCTTGGGGACCGCTTTGCAGAACACCTACGCTCGGTTCGCACTAAACAACTGCACCTCCCTGTCGCAAACCATTTCAACTCCCCCTCCCACTCCTCAGATGACATGTCCATCCTGGGCCTCCTGCAGTGCCACAACGATGCTACCCGAAGGTTGCAGGAACAGCAACTCCTATTCCACTTGGGAACCCTGCAGCTCAATGGTATCAATGTGGACTTCACAAGCTTCAAAATCTCCCCTTCCCCTACCGCATCCCAAAACCAGCCCAGCTTGTCCCCGCTTCCCTAACCTGTTCTTCCTCCCACCTATCCCCTCCTCCCACCTCAAGCTCTACCCCCACCTCCTACTTACTAACCTCATCCCGCCCCCTTGACCTGTCCGTCCTCCCTGGACTGACCTATCTCCTCCCTACCTCCCCACCTACACTCACCTTTAGTGGCTCCATCCCCGCCTCTTTGACCTGTCTGTCTCCTCTCCACCTATCTTCTCCTCTATCCATCTTCTATCTGCCTCCCCCTCTCTCCCTATTTATTTCAGAAACCCCTTCCCCTCCCCCATTTCTGAAGAAAGGTCTAGGCCCAAAACGTCAGCCTTCCTGCTCCTCTGATGCTGCTTGGCCTGCTGTGTTCATGCAGCACCACACCTTGTTATCTCAGAATTGTGTATAGTTTTGCTCACAGGAAGAATGTAATTTCTGTAGAGAATGTTGAGGGGATTTACAGGAATATTGGTAAAGCTTAAATTGCAGCTGTGTGGAACAATTGTATCATAAAGGGTGTTTAAATTAAAACAGAGGAAGTGACTTAATTGGTGTGTAAACATCATGAGGAACTTAGAAATAGTGGATAGGGAAGACCTGCTTCCACTAGCAGAGGGATCAATTACAATAGAACATCCATTTAAGGTGGAGCTGGAGGAACACAGGAGGTCAGGAAGCATCAGAGGAACAGGAAAGTTGACGTTTCGTGTTGGGACGCTTCATCAGAACAGACTTTCCTGTTCCTCTGATGCTGCCTGACCCGCTCTGTTCCTCCAGCTCCACACTGTATTGACTCTGACTCCAGCATCTGCAGTTATTGATACCTCTGATGCATTGAAGGTGATAATTAAGCAGAAAGATTAGAGGGGAGATGAAGAAAACCTGTCTTCACCCAGAGGATAATGGGTTTCTGGAATTCACCACCATTTTGGTGATTGAGGCAGGAGGCACAACTCATTTAAAAGGGAATTAGATCTGCAGCTGAATACTGTAACCTGCAAGGTACAGACCAAGTGGTGGAAAATAGGATTAGAATAAGTGACTAGTTTGCTCAGTCAGCTCAGACATGATAGACTGAATGGCCTCTTACTGTGCTATATTTTTCAAAGGTTCTAAAATCCAGATTCCCTGTTGGAAGCAGGAAAACATGTTACCAATCTAATGTATTTTTTCTAAAAAAAAAGGTATGAAGAAGCCATTTCATAGAAAGAACAGAAGATTTGCACAAAACAAATTGGTTGAAAACAATGTGAATCTGGTGAGTTTCACGCTGATTTGCTTCTAAAACTCCTCATACTTTGAGACTCTCACTGCTAGAAATCTGGTATAACTCATCAATTCAACTATAAAATCAATGTTAAAGTATGATATGTATATAGCTTGTCATTTCTGTGCAACGTTAAACTGACTATCTTATTGCTGAAGTGTAAATAATGACCCAGATTTTGCGACAAGCATCGCAAGAATTGTGATGGCAGTTCTATATTCCCAAACTTGCCATCAGACTTCAATGGATTTTTGCACTGGAACTTGCTATGATTAGAAATATATTTTGGAATAGCACTCTGTTCAAGAGTTCTGAGACCTGTGTAAGATCTCCAAACTAGATCTCCCTTAAATAAAATGGAAAATCCTTACAGAAATAGAGGGTGGAATTTTCCCAACTTAGTCCTTAGCCAAGTAGCGGATTTATTTGCAGGGCTAGAACCCAAATAGTTAAGCCAAATGTTGTTAAAGCTCTCAAATTGAGCCACACCATTGTGTGGGAAACTAGAAGCAGGTGTAAATCGACAAAGTGTGTGGGAGAGCAGAAGGCAGAACTGACATGCTGGATCTGTCAAAGGAACAAATCGTAATTACAACATCACGACAGCAACTGGATTTCAGAGGCTACACAACCACAAACTTGGAGAGGAGGCTGGTCTCTCAATGATATCTGGTGATCTTGCTGTGGAATCCATACAGTTTTAATGAGTTCACAAAGTGAGGAAAAGAAGTACTATAAAAAATTTGGACATAGCTCCTTTGTTTCACTGATCAAAGTCTTTCTCGCTTGTCAACTTCTCTGAAGTAGCTCATCCTACTGATTATTCACATCAGTAATCCTGATAAGATGCTAGCAGATTAGGTAACAGATCCACTGATGACTTCATCCAGAATTAAGGGTTAAAGAAGAACATCAGGCACTACTCAGTGACATAGTGGCTCAGAAGTTAGCATTGCTGCCTCACAGCGCCAGGGACCTAGGTTTGACTCCCGCCCTGGGTAACTATCTGTTTGGAGTTTGCTCGTTCTCCCTGTATCTGTGTTGGTTTCCTGCAGGGGCTCTGGTTTCCTCCCACAATCCAAAGAATGTGCAGGTTATGTAGATTGGCCATGTTAAATTGCTCCGTAGTGTCCAGGGATGTGCAGGCTAGGTGGATTAGCCATGGTAAATGTGGAGTTACAGGGATATGGTGAGGGTCTGGGTGGGACACTCTTTGGAGGGTCAATGCAAACACGATGGGCTGATTGGCCACTTTCTTAATTTGTAGGGATTCTATTCTCAATTATTGTAATCACTTACCAGACAGCTATACAGGGGTTCCATTTTCAACTTTAATCCCACTCAGTGAAAGCTTGAAAGCAAGATGATGCCCTGACTCTCTGGTGTCCACTTGAGTGGAGTGTATAGTGACTGAGCACCGTGAGAGCCTCGAACAAAACCACTAATAATAAATGTAACATCTTTAAAATAAAACAACTGTGGTGATGTCAAAGCCAGGAAATGAGTAGCTGGTAAATATTTCTAGTTAATGGGTCTTGGAAAGAAAGACTTGGCAGCATACCTTAGCTCTGTGGAATGTACATTCTTTTCTATATGAAAAGTCTTGGATGTTTCTCAAGGCCTGCACTGAGTATGTCCTCTTCAGATAAGAGACTTGATAGTGTTGCTCAGAATCATGTGGGATCTGGATTAAATAGCTTGGGAAAACTCTTCATTTTGATGAAGAGCCATGAACTAGAAGACACAGATTTAGGTACAGCAGCCCTTGTTTTAACCAGCATTTTATGGACCTGCACTCTCGATAAACCAATAAAAATTATTTACCTCGAATACCAAAAGTTTGCTGCACTATTGCGATCTATACAATGTCCAAGTAGTCAGTTAAGGGTGCAAGTGATAAGACTCTCTGCCACTAAATTTATTTAAGGAAAAGTTGCATTGTTATTTAAGTGATTTATAAATAAAGTATAACAGCGATGTGTAAACCCCTGCATTATGTTTCCATTACTTAGTGTGCGTTTTTATGTCAATTACGTGGACCTCTTGATTCAACTGGAATATTTGACCAACTGATACGCTCCTGGTCCCATAAGTGCCAGTCAATAAAGAGACTGCTTTGTAATTGGCAAAAGAACCAGGGGTGACATGAGGAAAATTTTTCTAGGCAGAGCGATTAGGGCCTGTATTGCATTTCCTGAGAATGTGGTGGAGACCAAAGCATTTTCACAGGGAAATTGGATAGTGAAGAGAAAATTTGCTGGGCTACAGAAGAAAGTTTGCAGAATGAGATCAATTAAGTAGGTCGTGGAGAGATTTGACACGGGCACAACAGATCTGTGGTGTTCAGTCAGTATTTTTAGAACCATTGCACAACATTGGACAGAAATTAGAGAAATCTGTTACTGACATGCAAGCCTGGTGACTCAGGCCTTCATGCTAATGTTCACATTCATAAAAGTGGTGGCCACCTGCATGGAGCATTCAGATGCAATAGAAAACAATGCATGCTGACTCTCAGCAATGGCCTGCATACTCATGCTGTCTTCTTAAACAGGAAAACCTGCCTTGACTATTCAGCATTTCACTTGAGTGAAGCAAAATACTCACAGCTTTTGGCTACTAAAGATGTTTTTGGTGATGCATGAGATGGTAAATAGAAAAAGGACATATAGAATGCACAAAGAACTTTCATTCTTGACTCCTTGCCACCACATGTCGTCAACCCCCTCTCAAACCCTGGTCAGGAGGCTATCCCATTGGCCAAATTTTCCCCTGCATTGATGCATTTAGGACAGTCTTTGGCCGAACCCCAGTGGCCTAAAAAAACTCAGAAGTTGTTGGCCAAGGTGTTTTGAGCAGTCAGAGTGGGATACAAGCAACCTGCCTCTACCTCTATTGAATTATAAGGGTTGGATCATCTACAAATACTAGAAAAGAAGACAGAAATGATTTATGGGAGAACATTACTTTGGTTTCTAACATTATATTAAAATGTCACATTTCTGTTTTAATGATTTACAGTCATAAACTTTAATTGAAAACTCTCGTCCTCCCCAGTTTTCCTGCTGCCCACCAAGTGGCCCTATGCCTTTTGAAGAATGCTACAACAAGGGACAAAAAAAGGCTATGGGTATCTGGTAAGATGAGTGAAATATTCCAAGTAGGACTTCTTCATATTAGAAATTGGGATACCACCGTGAGTTCAGAATTGATGTGTTCAGTGCCTTCACTACTTCTCCTACATTGAAGCATGCCCGAACCTATCCATCCTGAGCATCATAGGCAGCATAGTTTGAGACTGCAGGCTCCTGTCCTTCTCCCATTGCTCATTACCTTTACCTGAAGATGCAGAATGCACATCTTCCTTCTTCAACTCTAGTCCTTACTGCAATGCCATATTGTGCAAAACGCTTCAGACTACCATCGCTTAGGTAGTCCTTGCTGGTTCATACTGAACAACACCTTCAGATTTGACCTTGTGTCTGAATTATATCTTCATCATTATGATGACTTGTACAGCACAAAACCAAGTGGTCAGGTGGCCTCGTTGTATTTCCTAGACATCAATAGCAGGGTTCCTCTGAGGTGTCATCCAACAGTTGCCCTTGGTGTCAATATATAAGGGTGACTTCAGCATTGCAGAAATAAGACTTTGGGCACAGTCTTACCAAATCATGAATGAATTGGCAATGGCAGGAAATCTGGGAGATTGCTTGAGTAATCTCGCTGTTTGGAGCAACTGGCTGCATTTTCCAACAGAGTTCTGGGTGCCAAGATGAAATTGTTGCTAGGCAGTGGAGCGATGACACTTAATAGGGATTATCGCTTGTTATCACCCTCACTGACTGCAAGTGTCACTTCATTAATGTGCAACTTTCGATCATACCACCTGCGACGAAGGATTTGAACTTTCTGACATGAAACTCGGAGGGCATTCTTGGTGTTAGGCAACAACATGTCAGGTTATCCTCCAAGGCAACAGCTGCACGCATGCCTCGAGTGCTGACATCCAAAACATGCCAGATATGGCATACTTCTGATCCACATACCACTACTCTTTTGCATTGTAATGCTGTAAATTGGAGTGCATCAGCAACTATCATTATCATGCTGCTACAAGGACACTTTTCACTTTGGATAGGCACATAGACTAGTCAAGGCTGCATTTTGGGGGTGTTTGATTGTTTGTTTTTTGCTCCCTCAGCCTGAGTTTAAAAACTCTTGGTAGTGTCATATTGCTTGCTATTCAGTACCAACTCAAAGCGAGGCCTTGGTCGTTAGCAGTCAACAGTTATAAAAGTGAACATATTGCTATAGGGCACTTTGCAACATCAGTCTCACACCTGCACCATGTGTCAGCTGTGTAGATGTCAAACACACTGCATGAACTGCAAGCAAACAGCCATGACTCAAAGTTCTTTGGGGAATGGGGAATAATCCTTACTGGTATCCACCCAGGGAGGCACTTGCTGGTCAGGGGCTCTTGTACAGTAAGTCACTGGCAGCCTCCAATATCAGTCCAGGGGATTTGGCACAGTCAGGTGTCCAATTGAAGTGCTCATGTGAGAGGGTCCATACCTTTACCAATCAGGGAATGGGTGATGGTCAGCCCTGTGCATCCAGTGAAGCTAGTCCAGGGGTGTGATGGGAATTCTCTTCTGTACTGTATGATCCTATGATTCTACAGCCAGGGAGCTGTACAGAATTCAGCCAGTCATCCAGTCAATCATTGTTTGGAGCTGCTTAGCTAAATTGCTAAAGGGTGTAGACCATGGTCAGTCTGGGTGTTTCAGCCACCCAGTGTCTGGTGAAGGAGAGGGTAATTGGGTGGCTAGTTTTGCAGCAAAATGCTCAGGAGCTTGACGGTGTGGAGATTTAGTATGTGGAATTTAGTATTCCACATAACCCTTGGCCATTACCCTGTTGTCCAATTCCTTGACTCAAGTAGTCCTGACTATTTCATGCATACTTACAGCTAAATCCTACACTCCACTAATGCCTATAATGCAACAGTAATGTCTGGTGCATCTGGAAAAATGGAGCCTAGTTGCCAGCCATAGACCTGATATAATTCAGCCATTGTATGATATAATTCAGCCATTGTATGCTTATGGTATTGCAACTGCTGACTTTTCACCTTGGTCCGTGGAATATTACCTAAAGATAAGGATAGGTGATTTCAGTTTCTTCAGGATTACATTTGCAGCTACACAGAGACTCATATAAATATACATTAGTCAGAAATCAACATACGTATTTACAAGTGAGAACTTATCTACAAGTTGTACAAGGAACAAGTTATCTACAAGGAGGTGTCACCTCTGTCACCAATGTGCCCTCAGAAGATTGTCTTCTTTTTCTCCATTCCACTGTGTCTCAGCGCATGTTCCTGGGTCTACATCTGGAGCAGAGGGAGTCTACTGCACTGTGGAATTCCTTAGCCATGGAGTGTCCAGAGAGAAGGCTTCTTGGAGCCTGTACGTGGTCCCTTCTCCAGCTGGTGATGAAGTGCAAGTCCACCTACATAACCATCAGACTGGACAAAGAGACGCAAGGTCAAAGAATACAAAACACTTTACATGCTTTTGATTTGGAGATTCATTACCATGTTTTAAAGAGTGGCTCTCCCCTGTGAAATTGCAGGACTGTATGATTTTATAAGAACCAATGTTGTCCAGTGTTACATGCCATTATTACCGAGTGAGTCTTTAATGGGTGAGGTTTAAAGTTAAAATGCAATGAGAATGATAAAGCATTTTGTCAAGCAGTAAACTTGCACAAGCTCCAGACATTATTTTATCCCTTTTAGGAAACCTGGAGATTCTCATCAAGAGGTCCAAGAAATGTTATTGACCTCTGCAGATAAGAGTCTGGCTGATGAGTAGAGGAAATTGCATAAACACTTTGCTCATCCGTCCTCACAAAAATTGAATGGTGGTAGGGCAAAGGGCAAGTGTCCTAGATTATGTTCAGGAGAATATTCTTTAGTGGAATGTGTCTAGCCCATGAGAAAGGGAGCATTGCTAGATCTGTTAAGAATGAGGTGGGCCAAGGAGATCAAATGTCAGAGGGGAACATTTTAAGAAGTAGGGACCATTTTGTCATAGGTTAGAATGGTGATGGAAAAGAATAATTAAGTGAGGGAGAGCTGATTTCAGGGGGCAAGAATGGAGTTAGGCCAGGTTGATTAGAGCCAATTGTTGCCAGGAGCAGCTATAACTGAACAATGAGCTACCTTCAAAGAAGAGAAGAGGGCACAGTCAAGATCTATGCCCTCAAGGGGAAGATATGGTAACAAATTTGGAGCTCCCTAGATGATAAAGGAGTTAGAAGTTAAGATAAAGGTGACAAGTATGCTTGTGACTGGTGTCAGGTAGTAAAAACTATTAAGAACCAAATGGAACATAGGGATAGCAGAAGGGAGATGGGGAAGTGACTGATAATTGACATAAAGGAAATTGTCAGTCTTCTATAGGCACATACATAGTAAAAAGATAGAAATAGAAGAATTAGGACTGCTGGGGGATTTCCATGTGGAAACAGGAGGCATGGCTGAAGCATCAAATGAATATTTTGCAATTGCACTCATCAATAAAATAGATACTACCACACCATGGTGACAAAAGGAAATTCATCCACTAGAAGAGTTCAAAATTGAGGAGGAATTCGATAAACTACTTAAAATTGACAATGCACGGGACTGAATGCGATGTATCCAAGGATACTAAGGCAACTTGTGGAGGCACTGGCTGGAGAATTGCAAACCTTGCACCCTTGATCAGAAAAGGGTGCAAGGATAAGCTCAGTAATTACAGACCAGTCAGTTATCTTTGGTGGAAAACTTCCAGAAGCCATAATTTAGGATAGAGTTAATAATCATGTGGAGAAGTATGGGTTAATTATAGAGAGTATGGATTTCTTAAGAGGAAGTCATATTGAACTTCCTGAAAGAGGAGAAGAGAGTTGAATGAGTGTAATAGTGTTGTAATGTTCGTGGACTACAAAAGGTGTTTGATACAGTACCACAGAACGGAAATGTGAGCAGATATAGAACTTGTGGAATAAAAGGGATAGTAACAATATGGATAAAAAATCAATTGCTCTGAAAAAAACTAATGGTCAATGGATATTTTTCCAAATGGGACCAAGGTTTATAATGGAATTTCCCAGGGATTGGAATTGGGATCCTTGCTTTTCCTGAAATGTTAATGATCACAGGGGACTGTTTCAGAGTTTGCAGATAGGATAAAACATGGAAGCATTGCAAACTGTGAGAATGATACTTCAAAAGGACATTGGCAACTTGGACTGGACTGGTAAGTGGCAAATCATTTTCAATATGGACAAGTGTGAGGTGACACATTTTGATAGAACATGGAGTGACATGTAAAATAATGGACACTACTTCCGTGATTTATGCATGTACACAGGTTTCTGTACTCCTGCATAGTTTAAAGGTAATGGAATAGGTGGAGAGAGCAGTTAATTAAGCATACAGTATCTTAGACTTCATCAATATGGGGGAATGCAAGAGCAAAAGATTATGCTGAACTTGTAAAAAACATGAGTTAGACCTCAGTTAAGGTATTGTGTACAGTTCTAGGCACTACACTTCAAAACAAATCTGTATGGATTAGAGAGAATGTGATCTATGAGAATGGTTCCAGGAATGAGAATCTTCAGTTATAAAGATAGATTGGTCAAGTTGGGATTGTATTCCTTGGAGGGAATATTTGATAGAAGTTTTCTAAATCAGTGGCTGTCAGGGCAGTAGATGGGAGAAACTCATCCTTGATCATTTTATGGTGGGGAACAGAGTTCACAAATTTACGGTGATTTGGAAAAGAGGCAATTGAAATTTGAGGGAAAAAAATCACAGCAAATGGTTAAGGTCTGAAAAGCACTGCTTGGAAGTGTAGTGGAGGCAGATTGAATCAAGGCATTCAAGAAACTAATCAGATGATTATTTTAAATAGAAATCATGTACAGGGTTATAGGAAAAAAGAGAAAAATGACATCAATCCGTGCTCATTTGAAGAGTCAGTGCGGATACGTCGGGTAAGTAGCCACCTGCAGCTACATAACAATTCTGTGATTTTTGTGACTGCAAATGTCAGCAACTCCTGTTGGGATGTCTGAGACCTGAATCTCAGTGGTGCTCAATTGTACTCCCTGGTAGGAGGACCAGTTCATGTGACATGTTATAAAGTGGTAGTTGGTTGAGGAAGAACTGTTATCGATTTCTGCTGCTTATTTTGGTCCTCATTAGAAATTCAAGTTAGAGCTGTATAACTAAGCACGCAGATGAATGTTAACAACTGGAAAGTGCAAATTAAAGGCAGAAATTCCAAGGTAGCAAAGGATAAACCACTCCGGTATTAGAAATCAGCTCCAGAACATTGAAAGCACATTTGTGGAACAAGTCCTTTAAACCAAAGTTAATTTAGGTAAAGAAACACTGTCATATTTAAAGTCATTCTATTTTATCAGTTGGTCAGAAGGTTTGCTGCCTCTTGCTTTGCTTTACCTATTGAGTTCCTGCAATGTGATGTAGTGACACTGTGGTAAAGTCACCAGTCTCGTATACCAGAGGTCCAGACTAATGCTCAGGAACAAAAGTTAAAATCACTTACTGTGGAATTAATCTCCATTATGGTGATTATGAAATCATTGTCAATTGTTGCAAAGAGAAAAAATCTGGTTCATTAATGCACTTTGGGGATAGGAATCCACCATCTTTATCTGTTGTTCCCTACATGTGACTGTAGATCTACAGCAATAGGCTGACTCTTAACTGCCCTCTAAATTTCCTTATCAAAAATTCAGTTCCAGGGCAATTTGGGATGGGCAAATGCTGACTTTGCCAGCAACACCCAAATCGTGAAAGAAAAAGCCCAGAAAAAAGAAAAAAAATTTAGAATTAGTGAGAATTAAAATGATACTTAATGATAAGTTGACATATTTAAATCTCAGACCTGTTCCATAGGGCTTTTCATTTGTTGACAGATGTGTTAAAGTTAATTATGGTAGTCAACTGGTGATGCCAGCTTCCTAATTTTCCTATTGTTTTTGCAGTTTTTTTCAACTTGTTGGCAATACAAAAACTCACCTGCTCTGGCAGTTAAAATTCCTCACTTGGACTATGCAAATTATTTTTGGCTTTTGTTAAATCATTTCGCCCTTTGTCCACATGTTATCCGCATGTTCTGGTTTATCATTTCTCTGCTTTTTGGTTAAGTATCTTTTCACCTTGAACTTGGTCACTGCAGGTATTTTCCATTTCTAGTTGATTTCCCACGATTTACTGATTTTTTCAACTTTTGGTTTACCAAAAAGCTTTCTTCTTTTTAGATACCCATTTCTACTTTCAAACTAAGCCTCTGAATATGTCTTGACTTAGTCAACTGAAAGGCAGGGAGTAATTAGACAATTTTCCCTTTCAGGGTTGGTCTCTGTATGCATCTTTTGACTCTGGGCTCAATCATCTCCCATTGTACCAACTTTTGTTGAAGATACGTTAGTACTTTTCTGTTGTGCAACACAAGCAACAAATTTCATACTTTTTTGCTTTAATTTAATATCTTCAATTGTGTAACTAACTTTTAAATGGAAAGTACATGTTGTTGTTATAATAATTCATGAATTTTTTATTATAGATGCAAAAGATTTTAGAACCCTGAGCGAGAGTGCAAACGGCCATATTCAATAAGGCAAAAAGAGATGTAGCAAAAATCAGAATTTACTGAATAAGTAGAGTTAAACAAAATTAAAACACAAGAGACGTGTAAGATGACTAGGGTGAACAATATGAAAGAAAATCATTAAGAGTAAAATGTTATCACTTGGAATATGGAATGTTTAATGTGCTGATGAAATGGGAATCAGAAGGGCTAAAGAAAATGAGAAAGGATAGCAGATAAAAGAAAAAGAAATCATAAGGTTGCTATAAGCCTATAATGGCTATGCAAGAAAAGTTAGAGAACATATGGCCACACAGGATAAAGGATGCTGCATAACTGAGCATGAAGACGTGACAGAAAAATTAAATTAATATTTTGCATTTTGTTTTGCAAATGGAGAAATAACACTGTAGCTGTGGTAGAAAGAGTTATGGAGCAATTTTTAGAAATGTTCATGGAAAAGGAATTTGTTTTAAGGAAATTAGCATATTCCAGCTGGATAATACACCAGACCCTGTCAATCTTGGCCATACTATGAATTCTTAGTTCTATTACATCTGAGTAGAAAGTAATAATACTATGGCCCCATTCCTGGCACACCATCCCATCTCCCAAGAGTTCACCGCTTTTAAGGATAAAGATTTGTGCTATATATCTCATATTTTTTTCCCTGCAATTGCAATAGTGTACTGATTTTATTGCTTCTCTTTCTACCTTTTTTCCTGGCCTTATTTCAATTGCTAGAAGAAATCATGTCAAAGTGTGTTCCAAAGCCATTCCAGCATCTAAGGATCCATTAAAATGTTGCTGCCTCCCAACATATGCCATTCCTGGTGTGATCAAGAACTAATAGCACCAGTGTGTACAGAAGATGGCATTGGCACTCTTTGAGATCATTTGACCTCCCTAAGCACAAATTCATTTGGTGCATGCCTGTTTCTGGCAAGTGTCCTGGCAACTGAAATTCAGGTCCACCCAAAAATTAGACCCGTGTTCTGTTTTTCAGATTGGTAGCATTTCATTATTCAACTTATGGATACATCGTTATTGATATTAATACCATTCATTGGTTTGCAGACTAATATGGTATTTAAACTGCCCATTCTATAACATAAGCTTTATTTACAAATATAATAAAACATAAGACTTTCACATATAACACAGTAATTTGATTGTTTTTCCCTTTTATTATGAAAGAACAAGATCAAAGGCTACAAGCAGTTAAAAAGGGAGATCAACCAGTCTACATCAAGAAGGCCCAAGAGGTAGGTAAAAGGCTGTTAGGTAGGGAGTTTGGGAATTTTGACCTAATGACATTGAAGGAACTGCAGCATGCTGTCAAGTCAGATGGCATGTGGTTTGGAGGGGAAAGTGCAGGTGATGGTGCTCCCCTGTATTTGCTGCTTCTGTCCTTCTAGGTGCTCAAGATTTTGGATTTGGAAGGTGTTGTTGAAGAGGCCACAGTGAGTTGCTGCAGTACATCTTGCAGATTGCATGGACTACTGCCATTGTGTGTTGATGGTGAAGATGATGAATGTTGAATTGGTGGATGGGGTGCCAATGAAATGGGTTGCTTTGCTTTCAATGATGTCAAACTTATTGTTTTTTTGGAGTTGGACGCATCCAGGCCAGTGGAGAGTATTCCATTACTCCTGACTTCTGCCTTGTAGATGGTAGACGGTCATTGGGAAACAGGAGGCTAGTTATTTACTGCAGAATTCGCAGCACTGACCCGCTCTTGGACCTATAGTATTATGGTAAGCATTTGCAGCTCGAATAGACAATTTGGTCCCTCAAGCCTGCCCCAATATTCAACAAAGTCATGGCTGATCTGCCCCAGGCCTCACCTTCTTTGCACTAGTGCAGTGTTGTGGTAGATTATTTTACGAAATAATCTCAGTAGCCTCAAGGCACAAGTCAACAACTGTTCATTGAGTTAGTGTTGGGAGAGTCTACCCCAGAAAGAATGCTGAGGTAGCACTCTTAATTCAACAAAGATTCATCAGATCTTTATATTTTGTAAATCGCATAGATAATACATTGCTTGCATTCTGAAATAGCCTATCTTAGACAAACACCTTGATTTTCACACATTCCAAAAGTGGCAGGGCACAGGTTACCCCTGGTCTCACCACTCCCTATCTTACCAACAGCTATCCTATCTTCTCTCCAGAGCCTTTGCCTCATTCCCATCTTTGACCAAGCCCCAGTGCTTTGATTTTCTTGGTGTGGTATAGGCTCATCCTCATATTCCATTAAGGCCTCAGAGTTAATACTGGTCAGCCATGTTGCATTTTCAGAGACTTTGTCTGTTGCATCAGCATCCTAGCATGTTTATGCAGTTTAAGTAATATTTCTTTTAACCTGTCAATTTTTGTGAAAAAGATTAGATGCAAATGAATCTGAAACAATTTATATGATCATTGCTTGTGAAGTTAACCAAAACACTCCACCTTATTTTAATCAAAAAAAAAGAACTGTGCATGCAGGAAATCTAAAGCAAAGAGTTTTCTTTCTCCCTTTGGATGCTGCTGGATCTGCTGAGGTTCTCCAGCAATTTCTGTTTATACCTCATCCCAATCCTGGCTAAAACTTCTTGTGGATTTAAAGGCTAACTCATCATACCCAAATTTCCCCCTAATAGCAGCAGAGCTGTCAACCCCCTGATATTTCATAATACTGTCAATCTTTAAATACCTTTTATTCACCACAGATCTCTAGGGATGAGAATTCCATACATTCACTATCTTCTGGGAGAAGAAATTCCTTCATTACACAGTTTTAAATGTGTCTCCCCTTATTCTATCTTTGTTTTATAGATCAAGATTACCTTACTAGTGAAAACATTTTCTCAACATCTATCCTGGCAAGTTCCTCAGAATCTTGTATGTTTCAATAATATAGGTGGTCAATGATAACTCCCGTAATATTGATAGTGGGAAATTAGATGTTAGTAAATTAAGTTTCAGAGATGGTTAGATTCTCTCACTGGAAATAGTCACTACCTGGCACTATAGTGGTGCAAGTGTCACTTTTAATTTATATTTTTTATATCATTGAAAGCTAATGACCCAGAATTTAGATTTTGTTCAAAAGTATGCAAGTGAGAGCATAAAGTGGTCTGCATGGACATAATGTTCTTTCTTTAAGATGAGGTCTTGAAGTGGGCATGGAAGTCTGCGGACGCATGCAGTGTGGAGAAGCATGTTTTCCCATATGATCTGATTCTCTGGGCTCATAACGTATCAATGCATGCTTACAATGCCAAATTTTATGGATGGGCAGGCCGGATGTCAGGCCTTTATCAGCTCCAACTTTCAGGCACCATATATAAAAGACACCAAAACAGCACTGCAAGTCAAAAGCACCATTCAGTTTCTATTGCTTGTCAGACACCCTCCCAAAAGACAGCTCCACACTTTATTGCCACTTCTCTAGACATTGTCATGCAGACCATCTGGGAGAAGTGGGATGTATTAATTCTAAGGGATGACAACAAAATGCTCTCCCAAATAACCAAGATGGCTATGTAGGTTAGGGTCTGAGGAAGAATCTGAGAAACTGGGTCTGGTCTGCTAGAAGACGGATGATCTTCTGTACATCAGCAGGCTATGTGCCATTGTTTACTTAACGATTTATGTACCTTTGAACATGGGTTAACAATATAAATACACCACAGCATAGGATTGTTACAACAAGATTAGATGTGAGACATCTTCATCAAATGCCTCACGTTTGTTTAATGTCTATCACTCCTTTTCGACCAATGTTGCACTACTTGCACCACAGTGCTACTGCCTGTCTCTCATTTGCCAAAACATAACCACTTACAACAGTCTTTATCCAGTGTATCACTGTCTTTTCATCACAGCTAAGAGAAACCCCACATATCTGATAGTCTTTGGTGAAATACTTTCATGAGACAAAGTAACAAGCACAAAAGAAGTTTTTGGGATGAAAATCTTACAGGACTATGAGCCACACACAACATATGAAGCTTTGACACTAAATTACCTTTCACTGAAAAAAACCTTTAACTTCTAATTTTCCCCATACCATACTGTGCTTATAAGTAACAAACAGGGACAATCACAGCTCTAGAGATCTGTGATCTGTCTGTATTTATCAATGCGGGCAAAATGCTCATGTATTTATACTAATGTTTCTTAATTCTTTTCCTGTTCTGCAGGAGCCAGATATGCATAAGCATGACTGGTACAGACAGAGGGGTAGTGCCTAACATAAGGTTTCTCATTCCCTTAGGAGCAGACTGTTGAGCTGGCAGATGAGCAACGGACTACTGCATCTATGAATATCTATAGTCATCTAGTGAAAAAAACCTCTAAGCAGTTACTCCCACCTGCACATGAAACAGCAATGTCTCCAAACCAAGCATATGGGCATTGGCTTGCAACAATAACAAATCTTTGTTTTTGTCTGCAGTCTCTGGATCCTACTTGCAAGCAAGGATAAAGAAAACAAGAAGGGCTCCAGCCCCTAATCCATCTGTAACACTGCTTCACAGCCCTTGCTAAGGAGGAACAGCCACGATCTCAGACAAAACACCATCAAATCATCCCTCCTCAACCTCCATTAGGGCAAGAGATATTGGTGGGTTGTGTATCTGTAGTGACCTGATGTCACATTCTGGGAGCATAATACCGACACAGGCATGCAGCTTCAGGAGGAAGAAACATCTGAATTCTCTGACATTCAGAAGACTTTTGGAGAACAGGCCCTTGCAGAGCTCAGTACAGATGATGAGTCACTGTACTGAGTCACTGAGCCATTTAATGAACTGATAGGATGCAGATGCAAGCAGCAGAGGTGTCAGTGATTAAGTGCAGACTGGATCGAAGGGCAGAGGTATCTTTCCAAGTTCAGCCTGATATTGTTGCTCCAGCATGCAAGTGCATAGCTGCATCCATGGAACAGATGATGGTTGCCATGGAATACCAGGTCCAGCAAAGTAGTCAGGATCTGTCAGATATGCATTAAAACCCTTTATTCCATTGTTCAAGCCATGGGTGCTATAATTCACTGGCTTGGAGGGAGGAGGGTTCGAGAGGTCTTGACTTCCCTTCAGATGTCCCATTTCCTCAAGGGATATGGAAGGTGCATTATACAGTGGGTGCTCTGCTGCACTGTATCCCTTCTGCTAGGGACCCAGGTGCCTCCAACAGGTTAGCCCAAAGAGGTTGCTCTTGCACCTGTGTCAGATACCAGGGCTCTCTAGGCCTAGGCACAACAGAGGTCAGCTGCCAATGTCACCTGAGGCAAACTGGCAAATCAGTCACCATGATTCCTAAGGCTCAACTGCAGCTGCTGTGGTGGTACCAAGATGTGGTAGTAGGAAAAGAAAAATTTTGAACAACATTAAAGTCACTTTGGGTACAAAATTACATTTGAAGCAAACATGCATGTTGAACTAAATTCTTTTCATCAGTCTGTTAAACCTTCTGTTCTAACTGTTCACCTTTTTCCTTGTAGACTACCTCGAGGGTCAATGATTAGCCTAGGCACTCAAATGTGCATCATTAGCAGCAGCATGAAGAAAGCTAAGGGTCTCATTCACTTGTCCTCTGAAAGTAACGCAAACTACGTCGTTGGATTTCAGCAATCAGCATATTTCAGCCCCTTTACCTCTCAGTAATAGACGGATGCCCTTAGTAAACAATGGTTTGAATTATACTCTGAGGGCTCCTATTTATGCCTGCAGAACTCAATACTGACGTTGTTGCCAGGAAACTGAGCAATCAGTTGTTGTTGCAAAGGGAATAATTCCATTACAGTGAAAATCAAAGTAACCTAATCAGTTAATATTTAAAAGAAAGAATTCCCTCAAAGACAGGCTCACTTCTGTGCCCTAATTATCCAGTACTTCTCAGTGTCTACAAATGTTCATGCAAAATCAACAGGCTTCAAATCTAGCACAGTCATGTTTTGGCAGCCAGTAGTGGGGAAAATGCTTGAATCTATCATGAAGGAAGGAATAGCAAGACATCTGGATATAAATTGTCCCATTGGGAACACCCAGCATAGTTTCATGAAGGGTAGGTCATGTTTAACTAATTTGGTGGAATTCTTTGAGGACATTACTGGTATAGTGGACAGTGGGGAACCTGTGGATGTGGTGTATCTGGATTTCCAGAAGGCATTTGACAAGGTGCCACACCAAAGGCTGCTACCTAAGATGAAGTTGCACGGTATTACAGGTGATGTATTGGTATGGATAGAGGATTGGTTGACCAGTAGAAAGCAAAGAGTAGGGGTAAATGGGTGCTTTTCTGGTTGGTGGTCAGTGGCTAATGGTGTGCCTCAGGGATCAGTGTTGGGACCGCAATTGTTTACAATTTACATAGATGATTTGGAGTTGGGGACTAAGTGTGGTGAGTCAAAATTTGCAGATGACACTAACATGAGTGGTAGAGCAAAGTGTGCAGAAGACACTGAAAGTCTGCAGAGGGATATAGGTAGTCTAAGTGAGTGGGCAAAGGTCTGGCAGATGGAGTACAATGTTGATAAGTGTGAGGTCACCATTTTGGTAGGAATAACAGCAAAATGAACTATGTTTTAAATGGTGAAAAATTGCAGCACGCTGCTGTGCAGAGGGACTTGGGTGTCCTTGTGCATGAATCGCTAAAAGTAGGATTGCAGGTGCAGCAGGTAATTAAAAAGGCAAATGGAATTTTGCCTGCCATTGCTAGAGGGATGGAGTTTAAAAACAGGGAGGCTATGCTGCAGCTGTATAGGGTCCTGGTGAGGCCACACCTGGAGTACTGTGTGCAGTTTTGGTCTCAATAGAAAATAGACAATAGACAATAGGTGCAGGAGTAGGCCATTCGGCCCTTCGAGCCAGCACCACCATTCATTATGATCATGGCTGATCATCCACAATCAGTATCCTGTTCCTGCCTTATCCCCATAACCCTTGATTCCATTATCTATAAGAGCTCTATCCATCTCTTTCTTGAAAGTATCCACTGCCTTCTGGGGCAGAGCATTCCATATATCCACCACTCTCTGGGTGAAGAAGTTTTTCCTCAACTCTGTTCTAAATGGCCTACCCCTTATTTTTAAACTGTGTCCTCTGGTTCTGGACTCACCCATCAGCGGAAACATGCTCCCTGCCTCCAGAGTGTCCAATCCCTTAATAATCTTATACGTCTCAATCAGATCCCCTCTCATCCTTCTCAACTCAAGTGTATACAAGCCCAGTCGCTCCAATCTTTCAACATATGATAGTCCCGCCATTCTGGGAATTAACCTCGTGAACCTACGCTGCACTATCTCAATAGCAAGAATGTCCTTCCTCAAATTTGGAGACCAAAACTGCACGCAATACTCCAGTTGCGGTCTCACCAGGGCACTGTACAGCTGCAGAAGGACCTCTTTGCTCCTATATTCAACTCCTTTTGTTATGAAGGCCAGCATGCCATTAGCTTTCTTCACTGCCTGCTGTACCTGCATGCTTGCTTTCATAGACTGATGTACAAGAACACCTAGATCTCGTTGTACTTCCCCTTTACCTAACTTGACTCCATTTAGGTAGTAATCTGCCTTGCTGTTCTTGCCATTAAAGTGGTCTCCTTACTTGAGAAGAGATATACTAGCACTGGAGGGGGTGCAAAGGAGATTCAGTCGGTTGATTCCAGAGTTGAGAGGATTGGATTATGAGAGAGACTGAGTAGACTGGGATTATACTCATTGTAATTCAGAAGAATGAGGGGGGATCTTATAGAAACATACAAGATTACCAAGGGAATAGATAAGGTGGAGGCAGGGAGGTTGTTTCCGCTAGCAGGTGAAACTAGGATTAGAGGGCACAGCCTCAAAATAAAGGGAAGCAGATGTAGGACTAAGGTCAGGAGGAACTTCTTCACCCAAAGGGTTGTGAATCTGTGGAATTCCCTGCCCAGTGAAGCGGTTGAAGCTACCTCGCTGAATGTTTTTAAGGCAAGGCTAGATAAATTTTTGAACAGTAAAGGAATTAAGAGTTATGGTGAGTGGGCGGGTAAGTGGAGCTGAGTCTCAAAAAGATCAGCCATGTTCTTATTAAATGGCGGGGCAGGCTCAAGGGGGCCAGATGGCCTACTCCTGCTCCTAGTTCTTATGTTCTTATGTCTAATAATAATAGAAATCGCTTGGGTCATTAGCTATGCCTTCTAGGAATATCCCGACTCAATCATGAGCCATCCCTGTACGTGATGCAGGGGCTAAACATTCAAGGAAGCTTGGAGAATGCACAACGTCACTTAGGTTATGATTACTCCCTGGATAGCTGATACACACCTGCAGGAATTGTTGCCTGTAGTCACCATGTACTGGGAGATTGAGGGAGAGAAATCCATTTCTCTTCAGGAATTTGGCTGGAAGATGCCAGGGAGCTCTGAATGCGACATGCATGTAGTCATTGGCAGCATGGACCTGAAGGATTATAATGAAAGCTGGCTGCCAATCTAATAATTCTGGCACTTTGGCTGTCTGGATCCAAGATGAACTGGACAAACTGTATTGCTTTTATGTAAACGGTATCAGTAAATGTCTGACTTTATTTGTGGGCCATTTGTTGGGAGATGCCACAGATGTCTTTAATTGAGTTTTGAAAGGAACCAGTGGCAAGAAACATCCGTATAGATCTCAGTGCACTGAACTTCAGTGCCATTGGCAAAGTACTTCCTCCAAATGTGAGTGGCTGCTCACATCTGCCTACTGAGATGGCAGAAATAAATTATCATTCTCTCGTCATGCAACAAAACCTCCAGCACTGCTCTTCATTCATCTGCAGACAGCTGGAACAATTTTTTGACATCCTTTATCAGTAAACCAGTTGACAATGCTGAAAAGAGATAGCAAGAACTGCAGATGCTGGAGTCAGAGACAATGCAGTGTGGAGCTGGAGGAACACAGCAGCCAGGCAGCATCACAGGAGCATACTGCAGCGGAGGCGATGGCCTAGTGGCATTGTCACTGGACTATTAATCTATAGACCCAGATAGTGCTCTGGGGACCTGCGTTCAAATCCCACCATGGCAGACAGTGGAATTGGAATTCAATAAATATCTGGAATTAAGTGTCTAAAGAAGACTGTGAATCCATGTTGATTGTCAGGGGGAAAACCCATCTGGTTCACTAATGTCCCTAGGGAAGGAAACTGCCAACCTTACCTGGTCTGGCCTACATGTGACTCCAGCCCCACAGCAATGTGGTTGACTCTTAACTGCCCTCTGGGCAATAAATGCTGCCTAGCCAGTGACACCCTCATCCTGTTAATGAATAAGGGGAAAAAAATGTCCCCCCACTAATTAGTTTAAAGTCCTAGCTAAAACCTTAGTTATATGGTTCTCCATCATTGATCAAATGAAGTCTGTCCCTGGTACTGGGAAATCTTAAGGCAATCTTATTTACCCGATGCCAATTTGTATATGGATGTACGTGCTCCTCTCCAGCCCAGATGAGATGTTCTGAATGTTAGCACCACGTCTAACTAATAGATCTCACTGTTTTTGCTGAAGAGAACAGAATCTAATTGTTTAACTATGCTATCCCCTATACTGAGAACCAAATTTGATGCAATTAATTTAAGGGATGTGACTGAATCCTGATACACAGTTTCCAGGTTTCTCTTCCCCTCCCTATGTGTCACAGTGCCCAGAGCTCAGACTCCAGCTCATCAACTCTGAGCTGAATTCAACTGAGGAGCAATCATTTGTGTGCCTCAGTCAGATCTGCTGGAATTAGTTAATTTGACTGAGTTAATTTGACTGCTTTGGTTGGGCATGGTCATGCGCCAAGTTTTCCTTCTCTTCTGACAATTTTGACTATAACAAGGCAGACTAAATATTATTTAGACATTTCATAAGTTGTTGAGCATGGAGAGGTTTCACACCTTACCCTCTAAGCAGTTAACTACTGAAACTTCTCAGGAACTGGTCGATCCAGTCATGCTTCATACCTTACACAAAGAAACAGTTTTGTTTATGAAGAAGACAAGTCAATGAAGAAGTTTGTAGACACTAGGTTTGGAAGGAGATAACAAGGTGTGGGGCTGGATGAACACAGCAGG
>JAHRHZ010000013.1:16690724-16727207 GCA_024137785.1 Ginglymostoma cirratum | reverse complement strand
TACTTTCCTGCTCCTATGATGCTGCTTGGCCTGCTGTGTTCATCCAGCCCCACACCTTGTTATCTCGGATTCTCCAGCATCTGCAGTACCTTTTATCTCTGAGGTTTGGAAGGATGCAGTCTTCCCTACCAGGTACATGTCTCATGTATACATAATTGCGTTTGTGAACATGTGTTTCCTGCGTTGGCTAATAGGACTGTGCCTATGAATATAATTCTAACAGGCGGATATCTTAATGAGTATTGATGACATGCAAATAAGTGCAAAGCAGGTTCACAATGAAGAGTCCCATTTCTGAAGAAGAATTATAATGGACTTGGTGTTAACTCTATTTCTCTCTCCACAAATACTGCCAGGCCTGCAGAGTTTCTCCAGTATTTTCCGTGTTTGTTGCAGATTTCCAGCATCCACAACATTTTGTTTTTATTCATGATGCAGTTTGAGGAAGTTGACCTGCCTAATGTGTTCTGAGAACAATAGAAAAACTTTACCCCACAGTTGGGAAACTGGATTTTTGGCTCCTACCCAATGAAAAAGTTCCCCTGCTCACCCTTCTCAAAGCTCCAAGCACTTCCAAAAACTCTGCTCCATGTGTCTGTTCAGATTTGTTAATAAAGTTACAATTAAATACATAAACATCTCAAGTGGAAAACATACATCTCATTCCTAGTATTTCTTCACAGATGAGTAAATGTATCATGCCACATGTTTCATCAACTTAACTCAGCTTTGTTAAGTTAACTTGATGTGAAGTGAAGATTTTAAAATCTCAAAAAAAATGAGAGCAGGTACATGACAATGAAAAGGCAAATAATAAACAAAGTGTGACAGGAAACAGGTGGAAATGTATGCAGAACGGTTAAACTGAAATTAGGACCAAAGTACACAATAATGGTAAAATGTCAAAACTTAAGGTTCTTTATTTGAATGGACAAAGCATTTATATAAAGATAGTGAAATAACTGCACAGAGGCCAGTATCCTGTCACCAAGCCACCCTTTATTTATATGTGCAGAGTACATGGGCTCTGACTAGCCAGCTCAGAGCCAGTCCCTAGAATCGGGAGTGTCTCTGAATCTCCTGTTTATATCTGTCAGCTTGGGCTCCCTGGTTAGCAACCCCAATCAAGGATCTCATTGTCAATGAGATTGTTCCAATCACAACAGATAGATGAGTTGATGCCATAAATAGAAGCAAAAAATATGACTGATAGCTACTATGGAGATGTGGTTGCAGACCAAGATTAGGAACTCAAAATTCAAGGGTATCCAGTGTTCTGTAAGAACAGACAAAAGGAAAAGGAAGTAACTTTGTTAGTAAAGGAAGGTATCAATGCAGCAAGCAGCAGTGATACAGATGCAATAGATCATGATGGTGGAAAGAGTTTGTATGAAAATATGTAAGGGAAAGAGGTCTTGGATAGATGTCCTATACAGGCCAATGAGGAGTTGCATTACCCTAGGACAAAATATACATCAGGAAATAATGGAGGCATGTTATAGATTATATTAATCTGCATATTGACTGGACAAATTAAATGGGCAAAAGTAACATGAAAGACAAATTTGTAGAATGTATTAGGGATTGCTTCTTAGAGAAGTACATTGCAGAACCTACCCAAGAACAAGGTATTTTAAATCTAGTAATTTGTAATGAGATATGATTAATACAAGATCTCATAGTGGGTAACGATCACAACATTGTAGAATTTAAAATTCAGTTTGAGGGAGTATAACTCGGGTCTTAAATCATTGTCCTCAACTTTATTTAAGCATCATGAAGAGTTGTCCAAAATGGGTTGGGAAAGTCAACAAATGAGCAGTGGCAGACATTTAAGCAGATATTTCATTACATTCATCAAAATTCTATTCTGGTCAAAAGAAGATTTCTATGAAAAGAATGAAGCATTGATATTTTTAAAAGACAGCCAAGGAGAATATCCAGTTAAAAACCAAGGCATATAAATTGTGAAAAACCAGTGCTAGGCCCAGGCATTGGGAATTTTTCAGGAATCAGCAGGAAAAGACTCGAGCTAAAAAGGAGAAAATTGATTATGAAAGTAAATTGGCTAGACATATAACAACATATATCAAGCGTTTCCATTGGAATATACAAAGAGAGTGCTAAAGTAAGTATGGAACCTTTGAAGGAATTAACTAGGGAACTAGTAACAATAGGCAGGGAACTGGCAGGTAAATTAAATCAATACTTTGCATCAGCCTTCAACGTGGAGGACACTGTAAACATCCTAAAAAATAACAGGTAAACAAGGTGCTAATGGAAGGAAAGATCTTGTAATAGTTTTTATCATGAAGAACACATTATGTGATGAACTAATGGGATAAAAGGTTGACAAGTTGCCAGATGTTGTAAAACCAGGATTTTTCAAAGCAGTGGCTACAGTGATGGTGGAGGTATTAGCTGAAATATTCCAGAGCTCACCAGATCCTGCGGAGTTCTAAAGGGATTGAAGATCACCAGTGTGACATCCCTGTTCAAGAAGGGATGGAGACATAATGCAGGAAACTATAGACCAGTTGGCCTATTATCTGTTGTGAAGAAATTGCTGGAGTATATTATTAAGGAAAAAAAATAACAGGACATTTAGAAAAATGCAACACAAACAGAGTCAACACAGATTTGTGAAAGGGAAATCATGTTCGACAAATTTGACAAGGTATTTTGAGGATATCACATGCTGAGTAATACTTAATTTTCTATTTTCTGAGCTTCCAAGAACTGCTCATGGGAGGTTAGGCAGGAAGCTTTCAACTCTTCATGCTATAGCATCAACAGCCAAATTCCTTTCGCCCAAAACACAATCCAAAACCCAATTCAAACTCTGATCACTCCCTGACAGACTGACCATTTCTTCCATCTTGCCATCTATGCCATGCTTGACTGGATAAATCCAATGGACAAAGGTAACAAGAAAGACAAATTTGCAGAATATATTAGGGATTGATTCTTAGAGTAGTACTTGCAGAACCTACCCAAGAACAGACTATTTAAAATCTGGTAATTTGTAATGAGATAGGATTAATAAGAGATCTTGTAGTAGATAATGATCACAATATGATGGAAGTTCAAATTCAGTTTGAGGGAGAGTAACTCAGATCTTAAGTCAGTGTCCTCAACTTAAATAAAAGTTTAAGTTATTTAAATTAAATGAACAATCTCATTCAGTTCAATTAGTGGGGTAATCTTGAACTGGAGGGTGTAGCTACAGAATAAGGGAATACGCATTTAAAACTGAGATGTAAAGGAAATTGTCATCCAAGAGGCTCTCAAAAGCCTGGAATTCTCTACTCAAGCATTGGAGAGTTGAGGGCTATGATGAGCTGGCATGGAAGTGGAGTTGAGGCCTGGGTCAGATCAACCCATGTTCTTATTGAATTATGGGGCAGCTTGAAGGCCTGAATGTCCTACATAACAAGGTGTAAAGCTGGATGAACACAGCAGGCCAAGCAGCATCATAGGAGCAGGAAAGCTTGGCCTGCTGTGTTCATCCAGCTTTACACCTTGTTATCTCGGATTCTCCAGCATCTGCAGTTTCTATTATCTCTGAATGTCCTACTCCAGCTTTTACATCATGTTCTTTTGTTAGCAGAACAAATGGGATTTTGGGTTTCCTGAATGGAAACATTGTGCACAAAAACGTAGATTCTATGTTCAAACTTTATAAAGCCCTGACTAGTCTCTCACCTTTCCTACCAATCAAGCAGCTGTTTGTTCCTATCCTGAATATTTTTATAATTTTGTGAGATGAAAATTTACAAAGGCATTTTCCCCTGGATTGCTTTCAGCTATGCCCAGAAGATTAATCTTCAAATTTTGGAGTCTGAAAGAAAATCCTGGAACCCATAAAATTCTTTGCAATATTTGGCTACTAAGCATAGTGCTAATGACTCATTAATAGTATTGCATCCAGTTATAGCCACTGTACTTTAGGAAAGATGTGAAAGTCCTTGAATGGGGGCCTAGGAGATTTGCCAAACTGGATCTAGGATTGGGATTTTTTTTGAGATTAGATTGGAAAGATGTTCTTGGAGCAGAGGAGATTGAAGAAAGATTTAATGAAGATATTCCAGGTTATAGGGAACACAAGGAAATTGTTCATTCATTAATTGTAAAGGGCCTAGGAAACATATTTAAGATTTTGAGCAAAGGAAGATGATATTATACAGTGAATAATAATGACTTGGAACTTAGTTCCGACAAGGGTGGAGGGATTAGAAATAATCAATGATTTCAAAAAGAAAATGTATGCCTGCTGGAAAGTAACTTACGTGGTTATAGAAATTGCTTGGGAAAGTGGGACTGATTAGATTGTTTCATCGTGAGGTGGCATGGACTCTGATTATTCAGGTCCCAGGACAGTGTCAATTATAAACATGTTTTTGAAAAGAGTGTAAGAGATAACAAGCGTGGGGCTGGATGAACACAGCAGGTCAAGCTGCATCATAGGAGCAGGAAAACTTGACATTTCGGGCCAAGACCCTTCATCAGAAAATCTGATATCTTTTTTGAAAAGAGTGTGCTCTGTTTGGTGTCTTATTTTGATCCACATACTTTTAACTTAAGATGCCATCACTGACTTGTACATTTCACCTGTGTTATAAACTTGCCTTGTTAAATCCAGCATTGCCAACTTTGGTTGGACATAGTCCTGAACATTTTATCACATCATTTTTCATCACATGACCACCTGTGTCTAACTTTCCTGTAATTCTTTCAATATCCAATATTTTACAACTAATAAGTGAAAATAGTCAAGAAATGTCTAAAAAGAAATACAATTTTCTCCTGGGTTGATTGTAGGTGTGCCCAGAAGATTAATCTTTAATTCCTGAAGTCTGTAAGATAACCTTGGAATCTATAAAATTTTTTGCAATGTTTTGGCTATTAAGCACAGTGCTAATTATTGTTTTTGAGTACAAAATATTTGAAAAAAAACTATTTCTAATGCACCAACAAAGCACAATCTAGCTGCTATAATGCCATGCTTTCCAGAATGATCTTGAATAAAGGCAATAATTTTATACCAATTTATAATAAAACAACAACATGGGATTACATGGTTGGATGATTTGAGCTTAAACTGTGAATCAGTATTAAAAGTTACGTTTAATTTCTCTTTATATTTGTAATTTAATCTTCCTTTAAAACAATAAAGTTTAATATTGTATTTTTTTATGCTCAGGAAACTTCAAGAAGATGCACAGGAATCTTCACCATTAATTGGTCGAAATGATATATTCACAAGTGAAAGCAGGGGTATGTACAATTTTCTGTGATTAAAAAAAGCCAGAACACTTTAAAATTAAGTCTATCTTTAGTTTATTGTATGTACTGATGCTGTTTCTTTTTCATGTTGTAACATCCGTTAACTGATATCCAGTTACAGCAGCTGATAAAACTTATTCTTTTACTAAAATGGATAGAGCTTCATATTGGTTAGCACTGTTGTTATTTTAATCATATAACTCATTTTGGTTTTGAATGTGCTGCTACCTAATTTTAACCTGGTCTCTCTTTCTAATTTAACTGCGCTATGCACATTCAGAAATGCTGGCCAGTAATGACTCTGGCATCAATTCACCTTCATTACATATATGGAGGGATCAGGGCTATGCTTGTCATTTTAGCATAACTATGCAACTGGAATAGGTAACTGATCAGAGTGAGGGATCATTTGCCTTGTGAATATAATTAATATCGATTCAAGTGTCAAATGTAGCAACACAGATTTATTAATGCTAATTTTATTAGGAAATCAACAAATAATTTGTACTATAGGCCAATATAAATTTTTAATGGAGAGTTGTTACAAGAATGTAGCTGACGATAGCTCTGATTTTTTTGTGTTCTGTCACTTCACATGGTGTGACAGAGTAGAGGAGACAGATAATATTCGAGCTGAAGTGTAGTATCTGTGATTGGATGCAACTTTAAAATGTAATATAAAATGCTTGGATGCAGGTTACCTCAGAGTACAATGGGATCATGATCAGAAGGGCTAATGGGCCAAGGAGTGGCTCATTAGATAAATTTAGATAAATGTGAAATGTTGCATTTTGGAAAGGGAAATCAGAGCAGGACTTATACATTTAGTAGTAAGGTCCTGGGGAGTGTTGCTGAACAAAGGGACCTTGGAATACAGGTTCATAGTTCCCTAAAAGTGGAGTCGCAGGTAGATAGGATGGTGAAGAAGGCATTTGGAAAGTTTGCTTTTATTGGTTAGTGCGTTGAATATAGGGATTGGGGGGTCATGTTGCGGCTGTACAGAACATTGGTTAGGCTACTTTTAGAATACTGCATGCCATTCTGGTTTCCCTGCTATAGGAAGAAAAGATGTTGTGAAACTTGAAAGGGTTTATAAGGATGTTGCCAGGGTTGGAGGGTTTAACTTATAGGGAGATGCTGAATAGGCTGGGGCTACTTTCTCTGGAATGTCTGGGGCTGAGGGGTGACCTCATAGAGGTTTATAAAATCATGAGGGGCATGGAGAGGTTAAATAGGCAAGGTCTTTTCCCCAGGGTGGGAGAGTCCAAAACCAGAGGGCATAGATTTAAGGTGAGAGGGGAAAGATTTAAAGGAGACCTAAGGGGCAACTTTTTCATGCAGAGGGTGGTGCATGTATGGCATGAGCTGTTGAGGAGAGGGCATGTGAGGGCAGAGGTACAGGAAATGCAAAAGATGCAGTCAAGAGCATTTTCAACCACCGAAGGGGAGAAGTTGCGGTCCTTGAAATAAGAGGACATCTGAGATATTCGGGAGAGGAACACCCCATCTTGGGAGCAGACGTGGCGGAGGTGAAGGAATTGGGAGTAGGGGATCTCATTTTTGTAGAAAGATGGGTGAGAGGAGGTGTAGTCTAGGTAGCTGTGGGAGTCAGTGGGCTTGAAATAAATGTCGGTTTTGAGGCGGTCACCAGAGATGGAGACCGAGAGATCCAGGAAAGAGAGAGAGGTATCAGAGATGGTCCAGGTGAACTTGAGGTTAGGGTAAAGGGATTAGTAAAATTGATTAACTGTTCAAGCTCCTCATGGGAGCACGAGGCAGGGCCTTCCACATCAGATAGAGGTTCACCTGCACATCTGTCAATGTGTTCTATTGTATCCGCTGCTCCCGAAGTGGCCTCCTCTACATCAGTGAGACAAAGCAGAGGCTCGGAGACTGCTTTGTAGAGCACCCGCGCTCTGTTCGTGTCAAACGACAACACCTTCCAGTCGTGAACCATTTCAACTCCCTCTCCCACTCCCTGGGTGACATGTCCATCCTGGGCCTCCTCCAGTGTCACAATGTCCAACCGGAAACTGGAGGAGCAGCACCTCATATTCCGCCTTGGGAGCCTACAGCCCAATGGCCGAAATGTGGATTTTACCAGTTTCAAAGTCTCCCCACCCCTGGCCTCAACCCTCCCTCTCATCCCTGCCTCCTTGACCTGACACAACCTGTGCATCTTCTCTCCCACCTATCTGTGCCTCCCACCTCACTAACCAATCCCTACCACTCCCTACCTGCACTCATCTATCACCATACCACCTGCCTTCCCCAGCCTCACCCCTCCTCTGTCTATATATTTCTGAGCTCCCTTCAGCCTCCCCCATTTCTGAGGAAGGGTCCCGACCTGAAACGTCAACTCTCCTACTCCTCTGATGCTGTCTGGCCTGGTGTGTTCCTCCAGCTCCACACTGTGTTATCTCTGCAAAATTGAGCTGTGTTGGGGAAGTGAAAGATAGGAATCCCACTTCCTTTCCAATTCAGGCCAATTAAGTTAATTTAAAACCTCCCTGACAGGTTGCACTTCCACTTTTCACAGACAGATTACCTGAACCTTCAGCAACAGTTTACCTGAATGCAGGTGGTCATGTCCCGCAAGCCATCCTCTGCTCCATAAGAAGGTCAACAGGGCAAAATGAGACTTGTGATTTAGTATGGGTACTCCTTGCCCCACCTTTGATCAGGGTTGAAGAGAAAGGGAAGCGTTTGCTAAGGACATGTCAGGCTCCTTTAAAAGGATCAGCTTTGTCCTTTGGTTGCATCTGAAAAATTGCTGCATCTATTGCATCTCACTGTCACTGATTCCCGTTTTATCAGAGCACAGACACAGCCTCACAGAGATAAAGGACATGAATTTTGTTTCCATCGTTTGATTTTCCCAGGTTCAAGCTATTGTTGATTGCATCCATGGCATCATAAGGGTACCCAGCAACAGATCACTGAGATCCTTTACTAGGATGGACTTTCACTCTGTCAAGATTCAATTGGTTCGAAATTTCAACAATAGCTCCCTCCAGAAGAGAACCCAACTGTTCTGCCCTATGACTTCCAGCATTAGATCCAAGTCAGCATCTATTAAGCAAGGATCTGCTGTGCCTTGGTTTGACCATGACATCTCACATTCTTGGTGCTGTGGGAGATGTTACCATAGTCAGCATATTTCTCCCTTTGGAAAACCAGCAGGTGATGGCTGCTATGGGGTGTCTAAAGGAGTCCCACATTTCATCTAACCAATCTCTACTCTTTCATTGTCACTACGCCCCCTCCCTCAAGACTGGCTTAATTATTTCCCCATTAGAAATCAGGTTCTCCCCAAAAAACTGAAGCAGTCTTGTTGCCCCCACTGTCACTGTATTAAAACCTTAGTGAGACCTTGATAGTTTCAGGCTTGGACTGCTGAGATGGGGAAACAGATGTATGACTTGATATACTTGAATCAAGTAATGGCTGAGGTCCAAGACAGACCACTTGGTGAGGATTGTAGGGATAGGTATCATGAACCAGATCAAGCAAACTTTAATTCTAATTGTAGACATCAAGTCATGGGTTGGAGGAGAGCTGCAGCCACTTAGAGAGTGGTCACCACAATAAAAAAATCATCTGATGGAGGAGGAATGAACTTATGATTAAAGGTACAACATTCCTTCTGAGATATTCATAGTCTAAAGGAACACAAGTGCTGATTTAGAGTCATAGATTAGTACAGCACAGAAACAGGCCCTTCGGCCAAAACTGGTCCATGCTGACCATGGTGTCCACTCAGCTAGTTCCAATTGCCTGCATTTGGTCCATACCCCTCTAAACCCTTCCCATCCATGTACCTATCCAAATTTTTTTTTAAAAGTTGCTATTGTGCCTGACTCAACTGCTTTCTCCAACAGCCCATTCCATATACGCACTACTCTCTGTGTGAAGAAGTTGCCCCTCAGATCCTTCTTAAATCTTTGCCATCCCTTCTTAAACCCATGCCCTCTAGTTTTCAATTCCCCACTCCTGGGAAAAAGACTATATGCATTCATCCTATCTATGCCCCTCATGATTTTAAACACCTCAATGAGGTCACCCCTCATTCTCTTACGTTCCAAGGAATAAAGTTCTATCCTGGCCAACCTCTCCCTGTAACTCAGGCCTACTAGTCCTGGCAACAACCTCGTAAATCTTGTTTGGACACTTTACTGCTTAAATATGTATTTCCTATAACAGGGTGACCAAAACTATACACAATGCTCCAAGTGTGGCTTCACCAACGACTTATACAACTGTAACATAACATCCCAATTCCCATACTCAATGCCTCGACCGATGAAGACCAGCACACTATATGCCTTCTACACTGCCCTGTCTACCTGTGATGCTGCTTTCAACTAACTATGTACTTGTATTCCTAGGTCCCACAACACTCCTCAGGATGTTACCATTTACTGTCTATCTTGATTGGACTTTTCGAAATGCAACACTTCACACTTATCTGTATTGAATTGCATTTGCTAGTCCTCAGTCCCCATCTGATCAAGATTCCTCTGTAATTTTTGATAACCTTCTTCACTATCAACGATACCTCCTAATTTTGTATCATCTGCAAACTTACTAATTTTGCCTTGTACATTCATATCCAGATCATTTATGTAAATAACAAATAACAAACGTCCCAGCACCGACCCTGTGGCAGTGTTTGTGATGTGTAACAGAAGTTATAAAGGGACATTGTAACCTCTTTGATTAAAAAAAGTAAGAATGTAAAATTTTATAACCTGTTAGGGAGTTGTCATTGTAGTGGTTTAGGGTACAAAATTTGCAATACTGTGTCCCAACATTGGAGAATCTATGAACTTTGCCTCTGAGGAAAATGATTTAATTGGCATAGTGTAAGCCATGAACGACGTTAAGACCATCATTGTTTTTGAAACACATAATATTACGTGGCAAAAATACCACTTGAAACACTTTCCACCAGTAGACTGACAAGAAGACCTTCCTGGGAGAAGGGGAGCCTCCCCAGATGACTTTCCAATGGGTATGAATTTTCAAAAAGACATAGACTGATGTCCTGACTTTTCAGATGACGGAAATCAAAATAATATCTGCAAATGAATGCCAGGTACAGATAACTTAAAAAAAGAGTTTGGCCTTTATGAGATTGAAAACTTTACACAGGATGAGCAATGAGTAAAGCCTTGTTGATAGGTGTTGTTCAATCCAGAACATGGACACTTGTTGAGTGACCACTTTAACTGAGAACAAAACCCAGGAGAAAATATTTTAAAATGATTAGCCATTAAGGAATATTGATTGTATTAAACTGCATGGGTAGAAAGTCAATTTGGAGGCAGTGAACCACATCTCAAAATGCTGATAGATGTTGCTCCAGCCGTCATGGTCACCACCACCACTGCACCCCACCCCCAAAAAACAACCCAAATATAGTTACATATGTTTTGAAAGGATTCCTATGAATATCTTGAGGCCTTTGGAAAGGTTATTGAGGGATAGCAACATTTTCTAATCATAGTTATAGAGTCATATAGATGTACAGCACGGAAACAGAACCTTCAGTCCAACTTGTCCATGCCGACCAGATACCCTAAATTAATCTAGTCCCATTTGTCCCATATCCCTCTAAGCCCTTCCTATTCATATACCCATCCAGATGCCTTTTAAATGTTGTAATTGTACCAGCCTCCACCACTTCCTCTGGCAGCTCATTCCATACATGCACCACCCTCTGCATGAAAAAGTTGCCCCTTCGGTCCCTTTTAAGACTTTTCCCTCTCACCTGAAACCTGTGTCTTTTAGTTTTGGACTCTTTCACCCTGGGGAAAAGATCTTGTCTATTCACCTTGCCCATGCCCCTCATGATTTTATAAACTTCTGTAAGGTCATCCCTCATCAAAGTTGATGATGCAAATAGATGTCCAGACACATATTATAGAGCATTCTATCAAAATACTTTGCTAATTAATTGGTAAGGGTGCATTCATGACAGGAAATTAAAAGCAATTATGACAGATTATTGAACTTACTTTATGTTCAAACTAATGGGATAACTATGTGTGTTCTTAAAGATTGTTGATTAAAATTTACAACACTTAAAAACATGTGCAGAGATCGCAATTAACTTGTACCAATTCAGTTAAAGCCATGAAACATGTCATCAGGCACAGTCAGTAGGGAATTGGCAGGATCAGTTGAATAGTTATATGGGAGTTTGTCAGACACAGTTTTAATCTGTTTAGCATTTTCTAGGTAATTATCCAGGTATGTCAGTTGAATCTCTCCCAATTCTCTGACTGTAATTCAAAAAGAAATATTTTTGCAGGATCTCGGGGAGCTGGGGAATGCCCACCGGAAGTCTAAACTTCCTGGGCAAAGTGAAGTAATTGTGTCAGGTTTTCTAATAGGTCCCAATGCATATCTTTGGGGGTACTTCTAGACTCTGACCATTCAGAGGCAGGAAGATCCGGGTCAACATTTCTGCCAACTATCTATTATTGTCTGTGTTGTCATCCTGTCTAACCCTGTAATGGTCTTACTCCCATCATAATTTTCATCTTTTTACTAGTGTGGAATATTTTCTATTTTTGTTGTATGTTCCTTGATAGTTCAATTTCATAGTTCCTCGTTACCCTCCCACTATATTTTTTAACATGCCTTCTAGTCCCCTGATATTTTCTCTTACAATTGTCTCTCTGCTGTCTTTGCATTTACTGTATGTCTCTTTCTGACCCTAAATTGAGAAATGATATTTTCATTTATCTGTAGAGTTCCAGGAATGTTAATTTTTTTATTTCTTTTCAGTAGAATTAGATTTCATAATGAGTACTGAGACAGACTTTGTCATCCTGATTGTAGTTAAATGTTTATTGAATAGATATTTTTAAACAATCTATTCAGATATGTTATGACATCTCGGGAGTAGGTAGAACTTGTACCTGGGCCTTCTGGCTCAAAGGAAGGAAACTACCACTGTCCCACAAGAGCCCTAACATTTATCTAACTAATCACCATTTAATTGAGTTAAAATGTTTTCTTGAAAGGGGAACGTCATGAAATAGCTATGATTGTAGATTTACATTAGGCTGACTACATTAGGAAGGGAAAGAGACTCCATACAATAGACTTGGACAAACCTGATAATGGCTAAAATGACAGAAAAACTATAAAAATTTTTCCAAAAGAAAATTTAATATAGTACAGAACCAGTTAATAACCCTAAGCAATAAAATCTGTACCTGTCAAAAAGTCAGCCATGGACAACAAAAGAAATAAGAAGCAAAATAATGGGCTATTAGAAAAAAAAACCATTCAGGTACATTAAAATCATCACAAATGTTTACAATTAAGCAAAGGAAAAAAAACGAGTGGACAGGACCAATGTGGGTTTCTTAGACTAATAAGTGATATTGTTAACTAGAGTAAGAAAATAGGGCATATAATAAATACATACTTTACATCTGTATTTATAGTATAAAATCAGCAGATGAGATGTCCTAAGTAAAGGAATGTTAAATCAGGATCAGGGATTCAACAAAACTGAAATGAGATAAATAGCTTAAAAGAAAACAATGGCATGAGAGACAGAGAAATCCCCTAGAAAAGATGGTTTCATTCCACAATTTTAAATGAAATAAGTAATAAAATTACAACTGCTGTAATTATAATCTTCTAAAGTTCTTTCAACCTAGCACTATTGCTTTAAATTGGAAAATTATGCATGTCATTCTGCTTTTTGAGAAAGGTGACATAGAGAAACTTGTGAACTATAAACCAGTTGGCCTAACATTTGTTGTAGGAATATTACTAGAGTCCATAATCAAAAGTAGGATGACTGAACACTTTGCAAACATTAAAATATTCAGAGAAAACCACATGGATTTATAAAGGGAAGATATCACCTGTGAAATCTGATTGAAATTTTTAATTGGTGACTAAAGTGATGGGTAGGATAAAGTCTGAATGTTATTGAAGTTGGCTTCGAGAAGAACATTTGATGACTTTTCTCATTGGAGATTGCTAGTCAAATTTGAAATTCAGTGAAAAAAATTGACTTGTTTTGGAAATTGGCTATATGGCAGGAGACAGAGAATAGGGATAATGAGTGGGTGTACTCTGATTTGCAGAATGTGACTAGTGGTGTCCTGAATATATCTGTTTCAGAAATCTCAACTATTCACCACATTTAACAAAAGCTTAAATATTGAGATGGAAAGTCATATATTCAAATTTGCTGACAACTCAAAGATAGGTAGTGTTGTAAGCTGTTACAGATGGAAACAAAATTACAAAGACGTTCGTAATTTAAGTAAATGGATAAAACTGTGGTGAGTGAATTTCAGTGTGTAGGCAAATGTGAGGTAATCCACTTTGGGCTTTGAACAGGTGGATCAGGATAATTTCTAAATGGTGAAAAACTCAAAAAAAAAATTGTCCAAAGAGACATGGAATCCTGGTACATAGATTATCAAAATGTCATGAACAGATACAGAAATAATTTAAAATGTCAGTAAATAGGAATAAAAACTGATATAAGTTATGGTTTATATAAAGCCTTTGTTGGATCAGTATTGGAACATTGTGAGCAATTTAAGGCTCTACACTTTTGGACAACATGCTGGCCATGGACGGTTTATGTTTATCAGGAAGATATTTGAAATACCATAATATAAATTATGTTTATGTTCTCAGAAAATAAAAAACTTAATGGGTAATTTTATAAAAGAAATTCAAGCTATTAAGGAGAGCAGATAGGATAAATGAAAACTATTTCTCTTGATTAGGAATCTAGGATGAAAAGTTATACCCTCAAAATTGGAGTCAAGCCTTTCAGAAGAGAAATTAAGAAACACTGCTGCATGTAAAGCATGGTAAAAGTTCAAAATTCTCTTCTACGGACAGCAATTAATCCCTCCTTAATTCTTAATTCTAAAACTGAGGCTGCTGGTTTTTGGTTAACTAAAGATATTTAGGCATGAAGGGCACAGACTGTATGTAGAGACCAGTTACAGATCAACCATTAATGATAAAACAAGCTGGTCACATGAATCGTCTACTTCTATGCCTATATAATTCACATTGTTTCCTGACTGCACAAATCATCGGTGGGCTGGATTTTGCAAGAGTCCAACACCATTTTAAAACAGCCTCAACACACCTCTTAAAAGCATTATAGTTGGATTAGGGCAGTCATGTATGAAATAATTCTGCTCTGTGTAAGATTAATAATTTCTGACAATGATAGATATATACGCTAAAGATTTCTCTTAATGGTGCGGAGGCCTTGGTGGAAGAGCTGGAATGAAGGAGAGATGTTTTGCAGTCTCAGGTAAAGGATTGATGGCAAGAAGTTCTCCAGTCATGTGCTTAGGGGCCAGTGCAAAAACAGCAAATGTTAGTGATGGCAGCATTGCACCTTGAATATGGATCCATTGTAGGAAGAACTTTAATGATCTTATACAAGCTTTCAAGCTGAATGAGTTCATCTTCAGATGGCATTTTTGCCCATCACACTACTTGTCTCATCCACTGCTTAATTCACTACATCCCTATCAACTACACTGCAGCAATCACTGTTAATTTGGATTCAGCTCTAACGTAAATATACTTTATCTCACCGTTATGTACTTAACATTAACAGGTATCACATATATAGTATGGGACAGATGGACCAATTGGAAGTAGCTATGCAGTGATATACAATATGGAGAGAGTGACAGTGAGAGTCTTCAACATTAATTTCAAATGCCACCCACTTTAAATTACTCAAATCCTCACATCTCCTTTCCAGGAGTAAATTGCTCAAAGCAGGTCCAAAAAGGCCAAGACAGGTGGTAGTGTGCCTGATATGCACACATCAACTCCTACGAGGAGAGAATTTTGGCTGTCAGCGGTGAAGACTGCAACTGCTATTGTGGGGTTGTGGAAGCCTCTGTGTTCCGTCAACGAAGTGACACACATTGTTCATTGATGTGCTACCCTCCCAATGCTCTCACTGTGTATTTCATGTTAGCATCCACAACATCATGCACCAACCTTGCTCATGACATTTCCTGTTTGTCAATTGCAGGATTCCATGGTGGCTGTGGTCAAGGTGGCCACACTCCACCACCTTTGAGGAAGAAAGCATGGATGCCATGCCATTCCCCACTGCCCACTCCCTACCTCACCAGATCAAATACTGCTAAACACTTCACTCCCATTTCTCTGCAAATGTCTGAGGAGAGATACCCCATGTTGCTGACACTCAGAGGATTAGGCATCATAATATTACATTTGCTCTGCCCCTGGAAGGAGAGGAGCCCATGATGTTGGCAGTTAGGGGCTTCATATATGCATACAGGTAGACACAGGATCAGCAGGCAGGTTTATTAGCGGCATTGGGCAATTAAAACAAGCCTGCAGCAATGCCGTATGCATGATGCTGCTTCAGTCATGTTTGTATCTGAGTGCCTCCATGGACAGACTGCTAGATGCCATGGAGACCTAGGTCCAGCAGTCTCAGAATCTGTTGGGTATGCACACAGATTTGCACTCCAAAGCTCCCATTGGTACTTAGCATCAAAGCCAAGGTGACAGGGGAACGAGGGACCTTGATCTCACTCTGACCCCCTTCCTTACAAGGGGACAGGGTGGTCCCAGTAGTCAACTGGCTGCAGGAGGAATCAAATACAGCCACCTCAGAGGTCTCTTCTTAAGGCATTGAAGAGATGGCTGGCCTTTCATCTCCACCCTGCCTGTCAAGCAGAGTAGGGTACACTCATTTGTGGACAGGATACATCAGAATGTATGGGCCCTCTCAACACAAACCCCACTAAGATTGTCCAGCCAAACTTCCAAAGCCAAGGGGTTCCAATCTAGGATACCCTCCCTCTACTCCAACTGTGGACCCTGGGACTGTACTGAGATGTAGTGAAACAGAAAGGAAGAAGATCTGAGGACACATAGGTAACACAGGGGACAGTCCATTGTAAATATCCCATCACATGTAAATATATTCTTTCTTTTCACCATCATCTGCGTGTGAGTCTCTGTCTAGCAACAACTGAAATATTGGAAGTGTAGAACTCACCCATTCGTAGCTCCATGCAGTGTTTCATGCTTCACAGTGTGAAGTGAACAATGCTCCAATGTGCTGGCAATGGGTAAATAGAAAGTGACTGCGGATTTTGCAACTAGACTTCAATTTTCCAGGTATACAATCATTATTATTGCAACATAAGCATTGGTGAGGTAAATTCGTTATCTTAGGCTAATGTTCAAAGCTCACAGAGTGTAGTGCCCGCAGGTGTGTTTCAGCATTGGTACATGGAAGTCAAAGTAATCGTGTTGCCTTTTGAAGGGGCCTCACGTTCGTCAAATTTGAAAACCCCTTCTTCACAGAATGGGGCTTTTAGCCCATCCACTCCATCTCTGTGTTACAGGAGGCCTTTCAATTACATTAATAGTGAATCTTGAAGAGTACATACTTGCATTGTTTGCAATTATATCATCACTCATATGAAATACCTGCAATGTACAAGCAGTCAGGATGCAAATGCTGGTCACAGACAATGTCGACGATCTTACTGGTCCTTGCAGATTGCAGACAGATATCTCTGTGAAGCAGAACTAATTACAGAAGCCCTTAAAAGAGGGACCTGTGCGCCACAATGCATACAGCTAATGTGAGATATCCTAAGATGCAACAAGGCTCAGAACTAATTCCCTCTCCACCAGAACTGTAAGAATAATGCAAGATTCTCTCACATGTAATGATGCCTTTTGTAGGTTATGTGCGGCTAGCATTTAGACACTTAATTGCATTTATTTGCCAGATGACTGGTGAAACACTTGACAAAATAAGGTCTTATGTCAAAGTATCAAGATGAGGCAATACATTGCTGTCCTTGTCAGAATGCTATTCACTCTATTGAGGAGCATGTTAAGCTGTCATTTGTAAGGGATGTGACAGTTGACTATTCTCATTGATGAGAACCTGTTCTGTTCTTTTATGTTCCTGACATAGGTTCATTGTGAGACTGAAAGACCCAGCACAGCAGGTGTGATTGTTGCTTTTGCTGCAATGCAACAAAGACACAAGCAGATGAAGGAGGAACAGATGTGCCAGCAAAACTGGATCAGTAGCAAACTGACACAGAAATTGAACAGCCTCCACCAAAAACATGAAGTGCTTACAGCTGGTGGGCCCATCAGGATATGGGGAAGATAGAGAAGTTCACAGTTATTTGTCCTCAATTTCCTCCATATATGAGAGGGGCGCAGTGTTAACGCAAGCTGAGGATGTCCTGGGTCACTTTTACGGAACTATACCAGCTGCTGGAACAGGATCTGTCATCTGAAGAATTGGATGACCATCCTTTCTCAGTGGCTGTCAAAGTGACAGCTGCTTTGAATATGTTTGCAATTGGTTCCTTCCATGGAGCCACAGAGGACCTATGTTGGATCTCTCAATCATCCACCCATAAATGCAACGAGACTATGACCGAGGCCATTTGTGTGCAATTATATCGGTTTAATTTGTTTACCCATAATGAGGTTTGTACTACAGCCTAGGCAGTAGGATTTGGCAACATAGCTGGCCTCCCCCAAGTGCAAGGTGCCATCAGCTGCAAGCGTATGTCACACTGAGACAGCCACATCATAATACAGTGTTAATTGATGGGAAAGGGTTCGATTTCATCACTGTGCAAGTGATTTGTAATCATTGGTAACACTTCTTAGAGGTTTGAACCCAGTATCCTATCAACTGCTACAACTCCTGCATCCTTGAAAGCTGTCGTGTTTCTGTTTTAAGGGTTCAAATGCCTTACAAGGTTGCCTAATGAGGATCGAGGTCTACCCACTGCAACAATAACTGATGACTATTACATTATCCTCCCCCCCCCGAATGAGGCGGAGCATAGTTAAATTGCAGGCCAATCATCAACTAGGGCTGAGGTGGAGCATATAATAGCCCTGCTGAAGATGAGGTGCAGCTGCTTGGACAGCTCTGATATGCCCCTACTGTATACTCTGTGATCAATCATTGACTATAAAATACTTGTTGCTCAACATGCAAGCAGTTTGTTTGTATTCCAGGAGGGAAATGCTGCCTCCGTTTATTTGATTTCTGTTCACCTTTGGTGTTTGTATATAAAAGTTAATATTTTTCATTGTTTGAGTACTTCCCTGTATGTGATAACCCCACATTAGACAAAAGTAAGTTGCTGGTCTACAAATGGATTTGGGAAGGAGTAGCATAGACTTAGGGAGGGCTATAAGATGGGATGACCAATAAGTTGTGCAACCTGGTGCTTGAACAGTGAGTGGACTAGTGATTGGAGAAGTAGTTGTACGTAGAAGGAAGTGGCATATATGTGCTGTGAGAAGTGCTGGTTTGTGAATGCTGTACCATTATATTGATCATGAAGAGCAACTCCAGGCTGCAAAGGCTCAACCAAGTGCACAGCCAGGGTTCAAAGACTGCACTCGCACTAGGCATGATGGTCTGTTCTGAGATATTCCGGCAATAGCGAATTCTTCAAGCTATAGCAAATGGTGGAATTGAGCTGGCACCAGATAAGAGAGGTGCCAAAGGGGAAGGGTAGATAGTTAATGTTGCAAGTTTGGGATAATAACATGAGAAAACTCAGTAGGCCTTGTGGAGAAAAACCCTCTATGAAATTCAATGGAAATGACACTTTGCCAAAATATGTAAGATTCAGCCTATAGTCTTTAAAAAGATTAGAATGCATAGAAATTATTCATAGCCTTTTGAAAGACTGAAACTGTATTCAACAACAATGATCTGATGTATAGGTACTTACCTTTAAGTGGTTACACTTCATATGATGTTCCCAGAAATGTTTTAAGACTTCCTCCAAACAATTTCCTGTGCTCATTTCAATGATTTCCCTGGGTTATTCCCTCTCTGAGCAAAGAGCTTTCTATGCATTGCCTATTCAGGAAAAAAATCCAGTTTAGGAACTTCCAAAGAGTCAAGCTGTCTGTGTCTGCAGGTACTATTTTAACTGGTTATGTTTCTGAGATGATAGGCCAAGAAAATAAATGCTAAAATGTTAAAATAAAAGTCAATTGTACAGCAGAGTTTGAAGTAAATTTTAAAAACAGAATACAATTAATTTGTGAAACATTCAATTTATGCTGTCAGTGATCTGCATCAACCTCACACACACCCTAAACAAATATAGCATTTAATTCAGACATCTGTTTCTAAATCATACTTTAAATATCATAAACAACTAGATACAATATTGTCATGGTAGATTGAAGGAATATATATTTCATTAGATGTTTTACAGGCAGAAAACTTAATGCAAGATTTAGAAGAAATGCTGAAGCAAATTAAAGAATCTGACATGTGTACTAAATCGCTCATGATGGAAAAGCAAGAATGCAGCAAAAAACATCAGGAATATAAGGTATGTTTATAAATGACATAACACCAATAAAGCATGAAGATTTTATTCAGTCTACTGTTTGTTGTTGAATGTTGATTGCTAAATGTTATTTTATCTGATTACTGGTCATCTGATTATTTTCCTTCCAATAAATATGTCTGATTGTGTGATTTAAACTCTCGATAATTGCTTTTGTGTCTTTAATCCATAGAGGGCAGGAGAGATCAACTGACAAAGTTGTCCTTAAACAAAAGGCAAAGTATTGGTGTTAGTAAAGAAGCAAAGAGTTTTATTCTCTCAGGAAATTAAAGGATTGAAGATTGTTTGGGAAAAAGGCAAGATATTAGCCATGAACATAATGAATCTCAGAGCAGGCTCAAAAGATTGTATGGTGTACTGCTTCTCCTGTTTATTTAGTTGTTTATTTTCTCTGGCACCTCTCCTGTGACCAGAGAGGAATTGAAAATTATTGCCAGTGTCTCTGCTATTTCCTGCCTTACCTCATTCAACAGCCTGGGATACATTTCATCAGACCCTGATAATTTATCTACTTTGAAGCCTGCCAGACCACCCGGAACCTTCTCACTGTCCATGCTAATGTCTTTAAGTATATTACGGTCTTTCTCTCTGATTTCTGCGCCCACATTGTCCCTCTCACTAGTGAACACAGACAAAATATATTCATTGAGAACTCTACCTATGTCGTCTCCGTTCACAAATTACCACTGTGGTCCTTAATGAGCCTTCTTCTTTCCCTAGTTATCTCTTTATGCTTAATGTACTTGAAAATTAATTTGGGATTTTCATTTATTTTACCGGCCATCATTCTTTCATGCCCCCTTTTTTCTCTCCTAATTTCCTGGTTTTTTTACATTCTTTCTATATTCGTTTTTCTCCAGAGCTTCTGCTATTTTGAGCCCTCAGTGTCTACCATAAGCCTCTCTTTTTCTCCATATCAAATATTGTATATTCTTCAACATCCAGAGTTTGCTAGATCCGTTGCTCCCATACTTTATTGGAACATAATGGTTCTATACTCTCACTATTTCCTACTTGAATGTGTCCCACTGTTCAGATAGTGATTTACCTAAAAGTGTCTGGTCGCAGATTTCAAATAAAAGAAGGAGAATTAGATATGCTTATATTCTCATTATTAGTTGCTTCAATGATGTGCCTTCTCATGGCGGTCAGTACCATCTTTTCCAAGAAAATTAAACATAAAGGTGCACTTGTTCTCTTCTAACATTTTTTCCTACTGCTCCTTGATTTTCAACAGCAGCCTTTGCAATAAAGGGGAATGTTCCAGTCAGTGTCCTGAAATATATTTGGATGATGTGGCTGCCATGGTTGAATAACTTCCAGTGTATGTAAGTTGAAAATATAAGGCTTGTGTTATGAAACTTGAACTTACTCTCTACTGGGTGGAGGCTGAGGACTCTAATTCCTGGTAGACCCAAGAGTTTTGGAGCATGCAGTGAGTATGTTTATATCACAGGCTGGGCAAACTCTGTTTGTGCTCTTTTTTCACAGCTATGTAAGGGGAAACATATGCCTGCATGGTGGGGTGGCATGTAAAAGCAAAGACCGCAAGACACTGTATGGCAGCATGAGAGTGCCATTCCATAGACGAGTAGAGACCACCAGGAAACCGCTGTAAGAGATAACCAGAAGAGAAACCATTGGGAGAAGATCAGAGGAAGAAATCCTATATGAATGTGCAATATTATTAGTAGCTCCAGACAATTTGGGCTCAGAAATCCTGGGAGCTGACAAGGGTAGACCGAAGGAGAATCCCACTTGGCCATTCAGCACAGTTGAGACTCAGACAAAACTATTTGGAGCTGGGAAGGCAGCTGAAGATCTTTTGACTTTGTGCTGCTGACTGATGGCACAAAAGTAACCCTTTCAATAAGTACTGTTCTGCTTAGAGGACCGAATGAGTTGGAGTGCAGCCTGATGACTCTAGAGGATCACACTCACTGTAGGAGATTAAACTACTGGGAAGTGAGCAAACATTGAGAAAGTCTAAGTCAGAATGGTTTTTGAGGGAAAATCAAAGTTTGATTCTTTGGATGTAAAGAATTGAAATCCCCGAGGAGGAGGGAAAATTGTGAATAAAATTTTATGACTTAGTTTTTTTGACATCTCAGTGAATTGTTGACAGATCTGTCGGATTTGTGTTGGCTGCATCTGCCTTTCATTGTGCAGTGTGGCACATTCGGCCACAATTTGTCTGTCATTCCGGTTCTTTTTTGTGCTCATTCTGCATGTGCAAGTATAAGATAGATATTGTAAATTGTTTACTTTTCTAACTTCGTACAATGAAGTTTAATTTATTTGCTTTAAAGTAATGGTATCTTGTGATGCTATTCTATTAGAAAGTAGTTGGAATTTCAAATTTTGTTCATTTAAACAATCAACTTGTTTGTCCCTAACTAAATCATTATTCAAATTTGGCAGTCTGGTACAGGATCATTACACTTGCCAACAGTTCTAACTGTGGGAGGGTGATGTAAACATAAGAATAGCATGGTTGAGTTTTCACTGATGGTGATTGTTGGTAAGCAAATGCTGGGGATGTGTTGAATTTAACAATAAACAAGGCTGGTGTTTGCTTTTTCATCCTCCAATGCAGCAATCACAAAAGCTACCCAATAACTCAATGCCACAGTAAAGCTCAGCTAAAGATCCTGAGTTCCATGATTTTTGTCATGCAGGTTCAGATTGTTGCCATTATGATCTCATTGGTCAAAGTGGCAGTAAGGCTTTTCTGGCTATCCAGCAATTTATACTCCCAACAGATTACTAGGGTTTCTGAGGTAATGACAGTGGGATCATAGAGCATGAACATGCTGTTCTCTCCCAGGGATAACAACATTCCTGTTTCCATCGCAACCATGCCATGGGTATCCTTCTTTTGCCTTTCTGTCAGCCAGCCAAAACTGCATGATGCCCATGCTGAATTAGTGCAGTCCAAAGCAGGGTGATTTGGCTTCAAAGGTGCTTGAGTGCATTCAGCAAATGCATTTGCAATCTTTCCCAGTGAAAGTTGGCAGCCTTCTACGAGTCATGCTACATTTATTAAGGCAGCACTGTGTGAGAAGCAAGACATCCACAACAAAGGCACAAGAAATTCACCAGGATGATTATTCCTTTTTTTTTATTATGTTGCTGTATTGCTGGATAATGTGGTTCAGCAAAGGTTATTTGTTTCTGGTCTTTATTGAATGATATGGGTCAAGGAGTATTTGTGATGGGAAATCTGGTATGGATTTAATGGTTGGAATCTTATTAACATTAACAACACTGAAATATCCCATCATAAATGTTCTGGGCATTACCATTGATCGGAAATTTAACCAAACAAGTCACATAAATATTGTAGCTACAAAAGCAGGTCAGAGGCTAGAGTATTTCACCTCCCTGATTTGCCAGAATCAGTTTTTTTTATCTATTAGACACAAGTAGGGAATGTGAAAGAATGCTCTCCATTTGCCCAGGTCAGTGAAATTTCAGCAACACAGCAGTACTTGACAGCATCCAAAATAAAGCATCCTGCTTGATCAGCATTCCAACAACCACTTTAAAAATGCACTGCCTCCACCACCAAGGCATAACTGTTAACTGTGTATCATCTACAACGTGCATCTGCAACATGACAGTTTACTAGGAATACTTTTACAGCACCTTCAAAACTTTCAACTTCTACGATCTAGATGAACAAGGGCTGCTGATGAATATGAACACTAGAGAAATTCATGCAAGATTCCCTCCAAGTCACACATTATCTTGACTTAGAAATATATTGCTGTCACTGGATTAAAGTCCGGAAACTGCCTTCCTTGAAGCACTATACCAAGTGAGTTGCAGCAGTTCAAGAAGGCAGATCATTACCTCCTTATCAAGAACAATCAGAGACATACAATAAAGATTGGCTTTGCCCAAAATGTTCACATCCCAAGAACCAATATCAAAATAATCACTCCAGGATAGTAGGATAAGTATCATCCATCCTTGAGGATTTATTTCTCTTAAACCAGTTTAACTCGTCCAAGGCTTCCATTTGATTGATTTTGAAGCCTTAGTTTTCCTGAGGTATTGTTTATCTTTCCTGAGAAATGGACTCAGCTAATCATCCTATTCATGCTTTTCATTGTGAATAAAGTAATAAACAAACATTTTTTAGAAGTTTTTCATTCCTCAGTTTCTACATTTTCATTTATTATTTTCAAGTTTTCTTTGACAGCAGGCTTTGCTGTCATTGATCACAGTGACAGGACCTGTTCCTATCTTTGCTCACTGTTGGTTCTTTCACTTATTTATTGTTAATCCACCATGATTGTGGGGGTCAGTAGCTCAGTTGCCTGGACAGCTAGCAGATAATAACAACAGCGTGAGCTTGTTTTCCATCTGGCTAAGGCAGACCTTCAGCCTACCTCTTTGGGCTGCCTTGAGAGCAAAAAGCAGTAACAAACCACCACCAATAAAAAGAACTGTCAAGGAAATAGCTCACAATGAAGATTAGCAGAGAATGCGCTGAGGTCTGTGTTCAGGAAGAACATTCCATATAGTGTCATGATTATATTTATATATGGTTGTGTTATCTTGTCCCACTAACTTGTAAACAAATGTGAATTGGCCATTTTTATTAGTTTCAGGTATTTGAATATAGAAGGATTTTATTGACAAGTGTACTTCCATTTTTTTTAGTTATCTGACTGGAAGGCTACAGCTTTTCAAGAGACCGAACTGAAAGTTTCCACAGATGATGAAGAAGATTGCATATTAATTGATGGAATAGAATTTAAGACTGGGAAGTGCATTGAAGAAATCACAAATCAGTTGAAAGAGATTGATATTATTATGGCTGAGCTAGAAGTGTGCCTTTAACATAATTTCTACTGTTTGCTTCTTTCTTAAATAAACTGGAAAATATTCATTTAACTAAATGACTTCATCTTCATGTTCAGATAGGACGTCCACATAGTGTCATGATTATGTTTATATATGGTTGTGTTATGTTGTCCCACTATCTTGTAAACAGATGTGAATTTGCATTTTTACTAGTTTCAGGTATTTGAAATATAGAAGGATTTTATTGACAAGTGTACTTCCATTTTTTATTTTATTTTATGGAGCCCATTAACCAGCTTCTGGTTTCATTGACCTCAGTTTAAAAAAAATGCTTTAAAATGTTTTGTAATTTGATTCTTGCGTATTGTAATAAAATCTTCCTTTCTGTCTCTTTCTGTCAGCGTTGAAGCCAATGCATTTATACACTACACCAAGGGTCCTGAAAAATGGTTGTAGTACTACACATTCAAGTATTACCATGCTGCATTATTCTGGCAAACAGAAGGCACCATATATACTGCAATGCAATTTTTGTTAAACATGTAGAAATTATTTTGATCATGTTTGCAAGACCTGCTATTTTCTTTATTTGACAAAGAAGGTAACTATGGATGACCAAAGGAAATGATGATGAGGCACCAAATAAAACAAAGGGCAAAATCTTTTAGGGGCCTGAGTGATCTGGGCTATGGAGAGATGAATGGCAAAATTGGATGAGAAATCCAGTGAGACCCATCTCGATACTGAGATAATCTTGCTTCATCTTTTATGTTATTCACGAGTGGCATTCCCCTTGCAATAAATAAACAAAATTCCATTGGGTTCCCAATTACTTGCTGTACCAATATATTAGCCTTTTCTGACAACCAGATCATTCTATATCTCAAAGCTCTGCAATTTATCCCCATTTTATTCTTCCTGCCAAAATGAGCAATTTTACATTTTCCCACATTATACTTAATTTGGCAGATTTTGCCTACTCACTTAACCTACCTATTCCTTTTTGTTACCTCCTTACGTACTCTTCCACTTTCCTAATTCTCCTTGTCATTAACAATTTGGCAAGCATAACCTCTGTCCCTTCATCCAAGTCTTTTGTATAAATTGAAAACAGCTGAGATCCCAGCACTCATCCGTGCGGCACACTGCTCAATATATCTTACCATCTTGAAAAAGACCTTTGTATGCCCACTTTCTGCTTCCTGTTAGCCAGCTAATATTCTATCCATGCCAATATAGTACCTTTTACACCATGAGCTTTTATTTTTCAAAATAACTTTGTGGCATTTCATTTCTTAAAGTTCTGGAGATGCACCATTCCCCTTTATCCACAACATATAAGAAGTCTAATAAAATTAGTTAAACATGATTTCTGAATCACAAGATAATGCCAACTCTGCTTGATTATCTTGTACTTATATAAATTGCAGACAGAGAGATATACTTGCCTTTATTCATCAAGCCACAGAGTTTTAATAGCAGGCACTGTATAAACCTTTGGTTAAGTCACAGCTAGATTATTGACCACACTTTTGGAATCCACGTTATATGATAGTAATGGAGAGGGTGAACAGTAGATTTGCCGGCATGTTGTCCAGTCTAGGGAGATTAAGTTATGAAGAGAGATTGAACAAACTGCTCCTCTGATGCTCCCTGGCCTGCTGTGTTGCTCCAGCTCCACACTGTGTTATATTTTGAACAGACTGGTATTGTTTTCCTTAGAGCAGAGGGAATTGAGAGGGTACATGGTTGCAATATATGAAATCATGAGGGGCATGGATAGGGTAGACAGGAAGAAATGTTTCCTCTTCATGGACGGATCAATGACCGGGGACATAGATTATAAGATAAGGGGCAGAAACTTTTGAGAAGATGTGAGGAAAAACTTTTTCACCCAGCGTGTGGTGGGAATTAGAACTCACTGCCTTAAGATTGGTAGAGGCAGAAACCCTCTAACACTTAAGAAGTATTTAGAACTATACAGCACAAGAGTGGGCCCTTCTGCCAATTTGAATGTGCATTTGTAATACCAGGGCATACAAGGTCATGGGCCAACTCTTGGAAAAGGTAATTAGAATAGTTAGGTGGTTGTTTTTCACTGGCATGGACAAATAGGCTGAAGGGCCATTCTTTTGTATTGAAGATGTCTATGACTCTTTGAGGAGCGATAAGAGGATGTAACCCATAACTAGTACAATGCCATAGGGATAAGTGTTGGGGCCTCAGTTATTTATAACGTATATTAATGACTTAACCGCGGAAAGTGAATCTATTATAGCCAAGTTTGCAGGTAGCACAAAAAGAGGTGGGAAGGCAAGTGGTGAGGATGACACAAAGGGTCTGCAAAGGATACAGAAAGGTTAAGTGAGTGACAAAGAATTGGCAGATTGAATATAATATGGGAAAATGTGATATTACGCACTTTGTCTGAAAGAATAGAGAAAAACTACAGAGAGCTACGGAATGCATATTTTGGAATCCTCATATATAATTAATTGAAAGCTAGTATTCAAATTCAGCAGCTAATAGGGAAGGCAAATGGATTATTGACCTCTATTTCACAGGGCATGGGGTATAAAAGTAGTGAGGCTCTGTAAAAACTATTCAAGGCACAAATCAAACCACAGCTGAAATACTGTGAACAGTTTTGGCCCCTTATCTAAGAAAATATATCCTAGAATTGGAGGCAGACGAGAGAATGTTCACCAAATTAATAGCAAGTCTGGAGGAATTATTTTATGAGGGGAGATTCAGTAGATTGGGCATATACTCATTGGAATTTAGAAGAATGAGAGGTAACCTGATTGAAACATACAAGATTCTTTAGGATATGAGAGGGCAGATGTGGAAAGGTTCTTTCTCTTGTGGGAATATCTAGGACCAGAGGGCATAATTGCAGGTTGCACATTTAAGACAATGATGAGGAGTAATTTCTTCTCTCAGAGGGTAGTGAATCTGTGAAGTCCTTTATCATAGAGGGCTGTTGATGTTGGGTCATTAAGTATACTCAAGGCTTATTTTCAATCAGTTCAGGAATTGAGGTTATGGAGAAAAGTCAGAAAAATGGAGTTGAGGTTTAACAAGTCAGCCATGATCTCATTGAATGGCAAAGCAGACTTGATAGGCTGACGGGCCTACTTCTGGTTCTATGTCTTATGATCTTATGGTAATATCCTACGCTGCAGTTGATGGACAATTTAACAGAAAAGGTAAGAGCATTAGCAATCAGAGCTGTTTTAGAAGTCGTTGAAGTGTGTGATGAAGATTACAAGTGTGTCCTTGATAAGTTTTGGTTTCTACAATGGTTCAGAAAGGAACAAATGAGATAGAAACAGAAGGAGTAAGTTAAATTACAGTACACATCAGTGTTCTTTGGATAAGGAAAATAAAGGACGACAGGAATCGGTAAATAAGCTGCAAAGCAAAAGTTATTGCTGTCAGGAAAATGTTGTTATCCTAAACAGTACAGTATGTGACACAAGGAAAGAATTGCTAATAGACCCAAAACTAGAACTGCATATTGTAATAAAGAGAGAAAATACTAAAATGAGTGAGAACTGAGAATATGATACATAACTCTCCCTGTTTAGCGGAACTTAAACAAGCACAAATCATTCAGCATCATTCATCATCTTTGGCAGTCCCTCACAGACTCTCTTCCACTCTCAGGGTGAGTCTGTAGGTGGCTGTACAGACTGAAGCATCTACCACAGGCCCTGTTCCACTTGCTGTAGAAAGTAGTCGTAGGAAGGGCTGGGATGGGGCATTGTGGCAGTGTGCTCCTTTCGCTGTTTTCGTCTGATTTCCACTTCTTTCCGACGCAAGTCTTGAGGTTCTTGATGCCTTCCGGATGCACATTCTCCACTTTGGATGGTCTTAGGCCAGTTATTCCCAGGTGTTTGTGGGAATGCAGCACTTTGCCAGTGAGGCCTTGAGGGTATCACTGAAGCACTTCCTCTGTCCACCTGGGGCTTGCCTGCCATTTCGAAAGTGTGAGTACAGCACCTGCTCGGGGAGTCTCCTGTCAGTCATATGGATGACACGCCCAACCCATCTAGCCAATCAAGTGCCTCAATGTTCAGGATCTTGGCCTGATCAAGAATACTGGTGTTGGTACATCTTTGTTTCCAGCAGATTAGCAAGATCTTGCACAGGCCGCATTGATGGTACAGCTGGAACACCTTGAGGTGTCTGCTGTAGACAGTCCACATCTCAGAGTCATATAGGAGGGCAGGAACTACCATGAAATTTGTCAACATCCTTTACCTGCTCTACGACAACATGGAATTCTTGGTAATGACAAATGACTTCACCACTGACCCATTCCCTGTGTCAAGCAGGGCTTCATCATCACCCCAACGCTGTTCCTGATCTACCTTGCTGCAATTCTTCACCTTACTGCTAACAAACTCTTCACTGCAGTTGAGCAAACTTACAGAGCCTGCGGGAAATTATTTAACCTCTGCTGCCTTCAAGCCAAAATCAAAGTCACCCTAACAACTGTTATCGAGCTGCAGTATGCAGATGATGCTTGTATATGTTCGGTCTCAGAGGATTTACTCCAGACCATTGTTAGCACCTTTATAGAGGCATATAAGAGAATGGGTCTCACCCTGAACATCTTCAAAGTGAAGGTCCTCCACCAACCTGTGCAGCATTGTGGAGCAATCCCCTGATCATCTAGGTCCACGGGGAGCCCTTAGAGAGCATTAACCACTTCCAATACCTAGGGAGTGTCATGTCAGCCAAAGCAGATATTGATGAAGAGATTCTGCACCGCTTCCAATGTGCTAAAGCAGCCTTCAACCGCCTGAGGAAAATGGTGTTCATGGACAACAACTTTAGATCCAAAACCAAGATCATGGTTTACAAATCATTCAACTACAAGCAAAACTGCTACTGTTTCCAAAGCCAGGGAAGGTTTTGAGACCTTCCTCCCCAACGTCCCTACTTCCCTCTTTCCGTGCCTCCTTTATAGTAAGGAAAAGCCAGCATACAGAGTCACCCCAGACAAAGATCTCAGTGGTGCGGGGCTGGGGAGAGATGAAAGACCGCAGCTGGCGAACATGTCACAATCTTGTACAGGTTCCTTTCCACCAGTAAAGAGGCCCCTATTGGCATTCTAATATATTCACTGAAAGATTCCATAATTGTTACAATGAAAGCTTGCCTTAAATTCAAGTCACGTAATTGCTAAAACAAGGTGTTAGCTGCTAACACCAAAGATTTGAAAGTGGTTTCAGAAAGAAGTTAAAAGCTTGTAAGAATTTGACAATAATCTGAAATTCTGCGGCTTTCTATGCTGCAATGGTGCAGCTCTGAAAAGCTGAAGTTTGTTCATCAAAGTATAAAGAGATGCTTGAAGGCTAAGCAAAAATCTAGTTTGAAACTAGAATTGAAGAAACAGACAAAACAACTGTTAACCATTTCCATTAGCGGGTTAAGAAGTCACCATTCTGCCTTGAGTAGAATTCTGTGGCTTTTGTTTTCAGGTAACTAACTACAAGTGTAACAAGATGCATTGCAACTTCAGTAATTTGATCACTATACCTTCGAAAACAAGAAGAAATTAAAAATCCTTGTTGATTGCACTTTTTAAATTTACTACTTGGCATCCATATTATTTAATGGTTATTTTGAACATTACTCAATGCTAAGATTCTAAATTTACAGATATGAATGGATATTATCAATTCATTAGTATACTAACAAGTGCCACAATGGATTTTGTTTCGTGTTTTTAAACCGCTTTGAAGAGCCACCTAACTATTGATACCACAGTTAGAGAATCAAGAGTTTTGCAAATGCAAGAATCCACCTGCAGACATCAAATATAGACTAAAGTCTTTGCCTTTAGGAGACTTGGCCTTGACCTGTCAGGCCATTTGTTATCTTGAGATGAGGTGTATGGAAATAGGAATTGTGAAAGTTACCTCCAAATTAAATGTAAGCGTTTATGTCTTTAATACAAAAGGACTATTTAAAAGTACCAAGCCAGCACATAATTGTATTTGAATCTGGAATTGACAAAATAACTTGATACTTTTTGCTATTTAAAGCACTCAAAGGGAAATTTACTTGAAAGTTTAAAGGAATAATAAAATTTTAATTATAACAATACAAATCTGATGGAAAAAAAAAGTCTGGGCTGTTTCTTTCCATCAGTAACATTTGGGATGTGTTATGACAATGACAGAATGAATTAACGGATAATAACCTCCACTATTCTATCATTAATGTTAAAGTGTTGATTCAATTTTTAAAATGGCAGTTGCTTCTCTTTCTGTGTGACTACTCAGAATAAAAGAAACGTCCACCAGGCCTCTTTAATAAACTCAAAATAATCCATTTATCATCAACAAAACTTGTTGTTAAAGCAAGCAGCAAATTCTAGTTAACACACAAGCTACGATCCAGAATTCAAGTGTTACCCCCTTAATCCCACACAAAAGGACAAGTCTCTGGAGAGATAATAGACTATTTTTGAAGAAAAAAGGCAATAGGCAAAAAAAACATTGCAATACAAGGGTCAAGGCTTCTCATGTCTACTGATTTTCCTGTTGACATATATGATTTGCTGACAGTTGTAGATTGATGGTAAATGTTCAGTTCAGGTCGCAATTAACTTGGATTCAATATTTTGGGAACTGTTTGCACTTCATTTCTTCTGTTTTTAACAGGGAGAACAAAATACTGATATTTGAAACTATCAAGCTCCCAAAAACTTGAACCAAGAAAAGGATCTCAAGACTGCTTCTTGGGTGTCTTCTTTACAATGACCTCTGCATCTGTAAAACAGAATTCTAAGACCAGAAAGAGTTGCCAGCAACCATTAGTGTAAACGCATCCCAATCCTTTCAAAGTTGGGTTCTCCAGTAATTAAAGAAATTAAACCCATCTCTTATTTCATTGAAAGCTTTGCTTGGCTGTTTCTCCAAAGTCACTTGATTTCCACAAAGAACAGGAAAGTCACAGCATACATTAAACTGCTGAATTCATTTCCAAGAAATCACATGATTAAAATCGTTCTTAAATCCAGAGAATTTACAAATAGTTTGAAATCCTATGGTTTCCCCAGATGGTCCTTATAAACATAAATATATATTTTCAACAAAAAAATTAACACAAGTAAAATCTATAAAGCTATCCACAATTCTATTTAAATTTGGGATAATTTTAAATAATGAACATAGCAAGCATAATCCAGCAAATTATTTCTGAGAAAATGATATTTTTAATGAAAGGGCGGATAAAAACAAAATTTGGCGTTATCTGGAACCACATGGGAATGTTTAATTTCTGTTGTAAAGATCTTGAAGAAAATGTTTTTAGACAGTAAGGCTTCTCCAGAACTCCTGGACGAGACAGAATGGCATTTAATTGGATGTCCCACTTGAATAAATGACAGTGACAGGCAAATATGGGATTGGGAATAACTCACCTTAGGTATATCCCAATGGAATACATCGAATGAAAGGAACTTCTAAGCGAGACTGATTAAGTGACCACTTCTGATGGAAATATTTATGTCCACACCTATCAGCATTTTAAAGAAGTTGCATGGTCTGGCCACCACCCAAAACAACTGGACCAAGCAAGGAAGTACACAAAAATTTCTTGAGATAGAGTTCCCCATCTCCCACCGAGATAGCTGTGAACCTCCAATATGTTGAAATATGAACAATGTCTATAAAACAAGGACAAAAGGCACGTTTATAATAAGGTTTTGAAGATTATTAGGTCATTGATGCCCAGTGCCCTATGTTGTTTAGTGAAAAGGTGAAGCATCCTAAAATATATTCTTTGTATCTAATTAACTAATGTATCATATTTAAGCTGCAGCTCCTTAAGAAACAAAATAGGCTATCTGAACTTTCGTTAAGAGTACTAAACTGTCTATAGTCAGTAACTGTGGTTCCGATGCCAAAATCTTATATAAGTAATGATCATGTAATGTCAGTCATTAGCCTGGAGTCTCCATACAATTGCGTTAGTATTTTCATGCACTGATCACTGGAATTCAGCATAACCTGACCAAAATATCAAGATTTATAATTACAAATATATCTTTTAAAGCAAACTTCTCCGAAGTCAAGTTTCAAAGCGCATCCCAATTGTGCTGGATCGCAACAGATTTTGCATTCATAATATACAAATCAGTTTAGGAGAAAATAGAAGGAAAATACTTTTCAAACCTGACACAATTTTTGAGGTAATTTGCAGAATTGCCAAGTGAGTGCAAAGTGGAAAATTTACCCATTTTATTTACATAGAACATAGAACATAGAACAGTACAGCGCAGTACAGGCCCTTCGGCCCACGATGTTGTACCGACCTATTATCCTACTAAGATCAATCTACCCTGCATACCCCACATTTTACTATCCTCCATGTGCCTCTCCAAGAGTCGCTTAAAAGTCTCTAAAGTATCTGACTCCACTACCACTGCCGGCAGCGCATTCCACACGACCACTACTCTTCTTACTAATATCTCATTAATATTGATGGTAGCTTATACCCATATACAAGTGGTGTTAATCAACGGCAAATTCCAAAGTAAGTTCAAATAGTCACAGGAGACACTTTGTGGGAGAGACCCAAGAAAGGAAGAATCTGTTTTGAATAGAACCTTTCACAACTTTAGGACACCAAGGTGCTTGACAGACTACGAAGTACTTTTGAAGTATAGTTTGAAATATAGGTTCGACAAAGAGTAACATAATAATGACCAATCCGTTCATTTGAAGTAGTGCCCTTTATTGAGAGACTTTTGTCATTCTTGTGTGGAGGGAGCTATATGAAAGTAGCCATTGACGGAGCCTTTAGCCATGTTATTGTTTTACTCCAACAAAGTCACACCCCACTCCACACTGCTCTAGATTCAAGTTGCCAGATCCACAACAAACGTAGAGGCAGTCCACTTTCATTATTTAAATTATACTCACTTTTGAAAATTCAATGTTACTAGCTATACTAAAAAGTTATAGAATCTTTACTCTTGCAATAGTTTTAGCTCCCACAGCTCATCATATTCAAATAAATCTAATGAAATTATCTAATGGAATGTAAAACATCAAATTCTGCAAAAAATTTGGGATTACAGAATTTAATGATGGAAAAGGAAAATTTTCACACGAGGCTTTGTTATGTCAATTTGTGCATCTTCTTGCCACTAGGTGTCACTCAAATGTTGTAGGACTTTGCGAGACTATAGATTGTTCGCAAATTGCAATACAGTCATCTCGTGAAGTAGACCATTATATTTGCTCTACTATGAACATCAACTGACTTGAAGGGTTATGCTTTTACCCATAGTTTGTGGGTCAGCACTGTTTATTGTGTAAAAATGCACAGCCACTCCTGCTGAGGTCTTAAGTAAGGTGGCAAAAATAAGATTCCCTCCAGCAAACCATTTCGAGAAACTTCCTATCAGCCTACGCTGCCATCTTTTGAACTATAATTTAAATGGAATGGCAGCTCTGGATTATAAACAAAAAAACAGATTTGACTTGAAAAATCTGACCACCCATCCATTGATTAATAAGCACTCCGCAACAAAGTTAAATTGAGCACCTTTCTGCTTTTTCATCTGAGACACTATTATTTGGAGAGCTGTGATATTGCGAATCCTTGACTAGACTTCAACTAAGAATAGGTTTCAGCACAGCAGATTTTTCATTCATCTGAGTATAGACGACAATTTTAAGCTGTTCTAATAACACATTGTCTTATCTGGTTTCTGATTGTTAACAAAAACTAATAAGATTACAAGCATTGAATTATTCATTCAATGTTGACTTTACTGGCTCAGCTAACATTTATTGGCCATCCCTAATTGCCCTTGGGGAGGTAGTGTAAGCTGCCTTCTTGTACTCCTACAGTCGTCACAAGGCAGGTATGCCATAATTCTCTTAGGAAGGGAAGTTCCTCAACAACAGTGAAGGAACAGCAATTTAATTCCAAATCACAATGGTGTATGTTTTAGTTTTAAACTGCAGATGGTACTTTCTGTGCATGCTGTGTCCTTGTACTTGGACAGGGGAGGTACAACAAGTTTGGAATGTGCAGTCGAAGGATTTGATGAAGCACAGTTTGCAGATGGCACACTCTGCTGCCTTTGAGAGTTGATAGTGATGGGAGTGTTTGTTGAAGGCCACAAATGTGCCAATCAAGTGGGTTGCTGGACATTAGGAGAAAGTAGGAATTCCTCAACCCTACCACAAATCAGATGCATCTCCTGTGACTAGAAATTCTTACTTTTCATGTGCAATTTAGAAATTTCAGTTTTTTTCAAAATTACTGGTGCTGAAACACAGTTCCTAATATTCAATCAATTCATACTTCCACTGTGGTGTCACTGTTGCTATGTTTCTCTGCCACTGGATCATGTTCTGGTGGTTCTTGCCCATCTGCCACTTTTCCCAAAGGTAAGCACTACAGGCCTCATTCCTTACGCTGTCTTTCTGCTACACCCTGCTTCATGTTTCTCTGCAGGTTCACCATTCTGCCTCTTTTTCTTCATACATTCGTGGGATGTGAGCATCGCTAGCTAGCCAGCATTTATTGCCCATCCCTAGTTGCCTTTGAACTGAATGGCATACTAAGCCATTTCAGAGGGCAGTTGAAAGTCAACCTCTTGTCAAGGGCCAGGAGACACTGGCTTAAATCAATTGGCTAAAGAAGCATCAGCAGGATATGGAAAACCTATTCTAAACAGCGACAATCTAGGATGGATGCTTCAAGAACGTGTGGAGGCAGGTGAAGTCCTGTCTTTAAGCAGGGAATTGCAAAAACATCTGAAAAGTTCGCATGTGGAGAAAAGGCAGCAGAGTGGGACTAGCTGAGTTGCTGTTGCTGACAGCCAGCATAGACATGATGGGCCAAAAGACCTCCTTGTGTGCTACAATGATTGTGTGCTTCTCTGTGTTATTTGTATGGAAAGATGAGAAAACCCAGAATGCAGATCTATGGAAAACTGCACAGCGTCCCAGAGAATATCTTTCATACAGAGCAAGGTGAATAATGTTCATTCTTTTTTCTCTGTCCAGGATAAATCATTATTAACCAAAAATTAGGGAAAAGAAATCACAATTAATCCTTTCATGAATGTGTCGAAGCAAAATGGAATATAATGACTTTCACTGCTCAAGAATACTGCTTTTCCAAATTATCACTTTGAAGCTGATCAAAATTGTTTATAAGAAAATAGGAATAAGATCGTTTCTATGAGATGAAAGCATTCCAATATCTTACCGGAAAGCAAAACTTAATTTACTTTACCATCTGGAAGTTTATTGTGCTAACTGTAACAGACAACCAAGTGATCAATCAGAAAGCAAGTTCAAGTATGTTGTTTAAATAAGCAGCCACTTAACTGTTGCAAATAGCACAGTGTAGGCCAACTCATCTGTGGAGTGTGCAGTTTCAATGAGAAATGAAAGAAAAGTCTCCATAAACATAAACCAAGATTTACAAAAGTTGAAAGTTAGATTGAGGGAACAACAACATGTTCTCTGTGTTATGACAGGGAAAGCTTCCAATCTCAAGAAAATGGAATAGACGTGTGAGGCCATCATGCATAGCATTGTTGTAGGACCATTTACAATAAATATTGTACAAATATTTGGAAGAAGCAAACTAGCTCAAAATAGAATACCAAAATAAAAACAAGTGACATAGCTATAAAATAGCATATTATATATATATGGGTATTGATACATAAGGAAATTTCAGCTGTCAGACAAGTTTGTCTGAGAATAAAAACCGAAAGAACTGCGGATGCTGTAAATCAGGAACAAAAAATTATACGAGAAGCTGATTTTTTTTTCACTGATGCTGCCAGACATGCTGAGCTTCTCAAAACATCATTCTCAGACAAAAACAAAGCTGTTTTTTTCTCCACAGATGCTGCCAGACCTCCTGAGCTTGTCCAGCAACTTGGACAAGCTCA
>JAHRHZ010000013.1:16522784-16690324 GCA_024137785.1 Ginglymostoma cirratum | reverse complement strand
TGAGCTTGTCCAAGTTGCTGGACAAGCTCAGGAGGTCTGGCAGCATCTGTGGAGAAAAAAACAGCTTTGTTTTTGTCTGAGAATGATGTTTTGAATAGCTTGGCCTCTGATATATACAGAAATCCATAGGCATGTTTAAAATTCTACTGATAAAGCTACTGAGCAATTCATTTATTTAATCTTTTTGTTTGTCTAAAATGAAGTACATATTCTGACTTCATTGGAATTTATGCCACTTACCCAGGTCCAGAGGTTAAACAATGGTTAATATTGCAAGTGTCATCATAATGTGAGAACTATTCAGACTCTGTTGAAGTGAGGAAACATTAACTTTAATTAACAAGCACCTTACTCTTACTTCATCTTGCCACAAGGCTGCAAAAGAGAGCAAAATCATGTGGCAATGCATCACTTTCTGTGACGTGTATAATATCTTATTAGCATATCACACAGTCAGACTATACTACATCTTTCCCAAGTCTCTGATTATATTCATTCTATTTAAGAAAGCTCCCCATACCCTCCCCTGCCTCCCAAGTCTCTGACTTCAATTTGCTTGCTAGAAGGACAACCTGGGGCAGATTCGCCAGTCCACTTAAATGATTCTCAGCTCCTTTGGAGAATTTTGGGAATTTAAGTCCTCTATGAGATTTCTCAGACACTGTTGGACAGGAGAGTTGACAAATGACTCCAGGTCAACCATTAGACTGTCATCCGTCCCTGTCAGTGATACCAGCATCTCTGGTCTCTTTAACTGGTTGATGATGTTTCAACTGAAGAAATGACTGAACGCATTGGATAAAGGCTATAAGCTCTGGGAGCATACTGATAATGCTACTTAAGTCTTATACTTCAGATCTAGCTGGCCCCCTAGCCAAGCTGCTCCAATACAGGTACACTGCCATCCACCTGACAGTATGGAATATTGCCAAGTATGTCCTGTCTACCAAAAGTAGGACAAATCTAATCCAACCAATCACTGCCTTACCTGTCTACTATTGATCAGGAGCAAAATGATGGAAGGCGTTGTGTTCATTGCTATTAGCAGCACTTACTGAGACATGGTCTGTTCACCGTTGGTCAGTTTGAGTTCTGCTAAGATCACTGGTCTCCTAACTTTATCATAGCCTTGGTCTACACATGGACAAAAGAATCTAAATTTCAGAGGAAAGGTGAGACTGGCTGCATTTGATGTCAAGGCGCTGTTTAACCAAGTGTTGCATCAAAAGGTTCTGAAAAAAATTCAAGTCATTTGGAATTGGAAATAATCCTACTTGTTGGAGTCATACTTGGCACAAAGGAAGATGGTTATCGCTGTTGAAGGCCAATCATTTCTGCCCCAAAATATTGCTGCAGGTTCCTCAGCATAAGGTACTGGCCCAACTATCTTTGTCTGCTTCGACAACGACCTTCAATCATTGTAGGAAATTGCTGAGCTACATTCTGCACACATAAAGTAGGACTAATCCAACCCAGCCAATTACCAACCCATTAGTCTGCTTTCAATCATCAGTAAAGTGATGGAATGCACCCTTGACAGTGCTATCAAGCAGCATTTGCTTAGTAATAACATGGTCACTGACACCCAGTTTGAGTTCCACTGGAGCCACTCAGCTCCTGACCTCCTTTTTATCCTTGGTTCAAATATGGACGAAAGAGCTGAGGTGAGAGTGACTGCCCTTAACATCAAAGTTGGCATCAAGGAACCCTAGCAAAACTGGAATCAACAGGAATCATGGGAACAATATTTCCACTAGTCGGAGTCATATTTAGCACAAAGGAGGGTGGTTATAGCTCTTAGAAGTCAGTCATCTCAGCTCCAGGACATCTCTGCAGGAGTTCCTCAGCAGAGATATTTCTTAACAACCTTATCAAAGATGTTATTACACACCTCAGCAGTAGGAGGGGCTTGAACCCAGACATCCTCTTTCAGTGAGAAGGACACTCAGTTCCTCAGTTCCTTGGATCAACCATCTTCAACTACTTCATCAATGACTTTCCCTTCATCATAAGGACAGAAAAGGTGATTTTGTTAATCATTGCATAATGTTCAGCCCTATTCGTGACTCTTCAGGTACTGAAACAGTCCATAACCATATGCAGCAAGACCTGGACAATATCCAGATTTGGGCTGACAAATGACCAGTGATATTGCTGACACACAAGTGTGAGGCAATGGCCATATCCAACAAGAGAGAATCTAAGAGAGTCAGCAGCATCAACATCACTAAATTTAAGGTTGTTGCAAAGATTTGTAGCTTCGGTTGTGGGTGAGGTTGTTGACTTGCTCGCTGAGCTGGCTTGTTTTCGTTCACATGTCTCATCACCACGCTAGGTTACAGCATCAGTGAGGCTTCTGATGAAGCAATGCTATTCTACACTGCTTGGAATTTATACTGTCCGGTCTGTTATGGTGAGTAGTGTCATTTCCGGTTCTGATCTGTGTATGTTTGTGTATGGGTTCCAATTCTATATATTTGTTGATTGCATTATGGGTTGAGAACCATGCCTCTAAGAATTCCTGTGCATGTCCATGTTTGACTTCGGCTACTATGGTTATGTTGTCCCAGTTAAACTGGTGGCCTTCACTGTCCAAGTTTACTGATGTTAGGGAAAGTTTGTTGTGTCATTTTGCTGCTAGCCGATTTTCATGTATTCTGATGGCTAGTTTTCTTCCTGCCTGGTTGATGTAATGTTTGTGGCAGTCATTGCATGGTATTTTGCAAACCATGGTGGATATGCATGTTGTCGGAATGGGGTCTTTAATCCTTGTGAGTGTTGTGTGTAGAGTAGAGTAGAGTGGCTGTGGGCTTGTTGGCCACCTGGATTCCTAGTGGTCATTGGAGTCCTGTTGTGAGTTCTGATATGTTCTTGATATAGGGCAGCGTGGCCAGTGTGTTAGGGCAGACTGTGTCCTCTTGGTGTCATCTATTTAGTAGGCACCTACAGATAAAGTTGAGAGGACATCCATTCATAGCGAAGATTTTGCATAGGTGCTCTTCCTCTTTCCGGCATAGTGCTGGCATGTTGCAGCGAGTGGTGGCCCACTTAAATAGTGTGGACATTTTGTGTGCACAAAATAGTTTGTTTGTGGACATTGGGGAGGTTCCTGTGGAAGTTGAGGAGTTGGTTAGTGTGGGTTGCTTTCCTGTATACCGAGGTTTGGAGCTCCCCGTTGGTCATACGTTCAACCCTGATGTCTGGGAATGGAAGCTGATTGTTGTTTTCTTCTTCCCTGGTGAATTTAATCCTGGCAAATATGTTGTTGATGAAGTGGTGAGTCTCTTCTAGTTCGGTGCGTTTAATGATGACAAATGTGTCATCCAAATACCGGATCCACAGTTTAGGTTGAATGAAGAGGAGGGTGGTGTATTCTAGTCTTTGTATCACTGCCTCTGCGATGAGTCCTGAGATGGGTGACCCCATGCCATTGACCTGTTTGTATACTTGACCATTAAAGACAAACTGTGTGGTGAGGCAAAAGTCTAATAGTTTGAGTATGTTGTCATTGCTGATGGATCTACTGGTCGGCTTTCCTGCTTCCTCTAGTAATGTGACCAGTGTTTTTTGGCTAGTGGGCTGTCGACTGATGTTAATAATGCTGTGACATCAAAGGATAGTATAATCTCGTCGTCACGGATTTTTATGTTGTTGACGGTATTGAGGAATTCTTGGGTTGAGTGGATGGAATGGGGTGATCTGTCGATTAGGTGTTTCAGTCGCTGTTGAAGGTCCTTGGCCTGTTTGTATGAACGTGTGCCTGGTAGGGAGACAATGGGTCTGAGGGGGATGTCTGGTTTGTGTACTTTGAACACTGCGGACCAGAAATGGAATACAACTCTAGAAGGGGCCATCCCCATCAAACACACTAAACCAAAACAAAAAAGAGTCACAAGCTGCAGGAGAAACTTACCAAACCGATCCACCACAAAGACAAGGACAACAACAATCCAGACACATGGATAAGAAACCTATCCAGTCGATGACTCACAGAAACTGAGAAAGCTGTACTATTACACTGACTGAACTATAACCGCAAAGATGCGAACAGAACAGACTTCATGACCGCTGTGGAAACTACATTGAAAGACAACAGGCTCATCGACGAAACACAACAAGCCATCCAACAACGTATAATCCCCACACTGAACCAAAGGAACGAATGGGACACCCTGAACTCATCAGAGAGAAAAGCACTAGAAAAACTCAAGAAATACAACAACATTATCACCCTACCAGCGGACAAAGTGTGCGTGACCATCATTATGAGCAAACCAGCCTTCATTGAGAAAGCACAGGCAGTGCTTGCAGATACAAACACTTACCAACAGGTGGCAATAGACCCAACACCGCAGCCAGGAAATAGGATCATCCAGACGCTGAAGAGACTAAAGGATGCAGGACAGATAACCAAGACAGACTACATGAGAATGAAACCAGAAGTTATGAACACCCCTACTTCTATGGACTTCCCAAAGTCATCAGAATACTCAAACATCAGCTAGCAGCAAAATGATACAACGAACTTTCCCCTATATCAGTACACTGGGACAACGAAGGCCATCAGTGTAACTGGGATAATGTAACCATAGAACCCCAAGCCAAACATAGTTATACACAGGAATTCCTAGAGGCATGGTTCTGCACCCATAATGCAATCTACAAACACATAGAATTGGACCCCATATACAAGGCCATCCAGAACATAACTAGAAATGACACTGCTCACCATAATGGACCAGACAGTATAAATTCCAAGTGGAGTAGAACAACATCACTTCATCGGAGGCTCCACAGATGATATTTCCTAGCATGGTGACGAAATGTCTGAACAAAATAAAGCCAGTTCGGCGAGCAAGTCAACAACCTCACATCACTAACTTCCCCAAGATCAACATTCAGTGGTTTACCATTGACCAGAAACTGAACTAGACTAGCCACAAGAATACTGTGGTTACAAGAGTAGGTTAGAGGCCAGGAATCCTACACGAGAAATTCACCTCCTGACTCTCCAAAGTCTGTTCAACATCAACAAGGCATAAGACGAGCTTGGGAATACCCTCCACTTACCAGGATAAATGTGACTGCAGCAACACACAAGAAACCTGATACTATGTGGGAAAAAGCAATATATTTAATCAAACTTCCCTCCAGCAACTTAAAAATTCTTTCTCTCCAGCAGCAGCAACAGTGCTTGCTTTGTGCACTGTATACAACATGCACCATAGAAACTCAGCAATGCCCCTTTCTACGGTACTGACCCTGAACATCTAGAAGGACAAAGGCAGCAGAATAAAAATGAAGCAGCACCACTCATATAAGTTCCACTCCAAGCCATAGACCATTCTGAATTGTAAATATCATCATTCCTTCACTATTACTGAACTAAAATCCTGGAAATTCTTTCCTAGCAGCAATGCGTACTCTCCTTGAGGTTCTGAAGAATAGTTATTTGGGATTCTAAACCTTAACTCGTCTCTCCAAAGATGTTCTCAGACCTGCTGAATTTCTTCAACAGTTGCTGTTTTTATTTCAAATCTCCAGCATTTGCAGTACTTTGCTTTCATTTTAGATATAGCCAGATATGGTTGACCTTTTCCATCTATCTCAAAAGAGGACCTCCAACAGCTTCAACTGTTAACACAGACATTAATAGGCTGTGACATTACTGAAAGACACAACATCCAGTGCCATCTGAAGAGGAAGTCCAAATTAGCACAGAAACTATTAAGGTGCCGGAAGAGCATCAGGGGGTAGGAAACTTTGTCATCTGATTCATGACAATGAGAGAATGGTGAAGAAAGTCATCATTTCCAACAGTCTCAAGCATCAAAGCATTACTAGCCGATCTAGCAGACACTAAGTTTCCAAAAAGATTGTCTGTGCTAACCAGAAGTTGGAGTTACTGACTCAGGGTGACTGCTGATCTACATCTCTCTAGTCTTTCATTTTGTCCAACACCCATGTGCGGCAGTGACTTCTGCAAGTGGGAGTTAATGCTTTGGCCTGATGATCACTGTGTAGGGGACCTCCAAGCAGTGCAGGATAGGGCAGCTTAGAGGGAATATTGCTGCTAACATTGCTGACTACTTTAGAAATTGTGAGTGGTGTACTTGAGCCAAAACAGGGAAGCAACTTCACCCTAACATGTATGTTTATTGCCAAGAAAGTGCTGGAGGTCCTCGCAATGGATTTTATGGTCCTTGTGCTGAGTAGTAATGGGACCAAAGGTGTTGTTATACACATGGATATCTACACCAAGTTCACACAGGCCACTCCCACCAAAAGGCCTTGATTGTAGTTATAGTATTAGGACATGATTGATTGCTCCATCTCAGTGCCCCATGACAGATTCATAGTGATCAAGAATGCAAGTTTATGAGTAGGACTTTCTTTGCGATTTTGATGGAATTACCAGGAGCCACATCACCCTGTAACATCTGGAGGAGAATAGACTGTGACTGATTCCATAGTACTCTGCGATACGGTGAGGTTTTAACTGTTTATGTGCTTTGCCTTCAAAGAGTAAGTAAAAATGCCCTTAGTACTTTCCAAAGCTGGTCTATGTTTGTAATAGGACCCCAGATGCAGCCCCTGGCTAGTTTCCCCACTGTCTTCTTTGGATGAGATCCAGACCCTCCTTGGACTATCACTTTTGGTTCACCACACATTTTGTTGGAAATGGCCAGGTCAGTGAATGAATGACCAAATATCACACCAGGCTAAACCAGGTGTTCGAGGTGACCTCCAAGAGGACCTAGAGAGAAGCATTGAGAAGGAAAATGCTACATATTTGCAAAGCTGACAGGACTGGCCTTCCAATTCATACTACTGTGTCTTCCAAAATCAGGATAATCAAGTCCAGAAATGGTCCAGGATGCCTGGGACCCCACAGAACTGTGAAGCAGCTGGCCACATGTAGCCACACCAATGCTGTTGAACTGATAGCTAGAAAGCAGCCTCAGAAAAATGGTTCACATAGGGGACTTCTTGAGGCCAGAGGTCTGGTGGCTGCTACTGAGACAAGCAGCTCAACCAGTGGTACTGTGGGACCTGAAGTGACAATGCATGATGACTCAAGGGGAGTGCAATCAGATAGCAATGAAGAATCCTGCAGCGACCTATGTGTTGTGAATCTAGGGGCTACATCTAGTGCATGAAGGCTTACTTCAGCTCTGGAAGAAGATACTGCATAACCTGCTAGCAGCCAGAAATTCAAGAATAGGCATTCCCAAAATTATGGCCTCCGGAGACATGACTGAACCAGGTCCCAACATGGGGGATCCACCACGGAACCTGGATCCCATGGAAAGTATTGAGATAGGTAAGAAGCTGAGAAGGTCCTCTTGAGAAAGTGCTGGAATCATCCCAACCCTTACCATTTACCCATATCTGTGATGTATGAACAGATTTCTGCTACTAATGTGGGCCCAAATATTCCAGGCATCATGGTGCAATTGAACCTGCTGATCATACAACTGCTTGGCCACTGTGTCCAATGTGTATTTGCCAAAATTGCAGGTTTTAAGCAAGGAAATGTATAGTGATGCCTTCAGCAGCAACTGGTAATGGTGAGGGAGGGTACCAAGCTGGGGAGTGGGAGACCTGATGGACAGACAGAGAGAGAGAGATAAAAACAAAGATTTCCTCAAACAATTTGTACAACTACAGGCTGTCTATTATTTTTAAGACTTTTTTCCCCCTTGTCTACAGGGATCTTTAGTATTATTCTCAGAGCTCTGATATAGTTGATTCCCAAACAACTCTTAAATCAGGATTTCCCCTAAACATCCTTCTTTTCATAACTGCCAAATATAACTCCTTTTCTTTATTCTGTTCCTCGTCCACACTACCTTAACTGCATCTCTTCTCAGCTCTGAGTTAAAGGTTTTAATCTGGAGAACTGTTTTTCCCCTGCCTTCCCTCTCATGCGTTCTGCAGACTGCCTGCAGCTTCTATGATACTGTCTGAGTATTTTTAAAACATGAAGTATTTAGGTAAGATCCCATTACTGATCACCACGTCTTATGGTTGCAGTATCAACTTTGGCAGATGTACCGAGACTGTGGAACATTATAGGATTGGGTGGAGGCTCTTGAAGTTTCCAACAGTAACTCTTTCAAACCATTACCTTACACAATAGTAGTTCACGCTATATAGGCAATCCACCTATCCTCTCCTCTATCCATCCTCTATCCGCCTCCCCCTCTCTCCCTATTTATTTCAGAACCCTCTTCCCCTCCCCCATTGCTGATGGAGGGTCTAGGCCCGAAACATCAAGTTTTCCTGCTCCTATGACGCTGCTTGGCCTGCTGTGTTCATCCAGCCCCACGCCTTGTTATCTTGGATTCTCCAGCATCTGCGGTACCTTTTATCTCTGATACAATTTTAACCCCACTGCGAAGCCTCTTCTAAGGATGCCTACCCTGAAGAAGTTACCCTCCTCCCTCCGGACAAACCTCAGGGAATCTCTCTCCCACTGCAACTCTCTCACCTTTACTGGCTCCATCCCCGCCTCTTCGACTTGTCTGCCTCCTCTCCACCTATCCTCTCCTCTATCCATCCTCTATCCGCCTCCCCCTCTCTCCCTATTTATTTCAGAACCCTCTTCCCCTCCCCCATTTCTGATGAAGGGTTTAGGCGCGAAACGTCAAGTTTTCCTGCTCCTATGATGCTGCTTGGCCTGCTGTGTTCATCCAGCCCCACGCCTTGTTATCTAGGCAATAAGATGTCTGGTTAGTATATGGGTCACCATCCGAGTGAGTATGTGACACTTTTAAACCAGTATTCAGCTTTGAAAAATGCCTCCCCATCCTGTATATTAACCTGCTAAGGCTCAGTCCCATGGGAACAGTCACAAATCTCCATGCCTTTGCCTTTCCACGTTAGTTTCTGAGGATGGACTCGATAGATTAGCCATGACCCACCTCTTGAGACAAGTATAAAGGTGAAGAGAGATTGATCTTATCATCAAGATGGGCTTCACCCCACTTGTCCTCCAATCTGCCACACATCTCACCATCGCCCAGGTCACTCCAACCCCAATACAATTCTGCCCTATGTGTGATGCCCTTAAGAAATTAATTCACCACAAGAATTCAAAAATATTCTCCTTTCATTCAACGTAATTCATATAGAAAACCGGAAGGTTGTAACTGCAAGAAAGGCAGCTGGGATGGCTGTCCATAAATTCAAACCTTTTTCCTGTCACTCCAACAAAGCCAAGAAGGATAGAAGATGGGAAGTTGAAAGGAAAACAAATAGCCAGATACAAGAAGGATTAACTGGAAATGCCTCAGGATGTTCTCTTCAGGCCAGAGAATGCTGATGGTGAAAGTGATCTCCAAATGCCTAAGTATTTCTATAGTCACAAACTGAGACAACATTGTGCAGATCGCTAGAAGCTGGGAGATAAGTCTATGCAATTTACTGGGGTACACAAGGTCAGTACAGAGAAAGGAGACCTGGCTGAGAGTGCAATAGATCAAGTTGTAGTGCTGACTGCAGCGGTGAGACCGTATATGAGACAAATAAATCTACAGTCATATTTGGAGAAGAATGAAACAGTTAAATTCTTTTGCTGGGGAAAGGCATGACTTTTCCACCAGAAAGTGACATGAATACCTAAGTTTTATCCGGTGGTGTTAGTGGACAATATATGTCTATAACTTTGTATCGGTTTTGCCAAGAGTGTGACCTTATGTCTGGAATGGTAGCCATCAGAAGTTTACCTGTAGAAAGAGTGACCTTTCTCTTCGAGAATGTTTCAGCAGGCGGGAAGGTTGTAAATTCTCCATTAGTCATGGAAAGTTAAGTGAGGCAAGGGAGACAGTGTAGTTAAAGGAAAACGTTGCAGGAATCTTTCCATCATGTGCAGTGACTTGAGCAATAAATAAACAAAGACCATCATCGGACGTTAATTTGGCAACTTGGACAGACAGTTGGTTATCTGAAACATTTTCTGGGGCTTGGAATAATCTGAACGAAGTGTTCAATAAGTTGTATCTGATCAAGGCTCAGCAACTGATCCAGATTTAAGCAAAGTAGCCAAGGGGTTCTGTTGAAGAAGTGGAGACTTCCTCTCAGACATGACATAGAGTGGATGGTGGTTCACCAGATAGTGGTATCATCCAAATTTCATCCAAAAACATGAAGGATAACCCATGAAATTTGTATGGTAGGCCATGTTGGAATCCAAAGGACCAAAGTACATATAAATCAATATTTTTATTATCTGGCTCTTCATGAGTATGTCATACCACTTTGTACCAGAGGGTGGGAAAACCACAACATGCAAACAAACTGGCATCTTTAAGTCCCATGCTTGTTTTGAAGAACCACATCATAGGGTATTTATAAACTATGCAGTACCTTTCCATAAAAGGAAAGCAAGACACCAGGATATCCTAGAGGCTCTTCTCTTGAGAAAAGTTACCACTAAGTTAGAAATAGAGATGTTAACTCAGTTCTTCACTCAACATAGAGATCCAGTTGGATCAAAATTCAAATTTCATGTCTAAAAACTCCTTAGGAAGTTATAACAAGAGTCATAGAGTCATAGAGATGCTCAGCACGGAAACAAACCCTTCAATCCAACTCGTCGATGCTGACCAGATATCCTAAATTAAATCAGTCCCATTTACCAGCATTTGGCCCATATCCCTCTAAACCCTCCCTATTCATATATCCATCCAGAAGCCTTTTAAATGTTGTAATTGTATCAGCCACCACCACTTACTCTGCAGCTCATTCCAAACACACACCACCCTCTGCATGAAAATGTTGCCCATTAGGTCTCTATTAAGTTGGGTGGCATGATGGCTCAGTGGTTAGCACTGCAGCCTCACAGTGCTGGGTACCCAGATTCAATTCCACCATTGGGCAACTGTCTGTGTGAACGATTGCACATTCTCCCTGTGTCTGCATGGGTTTCCTTGGGGTGTTCTGGTTTCCTCCCACAGTCCAAAGATGTGCAGACTAGGTGGATTGACCATGCTAAATTGCCTGTAGTGTTCAGGGATGTATAGATTAGGGGGATGGGCCTGGGTGGGATGCTCCAAGGGTCAGTATGGACTTGCTGGGTCAAAGGGCCTGTTTCCACACTGTAGAGATTCTATGATTAAATCTTTCCTTTCTCACTTTAAACCAATGCCCTCTAGCTTTGGACTTGCCTACCCTGGGGAAAAAAAAATTTGCTATTCACCCAATCCATGCCCCTCATGATTTTATAAACCTCTATAAGGTCAACCCTTAACCTCCGACGCTTCAATGAAAACAGCCCCAGTTTATTCAGCCTCTACCTATAATTCATACCCTCCAATCCTGGCAACACCCCAATAAATCATTTCTGCAGCCTTTCAGGTTTAACAACATCTTTCCTATAGCAGGGAGACCAGAATTGAACACAAAATTCCGAAAGTAGCCTACCAATGGCCTGTAAAGCCACAATATGACCTCCTAACTCCTAGACTCAATACATTGATCAATAAATGCAATCATACCAAATGCCTTCTTCATTATCCAGTCTACCCGTGACTCTACTTTCAAGGAACTATGAACCTGAACTCCAAGATCTCTTTGTTCAGCAACACTCCCCAGGACCTTACCATTAAGTGTGTAAGTGCAGCCCTGACGTGCCTTACCAAAATATGGCACCTCACATTTATCCAGATTAAAATCCATCTGTCACTTGTCAGCTCATTGGCCCTTCTGATCACGGTTTCATTGTACTCCGAGGTACCCTTTTCACTGTCCACTACACCACCAATTTTGCTGTCATCTGCAAATTTGCTGACTATTCCTCCTATATTCACATCCACATCATTTATACAAATGACAAAAAGCAGTGGACCCAGCACCTATCCTTGTGGCACACCACTGGTCACAGGCCTTCGGTCTGAAAAGCAACCCTCCACTACCTCCCTCTGTCTCCTACCTTATAACAAATTTTGTATCCAAATCTGCCACTGAGAGGAATTCTGGGAGATGGCATTGCAGTCACCGTGACCAGTCTGAATATCTTGGAGGAACTGGTGTCAAGTACTATCTCTCAGGAGATAGCACTAGTAGTAGCCATACCTGTGGTACCACAACTGGCTTTGCTGTCGAGCAGGGTGTGGCAAAGTCTAGATGAGCAATAGTAGTCGGTGACTCGATAGTCAGGGGCACAGACAGGCGTCTCTGTGGCCATGAACGAGACTCTAGGATGATATGTTGCCTCCCTGTTGCCGGTGTCATTCATGTCTCTGAGCGGGTACAGGACCTCCTGAAGTGGGAGGGAAAAGAGCCAGAAGACATTGTCCACATTGGCACAAATGACATAGGTAAGAAGATGGAAGAGGTCCTGCATAAACAATTCAGTGAGTTTAGTAGGGAGCTAAAACGCAGGACTACCAGAGTAGTAATCTCAGGATTACTGCCTGTACCATGGGATAGTGATGCTAGGAACAGAGAGAGAGTGCAGTTGAACACCTAGCTATGGAGCTTGTGTAGGAGGGAGGGCTTTCGATATATGGATCATTGGGATGTCTTCAGGGGAATGTGGGACCTGTACAGCAAGGATGCGTTGCACCTGAACTGGAGGGTCAACAATACCCTGGGCAGGAGGTTTGCTTGAGCTCTTCGGGAGGGTTTAATCTAGTATGGCAGGGGGGTAGGAACCAGAATACTAGGCCAGTAAGTGCAGGGACTGGGAACAAAAGTAGGACAGAGATATGCATAGCACAGAGTAAGAGCAGGCAGAGGGAAGTTGTGGGGCTCGGAGGGACGAGAGGACTGGAATGCATTTACTTCAATGCAAGAAATATAGCAGGTAAGTCAGATGAACTAAGAGAGTGGATTACTGCATGGAATTATAATGTTATTGCCATTACAGAGACATGGTTAAAGGAGGGACAGGACTGGCAGCTGAACATATCATTGTTTCAGACAGGGCAGAAGGGAAACAGAAGGGTGGGGGAGTTGCACTACTGATTATGGATCACATCGCAGATGTGTTGTGGGAGGACACATTGGATGGATCTTGCAGTGAGGCATCACAGGTGGAGCTCAGGAATAGGAAGGGTGAAATCATAATGTTGGCAGTTTTCCATAGACCTCCCAACAGCCCACAGGAGACAAAGGAACAGATATATAGTCAGATACTGGAAAAGTGTGAAAAGAGCAGCGTAGTTTTGGTGGGTGACTTCAACTTTCCTGTTACTGACTGGGAATCCCTTAGAGGCAAGGGCTCGGATAGAGAGCAATTTGTTAGTTGTGTCCAGGAGGGCTTTTTGAGGCAGTATGTTGACAATCCAACCAGAGAAGAGGCCATTAGACTTGGTCCTAGGGAATGAGCAAGGACAGGTGATTGATGTTTCAGCAGGAGAGCATTTTGGGCTTCGAGACCATAACTAATGTTGAGGTCAGGGATGCGTGTGTGAATACTCGAGGGAATGTCAACATTTTGAAAGAGGAAGCTTTGGGAATCCTAAACTGCATTAAGATAGACAAGTTCCCAGGACCAGGTGGGATCTACCCCAGGTTACTCAGAGAGGCAAGGGAGGAAATTGCTGGGGCATTGGCAAATATCTTCACATCTTCATTGACCACAGGTGAAGTTCCAGAGGACTGGAGATTAGCGAATGTTGTTTCCTTGTTTAAGAAAGGATGATCAGTGATGATCTAGGAAACTATAGCTGGTAAGCTTGACATCCGTGGTGGGGAAGCTCTTGGAGAAGATACTGAGGGATAAGATGTATGCGCATTTAGAGGAAAATGGACTAGTTAGTGACAGGCAGCATGGTTTTGTCAGAAGGTAATGTCTCACCAACCTGATTGATTTTTTTTGAAGAGGTAATGAGGATAATTGATGAGGGAAGGGCTGTGGATGTAGTTTATATGGACTTTAGTAAGGCATTTGATAAAGTCCCACATGGCAGGTTGGTACAAAAACTAAAATCGCAAGGGATTCGGGATGGCCTGGCGAGATGGATAGAAAACTGGCTTGGTCATAGAAGACAGAGGGTAGCAGTGGAAGGATGTTTTTCAGAATGGAGACCAGTAACTAGTGGTGTTCCACAGGGATCAGTCTTAGGTCCTTTGTTGTTTGTAGGAGATATAAATGATCTGGAGGAAAATGTGGGTGGTCTGATAAACAAATTTGCTGATGACACGAAGGCTGGTGAAGTTGCTGATAGTCCCAACAGTTGTGAAAGTATACAACAGGATATAGATAGATTGGCGACTTGGGCACAGAAATGGCAGATGGAGTTTAATCCAGACAAATGCAAGGTGATGCATTTTGGAGGATCAAATTTAGGTGTGAATTATATTGTAAATGGCAGAGCCCTTAGCAACACTAACATTCAGATGGATCTGGGCATGCAGGTTCACAGTTCCCCGAAAGTGGCAACACAGGTAGCCAAGGTGATTAATAAGGCATATGGCATTCTCGACTTCGTCGCTCAGGGCATGGAGTACAAGAGTTGGCAAAACATATTGCAGCTATGTAAAACCCTTGTTAGGTTGCATTTGGAGTATTGTGTGTAGTTTGGGTCACTGTGCTACCAAAATGATGTGGAAGCTTTGGAGAGAGTGTGGAGAAGGTTCACCAGGATGTTGCCTGGTCTCCAGTGCATTGACTAGGAGGAAAAGGTTAAAAAGACTAGGATTGTTTTCCTTGGAAAGACAGCAGCTGAGTGGAGACCTGACAGAGGTCTACAAAATTATGAGAGGCATAGATAGGGTGGATAGTCAGAGGCTTTTTCTCAGGGTTGAAGTTTGAATTACAAGGGGGCACAGGTGGGAGGGTGAAAGTTTAAGGAGGATGTGCTAGGGAAGTTTTTTATGCAGAGAATGGTAGCAGCCTAGAATGCACTACCAGAAGAGGTGGTGGAAGCGGGCACATTGAAATCATTTAAGAGGCATCTTAATCGTTACATGAAGAGGGAGGGAATAGAGGGATAGGGATTGAAAAATAGCAGGGTTGTTTTTAGATTAATTAGGGCATGATGTCGGCACAGGCTTGAAGGGCCAAAGGGCCTGTTCCTGTGCTGAACTTTTTCATTTGTTCATTTATTCAAATGGCTAGCTCTCCCTGTAATCCATGTGATCTAACCTTGTTAACCAGTCTCCAATGCAGAATCTTTTTGAAAGCCTTACTAAAGTCTATATAGATAAAGTCTACTGCTCTGCCTTCATCAACCCTCTTCGCCACTTCTTCAAAAAACTCAATCAAGTTAGTCAGACATGATTGCCAATGCACAAAGCCATGTTGACTATCCCTAATCAGTCCTTGCCTTTCCAAATATATACAAATCCTGTCTCTCAGGATTCCCTCCAACAGCTTATCCATCACTGATGTCAGGCTCACCAGTCTACAGTTCCTTGGCTTTTCCTTATCACTTTTCTGAAATAATGGCACCACGTTAGCCAACCTCCAGTCTTCCAGCACCTCACCCGTGGCTGTCGATAATACAGGTATCTCAGTAAGGGGCCCCGCAATCACTTCCCTAGCTTCCCACAGAGTTCTAGGGTACACCTGATCAGGTCCCAGGGATTTATCCATCTCTATGCATTTTAAGAGATCCAGCACCTCCTTCACTGTAATATGGATACTTTTCAAGATATCGCTATTTATTTCCCCAAGTTCAGTAGTTTTGATATCCTTCTCCACAGTAAGAACTGATGCAAAATACTCATTTAGTATCTCAAAACAGGGGGAGGACAGCACCCAGAGGAAACCCATGCAGATGGACAGAGATTGTGCAAATTCCAACACAAACAGTCACCTGAGGCTGGAATTGAATGCAGATCCCTAACGCTGTGAGGCAGCAACACTAGCCAATGAGCCACCATGCCACCCTAATCCCAGTAGTCTGGTATTTAGTTATACAGTTACAGACTTTAGCATAGCACCCACAGATATAAGGAGTTTTAGCAAGGCACCAAAACAGAATCACAGAAGGGTTAGTCTGCAGAAAGAAGCCATTTGGCCCATTGTGCCTGCACTGGCACATTCTGAGCATTTCAATTTAATGCTAACCTCCAAGCTTTTTTCTGAAACCCTGAATATTGTTTCTATGAAAATTATCAGCAGATTTCCTCTCGAATGCCTCAATTGAATCTGCCTCCACCACACTTCTAGGTAGTGTATTCTGTACCTTAACTGTGTGAAAAATCTTTCTCTCACCTCTCATTTGCTTCTTTTGCAAAACATTTTAAAATTGTGACCTCTCATTCTCAATCCATTTACGCATGGGAACAGTTTCTCCCTATCCACTGTGTCCAGATCCCTAAAGACTTTTAAAATCTCTATCCATTTAGCCCTCTCCTGTCAAGCTGATCTTCCCCATTTCCGAAAATAAAATCCTCTTGTTGATTTCAGGGAGAACATTTTGTTTATATTTTGAAAGAGTGATTGAAGAAAAATGTCTCAAGATTGTATTTTCTGAGTAATCTGTGTCTACAAGATTTCAGAGACCATGTTGCATGATGAGTGATGTGACTATACCTATCAGAACATCAGGACAACAGAGTCTGGAACAACCCACCACTTTATCCTTTTGCCTTGAAATAATACATCGGCCAGAGGATTTTTTTCAGAAAGCCAAGCTCTGTAAAAAAAAATCTGATCTTTATTTCTCCTTTATTGAAGGAGTGTATATTGGGATTTTTGTGTGTCTTTTGGGGATATTTAGAGGGATAAACATTTATAGTTCTATGATATTGCCTGTGAATGTCAAACAATTCTTGAATCTTTATTAAATAGGGTTTGTTTTGATAATAAACCTTTAATTATATTTTTAAAAAACCGAACTGTTAGATCTTTTTGTTTAAAATCTGGTACGGACGAGGTATTTAGTATTTAATAGGATTAATTGGATTGCTTTATTTCGAGCTGTCATGTACTTAATGGACTGAATGACCTCCTTCTGAGCCATAATACATTATGATTCTACAACAAAGAGGCTAGGAACCTCCTCTTTCCTCCATGAGATTTGGTTTGCTGGGGAGGCCTTGTCATCCTGTCCCCAGGGAAGTGGACCTCCCACCTTTCCTGTGTAGTCTCAAGGAGAACACACAGGGTGTTGTCACTAAACCATGGAGCCACCCAGGTTCTTCCTTGTCACGTTGACAAGTGCCTTGATCATCTAAACATAACAGTTCCTGTCTTGCTGACCTTTTGGTCTTGATAAGGCTGAACTTCCTTTGGAGTTTTTGAGTGTTTGGTTGGCCGCCATGAAGAGACCTTTAGGATCGTTGCAGTTGGCATGTGTTGGCATCAGTTGTAGCACAGTCAGCATGACCAGCACCTCATTGTCTTTCTCCAACTACAGTGTGATTGTGGCCCACGCCAGTTATTAATTTCACCAACTCGGGCAAGATTTCAGCGAAATCACGGGTCAGATCAGAAGCGTCAACAACATCCACTTTCAGCCTGACTTTCCCCTCATTTGCTTCACACAAAGCATCAGCCCATATGAAAAACATGCTGTCCCCCATGTTAGCAATTGCTAAGAAAACTTCAGGAACATGTTTTTGTTTTATCACTTTTGGAGTGATATCACTTTGAGAGATCAACAAGCAATGACCCAAGTAGCCAGTTGTTGTTGCATGACCACAGGCTCTCTGTATTGCATAACCTGAGGCACAGGCTATGTCTGGAGCTTGCTCTGTACTGTTTAAATTTGTTTAGCTGTAAATAAATGCAGGAGAGGTGTTCAAGTGAACTGAATACATATATCTCATTTATGTCACAATTAGATAGTACAAGAACGGTACACAACTGGGATTCTTTTACTTTAAAGGAAAGAGCAATATATTGCATATATTTTTACTCAACAAATCAAAAGAAGCAAAACTCCCAAGTTTGAAAGCCAAGAGGAACAGTAGCAAACAAAAGATAACTACTCTCCAGAAGTTTCCACAGTACAGAAACAAAAGAAAATAAGATTTCTTTGCAAACTATGTGTATTTTCAAGTTGGTCAGGCAACTTCCTCTACCAAAGACAATTTGAAACTTAAATGGCCACCAGGCACCTACCTCCACGCTGAACTAAGAGGATGCGCAGTTAAACTCCAATAATAAACATAAAAGTGGGTTGCATTCAAGGAACAGGTCAAAGCCATTTGAATAAGCCCAAAAAAGTGATTTCAACTGAAGATTTAGATAGGAGCACGAAGTACAGTCCTGAATGCGCAAAAGAAGTGCAAAGACAAAAGAACAGCATAAAGATAGGTAACAGATGCCTCGCCTTAATCTGAAAAGTCATTGATCTACTACCTGAGTTCAAACTTCTAAAACAAATGATGCAGTTGTGCCTCATAGACTAAGCAGTTGCAGGATCAGTTGAGCAAGCTGTGAAAGTATCCCATAGCAGTCGGTAGGTGGGGTTACATGGAATTGAGTATGAAACTACGTAATAATTGCTGCAAATGTACAGGGCCTTTCATGAGACTGCATCTGGAATATTGTGTACTTATGATCTCCTCACTTAAGAGCAGATACAATTGCATTAGAAACAATTCAACAATTCACTCACCTAATTCCTGGGATGAAGGTATTATTTTATCGGGAAGCATTGAGTGGGTTGGCTCTATACCCATTGGAGTTTAGAAGAAAGAAAGCTGATCTTATTGAAATTTACCAGATGTTGAGGGGCCTTGATAAGGTGAGTGCTGAAAAGATATTTCCCCCTATTGGGAGTCCAAGACTAGGGAACACAGTTTAAAGATTCAAGGTCTCCCATTTAAGACTGAGATAAAAGCAGTATTTTTTTCCTCTCAGAGGATCATTAGTGAGAGGAATCCTCTTCTGCAGAGAGCAGTGGAGGCTAGAACATTGAATATATTTAAAGCTGAGTTAGATTTTTCCTAGTCAAGGGAGTCAAGTTTATGGAATATTGTGCCGGTGACAGCAGAGAGGAAAGTGGAATTAAGACCACAATCAGATCAGCCATGATCTTATCAAATGCAGGGCAGGTTGCAGGAGCTGAATGGCCTTGTCCTCTCTTGATTCTTTTGGTTCTATAGTAAGCATAAAATGCTTATGGAAAGGAATATTGGACAGGATGAAGGCCAACCACAATGGTAATTTTCTATCCACAGTGTGAAAATTATACTGTGCGCTCAATCCAGTCTATTAACATTACAAGATCTATGTCAATTTAACATTTAGACATTTCAACATTATTCCCATAGCACATACATCACCAGTTTGTCCTAGCTATGTGGAGCCTTTACAATTGTTTGCACTGAATGTAATCTACTAATATTTGAATTTTTCATGTGTGATGTTTAACTGGTTTTTGTAATTTCTGGGTTATGTTCTTTGATTCCAAGTTTAGAGATATCTGAAAATTTCACCACTTGACATTGAGATCGCAATCAAAGCCATTTATATAAATTACAAACCTTAACATCGGGTCCTGAGGCATTTAATTTCTCCTGACCCCAGCATTACTTATTTAATGAGTAGATAGTTTTATACCCTTCAAGCAATTTTTTACCCATGTCAAATTTATCCCAAATCTTTACATCTTTAAATTTAGCTCAAAAACTATTTTGTGAAACTTTATGAAGTTATGAAATATGTTTTGGAGGGCTAGTCCATAACATTGTAGGATTTACTGTAATCGACTTGCTTGTAATTTCCTGAAAACAATTGAGGAACTAATTCATTGTAACTTCTTCTTTGTAACTATGTTCATTGCAACACATTTGGTTGTTGTACACATAATCCTCAAATTTGTTGCTGATAATCAATTTTCATATTGTAACTTGAATAAAATTAAGACTAATTGTTCTTTCGTTGTGTATTTCTGTTTATCCACTTAATCACCTCTCATGAATATTAGCTTTGAGTAAAGTCAGAAATTGCTTTTGCCTCCCCAGTGCCAAATGACTACCTCAGAATAATTCTCAATACTTGACAGACAGGCTGGCATGGTGGCTTGGTGGTTAGCACTGCTGCCTCACAGTGCCAGGGACCCAGGTTCAATTCCAGCCTCAGGTGATGGTCTGTGTGGAGTTTGCACATTCTCTCTGTGTCTGTGTGGGTTTCCTCCCACTGTCCAAAGATGTGGATTGGCCATGCTAAACTGCCCATAGTGTTCAAGGGTGTGTGGGTTATAGGGGGATGGGTCTGGGTGGGATGCTCCAAAGGTCGGTGTGGACTTGTTGGGTCAAAGGGCCTGTTTCCACACTGTAGGGATTTTAATTGTAGTATGTCTCAACAGCCTGTGTGTTATAAAGTGGAGCTTGAACTCACTCTGAGAACTAAAACTGAAATACCCCAAGAGGAACACCTCACCCTTTTATCTGTATAAAGAGTGAGAAGTGATGTAACCTGCTCTTCAGCAACTTCTAGTAGTTAAATAAGCTAAATCCCTGGCACTCGCTTTAAAATCATTTTTTTATCGAACTCCAAAAGTGAACAAATTAAATAAACTATTAACAAACAGAATAAATCCCTTCTAACTACAAACTATTCCTGAATACAGCAAGATTCTAATGATATGCTGTTCTAATGAATACAAGTCACGCTTAAATAAATGAAAATGGAATTTAGTCTCTCAAAATTATGGCCAGGTTATGTGTCTTTCAGAATGTTCTGTGCCTTCTCCGTCAATTCTTCTGCCAGGAATGTTAGCTAGTTGTGCCATTGGCACTGCTGTTATTTAGATGGTGCTTTCTCTATGACATGGAGGAGACTGTGAGAGCCAACGATTCTCTCCTGAGAGCTGAGGGCTGTTAACTGTGGTGGATGGTAGTTACCTCTGTGGCTTTGTCCAACTGCCCCCTTCTTTTATACCCTTGATGACGTACCAATATTTCTTACAGTAGGATTGGTCCTATGTTGTCAAAACCATCAGATTTAAATTTAATTGGTTTTTGGTATCTAAGTGCCTGCTTCAAATTGATTGGTTAAATTCAAAAGTCTGTTATCTTGGTGGGAGAAAACTGCTGCTTGGCCTGCTAACTGTGCAGCCTTTTGAAATAAATGTTTCAATTTTGGGGCTCTCTGTGTACTTGCAAACTTTCAAGCTGCTGCTCACAGGCATCCATTTTAAATCTCTGAGCCCAGGAAGAGCACATCACCCTTTAAGGGGACCATGAAATGCTTTCCTCCCGAGCATTTTACAAACACCAAGCTCTAACTTCCTACCTCCCAATCCACGAGTACTCTACCCAACTTTGCAACACTGGGTTAAATACTGTCTAAAAGTATATTTTTTAAAATCATTTCCATTAGTTAACATATCCATATCATTCAAAACTAAGTTGTATATTTTGTTTCAGTACTCTTAGAGGAGGCCTTGTTGCCAATGTCTTTTTTTGTTCTATCATTCATGTTCATCCTCTGCTTCAAGCTTGTTTGCAACTTTAATGTTGTCACCTTTTCCTCCACAGCCCTCCTAATATTGTAACACTGAATGATCTGTTTACTGTTCATTTTGCTTTCTGTAGCTATGCTTTTTGTGATGCCATCTTTGCCTTTGGCCACCTTTTTTGGTACGATTTTGCCTGTTTCTTTATTCAACTCAGTGAATACCTTACTTATTCAGTCCGCAAGATCTGTAGGGATAATTCTTCCTGAAGACTTGGGACAAATATATTTCTATTGGCTATTCACTAATGGGGCTATTCCCTGTTTTAATTTATCTTGACCTTGAATTTGAAGGCAAAATTGATAATGAGTAGGAAAACACAGAGTGATACAATTGATGGAGTCTAGTCAATAATGTATTTGTTTTTAATGAGCAAGCTACAATTGGGTTTTTGGGAGGTAAAAGTTGGAAAGTGTCACCGACAGTGGAGGAAGGCATAGCATTAACAATTTTCATTGATCTTTCACAAGTTTATAACAATTTATATGACAGCAATAGAGTTCCCGGCAATATGTAAGTGTTAATGCACTCATAATGCAGCTCTCTTCATAGAATAAAGGCAATCCGTGAAGTACCATGTTATCCGAAGTGGTACGTACATCTGAGCCTCAACTGTAAGTTGCAAAGCAGATAAGCCAATAGCTGAAAATAAAATAAAGATGAATACATTGGGTCACATCTTTAAAATATACAGATTAACATCTGTGATAAAATAAGACAGGTACAAATTTCTAAGAATGTTGAAAAATGTATTAATAATGGCAGTTCTGCAGAGAAGCCCTGAGTTTTGGTTAAATATATGGAATGACTTCTTATAGGATTTGAGGGCAGAGAGGAGAGATAGCTTTCTCTGCCCTGACCAAACAAAAGTCCTGTCCATGTGGGATTTCTCAACAGCGTGCTGTGGAAACAATCAAACATAATTGGCTTTCACGCAGGACAGACACTTAGTTGACCAAAAAAAAAGTTCAAGAGAAACCAAGGATCATTTTTCTTTGATATCCAGGATGGATAATTGGGTGGAGAAATATCCTAGATATCTAGAGAAATTATCAGATTATGTACATGATGTCCTGGGTGATTGGATACAAACAAATGACAAATGTTGTGCCCCTAAGTGAAAAGAGAGTTTCTGAAAGGCTGGCCAGAAGGTAGATTGGCGAAACTATATTATAAAACTTCACAACCCCTTGTTATTATTTTCTCCACAAAGAGGGCATATAAAATAAGCTAGCCAGCCAACTATTAATGATTGGATATTAACCAAAGATGTCAAAAAACAGTTTGAGTTCATTGTTGAACTGATTTCTGATTATATATCAGTGAAAAATAATTTGGAGGAACTCCTCTACGAATTCTTCATTGTTCTTTGTAGCAAACCAAAATAAAGGAGTGAGGTTGCCCCTTAAATTGCCAAAGGGGGTCTGCTTTCATTGACTTGTTCTCTTATGGTATACTACTGATTAAAAGGGTATGGTAGACCAACATACCGAGAGGATACAACCATCACAATTACTGACCAAGCTTTGCCCTTTTCTCGTGGTAATCATCCCATACCCATTGGAGAAAAGTAGACTCTGTGTCAACTGCAAAACATCGCATAAGTTGACAAATATCCAAAATGACAACTTAATGGGGATGAAAAGAGACAACACCAAAGCTGGATAATCTACTGGGCGAGGGAGGCGAAGGTGACGAAACAACCTATGATTCTATGAACGACTGATTTCACATGGATCATCAAGGTCAGTGAATGCACCCACATATGCTATAACTTTCAACAGCTTTGCCAGCATCTCACATTGTTCTATTCACCACTTCCCTTTACTCACTCCACAACAATCTGGAGCAAACCCAACTTACACCTCACCCTGATAACCTCTCTTCATCACAGCACACCTAGCACTGCTGCCAGCCTGAAACTCAGGACTGCTGCTTGTATAAACTGCCAGCTATTTTAATGTGCCATGCACATCAACCAATTACATGGCACCACATTATGCTCTTCTCTTTTACAGGACAAGGTAGCAAATAATATCAACAGTGAACCTGACAAGGGGACAAGGAGGATTTCATATGTTGCACCTTATGTAAGAGACTGTGCTGGAAACAGTTAGCATGATTGTTGCTGAAGCAATGGCCAGCATTGGTCTGAAACAATCAAAGGTAGCGGCATGTTTCTGTCTGATACCTCTGTCTTTCCTCCTATTTCTTTATCCCAGTCCTGTTCGTAAAGCTTTTTGCTTTTAGACACAAGAGAACTGCAACCTGGCTGATCAGTGGTTCAGGAGGTTGATGGCCAAGAAAGAGAGCAGACAAATTAGTGACCTCTATCTGACGTTCATAAGCACCAGCTCAGATACTAGCATTGCACTTACTTTAGAGGATAGAATGTAAGCCAATTAAAGTCCTGTTTGCTCCAATAGTAGACACACTTCTGGTAATGGAACTGGGTCTAAGTGCTGGCAACCATTGGACTGAGGGAGAAATTCCACCCCAGTGAGGAGCAGAAGTCCTGCTACCAGCCCATTTAAGCCCCATGGAGTGTAAATGGTTGTGGAGTTGGCCGCATCACAATGTATACATCATGCCAGTCTTGTAGAGGAGAGCTCCTGCACCAAGTGGTGCCAAAAGCTTTAATATATTCACCTGGACTGTGAACAAGGGACTTTTGAAACAAAATCATTCTTGCTGCTTACAGGAACCTTTCTACTTTTATGGTTGAAGAAGCCAGGGTGCCCAAAACCAGTATCAGACCTTGATTTGCACATTTATGCATCCAACTCTTGTTATGTGCTCATTTACAGTGGTGACCGGTGTGCAGTGAGCATGGATTGTCAATCATTAGGTTGTGAGTTGCCCCAACCACTGAAATCTTCATCTCCTTACTATCTATTTTTAGGCAAGAAATGAGCTCATAAAAACTAGCCCCACTGTACCCACAGGGAGGCCGATGGGTTTTGCTTCCATTAATTTAAATGCTGGCAAATCAGGCAGGCTACTTCATCAGCATATACTGACCCGTGTCCATTTATCATGTATGCACTCTGCTCAGGTTATTGAACATGCAAATACAAAAACAAGAAGATCTAATCCATCATTAGCCACATGAAATGTTTCCGATCCATTGTGTTCTAACAAGTTAATGGTCTATGGTAATGCCTATAGGCTAGCCTGTTCCATCCCCCATCTATAACAGCTCCAGGTTGGTGCTCACTTCTCCAAATGGATGGATATGGAAATGTTGAAACGTTCACCTGGATGTGTCTCCACTTCCTAAGGCTTCGACTGACCTAATTGCTGACTGTGGTACATGGTTTATGACGTTATGATTTTCAATAGGAAAGGCAGTGATAATGGGAGGGGTGGAAAAGTCTGTCCCGGGCGTAAGGAATTATACAGTTAAATACTGTATGATATCATCTTATTAAGTTCAATCAAAAAAATCAGTGGGATTACACTGAGCAATCAAAACTTATGATGGTCTATATAAACCAGAGCACAATGGATGGAACTTCATTGACTTTTGTTGTCAAAGCTAACTCTTGTACCAGTACAGAATATAAACTAGCAACTACAGAACTTAAGAATATGGGGGTTCTAACGAACGGTCACCGAACTCAAATGTTAACTCTGTTTTCTCTCTACAGATGCCCCCTGACTTGCTGAGCTTCTCCAGCACTCTAGGTTTATTACATAGCATTGAATAAATAGTTACATTACATTTGAGTTAGTTTATAATATCAGGCTATACTTAAAAGTAAGTACACATTACTGTAAGCTGCATAGAACTTATCACCACAACAAGTGGGATTGAACTGGGGAGTTCCTCTCAGGAGCAATTCTTTATATCCTGATGGAACATCTGTTTTGACATCAGTTGATCTTCTCAGCATGTCAGAAATGTGCATCTGTTTCCGTTCCTCATATGTTTGTCCAGATGAAACCTCTACAAATGAAGGAATATTGTTTCTAGACACTTTTGCAGCAGGGTAGAAGAGATTTTGAGGGAGATGCTTTGAAGTGCCCTGTGGTCAGTTTCCACTATCACTGTGACTCTCCCGAACAGGTATTGTTTAAAATGCTCACAAGCATAGACAATGACTAGACACTTTATGCCTCGTACTACCACATCTATAAATCCCAGTTTTCAAGGGGGTTTGCAGGGTTTCAGCAATCCAACAATCTGCTCTCCAATATATTGCTAGCACGGTTGAGACACCCAGTGATGGGAGGACATGGTTTCATGGAGTTGGTACCTTTTGTCCCCAACGCTGTAGCGTCATTCATAATCTAGCACTGCCACTCAGCTTGGGCCTTTGCTGTCATCTCTTAATCAAGAAACATGGATATATTCTCTTAATACCCAATTATACCCTGTTTCCATACATAAATCCTGTTTTTTGGTTCTTAATTCATCCTACTCTCCATTTACCACCCTTTTATTATTTACATGCCCATAAAAAGAAAAAATTTGGAATATCTTTTCATGTTAGCTGTCAGTCTCTTTTCATAATCTCTCTTTGCTTCTCTTATTTACTTGTTTACCTCCTTTCTAAAACTTGTATATTCAGCTTGGTTCTCAACTATATTTTGTACCTGACAGCTGTCATAAGCACAGTTCTTTATTTGTTACCTTAATTTCAATCTCAGTGTTCATCCAGATAGCTCCGGATTTGTTTACCCTACATTTTTCTATGAGGGGCTATACATTCACTATGCCTGAACCATCTCTTCTTTTGAGGTAGTCCATTGTTCAGCCACAATACTTACCCTCCAACCATTGGCTCTCATCGCTATGACCTAATTCTGATGGTGCCCCATTGAAGTCAGCTGTCCACCAGTTAATTATGCTTATTCTCGAATGTTCATTGATCTTTCCCACCATCATGCTCAACTTTATGATACAATGATTGCTGTCAAATATCCCCCACTGATACTTGATCCGCTTGGCCCAGGAGTGGACTGAATACAGCCTGCTGGAGAAAAAGTTATCCTGAGTATATTCTAGCAACGCTTGCTCCTCTCTGCACCTGACACCACACCTATCCCAGCGTGTAATCAGATAATTAAAGTCCCCCATTCTAACAACTCTGTAATATCTGTACCTCTCAGGAATTCCGTATCAGATCTGTTCTCCTCCATCCTTCCCACTAGTTGGTGACCTGTAGGCTACGCTGAGCAATTTAATTGTACCTTTTTATTCCTTAGATTAGACAAATTGATTCTGTTTTTGAACCCTCCGAAACATTCCCTTTCTCCAACACCACCAATGCTCTTCTTAACAAGTACTCACACACCTCCTCTCTTTCTTCCTTTCCATCTTTCCTGAAAACTTTTTATCCAGGAATATTTAACATCAAGTCCTGCTCTTGCAGAAGCCAGGTCTCTGCCGTACAAACAACATCATAATCCCACATGGCAAACTGTACCAGTAAATCACCAATTTTATTGAATATTCCTGCATTCACATAAGTGTACAGTTATTTAGGACGTCTTGATTTCTTCCTTATTTCAATCCCACCTATTATCTTATTAGTCTCTATTCTCATGCTAAACGTCTCTCCCAGTATTTTGTGGATGCTAATACTCTACATAGATATTCTCTTCTGGTGTCCACACCCCTGTCAATTTAGTTTACACCCTTCCTCACAATAGCACTAGCAAAAGGCTCCACTGGAGCTTAGTCCTGGCTTTGCTCAGATGTGTCCTGTCCGGCTCATACAGATGCCATCTCCCCCAGAGCCAGTTCTCATGTCCCAAGAATCTAAAGCATGCCCTCCAGCACCATCTTTCCAGGCACGCAGTAATCTGTCTAATTCTCCTATTTCTGTACTCACTTGCATGTGGCACTGAAAGTAATTTAGAAACTACTTCTTTTGATGTCCCACTTTCTAATTTTCTACCTAGCTCCCCAAATTCTGGCCGTAAAACCACATCCTGTTTTCTACCTACATCATCAGTACCAATGGAAACGTAGCGCCTGGATGATCACTATTTTTAAGAAGAATGTCCTGCAGCTGCTATGTACCACTCTTGACCTTGCATCTCTTGATGTAATCACGAAAGACAAACTAAAACTTGTTTGCAATGCTGCCTATTCCAACACTATGTAGATGTTGAATGTATGCTATTCTTGACAGCCAATGGCTTCTTTGTGCTTAGTCTGCTGTGAGGCTGCCAGTCTGGTTGGTGGTGGCAAATTTCTGTGACCATGTCCTTGATGAATTATAGGCACTTTAAGGATTACTCCTGGCTGAGGTAGTGATAGGTTAGGTTCTCCCTTAAGACTCTTCATGGATATACCCCACTGTGGAGTCTCCACCTCCTCAATGCACAGTTACCCTTCACTCAATTCCATTTCCCTGTCACGTTGCAGACCATGAGGAATGGTAACTATGGCTCCCATAATTATAACAACCTCCCTGTAGAGAGGTCATAGAAATCCTCTAACTTCCCTGTCAGGATATAACAATACTCCTCTCTGAAATCAGCAAGCCTTCTAAACACTTTGCAAGAGCAAGTTCCTCACCTGCAAGTTTAAATTACACTACACGTGACTCCAGACCCACAGCAATGTGGCAGACTCTTAATTGCCCTCTGGGCATTTAGGGATGGACAATCAATTCTGGCCCAGCCGGCGACATTCGCATCATGTTCATGAATAATATAAAACAAAATCAAGATTATGCATGTGTTTAGCTTTGAGTGATTACTGTGTTTTCAGAACAAACATCAAATTAGCCTGAGAGACTGTTTGTCATCTTCCCACATGGCATGGTGCCAGTATGTTCACAACATGCCCATGATAACACCCTTCAAGGCATTGGGAACCATGCAGGCTGCATCAGAGGTGGTCAGAAGCATTAAGTGTCTCTGGCATCTCTGGCAAAAACTCCAGTGGCACTGTGGAGCTATATTTTGTGGTCCTGGTGTTAGAAAACATTGGAAACCATAGGTCCAAGGTCACTTGTTCAACCTCAGTATCCCACACTTAATAGGTTATTCAAATTATTCATTACAATGTCATAAAGTATTATTTTCTGAAATACATTTACCTGATTTGAAATTGAAAGGATCAGTACTACCTTCCTCTGACATACCCCTGTTGTATCTGGTCTATAAATTTATCACTAACTTATTGAACTCTCCATTCTGTAAAATCTATTCCCACTTAAATACAGAAATTGTCTCGTGTTTTACTGTTCTGTTCAAGGTAAACCAGCTTATCATGTTCTACATTAGCTCACCCTTTGAAATTCTAAAAACAGCAACTATATCATCTCACAGCCTATTTTTTTCCCAGTGAGAAAATGCCACTCTGTAATAATAATCAATATCCTCTCCCTTTATACTCATAATCATTCTGTTGACCTCTTTTGTATTCTTTCAACTGCTGTATTGTCCTTTCTGCACTGCAGATTGCAGAGCTGTTCCAGTTCTAAATGCAGTCGCACCAATGATTTATAAAGTGGCAGTATTGCCTCACTATTTCAGCTCAATATTGACCTTTTCATATCCCAACAATTGATGTGCTTTACTCACTGCCGGCAAACATTGTTACAATGGCTTCAATTTGTTGTCAATCAAGGCCCTTCACTGTTTATCATTATCAATGCACATTTACTTTGTTTTCGTTTACAGTGATAATTCCGTCCTGGAAGTTCTGGGCCATATAAAGTGCATTTTATTATAGTACATGAATATCATCAGCCACTTAACTGTCTAAATCCCATGTACATTCAAATTCATTTGTTTTGATTTGTATCGTCAGGAAATTGCAGACGGTGCTTGTGACTCCCAGCTTGATAATCTACAAAGAAATTAAACAGGAAGTTCCCAAGATAGACTTCCGTCGAACCTCGGTGGTGACATCATCAATAACCATAATCCTTCAGGCCGGATCAGCCAACTAACTAACTTAACTGAGTCTTGTTAAAGAATGACGGATTTTATTGAAGCTTTTCATCTTGGACTTATCAGAACTATTTGCAAGAAGAAGTCGCTTCTCACAGTGTATAACTTTACTTTGGTACTTATTGCAAATTGTCTTAATGAGTTGTCTTTCTTTCAGCAATATCCAAGTTTTGGATGACCAAATGACTAACTAACTAAAAATTATAAAATATTTGTATTGCTGTACACTTTATTTTCTGTACAATACAGCACAGGAACAGACCCTTCTGCCAACCAAGCCTGCGCCAATTCCTAATCCTTAGTTAGACCCACTACTTATTGCCCATGCACAGTTTCTACCCCTCTGTTCACCTCCCATTCATGCGTCTAAAAAGATACACCTTAAACGTTGCTAACATGCCTGTTAACACCACCTCCGCTGGGAGTGCGTTCCAGGCACCTACCATCCTCTGTGTGAAAAATTTCCCCCTAAATGCTCCCCTCTCACTTTGAACTGTGCCCTTTTATAGTTGACCCCAACACCCTGGGAAAAAGCCTCTGACTATCCATCCTATCTATGCTTCTCATAATTTTGCAGACCACTCTCAGGTTGCCTCTCAGCCTCCGCCTTTCCAGTGAAAATAACCTGAGTTTATCCAACCTCTCCTCATAACTAAACCCTTCAGACCAGACAATATCCTGGTAAACCTTCTCTGCACCCTGTCCAAAGTATTCACTTACTTCTGACGACCAGAACTGCACACAATATTCAAAATATGGCCTAACTAAAATTTTGGACAGTTGTAACATAATGTGCCAACTTTTATATTCAATGTGCTGGCCAGTGAAGGCAAGCATGCTGTATGCCTTCTTGTTCACCTTATCCATCTGTGTCGCCACTTTCAGGGATCTACAGACCTGTACGCTCAGAATCCTGTATGTCAATGCTGCTAAGGGTTCTACCATTTATTGTATAATTCACACCTGAATTTGATCTTCCAAAATGCATCACCTCACATTTATCTCCATCTGGCATTTCTCTGCCCAAATCTGCAATCCATCTAAGTCCCAGTGTATCCTTTGACAATGCTTCTCACTACCCACAACTCCACCAATTTTGATGTCATCCACAAACCTACCAGACAGACCACCTACATTTTTCTCTAGATTGTTCATATATATTACAAACAATAAAAGTCCCTGCACTGGTCCCTGTGAAACAGCACTAATTACTGATCTCCATTCTGAAAAACACCCTTCCACCACTACTCTCTGACTTCTGTGACCAAGCTTTGTATCCATCTAGCCTGCTCACTCCTGACCGCAAGAGATTCTACCTTCTGTACAAGCCTGCCATGAGGTACCTCACAAAATGCCTTACTAAAGTCAAAAAACTTAATCAACTTGATGTGATATGACCTTCCCTGCACAAACCCATGCTGCCTATCACTATCAAGTCCATTTGCTTCCAAATGTGAATAATTCCTCTCTCTCAGTATCTTCTACAACAGCTTCCCCACTACTGATATCAGGCTCACCTTTTAGCCCCTTTTAGACCTCCTAACTCCCCATTTGTGCTCTTTCCTATTTCTCTTTATTCTTCAAGGGCTTTGTCTGTTTAATAGTTGCCTTGACCTCAGGTATGTTTCCTTTTCTGACTAAGCTGATAATTTACACTCTCATCCAAAGTTCCCAAATCCTGCCATTCCTGTCATTCATGCCTATCCTGCACTTTAATCAACTGGTCCTTAAAAAGACTTCCACATGTCAGATTTTCATACAAACAGCTGCTCCCAATCCACATTTTCCAATTCTTGCCTAATTCAGTTATAGTTGGCCTTCCCCCACATTAACACCTTCATCTGAGGTCTATTCTTGGCCATAGGTATCTGAAAACTATTCCCAAAATATACCCCCCACTGAAACTTCGATCACCTGGCCAGGCTCATTTCCCAATATCAGGTCTAGTTATGGCCCCCTTCCTCATTGGACTATCCATGTACTGTTCGATAAAATCCTTCTGGACACATTTAACAATGTGGTCCCCATCCAAACCCCTGTCACTAAGGGAGTCCATTCAATATGGGGGAAGTTAAAATCATCCACCACAGCAATTTCACATCGTTCTAAAGTCTGACTACTTATCTCTTCTTCTATCTCCCACTGGCGTTGTGAATACACCCTTCCTATTTCTGAGCTCTACCCATAATGCCTCACCGTAAGATCCCTCCAGAGTGTCACCCCTCAACATAGCTGTGAAATGCTCCCTAACTAGTAATGCAACTCCCCCACCTCTTTTGCTTCCTCCTGTGTCTTGTTGAAAATATTGATATCCCAGAATGTTAAGCTGCCAATCCTGACCCTCTTTTCACCATATCTCTGTGATAGCAACATCATAATTGCGTACATTAATCCAGGCTCTAAGTTCATCTGTCTTTCCTGTCAACTTCTTGCATTGAAGCAAATACTGTCTCAGTCTCCGGTTCTGCTGAGGTCAGCAACCTCTCCCTGACTGCTCTTCCTCTTAGCTGTATGAGATGTAGTGTCAAGCTCTTCCCCGGTCTCAATACTTACTGACCTGCTGCTCCAGTTCCCAACCTCCTGCCACACTAGTTTAAACTCTCCCAAGTGGCACTATCAACCCTCCCTGCTAGGATATTGGTGCCCCTCCAGTTTAGGTGGTACAGGTCCCACCTTCCCTAGAAGACATCCCAATGATCCACTTTTTTAAAGTCTTTCCTTGTACACCAACTCTTTAGCTACATGTTCAACGTACTCTCTCTTTGTTCCTGGCCTCTGTAGCTCGTAGCATGGGGAGTAATCTGAGATTACTATGCTAGATGTCCTGCTTTTTATTTTACTACTTAACTCCCTGAATTGTTATTGCAGGACCTTCTCACGCTTCCTACCTATGTCATTTACACCAAAATGGACAATGACATCTGCCTGTTTACACTCCTGTTCCAGTATGCTCTGAACCTGCTCAGAGACATCCATGATCCTGGCACCAGGGAAGCAACATACCATCCTGGAGTCTCTCTCACGCCACAGAAGTGCCCTATCTGTGCCCCTGGTTATCGAATCTCCAATTACTATTGCTCTACTATGCTCTGTCCCTGCCCTCTGCCCAGCAGGGCCAGCTGCAGTGCTACTGCTCTGCTGCTACCGCTGCTCTGTCACCTGATGGGCGAACACCCCTCAACAGTATCCAAAACTGAGTTTTTGTTTGACAAGGGTAACTCCTGCACCAATTGCCTGTCCCAACCAGCAGTCATTCAACTGTCTTTCTGTGCCTTGGCTGGGACCACGTTTCTATAACTTCTACTGATGACACATTGGTGTGATCTGTAGTGTCTCCAATTGCCACACCTGCCGATCCATTCATTCGGTGAGCAGCTGAAGCTGGGTATACTTCCTGCAGATGTAATTATCAGGGATGCTCTCAGCGTCTGGGGTTAACCATATCTTGCAGGCAGAACCCAAAACCCCATCCACTGACATGACTAACCTTCTGTTGGCTGTTAGTTTACAAGTTAAATTTTAATTAGCTACCTAAAAATTACAGTTATTACTTTCTAAGAAATAGTGCCCCCGAACTCACTCACTATCTGAACTCCCTATATTAACCAGAAGATGAACTGTCGTCAGAAGCCTTTTTAGAGGGGCTCTGTCTAAGTCCTTACTGTAATTCAATTATACCACGTCGGTCCTTTTATATAATTTAGCTCTTTCTAAAATAAAACATAAAATTAGCTTGATAAGACATCCCCTTTATGAACCAACATTGGCTTTCTTTATCATGTTAATATTATATCGCTGCTCCGTAGTCTTATCTTTAATTCTATTTCTATCACTTTGACCACGTGCAGAAATGGCTTTTGGACAGAGCTGCAGGGAATGACAATGAAGAGAAAATCAAGATCTTGGATTAAAGGGGAATGTCTGTGAAAGTTAGGGACTACTCCCTATTCGCCAACAGGGGCAGCCTCACATAACGCAGCACTCTTGCTCCCCTTAACTTGGAGATACCTCCACAGCAAAACCGGGATTCTCATGTTTGGAAAAGAATGGATTTAGCAGGGAGAGTCAGCATGGCTTTGTGTAGGGAATATCTTGTCTCACAAATCACAGAGGATGGTGGTGGAGGGTTGCTTTTCAGGCTGGAGGCCTGTGACCAGTGGAGCCTCAAGAATCAGTGCTGGGCCCACAGCTTTTTGTCATTTATATAAATGGTTTGGATGCAAACGTCAGAGGTATGGTTGCTAAGTTTGCAGATGACACCAAAATTGGAGGTGTAGAGGGCAGTGAAGAAAACTACTTCAGAGTACAATGGGACCTTGGTCAGATGGGTCAATAGGCCGAAGATTGGCAGTGGACTTTAATTTAGATAAATGTGAGGGGCTGCATTTTGGAAAGGCAAATTAGGGCAGGACTTATACACTTAATGGTAAGGTCCTGGGGAGTGTTGCTGAACATACAGACCGAGGAGTGCAGGCTTATAGTTCCTTGAAAGTGGGGTTGCAGGTAGATAAGATAGTGAAGAAGGCGTTTGGTATACTTGCCTTTATTGGGCAGTGCATTGAGTGTAGGAGTTGGGAGGTCACGTCGCGCTGTACAAGACATTGGTTAGGCCTCTTTTGGAATACTGCATGTAATTCTGGTTTCCCTGCTATAGGAAGGATGTTGTGAAACTAGAAAGGGTTCAGAAAAGATTTACAAGGATGTCGCCATGGCTGGAGGGTTTGATCTATACGGAGAGGCTGAATAGACTAGGGCTATTTTTTCTGGAACATTGGAGGCTGAGGGTTGACCTTATGGACATTTATAAAATCATGAGGGGCATGGATAGGGTAAATAGACAAGGTCTGTTCCCTTGGGTGGGGGAGTCCAAACCTAGAGGACATAGGTTTAAGGTGAGAGGGGAAAGACTTAAGAATGACCTAAGGGGCAACTTTTTCATACAGAAGGTGGTGCGTATATGGAATGAGCTGCCAGAGGAAATGGTGGAGGCTGATAAAATTACAACATTTAAGAGGCATCTGGATGGGTATATGAAAAGGAAGGGTTTAGTGGGATATGGGCCAAATGCTGGCAAATGGGACTAGATTACTATATATCTCTATAACTGTTTGATCTAAATTTGATAGATTTTTTTGAGGAAATGATGAAGATGATTGGTGAAGGTAGGACAGTGGAGGTAATCAACATGCCCTTTACTAAAGCATTTGTCAAAGACCCTCATAGTAGGCTTCACCAGAAGATTAAGTCACGTACATTCTAGGGTAAGCGAGTAGTTGGATATGAAATTGGCTTGGTCATAGAAAATAGAGGGCAGTTGTGAAGGCGTCTTTTTCTGACTGGGGTTTTCTGATCATCAGTGTTCTGTGAGGATCATTGCTGGAACTTCTGATGTTTGTAATTTATATAAAAATGATTTGGACAAAATGTGTGTGGTCTGATTAGTAAATTGGCAGATGATGTGAAAATTGGTGGAGTCGTAGACAGTGAAGAAGGTTATCAAAGGATACAGCAGGATATAGATTAGTTGGGAAGTCGGGCAGAGAAACAGCAGATGGAATTTAATCTGGACAAGTGTCAGATGATCTTTTTTGAAAGGTCAAATGCAAAAACAAGATATACGGTAAATGGCAGGACCCTAAGGAACATTCACATACAGAGAGATCTTGGGGTGCAATTCCGTACCCCCTTGAAAGTAGAAACACAAGTGGATAAGGTGGTGAGGAAGGCATACAACTTGCTTGCCTTCATTGGTCAGGGCATGGAATATAAAAGTTGGCAAGTCATGTTGCAGCTATATGAGACTTTACTCAGGCCACATTTGAAGTATTGTACTCAGTTCCGGGCCCCACTCTATAGGAAGGATGTGGAGGCTTTGGAGAGGGTGAAACAGAGAATTACCAGGATGTTGCCTGGATTGGAGTTTATTAGCTATATGGAGAGGTTGGACAAACTTGGATTGTTTTTGCTAGCGAGTCAAAGGCTGAGAAGCGACCTGCTAGAAGTATGTAAAATGATAGGGTAGATAGAGAGTGTTTTAATCTCAGGGTGGAAATGTCAAATATTGGGGAGCATAGGTTCAATGTGAGAAGGGGAAAGTTTAAAGGAAATGCATGAAGCAAGTTTTTTTACACAGAGGGTGGTAGGTGTCTAGAACACGCTGCCAGGTACATTAGCAATGTTTAAGAAGCATTTAGACAGACATATGAATAGGCAGAGAATATAGGGATACGGCCACGGATTAGTTTAGAATATCATCATGAGTTAGCACAGACATGGTGGACCAAAGGGGCTAGTTCTGTGCTCTACGTTTTTATGTTCTTTGTTCTATCTTCTATGTTCTGTGTACTGCGAGGAAGCCGACTGCTTTGGCAAGTGCTAATTGTTATCACATATTCATTGATCTCGATGCCCTCATTTCCGATACTTGCTGGTCTAATATCATCCCTGTCATGAATGTCCAATCCATATTTAGAGATATGAATATACAAAATAAGAACAAGTGTAGTCCATTCAACCCCTTGAACTTGTTGGTTTGTGTTTTGAATTCCCCATCGCCACCTGGCCTTGGATTCCTTTGCCTGACAAGAAACTATTGACCTCCAGCTTAAAAATATTCAATGACCTCACTCCACCACTTTCTGAGGCAGTTGTAAAAATGCACTACCTGCTGATACGTACTTTATCCAGAGACGTTTTTCTCTCTGCATTCAATTAGTGTCGATAATGTCAGATTTGTAATTACGCATCCTTGCCGATTCCACTTCCTGCAATAAAATATGAACAGATTCAAATCTTTACTAATGCCTTTTCCTGGGTGCCTCAATTGCTTGGTAAGCCGTTTGCAATGACACCAGCAACATGGGTTCCGTTCCCACACTAGCTGAGGTTGCCATGGAGGCCTCTCCTCCTCAACCTCTCACCTTGCCTGAGCCATTGTGACCCTCAGGTAAAACCATCACCAGTCGTCTCTCTCTCTCTCTAATAAGACAGCTGCCCTATGGTCTGGTAAGACTATGGCGACTTTACCTCATAAGATGTTGCTCCTTCAGATCTGCAGCATCACACTCCTCAATGCTCTAAATCAAACAAACACCAGGACGAGGCTGTACTCTTTCAGTTTTGGTGTCTAGTTGAGTTGTATTTGTGCCATACATGCACATGTACAACAATAACACAAAAGATTCACCAATAAACAGGAAAAATAACCTGTTTAGATCAGTGTTACCTGCAATATAACTGGTATTGCTTGTAGTCCTCACTGGCCTGCCAGTAGCACTGAAGACATTACTAATATCACTGCCACCATAACCATTACCCTGGTTCGTCAACTCAGAACGATAGTCTTTAAATACCATAGTATACTGGATTCCACTGATGCCAGTATTACTTTTATTCCCCCTGATTTGACCAAAATATTAATTGGATATTAAAATGAAAGGAGGGAGAGGAATTTCTGAAATGTGATCAGGGGATCTTCCTTGACCAGTACCCGCTCTGTCTAATTAATTAAAATTGACAGGGTAGATAGAAAGAGGGAACAGGGACTGATTTTTGGAAGCAGCTCGAAGACTGACTAGTTAATGAATTCTATCCACAAAGAAAGGTCTCTTGTTTCTTGCATTGCTGACTTACTTGGATCTGAATTGACATTGGTTGTAGAGGAAGTTTACCTGAAGATGAAGTTTGAAAATGAAGAGCTCTTCTCACTAGAAGATTGAAATTGGGGTCACTTTGGAGAAAAATGGCTGAAACCAAATGCAATGTGCCGTGACTTCACTTCCCATTGATATTTTGTAAAACTGAACTGCATATGTAATGAAGGGAATATGGCAGGATGGGTTATATCCCGACCCAGAAAAACATAAGATGCAACCTTAACACTGTCATTTCTCGCTGCGGAAGACCAAAAGTGAACTATGCTCAGAGCTAGAGGCTCAATAACTGGATACTGAGGAATGTTTTTGAAAATCTGTTAACATTTTTGGATGAAATTTACAAGAAATGTGGTCAACTTCATGAATGTGAAGCATGGTTGGACTTTAATAAATTTAGAAAGCATAAAGGATATTCTACAGAAGAGAATACAAAAGAATTAGAGCACATGCAAAATTATAAAAAAAAATGCTTGCCTTTAAATGGTTGGATTGTGCTGTGTCAAACGTGAAAGGGTCCTCATGTTAAATAAAGTTAGATTTACAAAATCAAACACTTTTTTTGAAACATATATCCAAAAATTTAAAATAAACCCAGGAAAACGTTCATTCCTAGTGATCTTCATGATTCAAATGGGACCTGCGACTAAAATGCAAAGAATGTAAGATTTTATAATAGCTGCAATGTGAGGCTGCACAGACACTGGCCAAAAATTTTAATATGAAGAGAATCATAACAGAAAGGTTTGAAGGTAGAGATACATCCGGCAGTTACAACAGAAAACAGGAACTGAGCAACTGTAACAGAAGAATGAACTCTGGGAATACCCGTGATATAATCAATAGTCACTTTAGGTGCGTTTCAAAACATTATTATGCAATTAATTTTTCTAAATAGAATAACGAGGTTTTCAAAATGATGCAGGGCATGGAAGACTCAGAAAGAGGTGTTGATACTGAACAGGCTGATGGAGTTATGCTTGTTACACAAATCTTCAGTCCCTTAATGAATGTTCTAGTCATAGACTCATTCACTTACACAGCATTAGACAGTGGATGTGTATCCACAATGTGTAACGTAGAATGGTTAAAGTGATACATACTTTAAATCATTAGGACTAAAGTAAGGTTAAGGAATTCAAAAGACTTCTACCAGTTTCAGGCTTGGGCATGACAACTTACAGAAATCAGTAAAATGCGGTGATTCCCATGAAATAACTGGTGTAAATCAATTTATCAGTGGATCAGTAGAGAGACTGTGTCCAGTAAAATACCCTGACTGTTCATCAGGCCATCTATGAAAAAGGTTGAAATGAAACTCAGCATGTAATATGACTGGGCAATAGATTTTGGGAAGTTAGTGGATTTCCTGTTAACATATTACAGATATTGTTATATTTCTTTAAGAAAGCCTAAATTCTCTGGTCAAAATATTAAGCAGGTGTTATTGATATCAATAGTGGCTTAAAGGAAAAAAAGTCCAAGTATCTTAAAATTATATTGGAAGTTTACTCATCCATCTTCTCACAGGTTAGGCATTATATTGAGAAATGCAGGATTAAATGATGATGAAACACTACATTTATAGAAGAGATCAGTGATAACTGTGATCTATGTAAAAAACATAGGAAGACACCATCATGATCCATACTGAGACTCCCATTAGCAAGAGACTTTATCAAGGTTGTAACAAAGGGCTTGCAAGTTTGGGAAAAGGAAACAAAAATACACTGCACTTTTTATACATTTAACTAGATTAAGTCAGTCCACAATAAAATATAGCGAAGAGTAATTGTGGACAAATGGACAGGAACTGGGTTGGAACACACATAATTCCTAACTGACAATGGCTGAGGGTGGGGGATGTGTTAGTTGTTGGAGGAGTTTTGTCAATGATAGTTTAAGGATATGTGTGAAAATATAAACATTGTGGGAATGAACATGACAGCAGAAAGCTCTTTTAGTATCCGAGTTGTGAAAAAAATCATGTGATAATAGATGAAGTGCTGCATAAAAACCAAATGGACCAATAAATTTAAAAGTTAATATCTACATTGGCATGGGCAGAGAACTTACTGCAAATGGTTCAGGATTACAGTCCAGATCCAATGTCTTTCACAAGAAATCCAAAAATCCCTTTAGTAACCAATGGTCATTCCCTGAGCACTTAAACTCCCTGCATGTAGGGAGAAGTCCATTCATTAATGTTGAGGTTTCAGAGAAAATTCATTGAGCCTAATAGCATTGTGTGAGACCGTCAGGAAAAGATTTTAATCCAAAGGATATGGCATATTAGAGGAGGAAAGATTAAGAGGAGTGAAATGGTCCGAGGAAAGTTATCGGTAGAAATGGAGGAAAACAATTTTTCAGCATGGCGACCAAACTGCTGGAGTGTGTCCTTCAAGGTTAATTGGTATTGTCATCTCGTAGGATCTGGCAGGAAGGCCTGAAAACTAATGCAATGAGGAAATGTGGCGCTTTAATATCAATTAAAGGTTAATTGGGTAAGAACTGGGAGATACTAGAAAAATGAAACTTTTTTGGTTTTGGTAATACTTCTAATGCAAATCTCTGTGATGGGTTCCCAAGTGCAAAAATGTTTATATTTCTTCCTTAGATGGAGGTATATTTTGTCCTTTAGCTTGGGAAGCTAAACAGATCAGAAAAGCTGACAAAAGTACCTTAATGACAGAAACTATCACTCTTGTTGAGATGTAGACATGGAAATTTCCTGAGCAAAAACCTTGGAAGTATTTCCAAATAGGAGTTCAACAGCAATACCCATTGAGTGCTATATCGATAATTAGTCACTGTAGAGTAGCATTCCTTCAACAAAGATTGTGAATGAAAGAAGACTGAGAATCGATATTACTGTTTTAAAACAGATGCTGCATCTGATTGCTTTATGAAGAAAGGAGCAAACCCTAATAAACAATTAGAAATATTGAAAAAAGGGCATACAAATATAGAAACTAGGATCATTCAGCCCTTTGAACCAGTTATGCCATTCGATACGACCTTGATTATTCTCAATATCAATGCTATGTTCCATACTCAGAATATTTGGGAAATGTAATACCTTGTTATTTTGCATGATAATTTGTCATTTTGATGTCACACCATGGGGGAAACCTTAGCCAGATTAGAACTGGGAACACCTACAAGTGGGCACTTGACTGCCGCATCTTGCCAGCTGCCCGAAGATGAAACAGCCCAGTTCACTGGCACTTGGAGGACTGCTGTAGACCAGGCACCTGCTCATGCCCAGGCAGGAGAGGACCTTGTAGCATCGGCAAGCTGGGACTTCATCCAAATGCAAAGGGAAAATAGAAACAGCAGGCAGGAATGTTGGACGCAATGACTCTCATAGCCCCAAGGCTGCAGAAGTGCAGCATCATCATGGGCACTTAGCTGTTGCCCCCATGCGGCTGTCTCTGTCTCCATGGATAGGACGGTGGCTGTATGCCACGACCCTCCAGACCCAAACAGGCCTGAGTTGCCCAAACAAAACTCTGAGGCCAGGACCTTCTGTGTAGGGCAGGCTCCCTTCCCCCAAGCTGCAGAGCCTGGGATTGCACTTAGATCTTGTGAGAGAGAAAGATAAAAGAAAACTTCTTGAAGACATATTGGTGGCGCAGATGGTACGTCAGTGCCAATAATGTCTGACGTTATTAAAGCACACTCACAATGCCACTACAAGAGTTTGCTTGTATCTTTGCTATGCCTCTACAGTAACTGTCTCACGGTGAGATCAGATATCAGTTCACATGGAGGCTGTTCCTTGCAGCTCTGCCCAATGTGAGAACCTGCTGCACTGTGTGTGGGCAGTATCACAATTGCAGTTAGAAAGCTCTCCAGCAACTAGGCACTTTTGGGCCAAAGGGTTACTCTGCATGAAATATTCAGCCATGTTTGGGCCTGGGAGGTGTATAGCCCACAGTGAGGCAATGGGTAAGGGTCACCACGGATTGCGAACCCTCAGCTATGTATCCACCATAGTGAACAGATCTGAGTCCTGATGAAGGACTACTTTCCTGCTCTTCTGATGCTGCCAGCTCCACACTGTATTGACTGCCCATATTCTTTTCTGATGCTCATATATCTCCCCCACTGTGCCAACCCTAACTATGGACTGGTCACCAAGAAACCGTATGACTGAATGCAACACACTCCACAGTACACAGAGGTACAGACCTCTGTACTGAGTGCACCTTAACCAGATGCCTGACCATGGCCAATCCCCTGGACTTGTACCAGATGCTGCCTTTCACTTAATGTGCTGACTAACCTCCATAGACTTCGCTGAGGCCTACTCCCCTTAGATGGTGTGACGGGGCTGCTTGCTAGCTGCACATGCAGTGTGTTTTCTGCCAGTACATGGAGCAGGTGTGAGTTAACATTGCAATGAGCTAAGGAGCAACATATCCACCCCCTTACCTGAGGACTGCTGAGCAGCAAGACACATTGACTAGCTCTGCGTCTGCATTGAGAAATAAAGCAAGATAAGTCAGGAATACAGACATGGATTTGAGACACTCAGTGAGTAAGAGCTAAGATCAAGTGGGGTAACCCTGAGTTGTGGCCTTGTTTAGTATGTGAGCTGGCTATCTGAACCTGCACATAAACTGTCCTTGCAGCAGCATTATAACGCTGGTTGCAATGCTGAAGTGGAGCTTTAAAGTGCAGGGGCAAACCATATGTGGACTGGACAGGCGCCACGTGGATTCTGAAAGGCTGAGGGGCGTCAGATGCCAGTGTCCATTGATATTGAGACCGTGCTGCTAGTGTCTTGGGATGTTGTCACCATGTGTCCAAGATGGCAGCCTGGATCAGCAAGAAACTGGAATTGCCATGTACTTGCTTTGGCGGTCCTGTCAGGGATTGTCAATGTTTAGTTTTCTCTTGGTGGGAGTTAGAACAGGAAGCTGCATGTTAACGAGGCGAGAATCATTGTTCGTAAACAAGCAACAAGCTCCCTTAATAGAAATCTCACTGCTCTCTTTTGAGGATCTTGTCTCAACAGAAGGAATTTTGTCTGAAAATGAACAAGTTGTTCACAACATTGGAACTGACTTTCAATTGATTCTCCAGATTTCTTACTATCGCCCACATTGTTCAGGGCCCTGAAAGATTCCAAACATTCAATTGAGGAAAGTGCATGTTCAAGTTTCTGGTATTGGACGACTCAGAAGATATGAAGCTTGCCCTTTATAGTGACCAACCACATGCCAGTTTTCATAATGGCTTTTCAAACAAGGCAAGGTCATATTCTGGGCAGGGAGGAATCATAAATATTGTTCACTTGCTTGGGAAGCCAAGGAAATAAAAAAGGACTGTTAAAGTACTTTAGCTGCTGAAACATTGGCACTTGTAAAAGCTACAGATAGAGGTCTATTTATTCAGTACTGTAAAGTAAATCCTATATAACAGTCTAAAAAGGCTTGTCCATAGAATATTGATTTCTGATGAAGGGTCTAGGCCCAAAACATCAAGCTTTCCTGCTCCTATGATGCTGCTTGGCCTGCTGTGTTCATCCAGCTCCATACCTTGTTATCTCGGATTCTCCAGCATCTACAGTACCTATTACCTCTTATAGGGATAACTGTTCTCTCTGGGAAAATGTACATTTGATGAATTTGTTGATAGAAAAATGTTGATGTTTGACCTTGGTAGCGTAAGAGAAATGTTATAAAGAAAAGTGATTTCCAAAATGAAGTGGGTTGATGCAAGTCACTAGTTGTCAGGTTGTTTCGCAAAAATTACTGACAATTGGACTTGAAATGTTAAATCTGTTTCAATCTCCATTGATAATGTCAAACTTGCTGAGCTTCTCCAGTACTTTCAGCTTTTATTTTTGGTCTCCAGCATCCTTGGTATTTTGCTTTTGTCCACGTCAAATCCAATTTGAAAGGGGAAATACAAAGGAAGATAACACTGGAAAAGAGAATATGAGAACAGAGTGGTAGTTAAAACTAAAGGCAGCACAAAAATAATACAAAACCTCTATGCATCTGCAATTTAGACTTTTGAGATCTGGACGCTTTTCTTATCTTTTGGTTTTCTTTTATTTCTGCTGTTGATTTTTTTTTGACATTCTGGTTTTGTAACCAAGATGGTGCCAGAGAATGGCAACTGTGTACGCTTATCATTGTACTCATGTATTCTCATACTTGAGTACACATGACAATAAAATCTAATTCTAATTATTCTAATTCTAAATATTATACAAGCACAAAAATATTTGGCAGATAGAAAGAGTCAGGATGGGGTCTATTAAGGATATGGTGTCTGATATAGATCTGAAGGTGCAGGAACATAATGAAAAATAGAACAAGTAGTTTGTATCAGGGTTTGCTAATGAAGAGGATGTAGACAACTTCCATCTCAAAGGAGAAGGGCAGCAGTTACATTTGAACACAGCCAACTACTATTCCCCTTCAAGCCACTCAGCATCCTGACTTGGAAATATATCAGTGTTCCTTCAGCCACGCTGTGTCAAAATCCAGGAATTTCCTGGTCAATGCCTGAAATGAAAATGATAGAGATAATGGATGGAGTGGAAATTAACAGGCAGGATGTATGGAAAGGATGCTGTGCTTAGAGTGTGTAAGTCAGCTGGTCCACATGACATGCACCACAAGCTGTCAAAGGAAGTAGGAGTTCAGAAAAGATATACCAGGATGTTGCCAGGAATGGAGAGTTTGAGTTATGAAAATAGCCCTGATGGGCTGGGACCTTTCTCACTGGAGTGTAGGAGTTTGAGGGGTAACCTTATAGAGGTTTATAAAATCATAAGGGGCATAGACAAGGGTCTTTTCCCTCGGGTGGGGCAGTTCAAAAGAAGGGACCTTTATGTTTAAGGTGAGAGGAGAAAATTTTAAAAAGGACATGAGGGGCAACCTCTTCACACAGAGAGTGACTCATGCGAATGGCTAGAGGAAGTGGTAGATATGGGTACAATTACTACATTTAAAAGACACTTGGATAAGTGCATGAATATGAAAGGGGAGGGGATATGGGTCAAACGCAGGCAGGTGGGATTAGTTTAGGTAGGAAACATGGTCAGAGTGGACTAGTTGGACCAAGGTTTCTGATGAAGGTCAGAAGTGGTCAGAACATGGTCAGAGTGGACTAGTTGGACCAAGATTTCTGATGAAGGGTTTAGGCCCGAAACGTCAAGTTTTCCTGCTCCTATGATGCTGCTTGACCTGCTGTGTTCATCCAGCCCCATGCTTGTTATCTCGGATTCTCCAGCATCTGCAGTACCTTTTATCTCTGATACAATAGTTGGACCAAGGCCTCTGTTTGCATACTGTATGACTCAATGTCTTTAAAACATTAAAGGCAATGGGAGGACTTGCGATGATCTTCCAATCTTCCCTACATAAGGGCAGGTGCCAGACGATTTATTGAAGATAAGTTATTGAAAAAAGTGTGTAAGAGCATTCCCAACTACTACTGATTAGTCAGTTTAGCATCTGCGTTGAGTAAGTTTCACAAGCAATAATCAGAGGAAAAAAATGATCAGACATTTGCAGAAGATTTTTTACTTTACTCATTCAATGGATGTGGGCATTATTGTTGGGCGAGCATTTATTTCCCACCCCTAGTTGCCCTTGAGAAGGTGGTGGTAAACTGCTTTCTTGAACTGCTGCTGTAAATGTGCTGTATGTAGACCTACAATGCAGTTTGGGAGGAAATTCCTGGATTTTGACACAGCGTGGCTAAAGGAACACTGATATATTTCCAAGTCAGGATGCTGAGTGGCTTGAAGGGGAATAGTAGTTGGCTGTGTTCAAATGTAACTGCTGCCCTTCTCCTTTGAGATGGAAGTGGTCATGGGTTTGGGCGATGCTGTCTAAGGAGCCTTGGTAACTTCCTGCAGTGCATTTGGTAGATAGTATTCGCTGCTGTTACTGAGTATTGGTGTTGGAGCGAGTGGATATTTGTAAATCTGGTGCCAATCAAGCAGGCTGCTTTGTCTTGGATGGTGTCAAGCTTCTTGAGTGTTGTTGGAGCTGCACTCATCCAGGTAGGTGGGGAGAATTCCATCTCTTGTGCCTTGTGGAGGGTGGACAGGCTTTGTGGAATCAGACAGCGCAGGATTCCTAGCCTCTGACCTGCTCTTGTAAAACCTGTATTTATGTGGTTGGTCCAGTTCTGATCAATGATGACCCCCCCAGGATATTGACTGTGGTGCGTCAGTGATAGTAACGCTATTGAATGTGAGGGAGTAAAGGTTAGATGGTCACTTAGTGGAGATGGTAATTGTCTGGCATTTATATGGCATGCATTTTGCTTATCACTTTTCAACCCAAGCCTGGATATTGTCCAGGTCTTGTTGCATTTCAACATGGGCTGCTTCAGTATTTGAGGAGTAGCACGTGGTACTGAACATTGTGCAATCATCAGCAAACCTTTCCTCTCCTGATGTTATAATGGAGGGAAGGTCACTGATGAAGCAGCTGAAAACAGTTGGGCCTAGCTGATTACCCTGAGGAACTCCTGCAGAGATGTCCTAGAATTGAAATGATGGACCTCTGCCAATCACGACCATCTTCCTATGTGCCAGGTATGACTCCAATCAATGAAGAGTCTGCCCCTGATACCCATTGATTCCAGTTTTGCTAAGGCTCCTGATACCAAATTTCATCAAATGCAGTCTTGACGTCAAGGGCTGTCACTCTCATTTCACCTCAGCTCTTTTGCCCATGTTTGAACCAAGGCTGAAATGAGCTGAGTGGCTCTGGTGGAACCCAAACTAGGCGTCACTGAGCAGGTTATTGCTGAGAAGATGCTTGATAGCACTGTCGATGATACATTCCACAATTTTCCAGATTTAGTTTATTAAGGGTAGCTAGTACATATTTACAAAGGACAATGTGTAAATAAACCAACTGAATTTTTTATGAATTATCACAGCAGCTCAAGGAAGGGAAAGCATATACATAAATTATAAGAAAGCCTTTGTCAAATTATCACATAAAAGTCCAGTTCATAAAATTGAGGCCCAGTGTTCTTTTTAATATATCTATACTATTATATATATATAAATTACCTGGATTTCAGAATACAGAGTAAAATTTCAAAATTTGCCAGTGATACCAAATTAGAAGATATGGCAGACACAGTAATGATACTGATTTCAACCTCAATGGGAAATCAATAAGTAAACTGCGTGGATAGACATGTGGCATATGAAATTTAATACACAGAAATGTTTGTTAATGAATTTGGACTGAAGGGATAGAAAGAGGCAATGGATTCTAGATAGCAAAGTTGTAAAAAATGCACAGGAATTGAGGAACCTGGGGCATAATGTGCATAAATCTTTGAAGGTAATAAGGCATATGGGGAGAGCTTCTTACCAAAGCACATGGGACCTTGCGCATTAAAGATAACAGTAGGTGAGTTATGCTAAACATTTATTAGCCCTTGGTTAGGTCACTGCCAGAGACCCCAAGAATTTATTTGGCGTTCTTTCAATCGACCAATATAAATTTGGGAGAAATTCAGTGAAAAATTCATTCTCATGTCATTTTAGAGTTTTCACCAAATTGACGACACATGATTAGGGAATGCTTATGGAATCCCTTCATTCCTAGCAATGGAATGTAGCAGTGCTAAGGCAAAACAAAAATGCAGTTGCATCTATTCTCATATCGAGCTGTAACGTCACTGAGCCAGGTTCATTCTGAGTGCAGAAACCATAACTGACAGTGGTAGCCATGTGTAAGATTGATGACCATGTCCAACATGACAGCAAACGATTTTCACGCAATCTATTGAAAGAAGCACCTTCTTCAGATTGTGTAGCCTACCATAACCTGAACAGCTTCACCTCTGTATTTAAGTTAATGGCAGATCTCAATAGGTGAGAATACCAGTCAATTTAAATACTTTCTATATTTGTGGCTAATGCCAATATTTTCTATGCAAATAGTCAACAAGTAAAATCTAGAGATTAAAGGCCCAACAAAGAACCTTGCTTTTCCAGGGGCCTCAACTGACATAACAGACCACCAGAAATGGCACAAGCCACTGAAAATGATAATTTATTGCAGATTGTGACATACAAGTCAGCCTTTAAAGCTTTGAAAAATCCTTCCAAAAATGGGGTTTGAGATGTAAAGTGAATATAAAATGTAAGGCATTTGGAGGGCATCTTTTTAACTCACATGCACCATCTTGTCAGCACAGCTCTTGGTGCCTGCTTGATTCCAGAGACTGATCTAAAACACAAACGTACCGCTGAGCTGAAAAACCGGGCTGGCTCCTCATGAAAGTATAATCCTAAACCAACATAAATTAGCTGGAAGATGGGGTAGGCTTAGGAGAATCGATTCAAATGTGAATGTAGGCTAAAACAAGTTAAAATATGGTTGTCTCATTTGCTAGGTCAACATGTTTCACACTACAATCTCTGGTCTGCTTTTTTCTTAGATGTTTTGGTGGATGTTTAATGGGAGGGTGGGAAAGGCCTCCCTGAATTTCAGGGCCAATTTTTTTTCTCTCTTTGTACAATCTTCACATTTTCAAATAAATGCACTTATTTGCCTTTTAGGGACAATGATGCCTTTTTCTGATAATACTGCATTTCAAACTGTGGTTTATACATTTCTCAGCAATTTATTCACTTACCTTTATCAGTACAGTTTGAATTGAGGAAAAGAAAGATTCCTGTGTATAAATATATAACGTAATTTAGCTAATAAACTGAAAATGACCTTGCTGTCGGAATGGAGACATTAAAAAAAATGAAGGTGTCTCATAAAGTTGCATTTTCTGTCCTTGAAATGCCTGTATTCATATTTTCATTGAAGGCTTGTGTCTATCTTGCAAACCATTAGCCTTAGGTTGATAGGGTTTTCAGAGCCATCATTCCCCTAGGTTGGAGGTTCCAGTTCCCACTGTATTTCTGAGCTCATGATTTACAGTGTGTTTCATGATTGACAAAAAGGTTGACCATTCACAAAGGATGCCTTTCTGTTTGTAGGTCTCATTCCTTTTTACACTCCTGCGCAATTATACATATATCAATGTGCAAATTCCATGATTAACCATTATTAAAAACTGTTTAGGCAACTGAACTTTTTGAAACAATTAAAATCAATGTAAAGCATTATTTTTTCTATTTCTTTGGGATAATCTTGAAAGCATTAACCGTATGTATGACTTTCTGCAATTGAAGTTCATAAATGCAATAAATGAACTGAATTCAAATACAGCTAACAAAGAAACCAGCAAGATGGGCAAAAACGGACGAGGCCTTTATATTTAACATATCACAAGTGTTTACAATGACTGATATATTTTATTTTTGTGTAATTATTTCAGAATTTGACAATCAAAATTATATAAGCAACTGCAAGTTTTATGCCATTACTTAAGTTCAGTGTGGAATTTTGAATAAAACTCTCGACCTAAACATTTATGATTAAATATAATATTTTATGAATGCAACTAGAATAATAAATTGCATCTTATAGTACGTTTAATGCAGGAAAGCATCCCAACTTATATCCTTGGAAAAAATATTGGTGCTAAAGAGTTAAGTGAAGCTTTGCCATAGTAACATGTTTTAGAAATTGACGAGAGAGAGTTAAGTGTTTGGAAAGGATTTTAAAGGAGTACAGTCAAAGCAGTTAATGACACTTCCACCATGGTGGAGTTGGATTGGAGGAGCAGAAGTCAATAGGTGAGATGCACAGGAATAACGGAATCAAAGAACTAGAGAACAAAGCAAATGCCTAAGGTTGGATAAGGTTAGTGTTAAGGAGGACAAGACCATGAAGGGATCTTGAAAGGAAGTCGAGATTATAAGTTCATTGGAGTAACAAGGAGTTTATTTTAGCAAAGTTTGGCTTGATGGGCAAATGGAACTTGATGTTGGGCAGGACGTAGGGCAAGTGGACGGGAAATTTAATTTGTAATCTAACAGTTTTTCAAGTTATTTTATCTGCATGTTTTCTTTATACAATTGCTTCATTCCTGCATTATGTCCTAATAAAGAGATTGTGGCCTATGGTATTTTTAAAATATTTCAAATAAATTTCATTAGCTCATCTTCTCCTTCCTTTCATATAAACAAATATGTCAAAATCACAGCCAAGAGAAGACAAATTAATCTACCAAACTTGATAAGGTTGTCATTTTACAATTACGCATAGTGAATCTCAATGTTTCTCATCCATCAGCAGCTATGTTTCTTATTACATGTTGTTTGCTTGATGTCCACATCTTATTTACAGTTCTTTATATTTTACGATTGGTGATTTGTATTCTTGAACACTGTGACATTTAGAATTTTCTACATAAATTCAGTCATGTTTCACAACTTTTAAACTGAAAGTAATCAGCTGGATGAAATTTAAACACGAGGAAATGTAATATCTAAGACATGTTGCTCAAAGTATGATAGATAAACAGGTACTGTGCTGTTTTAATTATAGTGTAAAATTATGTCTGGCATTGCTCACATTTATTAAGGGATTTATACTATAAGGGGAGTAATAGGTGCACAAGACAGAAAGTGATGCTTATCTCCAGTAAAATAAACTGGAAAGTAAGTTGCATGAGTTGTGCTGGGAGAACGCTATGCAGTTGCTTCTGGATTGCTTCCTGGAAAATAAATCATTGGCGTTAACAAGGTCCATTGGTGCTGGGTAGTGATATCTTTAGCATAGTTATAGAAATCTTTATGTTATTAATAGTTTTTGAATGCTCACTATAATTTTAAAAATTGGTGACATAATCACCTCATTCCTTCTTTTATTCCTTTTTACAAGTAATAAGCAGCCAGTAACAATTCTATTGTTAATCCATTTCTCACAAATCTAAAGATTCACTATTTAGATTGTTTCAAATCATTTGCTAAATCCAACCCATAACGCATGGTTACAACAGAGGAAAGCACACAATTCAGGATGTGTCACTGATAGAATCATATAGATGCATGCTAAGAGATTCTCCACACTGTATATACTTAGGCTGCAGCATCCCTGAGAATTGCCAGCAGAGGGATAAAATTGTTTTCCCTTTTCAGCTTATCATGTGACAGATCTGGAAGAATACCTACTCTAATCTTAGGCTGAGGCCTTTAACTAAAATATTAATGGTGTTACTGAAAGACAGAAAAGAGAATATAAAGGAAAACATAGTCACATTATTGTACAACATGTCTTTTCATTGCCTTGATTACGCTTTAATAATTAATTTCAACAATTTGTACATTGATTTGTTGCAGAAGGAAAGATTGGAAAATATTTCAAGCGATTTAATTGTCCCAGTTTCTGTTTTCTTTAGCGATGAGATTTAGCTCATTGCTCATAGTTATAGTTTTTTGTTTATTGGTCTTTAGAAACCAAGTGAAATCGTGACACAGTTAACACATAGACAACATGATGTCTAAAATATTAGGTGTCAAAGAAGTGTGATAAACAGGAAATGTGTGCAGACATTCTGGGTAGGAGAGATTTAGGATGCAGATACCCAAAAGATTTGCCAAACAGTAGGCTATAAAAATCACCTCAAAGCATATACAGATGCTTACAAAGTTCTGGGGAGAGAATTCCAGAGCTTAGCACTTTAACCGAAGGCACAGAGCAATGGGTGGAGAGATTGAAATTAGGGATTTAAAGAGAGTTACACGAAGCTGGTATCAGAAGAGAACAAATATCTTGAAGGATTATAGGATTGGAGGAGATTGAAGAGTTAGCAAGGGGAAGGGATTTGAAAGCAGGAATGAAGATTTTAAAGTTGAGGTATTGCTTAATCAGGCAGCACATTAGTGAATACAAAGATGATGGGTAAACAGGACCTGATGTGCATTAGCATGTAGGCAGTAATGATTGGTTAACCTGATGTTTAGGTTAGGAAGTGGAAGTCCAACCAGGAAGATGTGGCATTTGATCTCCATAGGAGGTGGGAGTTTAGGCAGGTGAGGGTACAGAATTGAATCCCTGAGCGTTATGCTGCCTCTCTGACAGGGTGTCATCTCCCAGGAACTTTTGAGTAGGCTTTGGGACCTGTATGCAAGCAAGCTGCATGAAGATGGCACTTCAGCATGAAAATAGAGTTGTAGTGTCATACAGTAATGCAGCATGGAAACATGCCCAAACTGGTCCATGCGGACCATGGTGCCCACTCAGCTAGTTCCAAATGCCCACATTTGGTCCATATCCCTCTAAACCCTTCCCATCCATGTACCTATCTAAATGTTTTTTAAATGTTGCTATTGTACCTGCCTCAACCACTTTCTCCGGCAGCCCGTTCCATATACGCACCACTCTCTGTGTGGAGAAGTTGCCCCTCAGGTCCTTAAATCTTTGCCCTCTTGTTTTCAATTCCACAACCCTGGGAAAAAGACTATATACATTCATCCTATCTAGGTCCCTCATGATTTTATACACCTCAATAAGGTCACCCCTCATTCTCCTACGTTCATGGAATAAAATCCTATCCTGGCCAACCTCTCCCTATAACTTGGGCCTACTAGTCCTGGCAACATCCTCATAAATCTTCTTTGCACACTTTCCAGTTTAACTATGTCTTTCCTGTAACAGGATGGCCAAAACTGTACACAATACTCCAAGTGCAGCCTCACCAACGACTTATGCAACCGTAATATAACGTCCCAACTCCTGTACTCAATGTCTCGACCAATGAAGGCCAGCACGCTAATATGCCTTCTTCACCACCCTGTCCACCTGTGGCGCCGCTTTCAATGAACTATGTACTCGTCCTCCTCGGTCCCTCTGTTCCATGACACTCCTCAGAACCTTACCATTTACTGTACAAGTCCTACCTCGGTTTGACTTTCTGAAATGCAACACCTCACACTTATCTGTATTGAATTGCATTTGCTAATCCTAACTCACTTCCCCATCTGATCAAGATCCCTCTGTAATTTTTGATAACCTTCGTCACTATCAATGATATCTCCGTATTTTGTATCATCTGCAAACTTACTAATCATGCCTTGTACATTCACATTGAACATAGAACATAGAACAGTACAGCACAGTACAGGCCCTTCGGCCCACAATGTTGTGCTGAACTTTTACCCTAATCCTAAGGTCTACCTAACCTCCACTGCTACCTTATACTATCATCCATATGCCTATCTAATAGCCACTTAAATGCCCCTAATGAGGCCGACTCCACTACCCTCTCCGGCAATGCATTCCATGCTCCTAAGACTCTCTGAGTAAAGAACCTACCTCTGACGTCTTCCCTGTATCTACTTCCACTCACTTTAAAACTATGCCGCCTTGTAATAGCTAGCTCCACCCTAGGAAAAAGTCTCTGGGTGTCTACTCTATCTATACCTCTGATCATTTTGTACACCTCTATCAAGTCACCTCTCATCCTTCGTTGTTCTAAAGAGACAAGCCCTAGCTCTCTCAAACTTTCCTCGTAAGACCTTCCCTCCATTCCAGGAAACATCCTGGTAAATCTCCTCTGCATCTTTTCCAACGCCTCCACATCTTTCCTGTAATGAGGCGACCAGAACTGGACACAATACTCCAGATGTGGCCGAACCAGGCTTTTGTATAGCTGGAGCTTAACTTCACAGCTCTTGAACTCGATCTCTCTATTAATGAAAGCTAACACACCATACGCCTTCTTAACAACTCTATCAACCTGGGTGGCAGCTTTCAGGGAACTGTTAACATGAACCCCAAGATCCCTCTGCTCCTCCACACTGCCAAGAATCTTTCCATTAATCCTGTATTCTGCTTTCAAGTTTGTCCTTCCAAAATGAATCACCTCACACTTTTCAGGGTTAAACTCCATCATTCACATCCAGATCATTTATGTAAATGACAAGTAACAAAGGTCCCAGCACCAACTCCTGTGGCACACCACTTCACAGGCCTTCAGTCTGAGAAACAACCTTCAATCATCACCCTCTACTTCCTACCGTCAAGCCAATTTTGAATCCAATTAGCTGGCTTTCCCTGGATTCCATGCAACCTAACTTTCATGACTAGCCTGCCACGTGCGGCCTTGTCAAAGGCCTTACTAAAGTCCATATAGACAACATCCACAGCCCTAACCTCATCTATCCTCTTGGTTACCTCTTTGAAAAATTCTAAAAGATCTGTCAGACATGACTTCCCGGGCAAAAATCCATGCTGACTATCCCTAATCAGACCCTGACACTCCAAATGTTGGGTCATCCTGTCCCTCAGTGTTGTCTCCAATAATGTGCTTACCACTGATGTCAGACTCAATGGCCTGTAGTTTCCTGGCTTGTCTTTGCTATCTTTCTTAAACAATGGAACAACATTAGCCACCCTCCAGGCTTCCGGAACTTCACTAGTGGCTAAAGATGAAGCAAAAATCTCTGCAATTTCTTCCCTAGCATCCCACTATGTCAGAAGATGGACTTGATCAGGCCCAGGGGATTTAACCCACCTTAATGCACTTTAAGGCTGCAAGCACCTCCTGTCTGGTAATTTGCATGTGGTTCAAAACATCCCTTGCTTTCCTTATTTCCTTAGCAGCTATGATTCTGTCCTCAGTAAATACTGGGGAGAAATACTGAGGACAAATATTCATTAAAAATCACCCTATCTCATGTGGGTCCACACTTGGATGGCCATGCTGATCTTTAAGGGACATTTTCTCTCCTTAGCCATGTTTTACTCTCAATAAAGCCATGGCTATATAAAATGAGGCATCTAACAGCCCATTGAAGGACCGATAGCTATGTTTGATTGTGGGTCCTGAACTATGACTATGTCCCTTATTGGATGTATCATCACAGTGAGGAGTTTCTTTCTCAACATTCGAATGATGTGAGACCGCCAAGTATTTGCTGCAGACATATACACAGTATTCAGGCAACCTCCATGAACCCTTCGCCCTGCAAAAATCCTAATGGAGAAACTATGTGGATCCATGTGACAGGACAAGGGCCATATATGGAGAATTGGCTGCTTACACTTGTACCCAACACATTCATGGAAGCTCAGACATGTCACCAGTTGTATTTGAGCCTCAGTAGCATTATTGAGCTGGCCATCAGATTTCAGTGCCTAGACTGGTCAGGGGACACTGCTCAGTGTGCTCCATTGAAGATATTTTAGATTGCAGTGGCTTGCTGCTCTCTTAACAACATGGCCTTCCAGACATATGTGGGCTTTAACAAAGGAAAAATGGTGACATGCTTCCTTAGATGAGGGCACGGAAGAGGGAGGTGAAGTAATGCAGTAGGATCACCCTTTTTGCAAGAGGACTGATTTAGGCATGTTTCTTCTGAGGGCCCTTAATTCTGGAAGACATGCGGCTCACGACCTCGGCTTTCTGTAAGGAGGGTGTGAATCCAGCACACAAACTTAGAAATGCAGTCAAGGTTCCACTCACACTGCCTGGAAGATCCATCTTCACATATCACACTACGTCAACTAACATGTTGAGTTGCATTCCTTACCCTGCCTCCAACTGTATGCATATTGATCATTACATTTATACAAGTTTGGAAGTAAACATTATTAGTACAAAACAATGATTGATTCCAACAAATCAATAATAAAACAAAGGTGTCCTAAATGAGCCAAACTGCAAGACTACTGACATGGAGGCCTCCAATCTTGGCCCCTCGTACAGGGCGCAGCCCTTTGCCAGAGGATAAGGTGAAAGCTAGTAGTTCCTGTGAATCTGGATGAGACTGAGACATCCGTAGTGGTCATCATTAGCACAGCAGTGCTAGTGTGGGCACTGCAACAATCTTCCCCACCTACAGCAATGCAGGGGCAGTCAATGTCACAGTGCCTTCCCGCATTGATGCTAGCTCAGTCAGAGGTTGCAAAGGAGTATCAGATGATGGAGGTGTGACCATGAGAAATGGCCCCTCATACTCATCACAGCCTCTCATTCCTTTTCACAGGCTGCTTGAACATCTGAATGATGCCTAACTAGGACATATCTGGCATCTGCTCCCTGTATTGATGCACCATTTGTGCTGTGGACAGTCCATGCTATACCATTTGGCATTCATTGCTGAGCAGTCAGACTGTTGCTTTTGCATCTGCTCAGCTTATTGCCACATATGGTTTTCCAAGAATTTGACCATCCTTTCTATTGGCAAACATAATGGAATACATGACATGGATGGACTTCTCCATTTACTGCTCATTACTCCATACAGCCTCAGGGATCACCAACACTGGGTCACACATCACTTGATGCTGTTCTCTGTGTATGTGACCATTGAGGCTCTGCATTTCTGACCAGCTGACCATGACTGTGTCTGTCCTCCGTCCTCTGAAGGGGTGTGCCCATGGCTGTCCATCCCACTGGAGATATATACGTCTGATAGTCACTTTCACCAAATGCACTGCAGTCACTGGAAACACACATGCCTTCTAGACATCATAGATCTGTTGCACCTCCTTGCAGGCCATGGAAGTGTAAATCCAAGGAAAAAGACCAGAGGTGAGGCATCATTGATTCTGGCTTTGGAATTTGCAGAGCAAGAGGCCATGAAGGTGAAGTGCATATCAGTATTCCTGGGCATCAAAGATTGTGGCACTTCACTGCCTCATGGAGACAGCATTAAATATCATCAAATTGCATCCTATACAAGACTAATTCATTGTTGATTTGAGTTCAGCGCAGGTGACATATGACCATATTAAGCATGATGAACATCAGGAGTTTTTGCGTTCAGAAAATAACATCACATTTCCCTTTTGTTTCTTCCAGAGTGATCAGACGAAAAACAGCCCTTCGTGGACAATATTTCCTGAAAGGAGGGGATTCCGTATGAAGGGACGGCATTCACAGAGCAGATGCTTACCATGCATAAGAGTAAATACAAGGTCTTTTTAGGTGCTGTTAGAGAATCTGTTGGAATTTCATGTGATCTATCGTAGTTCACAAAAGAGCATGGGAAGAGAAGATGGTGGGGAGCGCTGTGGAGTGTCTGCTTCCGAGTGCACAGCCTGTACAAAACACCAATCAACTAGACAGAGATGTTGAACTGTGGGAGTCACCACTTAAAAAGAGAATGAAACAGGGTCAGCAGCAAATCAGCAAGATACTCGCTGTCCTGCCACACATACTCTGTTGCCAATATTAGAGAAGGATAAAGGAGTAATTCCCAATGTTATAGATTGATGTTGCAGCCCATCTTCTAAGAATAGCACAGATGTCTAAGTGGAACTCAAACCATGGCACATTAGTCAGCAATGTTTCTTAAAATCTGCATGTGAGCACTAACATCCAGAATCGACCCCATTGGGAATAAAGCGGCTGTACTCAATCTTTAAGATGCCTTTGTGCATGGCCATGGAGCCACTCTAATGGGACTACACTTAGGTTGCACATAACAAAGAGCAGCTCACCCTGATCGTGACTGGGTAACTTTGTATGCCAACATTCCTTCTGCGCTATATAGAATGGGAGGTATGTCATTAGGGGTTTTATAAAATATCACTGATCTGCTTAAGGTTGCTTTCCTGCAGAGAGGCAGGAATGATATGTTATTGGCCTTTGAGAAGGTTGACGGTGAGAAAGATTGTGGAACTGAGCTCTCCCCTCAAATGTGCCCACTTCCCACCCTCAACCTGCATTTGGCATTTTGTTTCCTCTCTGTGTGACTGAACCTGCTCCTGCACAGGGAACAGAGTAACCAGCCTATACCTCTGTTGAAACCACAGTGGAGAAGAAAAAGAAAGGCTTTGAAGATTGCAAAGAGTATCTGCACAGATATTAATGAAAATTTTATATTAGGATGTACAGTCTAATTACTTACTAACAGAAAATTTATGACTACCAACCACTTTAATGTATTCATCACTCTTGTTTGGTGGTGGACAGATGGCCTGGTGTGCGAAGCCAGCCATAGACACAAATCGGGAGCCTGCCAATTTTAACACAGGGGAAGCTTGTGTAACCTTCAGCCCTGACAGAACCCCCACCTGTCACCTCCCTTCTGCATTTATGTACATTTGCTTTTGAGACCCTCAATGTGTCTTTGGTAACACTTTGGAAAGAACTAAGAGACAAAAACCGTTGAGGTTGGTGTGATTTTCACAGGCCCTGGTAATACATAGTCACCATGTTCTGCCAAGAGCAGGACTTTGCCCTGGAGTGTGCAGTATCTTTGACTACTTAAGCTGTCAGCTTCAGCCTCCAGAAGCATTAAGCTTTCTAGAAGATTAAGAAAGGCCCATTTGTGGATGTGGCCAGTGACTCTATAACTCTCACTATCCCTCTACAGCCCACTCATGCTGATGTGAATGTTGATTGCATTCATTTTTCTGAAGTAAAATCATAAGAGGCCATGACACTACTTGCTTTCATTGACAAGTTTCCCAAGCTCTATGAAACCCATGCAGGGTACATTAATAACTGCCAAAATCTTAGGAAAAGAGCTCACTTAAATATTAAAATAATAAGCCATACAAATCAGCCTATGTGACACAGTTAACTGTCCCTCAACAGTCAACTGTTGCCTCAACCTCTCCATAGTTCTTTGATATAGCTATCTGTTATTTTCCTGTGAAATCTCTCCTCCAATATCTACCTGTACTCAGCTGGCTTTAGTCTTATGATCCAGTGGTGGTCTGGGAATCAGCTGCAACGGTTTTCTCTTCTCATTTCTGCACCATTACTTTTATCCTCGGCCCCTTTCCTACCTGTTATCTGCATGTTGTCTCTCAGTGATATTTGAAAATGTAGCATCCACATGTGCAATTTGACAACACCCAGGTTCTATCTCACTCGCACCTCTCTGCCTCTAACTTATAATCCTGCTTGTCCGACATCCAGTTCAGGAATACAGGATATTTCTTCGAACTAAATAATTGGAAATACTGAAGGCATTATTTTTGATCCTTGACACAAAAAAAGTTCTCTAACCATCTACTCTATCACTCATTGTAGCAAATGCATAAGGCTGAATCAGACTCTTTGTAACCTTGGTGTCAGATTTGACACTAGAGCTTCTGACTATGTAAGTGTGCCATCAGTAAGACAGCCTACGCCCACCTCCATAGCTTTGCATGACTTTGTTCCTGCCTCAGCTCATTTACTGAACCCTCAACAATACATACGAACACACATGCCAGAAACAGAAGTAGGCCATTCAGCCCTCTGAGCCTGCTCCACTATTCATCAATATCACGGCTGATTTGTTTGTAACCTCAAATCTGCGTTCCCATCTATCCTGAGAAGCTTTCACCCCTTTGCCAAACAAGAATCTAACTCCCTCAGTCTTAAAAATATTCAAGAACTCTGCTTTCAGCTTTTCATATAGAGCGTTCTAAAGATTCATGACCCTTTGAATTCCTTTTGCCTTGCCTCTGTTTTAAATGGTTAAATCCTGATTTTTAGACTTGACTATCACTGCATTTGCCTGATTGGACTTCCACATTCTAACCTACGTAATCTAGAAGTTATCCAATCATTACTGCCTACATCTTAATGCACGTCAAATCCTGTTTACCCATCATCTGTATGTTCACTGCCATGCATTGATGCCTGGTTAAGCTATACCTCTGCTTTAAAATCTTCATTTCTATTTTCCCTCCATCACTTTCTCCTCCCTACCCCTAAAATCTCCTTTAGTCCAACAATCCTACAAGATATTTGCTCTCTTTTGATACCAGCTTTGTGTACTCTCTTGAAATTCCTAACTTCAATCTCTCTACCCATTTTGTGCTGTGTCTTCCGCTAAAGTGCTAAGCTCCGGAAATCTCTCCCCAAAACTTTGTAAGCCTCCATGTCTGCTCGAGATTTTTATAACCTACTCATTTGCAAACCTTTTGGGTATCTGCATCCTAAATCTCTCCTGTGGCACAGTGCCTACCTTGATTTGGTAATACTCCACTGGAAGTGCTACTACTCAGAGATGCATTAAAAAAACATGGATCGTGCTGGTTACTGAACATTGCCGTGAAACCAGCCACAGTTAAAATGGAAGTTGTAAATTTGTGGTGGGTTTCCTGAAGTTTGTGATTTAACCATTTCCCCAATCCATTCCCCTGATGCACTCCCAGTCATTATGAGATGGGTGTGTATGGAGGGGGTGAGAACAGGCACATTGAAAATTGTCTCTTAATTGGCTAATGTTGATGTTACATTTTGCTTTGCATTCTCAGATATAGAGCTAATCAAGGAATAGCATTAAACATATAGGCATTTGGTACTGCTTTCTCAAAATGTTATGTCATACAAAAATGAAAATTGACTTGTTCAATCATTGTAAATTACTTGCCCAGATAGTGTATCCTATACAGGATGAACATTGAGGGCATTTTTCGTTTTCACTGCCTGATTGGTAATCCAGTGAGTGAATCATCTGCAATTTTAGAGGGTCTATGGCAATGTTGAAAATGACCCTAGTGCACCGTCAGGCACAGTTAGTAAAGGAATCTATAGGTTGACACGACCTTTCTAAACTATTCAAACAGCACTCTAACGTTTTATACTATTTACACCATTGAATACATTTCCTTTTGTGAAATACTGTTCAAGTAATGTTAATTATTTCCCATATAACTCTGATAATTCAAAAAAATTAAGTGTGAACTATGCCATCTTTTCCATTATTTCTTATTGAATCGTACAACCTCTATAATGTTAACATCTGGAGACATTTTACATTTCAGCAGTTTTAAAAACTTACAAGATTGGTCCAAAAGCCAAAATACTCCAGTATTTCAATTTGGAAACTTCTGTTTTCATCATTGTATCTTTCTGCAGCGAGGCCTATGTTGTAATGCCACTGTACTATATAAGAGATAGGGGGAGGGTGGAAGAGATTACAGAAAATGTATCCCTGAGTAATAATTCTTGAAGTTGAAACAATTTTACTCGAGGCCCTTTCAAGAGTTTTTTTTTTATCCAGCTTGCTTTAACGTGAGCCCTCTCTTATTTGTGAAGCTGGGAACCGTAGGCTTTCCAAGACTCCAGTGGATAAGTGGAGATTTCGATTTCCTCTCTGAATTTTCCCTCTTGCTTTCCCTTTACTCCAGTTCTCCTTGTGCAATGCTGCGTGGCGCGACGCCGGCTGAGTCTGACAGAGCCACGGTCACACAGAGGATAGATGAACGACATCAGAACCAAAATAGCCGTGTAAATGCCCGAGTGTCAGCATCGGCGCCACATTTCGCAGGTTTGAAAAACATTTATTGCATCTGCGTTCCGGGGGTCGGGTGTAATTCACTCGGAGGAGGTTTTAACTTTTGGTTGTCATTTAAAAACGGCTCTTAAAGCTGACACCATCAGCTACACTGCAATAATCCCTGAGATTTTCTTTTCTTTTGTAACTTTGGGATGGGTCCAGAGCTGTGGTGGAAGCGATCCAATAGCAGCCGATAAAGTAAATAATGACAGCACACTGATCGGCGAGTTGCTCTCGCTCGTTAGCGATCTGCTTAGTTAGCGATTGCCTTTTTTTTCTTTAGGGGCGATTGAAGGCCATTGCACAAGGACAAATTAAAAAGTCTGCGATTTGTGCCTCATTTCTCCCTCTCTCGGGCGCGCTGCTCGCATTACAGCACCACCACCACCCCCACCCCCAAGGCGGCGTTGAAATAATCTGCTTTTTGTTGTTTTTCAATGTTTTGCAATGTAGTGAATTGAAAGATCGAGATGGATGTAAACGGAGTTTCTCAGTGTCGGGAGAACGGGAGCTCGGAGCCCATCCCCCACGCTCAGGGGTCTGGAGGCAGCGGCTGTCAGCAGCAGCAGCAGGATGGGCAACAAGAGGAGAGTGCAACTGGCAGTGACAGCTACCGTCAGGAAAAGCGACAAGCAAATGATCAAGAAGACAAGAAGGTAATACCCTTACTTTTATTTTCTTAAATTGCAGAATTTTTATTTTAGAAAAAGGAGAGGAATGACTGAATGGAAAGTGCCATAACATTGTCTGCAAAATTCCATAATTCTTCTAGCTGTGACAGTGACATGCATTAATGAGTGTGGTATCTGTGAGTGAGCAACAGGAATTAAGATATTAAGAAGATTGTTAGAATGGTTGTTTTGCAGCACAAGGTGGGCAATCTTAGTCCCAACAGCAGCCTTCCATTCACAGTTATCAATTATAGGTTGCAACTTATAAATAAGTAATTAGGTGAAATACAAACCTAGGAAATTACTATTGCTGATGTTAATAGCCACATCCTTAGCACACTTACATGGCATTCCCCCGTCAGCAATTTTAACAAACATTGACCTATTGAAATAACGACATTGATGCTTGTATTTAACACAAGGAATGCTACATAGACAGTTGTATGAACATTACCAGTTTTTTTGCTGTGTTACTAGTACTAATCCTAACTTGTGGACTATTCTGTCATAACAAGTACGCCTTGTCTATTGTGTTTTATTGAAGATTTGAGGTTCCAGATTCCTTCTAAAAATTATTTGTCAGTCTGTCTGTTCAAGTTTTATTTAGTTCACATGAAGGATTGCCCTTCTGTTTTACCCCATTAAATTAGCACCATTTTAAACAACATTCAACAGAGAAAAGGATGTGCTAATGAATTTGGAGGTTTTCTTTCATTTCTAAAGGAATTATATGATTCAGATACTTTGTATCCTCTTCATTTGATATACACCCTTAAAGACAAACAATTTATATTTTATACACAGGAATAAAGATACTTGTGTCTTGGTTAAAATGTAATTTCCATTAACAACATGACATAGAAAATGATGATATATTATGCTGCAATGGCTAGAATTTTTCAGTTCCAATTCACGAATGAGTCTCATAAGCTATTGTTATTTCAGTTTGGGGAAGTGATTGTATTTGAGTGGGATTTGCTACTTGACTTTATGAATTTGATATCATAATTTAGAAAATGTTAGGAGAAATTGCAGAACAAATGTGTTTGAATTCTGGCACTGTCGTTGCCTTTTCCTTTTGCTTAGGGCCTGGGCAGCTGAAGTAACGGCCACCAATGATGGAGCAAATAAAATTGGGAATTTCAAGAGACTTGTAGTGACTGAGGAAGTTACTGAGATAGGGTGAAGCAAGATCACAGAGCAATTTTATAAAATAATGAAGGTTTCAAAATTAACTCATTGCTGACTTGGTAGCCAATGTAGAATAATGAGGACAGGGTGGTGTGTGAATGGGTAGTGGTGATGTATAGGATATGGAAAATTAAGTTTTGGATGACCTCAAGATTATGAAGTGCAGAAGAAATAAAAGAATGAATGAGGGTTTCAGAAGTGGATGAGTTGTATGATACTGCAGAGGTGAAAGTTCATGGTTTTGCTGATGAAGTAGTTATCTTTCTGGAAACTCATTTCAAGGTCAGATATGACACTAAAATTGAAACGGCCTAGATCAGCCTCAAACAGTTGCCTGGGAGTAGAATGGAAATGGTAGTTAGGAAATGGGGCTTGTGTCTGGGTTCAAAGACAATGGTTTGGTCTTCCAAGTATTTACTCAGGGAAAATTTCTGTTTATTCAATACTAGACACTTTATAAGCAATGTTCTATGTAAGAGTCAGCTCAAGGTGTGTGGGTGGGGGCGGAGGAAGTTCCTGTGAAGGTGATAGAGTCACAAGGTATGGAGAGAGTTTAAGTTGTGTTTCATCAAATTTCATGTGAAACCTGACAATGTGTTTTGCTATACATCCAGATGATTAACTTGAAATACCTAATAATGATATTTAAAGGTAATTTGTAAAGAAAAATAATCTGGAAGCTTTAACAGTGGTGATGTGTACATTGAAAGAATTAGCTAGTTAACGTTTAAACATTGCAGTCACACGTTCACAATAGGGCAGCTCAATGTTTAGTGTGATTATTTATTCACGTTTCAAATGCATTCAGGTTTCCCTTCGTAAATTTTAACTGCATATTATGATTGTGTTGAAGCTTCATAATCGCAAACAAAATGATCCGTTTTTACTACTTTTGGTTGCCTACATCAAGAAGATGAGGGCAAAAATGAGGGGAGAAAGGAATAATAAACTGGAGTTGTTATTTGTCAGCTTAAAACAATCGATACATTCTCATACGGTATAAAGAATGATTTCATCCTACTTTTATCTGGTCGGAATCAGCGTAAAACTGTTAAGGATTTGACTATTGGCATGATGTGCTAGGCGTGTAACAATAGATATAGAAAATAGATTGTAATTATCTAGCAGCTTTCAGTTTAGAAAATCAATGTGATACTTTGCAAGACTAGTCGCAGTTGTAATAAGGAGAAGCATTTTATTTACATACAGAGATAGTTAATCTCCAACTTCCCTTCCCTCACTAAAGTCTATCAGACTGCTGAAATTTAATATCGATAAGTGCAATCTTTTACTTTTTGGTAGAAAGATTAAGGAGGTCATGACCTCTTTGGGGAACAAGTGTCCAAATGATGTGGAGGAACATGTAGAATTAGGAATACAGACACACAGCTTCTTGAAAGTCGTGATGCAAGTTAATATGGCAATGAAAAATATATAGCGCAGACCCCATTTTTCAGTGAGTAGAATTGAAAAACAGAGAGTTTATGTTAAATTAGCATGGAACCTTGGTTAGACCCCATTCAGAGTACAGTAAACAGTTTTGGCTTTCATATTAAAGGCCCTCATTTTGTAGGAACTGGAGGCACTAGAGAAGGTCCAAAAAAGATTTAATTGAATAATATCAGAAATGAAAGGTCATATGTTTTAGGGAAGATTGACCAGGGTGGTGCACTTTCCTCTTGAGAAGAAAAGACAGAGACTTGACCTGATGACAGTCTTCAAGATTATAAAAAGATTTTTTGGGGGTAAATGTAGAGAGGATGTTTCCATTTGCAGGCAGGACTAGACGTACAGGCCATTGTTACAAGATTGTCCAATAAATCCAATGAGAAATTAAGCCAAGTTTCCTTACCCAGGTATTAGAATGTAGAACATACAAGGAGAAGTAGAGAAAAATAGCATCAACACATCTGAGGCAAGCTAAATAATTACATGAGGGGTAAAAGAAATAGAAAGTTGGAGTTATGGGTTTAGATGACGATCAGAGTCTCATCTAAACCATATGCAGCAAAATGGATCTGTTGAGCTGAATGGGCATGTCAGTATCTTGTAAGTATTAAAACAGTTCTGAAGAATCAGGAATTGGGAAAGCATAAAGGGAGGCTGTTTGACCCATTGTGACTGTGGCAATACTTTAGTAGAGCTCTCTAGTTCGTCCCATCCTTATTCTTTGCCAAAACGTTGGATTTTTTCCACCTCAAGCATTTCTCCAATTGCCCTTCAAAACCTACATTTGAGTCCGCCTCCACCACCCTTCCAAGCAACTATTTTAGATCACTACCCACTGTGCAAAATATATTTTACCGTCTCCCTTCTGGTTCATTTAATCACATTAAATGTGTGTCCTCTCATTGCTGACCCTTCAGCTACTAGAAACTGGTTTTCAATGAACAAAATAAAGAAAATTACAATACAGGAACAGGCCCTTCGGTCCCCACAAGCCCGCGCCTACCTGTTTCTTTATGTACTTTTATCAAAACCATTTATGATTTTGACCAGTATCAAATCTCCTCCACCAAAATGAAAGCAGTCCCAGTTTCTCCTGTTGGCTACTGTTATTTACTTAGAAATTATAGCACCTTCTGATGACTGTACATGCACAGATAGGAATACTAGTCAGAGGCTACTTTACAATAAATGATGCTACTCAATAGGCTGCACACAAACTCATCTTGTCATTAGGCACCCCATTCAAAAGTATTGAATGATATCAAGTTCCTGTGCAGACTGTAGGTAAGGACTGAACAATAGTTAGGGTTGCTCGTTCTCATCTAGATACCTTTTGAATGATGTAATAGGACTTAAGTAATGCCAAACAAACTGTCTACACTAAAAATTAACTTTTATAAGTGTAGATTCTCATTCCTCCAGCTTTTAATTATTGTTCATGTCTGTTTTAGCGCTGCCTCTCTTAATCCAATCTTTCTTTCTCTCCCTATACTTTGTTTTGTGTATTTGATCAGCCACTGAATTCACTTTACAGTTATTTAAATTCTTTATTGTCCCTTTCTAATTCCTCAATCTCGCTGGTTGAGGAGATTGCACGGTTGTTTGCTCTGTTCACATAGGTCCCAGATGCTCTGTAGAGGGTGCTACATTGTTTTGGATGATTGGTTGACAGAAATCTGCCGTGTAGCACCTATGGTCAAATGCAAGTATAACGGATGATAGCATTTGTTCACCACTCAAAGCAAAACCCAGCCCTATGTATTGGCATATACGTTCACAGTGTAAATCTAAATGTGGTCCTGGGATCCTTTTTTTATTGTTGTATCATTTGAATGTCAATGTTTCAAACTTACACAAACTTATTATTTTGCTATTTTTCCCGTCATGAAGGTAAAGCTGCTATGGACCTGACTCTTCAAAAACACTTTTAATATTTGTTTTATTGTTAGGTTTTTATAATATGTGTTATAAATGACTTTATAATCAGGAGCCTTGCAGAAGTGCCAAATAATACAGTCAGATGCTTTATGTTTGATATACGTTATTAATTTGAATTGAACCAACAACATAAAGAAGTCACTATTCTTCAATATCTAGTGATCGATATTTCAAAATTGTGCATAAATGTAAAATAGGGAAAACCGTAATGCTGTAAAGAAAAAAACGCAGGGTATGACATTTTGTGTGGGGATCCACATTTCATTAAAATAATTTGTTCAGCATGTCTTTTCTAAATCTGTATTTTTTTATAGTCAATTTACTGGACGGGGAAATGAGCATCATAGATAGAGATCTGGGAGCAGGCCTCAGGCCTAGCTTTAACGTGACACTTATTATGATATTAACAATATTTGTAAGAAACTTTAAATAAAGATCCTGAGGGAATATCATTCCATAATAACCCCATTTTTCAGCTTGTCTAGGGCTGCAATGAGATGAAAATCTAAAATATAACACTGGCACTGAGCTTGACATTATTTTTGATTGACTCATAACAGGCAGACTGTCCTGTTGCCTGAAACTGGTGGGACTTTATTTAATGTTTAAATTGATATCCAGCACCATAAAGACTCAATGTAATTTTGGCTTCTCCGTGCTCTGCTTAGGGGAGCTGAGAGCTGAGCAACTCAGCTACTCCAAAAAAAAAAGAAACACCTCTGTCACTACCCTCTCGGGAATACCGTCTCCACTCTCACTGAGTTCTCCAGTACACTCCCCACCACCCACTGCTAAACACCTCTCCAGAGCAACCACCAGATAGGCCCTTGTCTCCAGCCTTGTAGCACTTGTTTAGCACGAAACCACTTAACAATTTTAATGTAAAGAGGCTAGACCATTAAATTGTTCAGGCCTCTCTCCAGAAGGACACTAGGTAGGCATCTTGATTATTGTGCCCCCATCCACCGTGTTGTACAACAAATTGAAAATCAGCACCTTATTTTTAAGGTACATATTTTGCCAGTGTACGCAATTTTTGAGCTACTACATCATTCTTTTATATTGGTGTTATTGCTATCATCAGTTGTGGTTTAGTTTAGCTTTTATGAACTACTCTAGAAAGACTGTGCTGTGTGGGAGTACAGCTGGGCAATTGATTAAATATGGGACGTATGATTGGAGATTTTCATTTTGATTACACTCAAGTGAGAGCAAAATTTCGTTTCTGATTAAATATTTGTTGAAAAGTGTAGCCATGAATTATGTTGATTCCGAAGGATTAACCCTGTTCTTTCAGTTATGGTGGATACTGCTCATCACAAGTCACTGGATGTGTTTGTTTTAAATGATCAATGTAGGAAAAAGTAAAGTAAAAAGTATTTCATGACTAAAAATGAGGCTGCGAAAATGATGAGGCTGCAAATTGGTTTCAAAACCCGCACTGTTTCAAAATAAAACCGATTCATGGTTTCTAGGCTGAAGATTGAAATTAAACACTAATCACATTAAAATTGCAATTTAATAGACAGCGTAGATTTGAAAATAGTTTAATATTAAGTCTATGCATTGGATGAATGAGAAAACTGTGCACTGTCTAACAACATAGGTTAATTAGCATGAATAAATATGGTGAGCCCATAGTGGATGAGGGTCAACAGCATTTTTAACTTTGGAACGATTACAAGCAAATTTAGGACCTTTAGGCTAAAAATTCATGTGTCCTGGTTTTTGGCAGCGAATGCTGTGATTTATGAATTCCAATCAAGGTGGAAAATAGGCAGACTTAAGACACCTATGTCATCTGTATGATTAGCACATGTAGCTGAGTGGGTCCCATGCTGCCAGCTTTTTCTTTGTGCTTCTTGTTATCTCTGTGTACCACACGTAGTGTTGTGTATTTTGCATGCGGCATTGTTCTTCTTAATAGGTAAGCTGTCCCCCTGTGAAGGAAGCTGCACTGACTGATACTGTTGGGACTTAAATATTGGAAAATTGAAGAAAAGGTTCCAGGTATTTGAATGTGCTAAAATAAAACAAAGAATTGCAGATGCTGATGATCTGAAACAAAAACAGAAATTTTTGGGGAAACTCAGCAGGTCTGGCAGCATGAGTGGTGAGAAAGCAGAGTTAACATTTTGGGTCCGGTGACCCTTCTTCAAAACCTTCAGAACTCGACCCTTCTGAAGAAGAGTCAATGGATGTGAAACTGGTGGGCCTACTGAGTTTCTCCAGCAGTTTATGAGATGGATGTGATGCTGGGGTCATTAGTAATGGAAGAGAACCTCAAGAACCTAAGGGAGTGCAAGTAGGTGACAGGGGATTTCAGTTCCTGATACTTTGACAAGAAGAGCTGGCTGCAGTGCTAGGAGAAGTTTAATAATCTTCTGTCAGTGATCTAGTTCAGTGAATGCATCTTACTTATGGCACTGGCAATCTCTCACATAGTTCAATGCCCCACACCTCCATCACTTACCCAACAACACTCAGAATTCATGTCTAACATCCAGGGACCAAACCTCACCCTAATGTACCTACCACTGTTTCCAACCTCTTGTCCACTACCTGCTGGTTCACAAAAGTCCAGGCATTCACACACACATCACCCAAACACAGAGCTACACAATCACTTCCTTACAGGGCAGTGGCATACAACCAAAAAGAGCAGAACTTGAGGGGCAAAGATCCCAGCAGCTCCTGAGCCCTAGGGAGAAGCTGGCTCTCAGCACCATGTGGCTGGCTATGACAGAACCTCCGTCACCCGGTGCTGCTGACATCATTGAGGATAAAGTCATGTCCCTGTCTTATGTTCCTTCTTAATTCCCAGCTCACCCTTGTGCTGCAGTGTGATGTATGATGTATGCATTCATTGCCTGAACCAAGGTGGTACAAATGAGGTATCCTGCTGTGTCTCAGCCTGTTGTGTTGTGTGACTCAAGCTAGCAATGTTTTATAGGCTTATAGCACATAGTGGGGAATGCCCGGACATTATTCCCCAGCAGCTTCATGATGTGGGCCATGCTGAAAGTGACTGGTGGCTCTTTGCATCTCAGTAAAGTAGCACTAGCTTTCCATAGTGCTGGCTCTGGCCATGAATTTCATAGTCAATATGTGCCGATATTTTAATACCATTTATTTTACTTCAATACCAAATTTTATATGATCACCTGGTTTGTTTTTTTGAGTTGGTTCAACTGCTTCATGAGTGGATTATAAACTGATATTCCAGGCACTTAAACATGTCAACATTTATTGGTGCTTTTTGTATAAAACTAATAATTTGTGTTGCAACGCAATTATGTTCATTCAAATTGAGCATGTTTCAGTTAGAACTGAACAGGCCATTATTTTAATTTTGAGAGTAGACAAATTACACCATCAGAGTTCTCCAAGCACAGAATTTTAGTGAACGACTATACAAAAGCAAACTGATGTACAAGCAGGAGATAGCGCAGAGTGATCAATATTTACCTGTTATTTCCAATGTCAAGTCTTCATAGTCTACCAGACCAAAGGGCTGCTTTGTCATTGGAGAGAGATGACTAGTGGTGATTTAACCTGAGGACCACCATACCTCAGGTGAGAGGAGAGGTTGAGAAGGAGAGTTTTTTTAAATTCATTCACAGGATGAGGACATTGCTGGCTAGGCCAGCATTTGTTACCCATCCCTGATTGCCCAGAGGGCAGTTCAAAGTGAACCACTTTGTTGTGGGTCTGGAGTCACGTATAGGCCAGACCAGGTAAGGATAATAGTTCCTTCCCTAAATTACATTAAGGAACCAGATGGGTTTTTCTAACAATTGACAATGGATTCATGGTCATCATTAAACTCTTAATCCCAGATTTTTTAAAAATTGAATTCCAATTCCACCATGTATAGTGGTGGGATTTGAACCCGGGTCCCCAGAGCATTATCTGGGTCTCTAGATTAAAGGTCCAGTGACAATACTAGACCATCGCCTCCCCTCATGGTAATGTCAGCTGGTGTGAGGTTTGAATCCACACTGTTGGCATCATACTGCTTCGCAAACCAACTGTCTAGCCAACCAAGCTACATTGAACCCTATTTCCAATGTAGGCAGTATGTGATGGCAGGGCCCTGAGTTTCTTCAGAGCTGGTATTGCTTAATGCCAGGTTGTGGCTCTTAAAGTGTGGATGCATGTTGCCTAAAGTGGGTAATGAAACTGATTTTAGAAAAGAAAGTGAGTGGGAAAATAGTGAAATGTGGTATGATAGAGAAGACAGAATGTGCCATGTTGTCCCAACATTGCACTGGGCACCTTGATGGAAAGGAGGAGAGCAGTGATCCATGCACAGGGGACCAGAGATCTCCTGAATGATCTGTCTGAAGGCCATGAGACCAGAAGCGAGGAGTCAAACTACTAGGACCTAGATGGAGTGTGATGGAAGAGTGCAGTTATTTCATATGAGTGGTCAGTGTCAATGAATTTATCTTTAAAAGACAAATCCGACCATCTATATTGCCAGCCTTCTGCACTGCTTGATTCCCTGCCGCCCCATCACTCACCCACGTATAATCTCTGCTTATCATAATTCTTACCTAAAATTCTGAACAGTACCTTAATTTCACTCAATTTAGCACCACTGCAAACTCCACATCTCATAGTAGGCATACCCTACCCACTACATCCGAGTACTTCATTGAAACAGGTTGCACTTCACTCCGCCAACACACTTCCCTTTCAGCTTTAGGATGCTTTAACACTAATCTAATGAACAAAGAGGGCAATGATTCAGACACATTGCCTAAGAATGGTCACTGGGAATGTGCCGGTAAGCAGTAAATTAGGTGGTGTAGACATTGCTTTCTCATTGCTTTTGGAATTTTACCAGTGGCAGGAAAAGGTTCAGACAGTTCCTGGACCAATTATGGCCCTTAAAGGACCAATAAAACCTCAGTTAAGGGCTTTATTCTGCCACTTGTGTTTTACCAGTGTCATGTTGGACCTTTGCCATGTGTGAAGGCTACGTCTATATCCAGGTCCCAGGTCTGTGCACAGCAGTGACTTCTGAAAATTAAAGTCAGTGCTCGGCACAGTATCAGTGCACCAGTTCACGTATTTGGAATCTCCATTGGCTGCATGGCCATAGAGCTTAGAAGGAACATTGCTCATGTGAATGTGACGTTAACTCCAGTTTCCTCCCTGCTTCCTATATTCATAACTCACTTGAAGACCAAAAATCTGTCCAATACAGTCTTGGGTACATTCTATTGAGTTATGATCACTCTTGCCTAGAGGATCCTTTATTTTGATATCATTATTGCTATCTCATTATAGATTATTAGGTCTAAAATAGCCTGATGCTTAGATTATTCCAAAGTGTTTTGCTCAGAGAACCTGTTGTGAATAAATCTCTGAGTTCATTCTCATTGGATAGGCAATGGTTGTTATTTAAAAAACAAATACTTGCATTACAACAGTTATATATTCCTTTGAGGTGAAAGAACACAAAAGAAAATGTCATCCACCCATGGTTAACAAAAGAAATATTAAGGATAATATTTTTGATAAGCAATGAGGAATCATATAAATTTGCTGGGAAAAATAATAAGTCTGACAACTAGGAGCAGTTTAGAATTGAGCAAAGAGAGACCATGAGGTTGATGAAAATTTAAAATAGGGAGTAAACTTACAAGGGACATAAAGTCAGACTGTAAGAGTTTCTGTAAATGTGTAAAAAGAAAAAAATTAGTGAAGAAAAATGTAGGTCCTTTAGGATCCTAAACAAAAGAATTGATAATGAAAATCAAGAAAATGGCAGAGTAATTAAACAACTACTTTAGATCTGTCTTCACACAAGAAGGTGCAAATAGCTTCTCAAAATGCTGGCGGAACAAGGCTCTATTGGGAAGGAAGAATTGAAGGAGATTAGTATCAGAGAAATTAATAGGATTGAAAGCTAATAAATCCCCAAGGCTTGATTATCTATACCTCAGTGTACAAAGGACATGGCCACGAAATAATGGGTGTTTTGGTTATATTTTCCATAATTCTAAAAGAGTCTTCGCAGATACGAGGGCAGTAAATGTAGCCCCACTTTAATAGATGAGGGAGGGAGAAAACCGGGAATTACAGACCAGTTAGTCTAACATTAGTCATGTGGAAGATGCTGGAGTCTATTATAAAAGATGTGATAACAGGACATTTAAAAATACTACAATGTCAAATTGATCTTGTGAAGGGGAAATTGTATTTGAGAAATCCAACAGTGAGTTTTAGCAATATACCTAGTAGAATAGATGTGAGAGAACCAGTGGATGTGGCGGATTTGGATTTTCAGAAATATTTTGTTTAAGTCCCAGGTAAGAGGTTAGTATGCAGATCAAAGCACGTAGAATTGGTGGTAGTGGATTCGCAGGCTTAGATTGAGAATTGGTTAGCAGACTGGAAACAGACAAGGAAGCAACCAGGGACAGCAGGGATCAGTGCTTGGGCCCCAACTATTCAGAATATGTATCAACAATTTGGATGAGGAAATCAAATGTAATATTTCCAAGTTTGCTGAGAGGGTGTGAAGAGCCTTCACGGTAATTTAGACAAATTGGATGAGGAGGCAAATGCATGGTCAGTGAAGTACAAAATGGATTTGATTTGGTTTGATTTATTATTTTCATCTGTACCGAGATTCAGTGGAAAGAATTGTTTTGCCTACTCATCAGACAAATTGTACCTTACAAAGTATAGAAGGGTAATGGAACAGAATGCAGAATATGGTGTTATAGCTACAGAGAAGGTGCAGAGTAAGATCAACTCTAATATATGAGAGGTCCACTCATAAGTCTGATAACAGCAGGGAAGAAGCTGTTCCTAAACCTGTTGATATGAGTTTTCAAACGTTTGTATCTTCTGCTTGATGAAGGAGAGTGGAATTGAGTATAACAGGCCTGGGAGGGGTCTTTGATTATGTTGGCTGCTTTCCCGAGGCATTGGAAAGTATAGACAGAGTCAATGGATGGAAGGCTGGTTTTTCGTGATGAAACGTTCACAACTCTCTGTAATTTCTTGCGGTCTTTGGCAGAGTAGTTGCCATAGCAATCTCTGATGCATCAGATAGGATGCTTTCTGTGGTGGTAAGAAAAAATTGGTAAGAGTCATCATGGACATGCCAAATTTCCTTAGCCTCCTGAGGAAGTGGAGGCATTGGTGTGCTTTCTTGACCGTACCATCAATGTGGATGGACAAGGATAGGCTGTTGGTTATATTTACTCTTAGGAACTTGAAGCCCTCGACTATCTCCACCTCAGCACTGTTGATCCAGAGAAAGGTGTGTCCTGCACTCTGCTTCCTGAAGTCGATGAAGCTCCTTTGTTTTTCTGACACTGAGGGAGATATTGTTGTCTTTACACTATGCCATTAAGCTCTCTATCTCCTTCCTGTGCTCTGTCTTGCCATTGTTTGAGATCAGATCCACTATAGTGGTGTCATCAGCAAATTTGTAAATGGAGTTAGACCTGAATTTGGCCACACAGTCATGAGTGCATAAGAGGTGTAGTGAGGGGCTGAGTTGGAGGGTGCTGGTTATAGGCGGAGCTAAAGTCAATAAATGAGACTCTGATGTAGGTGTCCTTGTTCTCCAGATGCTCCAGGGATGAGTGCAGGGTCAGGGAGATGACATCTGCCCTAAAACTGTTAGGATGATAGGCAAATTGTGGTGGATCAAGGGAGTCTGGGAGGCTGGAGTTGATGTGTGCCATTACTAACCTTTCGATGCACTTCAAAATGATGGATGTCAGAGCTACCAGGTGGTAGTCATTTCGGCACGCTGCCTGATTGTCCTTTGGCACTGGGATGATAGCGGTCTTCTTGAAGCAGGTGGGAACCTCAGATTGGAGTGCAGAGAGATTAAAGATTTCTGCAAATATTCCCCCTGGTTAGTCCGCGCAGTATCTGGGTGCATGGCCCGGGACTCCATCTGGGTTGGTCATTTTCTGTGGGTTCACTCTCAAGGAGGCCAATCTGACATCTGCAGTGGTGGCCGTGGAAACAGGTGCACCTGAGGGTGTCACGGTGGGTGACGTTATTTCACTGACCTTCTGTTCAAAACGAGCAGAGAATACATTGAACTGACTGGGGAGGGATGCATTGCTGCCAGCTGTTCCACTCGACTTTGCTTCGTAAGTGTGAAGTTATCCATTTAGATAGGAAAAACAAAATGGTAGAATATTATTTCGCAAATGTTGATGTACAAAGGGACCTGGGTGCTCTCGTACCCTGGTCACTGACAGCGTGCATGGAGCTGCAGCAAGCAGATAGGGAGGTAACTGGTACGTTGGCCTTCACTGAATACAGGCACCGTGTTGTAATTGTAAAGATTTTTGGCGAGACCACATCAGGAGTACTGTGTACAATTTTGGTTTTGTTATCTAAGAAGCGATCTACTCGCCATTGAGGGACGGCAGCAAAGATTCACCAGGCTGATTCCTGGGCTGGCAAGTTTCTCGGATTAAGAGAGACCAGTTTGAATAGGACTTAGAAGGCTGAGAGAGGATTTGATTGAAACATATGAAATTCTAACAGGGCTGCAAGACTGGATACGGGATGATATTTCTTCAGACTGGCGAAGGGGATCCAGAACAAGTGGTCATGGTCTCAGGATATCTGTAGGTCATTTCACCCTGAAATGAGGAGAAATACCTTCAGTTAGTGAGTGGTGAACCTATGGAATTCACAGAAGACTGTGGAGACCAAGTCATTGAATATATTTAAGAAAGATAGCTTTCTCAAGGATAAAGATGTCAAGATGTATGGTGAGAAAGCTGAAGTATGGACTTGAGGAAGAGGATCAGCCATATTCAAGTTGAATGGTGGAGGAACCTCAATGAATTGAATGGCCTAATCCTGTTCCTATTTTCTATGTTTCTCTGACAGGGTTCACACAAGATATGCTGCTAAAGACGGGTAACCTGTAACCTGAGGTTTTCACAGCCTCGGTTACAATTATTGTGTTGATGTCAAATATTTATATTGTATTTGTGTTGAAGTTCACCCTTGGTATCTGTGGGCTTTTGGAAGCTTTTTTTTTTGTTTCCTGGTTGGCAATGTTTGACCTGGTGCATGGCTGGTCTTTAAGTATGGTGCTGCTGGGGAGATCACAGTAGCACGGCACTATAGAAATGCGGTGCATACATAAAGAGGTGAGCAGCCAGACATTGCCTGAAGTAACTCACTGGAGCTCAGTGAGGGAAACCCTCATACAATACCCTGAAATTGACACTTAACTGATTTTTGGTAAAATCCAGTCCAAAATGTCTGACCCTATTTCTAGTTCATTGTTATATTTGTGCCTTTGGATTTTTCTTTTCACATTAGAGTTAATATCACTCCTACCTCAAACCTGCATTATTGCCTTGTCTTTCCTCATTGATTTTCTCAATCCCTTCAAACGAGCCTGCCCTCCCACTACTCCTTCCTATAATGGTTCAAGAAGAGGCTGCCTCGGATACATCAGAGATAGTAAGAACTGCAGATGCTGGAGTCAGAGACAACAGTGTGGAGCTGGAGGAACACAGCAGGCCAGGCAGCATCAGAGGAGCAAGGAAGTTGACCTTTCGGGTCGGGACTTTTCTTCAGAAATCCAGCTCCACACTGTGTTCCCTTAAATACATATTCCTTCATTCTCCATATGAGTGTCACTGCTCCAAAAATCAAAACTCACTTTTCCCACACTAATCTTTGAGTCATTCAGTCAACTCTCTGCTCTTATTTACCCCATGACAATTACAAGTGGTTCAGGTAGTAATCCAGAGATTACCCTTATGGTTCTGTCTTTTAATTTAGTCTCTAGTTCCTCAAACTCCCTTACTAGAACCTCTTTCCGATACCTTCCTATGTTGTTGGTACCCTCGTGGACTGTGACAACTGGATCTTTCCCATTTCATTCCAGTTTCTTTCCATCCCTAAGGTAAGGTCTTGCACCTTGTCTGTACCAGACAGGCAACACAGCCTTCAGGACTCACACTTCTGGTTACAGAGAACAGTGCCTCTCCCCTAACAATATTGTCCAGTACTATGTTCCTGTTAACTCCCCCAATTCTCCCTACAATAAGATGTGATCATTTTACTCATCTTCCCTGCAGTCTTCACTCTCACCTATACAAGTTCAAGTACATTGAATCTGTTGCACATCTGCAAGGGCTGAAACTCCTTCACTGCTCCCTTCTGGATTCCCATACCTGCCTAACTTTCAGTCACACCCTCCTGTCTCTGCTCACAATCCAAATCCACAGACCCTCATCTAGGGGATGTGACTGTCTTCTGGAACAAAGTCTCCAAGTAATTTTCCATGTGTTACACTGCAGCATCCAAATCCTGGATCAGTTCATCAACTCAGAGCTGAAGTTCTTGAGATGTGGACAAGTACTGTGGGTGCAGTTGCCTTGGATCGTACTGGCATCATTGTTCATGCATCAACTGTAATCCGTACCTTGATCGTCCTGCCATCATTATTGTGTTTTATTTAACTAAGTAGGTTTCACTTTTAGAAAATTCGCTGAACAACTATTTGTAGATATATATTAAGTCTAAATATAATATATTATTTATATCTCCCCCATAGCTACTGCCCCAGTCAGTTAATGTCTTTTGACCTGCTCTGCTCTTATGCTGTTTATCATATGCTTCCTGTTTTAGTCACCTGACTGAAATGTTTACTTCATCAGATTTGTGTTTAGAGAGATACAATTGAAAAATACTCACTAACCAATCACTTAACTGCTTCTCTGTGGCGTCACACTGAGATTCCTTTTTAATGAAGCTTTGAAACCTCATCGCTCCTTTCTGGTCTCCCTGTGTTCTTACTCTTGCTACTGCCTCCACGGTTATCCCTCTGCAAGTCTCCCTCTGTTCTCCTGGGAATAATATTTGTACCACACTAGTGCTATATCAAGATTTTCTACAAAAAAACATCCTTTTTTTGATATTTAGTGGCATTCCCATTGCTGAATCCCCCACTCTTAACATTCTGGGGTCACCATTGATTAGAAATGTGACATAAATCCTGTGGCTGCATCTGCAATCAGAGGTTTGGAGTTCTGTGGCAAGTAATTTATCTTCTAATTCCCAAAAGGCTTCCACTTTCTACAAGGCGTGCATCAGGAGTGTATTGAAACATTCTCCACTTGCCTGAATGAATAGAACTCCAACAATACTGAAGCAACCCAACACCATCAGGACTAAGGAGCCCACTTGACTGACACTCCATCCACTACCTTATATTTTCGTCTCCTCCACCGGGGATCTGGCCACAGTGTGCACTAGGCTCTGCGACAACTTATGCAGCTGCTTTAACAGCACTTTGCAAACCGGCAGTCTTTACCACTTAGAAGAACGAGGGCACTCGGCACAAAGAAATACCACATCTGGGCATTCTCTTCAAAGACACAAGGACAGCATCTTGATTCATCATTTCTTAAAGTTCTGGAAACAGCACTGTAGCTGAAATGGCAACAGATGGACTGCAGGAGGTTTCGGTAAAGCAGCTCACTACCACCTTAGCAAGGATGATTTACATTCTGCCCTTGCCAGCAATGTTTGCTCCCCTGAACCAATTAAAAAAGACCAGGGGTTTACCCAATGGGACGGACAAGCTGCTTGTTTGTACGCCATCAAGGAGAAAATGTTTACCCTCATAATCAAGTGACAATTCCTGAGGCCATGGTTAGTCGCTAAAACCATTGAATAAAGGTAGCCTCATAGTTGATGTTGCCCCTGATTTCTTTTACCACTTTGCGGACTCAGAGGTCTATGTGTGGTAGCAGCTTCTGCAAGTGGAGGTCAATGTGTTGGCACACCGTTGGCATGGACACAATCTCCCAGTGGTTTCACAGCTGTGTAGCTAAATGGGAACATGGCTCGTACCTAATCCTCCTTCCCACATCCCATTTGCCCTTCATCCCACAACTCCTCTGACTTACAAACTGCAATTAGTGTTAGCGTGCCCCCACTGATTCACGAACCCCTCCCCAACTAGCCTCTGTGCCCACACACCTCCAACATTTGGCTTCATGACAGTCTTACTATGTGTCTTTCTACTTTCAGCTGCCTACATACTGCACCCTGCCCAGGCAGTAGGGAAAGAGTCGGAAGACAAAGAAGAAGGAAGACCCATCATTCAGTCTCCTACTTACAGCCATACGTTCAGACATTGATACAGTGTATGATTTAGTGGTAGGATTCGAACAGTTTCTGCGTGCTGTGCTGTCATGATAGGGGACAGGGTGGGACAGGTGGCTATTTGCAGAAATCAGATGTAGTGCAGACTGGGACAGAATTCCTTCCCTGAAAGACATTAATGAACCAGATGGGATTTTACATCAATCATCAATGGTTCCTATTAGGTTAGCTTTTAATTCCAGACTTTTATTAAATTCAAATTTCACCAGCTGCTTTGGTGGGATTCAAAATTATGCCATCGGATCATTTGCCTGGGGCCTAGATTACTAAGTCTATTAACATCACCACTACGCCTGTAGAGTGTGTTGAGTATCATACATCAGCTCATGTTCAATTAGAGGAGAATAATCAACTCTGGCATCACTGCTTAAAGACTACACAGCAACATTAACAATATTAAAGAGATAAGAAGATAGTAATAGGGAAAGGTGAGCCATACCATCCTGCTTAATCCACCTTTCGCTGCCTGTTTCACTGAATTTAGTGCTTTTTTACACGTCATACTGATCCAATTCTGTATTACCCTGTTCCTTGTCCAGAATCGCAAATCAGTCCATAATCAATCCAAAACAATTTAAATGAATCTTCAAATAGAAGCCTCTTTCATGTATGGCATTGCCCAATACTCTCATCCCCATGCAAGTCAACATCCTGCCTTTGTTGACCACAGAATAAAATTCTGATTGATTTTTCTCCTTGCCTTTGAATTTTGCACTTTCCTTTCTCCACGTCCAGATGGAGTGATAACCTGATGAGTCAACAAACAGCATTTGTTCCTAGGTGTCACTTCTTGTTGTCATACATGTCCAGGACCCAAAAACATGGCAAATTATTAACTGGCAAATTGAAAAAGCCAAGATGCTTAAACCATGCCAACCATCTGCAAGTCAACGATGAAGCAAACTGAAAGGTCTGACTGGCATCAACAATTTTTACTTCATGAGTTCAATACCTTGATCACCACATGCAGTTCCAGAAATGCAAGATTCCATGATGCGAGGATAATTGCTGAGCTCATCCTAATAGCCAAAGACTGAAAGCTATACAATTGTTTTATTCTTCAACTCAATTCAAATTCGATTACTTGCCAATGACCTGCCATTGGACCAAGGTATAATTAAAAATTTAAAATGCCTTTAGTTCTGGTTGTTGGCCCATAAGAAAACGGCCTGCCCTGGAAACTGGTGAAAGCTTCAATGTAGACTTGTTTGAAGAGTGAATACCCCGAAGAAAACCTGGCATATGGGTCAAACTTAGGAGCAGAAAAAGGGGAATGTTTCTCAACTGCAACTACTACTGTTGCTGCTGAGGCTGCAGCACTCTATGTTGCAGCAATGGGCAACAATGCCATTGTGGAATCTGTTACAAAGGCAGCATCTCTTGAGGAGTCAGCTGAGGAAGATAAAGCACAGCCAGAAGCCATATGTCCATATGTTATCAGATCTGAAGTTTTCATTCATTGGGCGACAATTTCTAACAGGTTACTAGTGCAAGCAAAAAAAAAACGTTATTCAATTTACTGGAACAACTTTCCAGTCTTGGAGAGAAGAAATGATTGTCAAGAATGCAGCAACTGTCATTGAAAACTGTTTTCAAATCTAACAGTGTTAGATTGCCAGTGTTTCAGTCTATTGCTTTGATTTTGTTTGTAAAATGTTTGCTTTGTGTATGATTGAAAGGGGAGAGATGATGAAGGTCATTGATTATGGGCTGTTTTATAAATAAAAATGAATTTTCAGATTTTGCAATTCTCATTTTTGTTGTTTTGAAATTTGGTAATAAATGATTAAAATTGATAATACAACCCATCATCACTTATTTTTCTAGCATTCTCTGTGCTGATTATCACTCATATTTTAAATATACATATACAGACATAAAGTGAATGAAGTAACTCTCAGAATTATTTTTCTTAACTTTATTGTTGTTGGACTTCCCATTTATGGGGACAATGTGATAAGTATTAATAAATTCCTGGGTTGAATTATGTGTTAAATGATGGATAATGGTGAAGTTGGGGTTTGTTGTATGGGTCACTGTAAAGGCTCATATCATCACTGAATTAAACTTCAGTTTAGCCTCTGGCCAAACATGAATTGTTTTATAGTTTTTTTTAAGAAAAAGCTTATTTTTATTTATGGAAATGCTGAACATTTCTTACAGGTTTAGGTTAACCGCACAGAAAGGTGGCTTACGTTACAACAATGTAGCTCAGATATTAGAAATTTGGCCATTACAGGAGTAGCATTTTTTTGAAAATTCAAGGAGATAAATGATCTCTTATGTTGAACTATTTCATTTGATACCTTTATTTGCAAGATTGTACAGCAAATTGTTCATAAATATTTGAGCTTGGGGTTAGATTATTAATATTTACTTACCAGTAGCATTCCCTCTAATTTCTTTAATTTCATTGGCACTTTAAATTATTTTGCAAGCTGAGCCAACATGTTACATTAGAATGGCTGGTTTGTGCTGAGCCTGTGCAATCAAGCAGCTTAGAAGGAACATTGCTTACATCAACTTCTTGTTCCTCAATATTACAACAGTATGAATGCTGTTATGCTTCAGCCCAATGTCCAAATTTCTGCTGCATTGACAGGCCAAATAGGTTGAAATCAAGACTGTAGGTGGCTTTAAGTAGGAATGCTGAACTCTTCATTACTGCAGAAATGCTGGAGGGGGTGGGTGGCCCAATGGTCTTGTCTATCAATTTGTTGGGGCACTTTCAATTTCCTGACTCAGAAACCAGGCTTATATGTGCCCAGTGAACATGAAGAAAGTTTTTCTTTTCACTTGCTGTAATATTGCACTGTATCCACTTCACTATGTGGCATCGTCATCAATTTAATGAGAATTAAAATCACATGCAAACTCATTGCCACTATAACTCATTAACTACCCTAAAAAAAATACACGCACACACAACTCCCATGTGTTTTCTAGGGCACCGTTTACTGTCATTTCATGAATAATATTCCGTACTGCTGCAGGAAAGAAATTATCTGTACCTGGAAATAAAAATGTCTGCACGCACGGTAAGTTTAATTGGTAAATTTTATTTAAATGCCTGCATACTGTTAAAATGTATGCTATCTATACTGAAACTTGTGCAGTAGTGCATTGAATGCAGCATTCATTCTGTTTCAACAATTGGCTTCATTGCTTATTAGCTATGAAGTTTATACATTGAGTAGTGTTTCCAGATTAATGTGATATCTGATAACGCATCTTTCAGTATATATTGGACACTGAAAAATGATAATCAATTAGCAATAATTGTAATGGGGAGTTAGTGCAAAAGCTGCTGATTCAATTGTTCGTTCTGGATAGTGGCTGGAACTGCAGTGGTGAAGTTGTTTCTATTGTTTGGCTGCTTACAGTTGTATATTTGACCATATAGATTGTTGAAATTTTCTTGAACCTTATTTTTTGGAATCCATACTCTCCGAGCATAACATTTCAAGAGAGGTTTATTATATACAAATCTGACCGCCATTATAATGAAGTGAACAGTTTTTTCTGAAACTATTCCATGATAGTATGGTTCCATCCATAAAGCAGTTGTAAGCAATTTAGTTAATTATTGTTAATATTTCCCACATCCAGTGTTCCTGCTCCACGTGCCAACGTCTCCCCCCCATATTGCATACTGTTCCAAGAAAACAATTAAATGTAATTTATATTGCTGTTAACTGGATTAATATGTGCACTTCCCTTCTCTACCTCCTTTTGTTGAAAAAACCCAGAACAACAATATGCCTGAATTAACAATATACTGGTTTCCATAATTAGCCAGATACTGAGACCTTGGGGAGAAGGAGATAGCACAGCTGAAAGATTGTATTTTGGAGTTCTTATTTTTTCTTGCTGGGCACCAGAGATCTGTCCTGCTGTATTTGTTATTGTCTTTTTAAAAATGAAACATGTTAACCAGCCTAACAATGGTCTATTTCGAGGCTTCTGTGACCATGTGCTAGGAGGTGCACGAGATCAGCTTACACTGTAATAAAACAAAAAAACTAGGGATGCTGGAGATCTGAAACAAAAACGGAAAGTACTGGCGAAACTCAACAGTTCCAGCAGCATCTGTAGAGAGAAAATCGGGATCAGTGTTTTGAATACAGTGAGCCTTAGTCAGAATGGGTTCTTGCTGAGTTTCTCCAGCATTTGTTTTAGCTTATATTGTAAGATCTTCCGGCCTAATAGGATTTTACATATACACACATTTATGAATCTGTTGTAGAATTTGGTGAAGCAGTATGTTAGTGCAGCATCCACGTCACCATCAGATGTAAGAATTAGAATTATAGAATTAAAAGGTAGCTGTCCTTCCAGTCAAATGGCACCCTATGGTGCAAGAGTAAAATAAAAATGAAAAGCTTACGACTATCACCTGAATCATTGGATTGTCACAGCACGAAAAGAGGTCATTCAGCCCATTGTGTTTGTATTAACTCTGTGCATGAGCAACTCAGCTTGTCTCACTACCTTATCCTTTCCCTAAAGCCCAACAAATGTTCTCTCCTCAGTTAGATCCTTCCATTTCCTTTTGAAAGCTATGATTGAGTCTTCCACCCCCATATTGTTAAGCAGTGCCCTATAGATCTGAGTCTCTCACTGCGCAAAATGTTTTTTCCATATTGTCATTGGTTCTTTTGTCAGTCACCATAAATCGGTATCCTCGGGTTTTGACATTTCATCCAATGGTAAGAGTTTCTTTCTGTCTGCTTGTCTAAATGTCAGATCTCCTCTCAACCTTCTCATCCCAAAGGAGATGAGAAACATGTTTCTCCAGTCTGCCCATATAACTGAAGTCCCTCATTCTCGGCACCATTCTTGTAAATCTTACCTACATCTTCCTTAAAGTCTTCACATTCTGTATAAAACAGAGAGTCAATAACTTCCATCGATCGGTTTTATAGTAAAGACTAATGTACACCCTTTATGAGAGCGCTTTAATTGAATGGTTAGCATGTTCTGTTTTTAACAATAGTGGTTATCATTGTTGGTGTGAGTGGTCAATGCAGCTTTGTGTAACTGGTGCGTATCCTCTAGAGTAAAGAATTGTATAATTATGAAATGGTAACTTTGCCATTATTAAGTGATAATCTGTAGTTGATTACAATGGTTGATTTATTAAACAAATATAAGAAGTGGAAAATAATAATAATGGTATCTACCATTAACTCACCATTGATTTTTTTTTTGTATACTCAGAGAAACAGAGTTAATGTTTCAAGCTCAGTATGTCTTCTTCAAACTGAAAGGATATAGAAAATGATGGGATTTTATACTTGAATCAAAAGGGGAGGAGGAGCAAGTGGAACAGTTAGTGAAGGTGCCCAGAACAAAAGACAAAGTCAGTGATCATGGCAGTAAAGGAGAGATGGAGATGTGAGATATGTTAGGTGCTCTAGTGGGTCGGCAACGCACTTCTCTCACCATGGGGCTGCAGTGGTTTGATATGTGCTGTGAGTGGGCCAGCAGTTTCAGGAGCGACCTTAAAAACACAGTGAGTTAGAGGTAGCCAAATAGGGCACCATCTCTGGGAAAATGGTAAAGTTGCTGTAGTCTTTCCAGACCACAGTGTTGCTCTCTGATTCGAGAGAGATGAAAGTTGGCAGGGGGTTGGGGGTCGAATGTCGGTGGTTAGGTGGAGGGTGTGGTTGAGAAGTACAGTCCTTCATGGTGACCTCTACTGGTGCAGGAATTGAACTTGTGCTGCTGGCATCATTCTGCAACACAAGCTAACTGTCCAACCAACTAACCCACCCCCAATGTAAAGATGCCATAGTCCTAGCAAACTTCAGAGCTGCTTTCTCATTAGAGAGAGACAACTGGTGGTGGTTTAACCTGAGCATCACCACAGATCAGGAGAGGGGAGAGGTTGAGAAGGTGACACCTTCATCAGCACCTTAGCCAGGGCGGGAATTTAACCTGTAGCTGTTGGCATTACTCTGCGTTGTAAACCAACCATCCAGCTAACTCAACTAATCAACCCCCTGAGAAAATTAATGCTGATCTTGCTCCTGGAATGTGCAGGCTCAGAGTCTATGTTTTATGTTGAAGCATGCAAAAGATCCTGTCCATCATGTCAGTGAAACAAAGTTAGTGATACATTGGGTAACTGACGATTTAATGTAACTATCAAGTTATCCAATTGTTAATCTAATTTCTAATCATCCAAGTTGCTAACAACTGTAACAATGCATCTTATGCAGGAGCATTGGTAGATTCTTTCGCCATTCAGCTATGATCATGGGTCGGGATCATTTTCAGGTCTCAGCCTTGCTCTGACTGCGTGATCCCAGGTTAGGAGATCTTCCCAGATTGGCCAATTAAGAGTCCACCTCTGGGAATGCTGAACTGTTTCCTGAGACTGCAGGCCCACTCGGAGAGCCGGGTGCCTTGTATGGACAATAGCCCAGCAGCAGAGTTGGTGCTACCACTGTAGAAGGAGGAAAGTGGGAGTGCTTCCATCGTGAGGCATCCTCTGAACAGAAAAATTGAAAGAAATACCTGGCCACAGCTGGGAGGGGAACCTCCTTCACAAGATGGCCAGCTGCTTCAGTGTAAGGTGTACTAATGGAGGGCTGATAAGGCCCATCCCCAGGCCAATCACCACCTGGCATCTGCTAGTTTTACCTGACAGTGGGCATGGCCGAGTGGTCTTTCAGCTGTCAGGGATTTCCTGGCTTTGAATCCGATCAGATGCGAAAGTGGACCGTTTATAATTTCTTTGTTTCTTTTCTGCCTCAACACATTCCGTTTCAGCTTTGCGAGACAAACTGTTTTGTCATTCAATCTCTCCTGCTTTCCACCCTATCACAGACCTTCCTTTTGTCTCTGTTCCACCCATTCCTTGCTCAAAATCTATTTCATTCCTAACTTTCTCTAAATGCTGATGAAAGGTTATCCTTCCTCTTCACAAATAGTCCCAGACTTGATGAGTTTCTTCAGTGCTTTCTGTTTTAATTTCAAACCTCCAGTATCTGCTGGGTGCTAACCCACTGGCAGTAGACAAATTTTCATGAAACTCTCCCAGTGCTATCTATATGTCTGTCTCAAATGGACTGGGAATATTCAGTCCATTATGCCATAGAATTTGTTTTTAAACACAGTTATCATTTGTTTTTACATAGAAAAGAGATTACTCTCATTTTTAATTTTATTCTGCAGAAACATGACCAAAACAGCAAAATACAATTAATGTTATGCAAAAGTCAGAAACCAACTTTACATCAAAAATAGATTTAAGGTACTTTCCGGGAATAATCTAGCTTCCATGAGTTTGGTTAGAGGCTGTGTTATTCCCTTCCCTCAACGTTACTTATTTAAAACAGTCAGAACAACATTATGCTTGAGTTGACATTTGAGTTTCCATAATCAGTTAGGTATCAAGAGCTTGGGGAGAAGTTCATTGCACAGCTGAAAGACTGTATTTCGGAATTCTTGTTTTTTCCTGCTGGGTACAGATGTTGCTGTATCACAATTGTGCTGAAAAAACATTAATAATAACCAAAACATCTTAAGTAACATGTTATCTCAATTATAATGGCACATCTGAAGCACTGAGCTTGCGAGTGGCAGCTACTCTATAGTAACCTCCTGACAACTGTGATAAATGGAGATAGATTAATTTTGCATTCACTATCATATAATAATATGATATTCATTACTGAATGTTTGAAACTTTTATCACTGTAATTGGCAGGAATGTTCAAATGAATGTGGTCTGGGATCAGTTGTTCGTCAGTGTTCTCAAAGGTGCAGTGTTGTTTTGTTTCAGTAAAATTTATAACTGGAATGTTTCTCCCCCAGTAGAATTGTTTACACTGAACTTAGGTTAGCTGAGGAATGCATTGGTTGAGTAATTGCAGTACTTGAAAATTTCACTTTATCAATAATCCAGCTTTGAGTTGCGTTCTGGCTTTATGCTCCGTTGTTTATGTTGGGGTACGCTTCAGTCCATTAATATTTCAGTCGGTCCTGTAATTCTGTATCTGATTCCTGAGGCCTGTTTCAATAGAATCCTACCATAATCACCAATTCCTTGCTGAACCTCCGCCGTAGTATATTCAAAAGATATTTGATCATTCCTTAAGATTGTTCATTTCTGATTGAATTTCACACATCCTATTCTGCCCGGTAAAATGTTCAGACAAATAATGGATTCAGAAGTGCTTTTCTAGAACTGATTGGTTACCATATATTATCAGCATAGAGTAGAATCTGAATCAATTTCTCTTTTGTGTTACGGGCATAAGCAACTGTGAGTAGAACTTTGTCTTCTGATCTTTCATATGAGAGAGCAACCAACTCTACCTTATTTATGACTTACTGCTTTGATTAAAATCTTTGTAGATTACAGTTTTCAGTCCTGAACTCCACTCTTAAATATTTCAAATGTGTAACTTTGCAGGGAAATGCCCAACCCCTTGGATGCCTGACAGAAGAGCAGCTGTTCTGTCAACTCTCACAGGCTCAACAACATTTTCTTAACTTTCATGGAAAGTTGAGTTTGAAAAGCTTTTACAGAAGACATGGTGAGGAAATAAAGACCATAGCTAACCAGTCCTCATCTGATCTATCAAGCCGATCTCACTTTAACAGTACAAAGTTCACTGTTGGCAAATAAATAGTGAATGAAACTGTATGTTTGTAGACATATTAAGGAGATGTTTCAATTAAAACTCCATTGAATTTATAAATCTCAAATTTATCTATCAGTCTATAAATTTAGAACAAGTTTTTAAAATTTTTTCTTCATTGTATGGGTGGCACAGCAGCTCAGTGGTTAACATTGCTGCTTCACAGTGCCAGGGACCTGGGGTTCAATTCCACCCTGGGGTGACTGCTTGCAAGGAGTCACCCAATCTCCCTGTATCTGTATGAGTTTCCTCCCACAATCCAAAAATATGCAGGTTAGGTGGCTTGGCTATGCTAAATTGCCTGTAGTGTTCAGGGATATGAGGCTAGGTAGATTAGCCATAGGAAATGCAGGGTTAGAGGGATAGGGTGGGTGGAATGCAGGGTCAGTGTGGTCTTGATGGGTTGAATGGCCAGCTTCTGCAATGTGGGGATTCTATAGATGCATCACAAAGCTTACAAACAGCAATGTGAATGGGATCTGCACATAATTCTGCTCACTCAGAAAACAAAGAAAGTATTTGATGCTATTTTCATATTGTTAGCCTGCATCAAAGAAACAAAAACGTTGGGCTGAATCTTACTTTTTCTTGGTTAAGCCTGAATTGTGTGAAGTGTTTTGGAGGGTTAGTGTAAGGGTTAGGCCTAGCATGTTTTCTTGTCATATCTTACCAAAACCCCTTCATTAACTCCCCACCCCAGCCCTATGTTATCCCATGTCTGAATCTGGCCCATCTTAGTACAACCTGTTCCCAGGACAAATCACTGCTCAGTGAATATCCACTGAAAGACCAGCGTCCCTTGCAACATGCCATTTTTAAAAGGTCACTGTGCACCGGGACAAGCACTGGCATTCCAAAGCTGCCGTGCTCAGTCAAGGATATTTTTAGAAGATGCTGGAGAAGAGGAAGATGGCCCTGTGATTCTCTGACAGAATCCTTATTGAGAGGATGGTGTAAAAGAATGGAGTCCTTTCCCCAGAGGGGAGGCCCTGCCACCAGTTTCTGGCTCATGAGGTAATTGTACCAATTGTGGTCATACACTGCTCCCCCCTTGAAGGCAGGGTACTCCTGACTGTGGGTAAACTCCCCCTCCGATAGGACGCCTTCACATCCATGATTTACCCCTGCCCACCTTGCAGATACTGTCGCCCCCAACCCCCTTTCACAATTGCCATTCCCTCTTCTCTCCAGCCTGCAGTCCTGAAGAATAATCTGCTGATTCTCCTTCCTGCAGTACTATAGCCTCTGGTACCCACTCCCCCACCCTTTCCTTTAGTTCTTATGGACGAACCAAATAAACTGTGGCCCAGTCCCTTGGGCAACTTAACTGGCCAGCCATGCATGAGAGGTGTCTGGACCCCTGACTGATGGAGGTACATCACACTAACCACTCTGACTGGGATCCTGCTTACTGGACATAAGAGGGTGGCCAATACCCTGTGCTGGTATTGGAGGCTGCCCTGACTAGGACACCAAGTCTCTCCAAGGTCTCTCTATGGACTTTGGTGAATTTTGAGACATCATCGCTTACTTGCTGCACATGCAGTGTGTGTGCTGCTAAGCTGCTGGCACATGGAGCTGGTGGGAGACTGATGTAACACACTACTGTACAGCAAGGTTTATGCCCCCTTGACTTAGGATTGGTGACCAGAAAGCTGTGCCTCCTGTTTGTGTGACCATGCTAATTGGCATGGCAAGGTGAAGGATGGATGCTATGAGTATGCAGGTGCGTGCTAAGAGATCAAGCCAGCAGCTCTGAGTTGCAGCCTGGTCCAATATGGACTGACTTATCGTTGTGTATAGAGCCACCAGGTTGCAGCCTTCCAATGCTAGCTGCCAGTGCGCTATACGGTGCACATCTGTGCTTCCAGAGGGCTTTGCATGTGAATTGGTGAGGTGTCATGTGAGCACATGTTGGATGCCCAAAGCCTGTGAACATGGCATGTGTGCGGCTCTTGCCTGAATTGTATCCTGAGAGTTGTTAGATCGTATGCAATGTGGAGGTCATTTGGAAAACATGGTGAGCTTCATTCGACCTACTCTGTTTTTATATCAACTTTCTTGTTGTCAAGCTTGATTGAAAAATTTGATAAGATTGGAAACTGAATATTGATGAGATGAGAATAAGCAGTAGTGCCATTAACTGGCAACTTATCACCGCCTAGCAAGAAACTTGCCTTACTGCTTGTAAAAAACGTAAACAATGAAGCAAGTTTCTCCCAACATTGAGATGGGCCCCAATGGTTTTCTCATCCGATTCTGCCATAAATCTTATCGTAGCCTATGTCACTCAGGCCCATATTTCTGCCCATAATTCTTTATTCTTTTATATGGTACCCAGTTTGAAAACTTCTATAAAAGAGCCTTTATCTTGACAAAAGGCAGATCCGGCCCAAGAGGCTGAATGACCTACTCCTGATCCTAATTTGTCTGTTCAGAACAATAACCAATTAACACGCTTCATGACAGAATAATATTAATGTTCCTTTTGGTGCAAATAGACAATGCAGCACCTCTTGAGATCTACCGGTGGATTGTAGACAGAATAATCCTTCCAGGGTTACGTTACGGCCCCTACAATTTCATTTAGCACTTGTTGCTGATACCTTTTTGATATGCTGGAAGAGATCACTAACAATCTGGTGTGGAGCCAGTCCTACTGGAGGCCATCAGAGCCCATAGTATATCAGCAGGCTTTTACTTCATATTGTACATTTAAATGTTCAAACAACAGGCTTTGATCAGAGACAGTCATCTTCATTGAATAGACAACACCATGATATTTCATGAACATATGCTGTAATTAGCCATATGTGTCTAAATTCTCTTGGTTCAGCATTTAGAGAGGGCAGTGTAAAGTTGCCTTCACTGAGTGGAGATAGTAGGAACTGCAGATGCTGGAAAATCTGAGATAACAAGGTGTAGAGCTGGATGAACACAGCAGGCCAAGCAGCATCAGAGGAGCAGGAAGGCTGACGTTTCGGGCCTAGACCCTTCTTCTCCTGCTCCTCTGATGCTGCTTGGCCTGCTGTGTTCATCCAGCTCTACTCCTTGTTATTTCACTGAGTGGAAACATGTTTGCAGGAAAGGTTAAATCATTTATGATCCATTTAGCGGTCAAATGCGTGCATTCATTGAACTCATAATTATCCTTGAATATTTTACCGGAACTTAAACAGCATTTAATGCAATCTCTTCTTTTCAGACTAATTTCTTCTCTTGCCCTCACTGTCTGAAGGTGTTCAGTCTCTTTCCTTCAGTAGCTCACCTTGTTGTCCATTGGTTCCAAAATTCTTCAAAGCAATGTCAGCTCCTGTCTCTCTCTGTTCTCCATGTTTGAATCCCTTCATTAGGTTTCTGCTCCTTTCACACTACAACTTGACCTCTCGGCAGCCTTTCACATTGATGGCCACACCATGCTCCTCAAATGTGCCTCGCCTGGCATCCAGCTGGATGGGACTGCACCTTGTTCCATTATTATATGTTAAACTGTAGCTATAGAATCACCAGCAATTGCTTTTGCTTTGAGCCCACATCATTTCCTCTGGAACCCCCAAGGACCTTACCTTGGCTCCCCTATATTTCCCATTTTCAAGCTGCTCCTCAAAATTTCATCTGAAAACATAACGCTAGCTTTTACATTTATGTTAACGACACTCAGCTCTTTCTCATAGCCACCTCTCTTGATTATCCACATCATCTCTAAATTGCCAGATTGCTTGACTGAGTTTCAGTTTTGGATGAACAGACATTTCTTCCAAACAACTTCCAAGAATAGCAAAGCCAATATCTTTGGACCTCAACACAAATGAGGCCATCAACCCCACCTCCCCTTGCCATCAATCTGAGGGTGAGCCAGGTGGGTTGTGAAGATTTGGAGGTATTTTGAAACGAACACTTTGTCGGTTGGGAGCCAGTTTAGGTCAGCAATAAGAGGAGTGATCTACCAGCATAAGACAGGGTCAATGCAGGAAGGATGTTCCTGATGCCTGGGGAGTCCACAACCAGGGGTCACAATCTAAGAGTATGGTGTCGGCCATTTAGGACCAAGATGAGGAGACATTTCTTCACCCAAAGACTGGTGAGCTTGTGGAATTCTCTGCTACAGAAAGCAGTTGATGCCAAAACATTGAATGTTTTCAAGAATGAATTAGATACAGTTCTTCAGGCTAAATGATTAAAGGATATGAAGTGAAAGCGGGAACAGGAGTTGGATGATCAGCCATGATCATTTTGGATGGCAGAAGAGGCTCAAAGAGCTGGATGGTCTTATCCTGATCCTACTTTTTCCTATGTTTCTATGATAGGTTTGGTACCAGTTAGGACGTAGGCAGTAGTGTTTTCAATGACCTCAACTTTATGAGAGTAGACTGTGGAAGGTCAGTTAGGTGTATGTTGGACTGGTCAAGTCTTTTGGTGCTAAAGACATGAATGGGGATTTCAGCAGTATTTGAACTGAGGCAGGACTGAAGTCACACAGTTCTGTGAATTTGGAAATAGGAGGTCTCAGAGGTGGGGCAGATTTGTTGCCTAGAACCTGATCTTTGGGTCAGACATGACACCAAGTTGTGCACAGACTAGTTTAGTTTCAGACAGAGGCCAGTCGGAGGAATTGGGTCAGTAGCTCGAGACTGGATTTGCATCAGAGACTAAAGATATTGGTTTCAGTGGTGCAAATATTGAATGTGAGGAAATATCTACTTGAATAACATTGGATGTTGACTAACCAGTCTGATAAGTAGCATCAGTGAAGAAATGGAAAGCCATCTGCAGTGAGATAGAGCCTGCTGCCACCATTCCTTTGAGACCTCTGCGTTGCTCCAATTCTGGCCTTGCAAGCTTACTTTCCTTAAATAACTCCTTCATTGGTAACTGTGCTTTTAGCTTCCTAGGTGGTGAACTCTAGAATTTCCTCCTTAACCAGCAATAAACAAGCAAATGGAACTCAATCTTATTGCATCAATGAACCGAAAGCCTTGTTTTGGGGGTGGGAAGTTATTTTTGCTCGTTTTCTCTTTCTGGAACCTCCTTACTGCCTACCAATTCCCTGCCAACTGGAGAGAATATGGCACGCTGCCAGGTACTCCTCATGCCATTCTGAAACCATCAGCAGTGAGTGAAACAAAAAGATTGGAAAGGCATCTGAAACCCACTTGTAGTTGTATCTTTCAGGAGAAAAGTTCAATCAAATTGTAAGGACCATTGAAAGTGATTTTAATTTTATAAAGAAAATTGAAGGCTTGTTAGTATTGACTGCCTGTTCTATTAAGACATTACTGGAATGTTCAGGGGCAACACATGCCACAATCAATGTTTTTTCACTAAACAATTCTGGCTTACAGCTAGATCTGAATGTGACGCGCCCTATTTTTTCCTGTGTTTCTGTGATAGCAGTTTATTTAAATAAATTAATGAAATGGAAGAGGAGTTGAATGGTTTGGGATTTATTTTAGCAAAAAGCTGCAAACCTTTCCCTTCTAAGAGATAGGACAGGATTTGGACGCCATTGCTGTCTGTTACTTCTTGCTAGTTCCCATGATTCCAATTAAAATTTGAAGTGCTGGCAGCATGCATGGGAGACACAAGTGATCATATGGTACTCGAAGCTTTTCAGTGGCAAAATGTGCTAGACAGCTGTCAAGACAGGAGGTACAAAGGGGCTAGAAAAGAGCTTTCTGGTCGAACGGCCACAACTTTGCTGCTAATTTCCATCGCCATTCACATAAGACTTGTAGAGAGCACAGAAGTGGCATGAATGTTTTTTCTGGTTTGAATTCCTTTCAAATTTGCATTTAACACCTATTTGTTACATTCTACTCCTAACTTGTAGGCTTGTTCTATACTTGTATATAGAATATAGAATTGTACAGCACAGGAACAGGCCCTTCGGCCCACGATGTTATACCAAACATGACGACAAGTTAAACTAATCCATTCTGCTTGCCCTTTGTCCATATCCCTCCATTCCTTGCATATTCATGTGCTTATCTAAAAGCCCCTGTTGTATCTGCCTCCCCCACCTCCACGGCAGCACATTCGGGACTCCTACCACACTCTGTGTAAAAAACGTGCCCCTCACATTTCCTTTCAACTTTCTCCCTCTCACCTTAAATGCATGACCCCTAGTTTTAGACATTTCAACTCTAGGTAAAAGATTCTGACCGTCAACCCTATCTATGCATCTCATAATTTTACAGACATCTGTCAAATTTCCCCTCAGCCTCCGCCACTCCAGAGAAAACAACCCAAGTTTTTCTAGCCTCTCCTTATAGCTCATATCCTCTAATCCGGGCAGCATCCTGGTAAACCTCTTCAGCACCCTCTCTAAAGCCTCCACATTCTTTCTGTAATGTGGCGACCAGAACTGAACACAAAACTCTAAAAGTGGCCTAATCAAAGTCTTATAAAGCTGCAACATGACATCCTGACCATTGTACTCAATTCCCCGACCAATAAAGGCAAGCATGCCAAACTCCTTCTATACCACCCTATCTACTTGCGTGATCACTTTCATGGAGCTATGGACTTGAACCCCAAGATCTCTGTGTACATCAGTGCTGTTCGGCGTCCTGCCATTATTTGTATACTTTTCCTTAACATTTCATCTTTCAGCACCTCACACTCCGCCCATATCTGCAACTGATCTATGTCCTGCTGTATCTTTTGACAACCTTCTACACAATCCACAACTCCACCGATCTTTGTATCATCTGCAAACTTACTAACCCACTCATCTACATTTATATATATTTCTATGCATATGTATTGCACTCTTCTGTTTGTTTCACTTTATTTACGAATGTGTCATTGTCATTTGTGGCGACTGGCTTAATTAGAGAACTCAATGTATTCACTTATCTCATGGTTGGCATGTATTGTTTGTTATTAGTGGATTTAGGGACATTACTATAGAAGAACAAAATGTGTTTGTGCGTTCTCACTTTATTGAATATTCATGTTAGAATTCAATGTTGTACTCACCAATTTGAGATAGCAATAGTCTTGTATCTGATCCCCTCACTCATCTAAATATTATTGAGGAGATTTTCCGACATCACGCTCAGAGGGGATAATTGAAACATTGCAAATGCAACAAATGTACAGTTACAATATAATGTATTTTATAGAGAAAGTTAAATTGTCTGTACACTGGGTGCAAGAATCACACAGAAGCCAAATGACCACCCCTTGTTTGTTCAGCTGGTTTGGCACCAGACACTACTTGCCTCAAGAGAAATCACAAGAGACCTTTTGAAACTCAGTGAATGGTTACCAAGGGTAACCAGAAATTGCTTGACAGAGGTGTGAATGGCCCTTCCAATTCCACCAAAACCTGATGGAAGGAGAGCCATCCAAACCATTGGCTGAAGTTACAAAGATAATTGCCTCGTGTAAAAGACAGTGATGACTGAGAGTCCCTGATTGAGGCTAAGCCCAATAGCTATGATGGAAGCATGACTTGACAGTTTTGGGAAAGCAGATATTTTAAGTTTTGAACTGTATAAAGGTCTAGCTGTGAGCAATCATTTTGTGCCGAGTCCATGAGAGAAATGTCTTGAAGAAATGACTGCTTCTTGACAGGGAGACACAGGAAAGCATTCAGGACTATTGGCTTGAAGCAGACCACCAAGAACCACAACGTGCAGCATGTGATACTGAAACAAAGGAGGATTTATTCACGTCCAGGATCTGTTCTACTCAGCCTATGTATGGGAGCAAATTCCACCTCTTTGATTATAGAAGCCATCGTAGCTGCTGAACCTGACTTCAAGTTTCAACACCTTTCCTTCAGAAAGAGAATATTCAAGTAGACCATGCAATGATAGTGGAGTTCAATCCCAGTTTCATCTTCACACATAGCTTTATTCTAACTTAGTTCAAATTTTGGTCTTTGTATTTTAGCTCATTTTTATTCAAATCTACTGCTGTAGATATTCAAACAATACACTTACCTTGTATCTCATAAAGCTCTGCTGCTTGTTATTTTTGAATAGAAACACTTGAAAATCAAAGGGGGTTAATAGTGACGTTACACAACGTCTTAGTTTATGGCCCACTTTGAGGACTCACCTCATGTGGTTGTGACAGATGTGAACACACAGCCCAGTAAAGTTTGTGCCTGCCCACAATCTGAGATGGATAGGTGTGTGGACGTCACTAACCCTTTATGCTCCTCATTTTCTTGCCTAGCTGACTGTCTGCACCACCCCCAGACTCCCAACCCTCCCTCCTCGACTCATTCAGGTCCCCGGCTTCGGTCCACGTGCTCTCCCCCATCTCTGACTCGCCTTTGCCACACCCGAGCAATCTGCCATTCTTCTGCTCCCCTCCCTGTGCCTCAGCAGGTCCATTACCCTCAGCCACAATTCACTGTTGCAAGCTGCCTGTAAACTAATGTGAGTCAGGCGTCACATGATTCAAATACAACCACTGATTTATGGTTGAAATTATGTTGTAATTACAAAAAGTTTTAATATAATGACTCATCATGCCATGTAAATATATTAAAAGTAGGGAGCCTCGACAGGACACGAGGTCCAGCTCGCCACTGCTACTCCTACAGGAGTCATAAAGCTCCCCATAACCTTTATTCTGTCAAATGATAACACGTAAGATGATTTTTCTAATAAATTCCTCAACTACAGATGTGACACTGGAGCGGTGTAGTTAGCACCAGAGAGCAAATCTACATTGATTCCTCATCCATCAAAGCTTTAAATGTAACTTGCTCAACATTGTGTTCAAAGCCATTCTCTGTAAACTTTTCTCGTGCTCCAAATCTCCAAGAAATGAACATCTTTCCAAGTCTGCCCTATTGCGCACTTCCCACTGTTTGTGGTCCCCTCCATTTTTTGAACAGCTCCATTTAAAAGTAACCAGCAACATAGCGTAAAGTGATTTAATTATTAGCTAGAATACAGATATAAAAATTTGAAGTAAGGATGAAGAGTTACGTATGAAGATGAAAGTGGGTCAGACTCCACTATCATTGCGTGGCTTGCCTGAAAATGTTTTTTCTAAAGAGAAGGTGTTGAACCTTGAAGTTAGATCTGGCAGGTGCAATGGCTTCTGCAGGCGAATAGTTAGAGACCTAGTTGTCATCTAAAAGACAGAGGCATCTGGAGTAGGATTTGAGCTTGTAGCTTTTTAACTCGCAGGCAAAAATGCTATCATAAAGTCAAAGCATAATTCTGGAGATAAAAGCACAATTGAGTTGAATGGCAGCGAAAGTGTGGGAGTCAGTTCAGGAAATGGATGGGTTTGTACAGTGTCTGAAGTGCTGTGAAGGTTTGGCCACCTTGGGAGGAGGAGTAGGAGGTTGGCAAACACATCCCCACACATCCTTTGACTCCTCATCTTGGATCGTAGTAGACATCTTTTTGTGGCAATGACATTTGCTAGTGACATAGTAATGTGGTCAGGCCTGTAAATTGGATCTGGCTTCTGACCATGAATGTTCTGCCTACATTATCCCGTTCATACCTGGTGTTAAAACCTATTGCAGTATTTTTGAGAAGGATAGTTAAAGATAATTGAACTACTAACTTGATTTTGTTTTCTTCTCCTTGGCTAGGTAGAACTCCAGTCTTCCTCGAAGTAAGGTCTCCAAGTTCTAATTGCTATGATAAAATAAATATGAAGGAACTGGATGGGCATTTCAAGAGGCATTTTACTCATATGCAGCAATCAGTCAAGTTGAAGTCGCATACATTAGAATCAAAACAAAATAAATGTTAAATAGAATTGGGAATGAAGCATACAGATATAATTTGTATACTGATTACCTTGTTATGGGAATGGAGTTTATGTTCTCAGTACATTTGTCTATATTTGTGTTTAGAATTGCATTCCTCGATGTACAGTTCACTTCCACAAATCTGCCCGATTTTCTGTATATTTCTTCAATCTTCTCCCCTTTTGAGACTATTCAAGCTAGTTTTACTCTCTGTCCTGCACTGGTCAAGTTCACCAGTGCTTTTAAAGCCAGAATATTGATTTAAGTTGCAATAAATTTCTTGTTTGAATGTTTAAATCACTGATTGAAGAACCCTGAAGGGTTTTAACTCTTTTAACCTTGATAACTCCTGGGGAAGCTATGTTATCCCAATGTGGTTCTGACTACAGTGTGGTACTACTCCTCACCCTCTAGGATCTCTCTGCCTCTTTCAGTATGTTTGAACAGTCCAGTGACCTGCATTCCCCTTCTGAAGTCCATCTCTTTGATGTTACCCATGCATTCATTAAATCATATCTTTTGGAGTGGCACAGTGGTTAACACTGCTGCCTCACAGCACCAGGGACCTGGGTTTGATTCCAGCCTTGGGTGTATATGTGAAGTTTGCGTGTTCTCCCTGTGTCTGCATGGCTTTCCTCTGGGTGCCCTGGTTTCCTCCCACAGTGCAAAGATGTGTAGACTATGTTGATTGACCATGTTAAATTGCCCGTTGTGTCCAGGGATGTGCAGGCTAAATAGATTAGCCATGGTAAAGGTTGCGGTTATGTGTCTGGTCAGGGGGAATAGTTCTGGGTGAGATGCTCATCAGAGGGTTGGTGCAGACTTGATGGGCTGAATGGCCTCTATCTGCACTATAGGGATTCTATGATTGCATCGTTCAGTGCAACTTATTATATACCCTTACAGTTAAGGTTTGCGAAAATTGGTCGAGTGATTGATAGATTAAAATGAGTAGAAAAAGCTTGTAGATAAAGTTCAATTTGGAAACTCAAGTCTTCCATTTTGCCCTCAGGGCATGTAGACCAGAATAGAACAAATGAAAAGTGAGGATTAGTAGAGAGATTGAGGATAAATATGGAGAAATCTCTAAAAACCTGTGCACAACTATAAAAATGATAAAGACGCTAAAAGGTTGTTGACCTTTATCTCAAGAGGCCTGAAATTCAAAGGGAAGAAGATATATTACAACTGGGCACAGCCCTGGTTCAATCTTACCAGAGTACTGCATTCAATTCCGGGTACGCTATCTCAGAAAGAATATATTAGCTTTAGTTGGATGTCTGGCATGGTTTCAACAGGATGTTATCAAACCTGTAAGGGCTAAGCCTCTGTTCTCTCATAAGTGATTTAAATATTCAAACAAGCAATAAGTTGCAGAATTAATACAGTATTCTGGCTTTTACAGCCAGAACCTGAGCTCCCCAGAACTTGCGAGGATCAACAGGGGCACAGCACATCAGGGAGTCATTGATCAATGAAATGCACAGGCTCGAAAGCCTTTAAACCGTGAAACTGTGGATCTGCCTGTGTGCAGTGTTTGTCCTCCCGGGACTAGTTCTGAGAGTCTGAATTCAGTGCTTCATAGGTGATGTCCAATTTTTTGGAAGTCTTTTCACCTGTCTTAGACTTTACTTTGATCTGATTTTCGGTGCTGTCAGCCTTCACTGCAGCATGGGAGCAACTTTTGCAGCCATCATATCAACCCCGAGTGAGGAAAAATGGGAGCAAGAGCATCAACAGCAGTTGTACTGTCCACAACCACATGCACACATTCTCTAACAGAAAGTCTGCATGGAGAGGATAAGCTTTCTCAACATGACAGGGCAACAATGCCTCAGCAGCGACAATTTTCAAAATGCTACAAACACTTAGTTTTACTGGAGACAACTGTGGAAAGGAAAACAGATTTAACCTCTCATTCGGATTATTGACCTGAAAACTTGCCCGTGTGTTTCTGTATTCGCGTGGGCTGCCAAACCTGCTAAGTATTTCAGCCATTTTTGATTTTGTTTTTCAAATTTTCAACATCCATGGGATGGCAAAATTTATGATATCCTGCAATGCTCTGGGATTGAGCTGTGCCGGTCAATCAAAAATGCTTGTCAACCCATAAACAGTAAAAAGAGGAAGCAAATAAAAACAGCATTGATGTATATTGCAGAAGCCTAGAGGTGCTCCATGTTGACTCCACTGTTAACACTGAGAGAAAAATGCTTCACCCTTCAACCAGTTCTTTTCCAATCACTTCAGGCTGACATCAGTTCTTTGTATAATAACAGTTAGTGAAGTGTTCTGGTCATGTGATTTTCCTGATAGGAAAAAAGTTGTGGAACTTGAAAGCATTTAGAGATGATTTACAGGGACGTTGCTGGGATTGGAGGGTTTGAGTTTTAGGCTCAAAAGGCTGGGGCTGTTTTCCCTGGTGTGTCGGAGGCTGACAGGGTGAATAGTTCAGGTCATTTCCCCAGGGTAGGGGAGTCTAAAACTAGAGGGCATAGGTTTAAGGTCAGAGGGAAAAAATTTAAAAGGGACTTAACGGGCAACCTTTTCATGCAGAGGGTGGGGCATGTATGGAATGAGCTGCCAGAGGAGGTGGTGGAGGCTGGTACAATTACAACATTTAAAGGGCATCTGGATGGGTACATGAATAGGAAGGGTTTAGAGGGATATGGTTCAAATGCTGGCAAATGGGACTAGATTTATTTAGGATATCAGGTCGGCGTGAACGAGTTGAACCAAAGGGTCTGTTTCTGGCTGTACAGCTCTGTGACTCTGATTCTGTGTTATTGCTGAGAGCTGCAGTCTCCTAAGTCAAGATCCCAGTAGGCCAGGTGGGTAAGACAAGATTCACCACAGCCTAAAATAAAAACCAAGTACTGCAGATACCGGAGGTCAGAAACAAAAAAAGAAAGTGCTGGAGAAACTCAGTGGATCTTGCAGCATCTGTAGAGACCAAAATGGAGTTAACGTTTCAAGTCTAAGGCCGCTGTACTTTAAACGTTATCTCTGCTTTCTCTCCAAAGATGCTGCCAGATCTGCTGAGATTCTCCAGCACTTTCGTTTTTTTGTTTCACCACAGTTTGCTGGTGACATCTGCTGGCCCCTCCCAGCAAATGGGTCAGTTGAAATATATTTCTGGGTCTGGAGCATCTTCAATCCGTGCCTGTTTGTCACTGGCCTTGATTCGCTGACCACACTGTGCAGTTTGACTAATTCCCTTTCAATTATTACCATCTGGATGAAAACCAGATCAGAACCACAGCTTTCTTTATTTCAACATGGATGACACTGAGGATGGTCTGCTCAAATCCAGCAAGAAGTTCTTTTGTGGTTCACTAGAACTATTAAATGAAACGCGAGGTAGATGGAGGGTAAGCATGAACGGGGAACACTTTATTGTGCATCCTTTCAGCTCCACACTCAGTCTCCATGTCCCCATGTCCCCAAGCTGGGTCACCTGACCCACCCTCTTAAAATGGCAACATCACATAATTACATACATAACACCTCTCCCCCTTTATATCCGTACTCCCCTTATCGATATATATGCATTCAACAATTGTAACTATTCTACAAGCATTGTAACTAACATACATACATTGTCAGGAACATATACAAGAAAATGGTAAAAGAAAACAATCCTATCGTTATATTGACATAATTAGTCTCTTGGGGGTTGACGATTTTTCAAAGACCGTCTCCTCATCTCAGAAACCTTTTCTAGTGCAGTCTCCCATGCATCCGGAAGCTTCTGTTGTTTTGCAGATATGTCCCTCTCTGATTGGCTGTGGTGCCCTGTGACCCTGCTGTTGTCTCCTCTGTGGGTATGGCTAACGCTGGCTCGGAGACACATGACTTGGTGGATACCACTGGTCCCACCTGGACTGGCTCATTATTCTGGGGGACAGCCTCCCATTGGTGAGGTGTGGTGACCAGCTGGTCCATGTGTCTCCTCCAGACCAGTTCATCCCTAATCTGTACCATATATGTCAGTAGTCCTGTCTGAGCCACCTGCATCGCTGCTGGGATCTGTTTAACCCCAGACCTATCATTCCAGGGCAACATGCGCTCTCCTCTGTGGAATACTCTCGGTCATGAGAATCCCCCCTTCTCACTATCTGTCCTTCTTGATTTTGTTCTACTACCTCTCTGATCTCTCCCACCCACAGTAAACCAAACATGGTTCTCAGCTGACAGTTCAACATTGAGGCGTTACAATCATAGCATTTAAAAGGCATCTGGATGGTACATAAATAGGAAGGGTTTAGAAGGATATGGGCCAAATGCCGGCAAATGGGACTGGATTAAGTTAGGACATCTGGCTGGCATGGACGAGTTGGACCGAAGGGTCTGTTCCAATGCTGTACAGCCCTATGATTCTATAAGGACACTGGTGAACACTGGGTCATTGAATGTGGTGAGTTCCTGTACATGCTGAGGAACTTGTTGATTCTCCACCTTGCAAACCGTCCCCTTGTGCGGCCTTTAACGCCTGCTTCTAGATTTGAACAAATCTCACTGCCTAGCTGTTTGTTGCAGGGTGATAGAGAGTTGATCTCACGTGCCTGACACTGTGATTTTCCAGGTACTCCTTGGACTCTTGAGCGACAAACTGTGAACCATTGTTACGCACTCGGGAATCAGAGACACTGCTGCCCCGTAACTACTTCTGTCTTTAATGTCTTACCCTCCAATTTGGGAAGAACCCAGAAAAGACCAGCTTCACCCCGTACCGATAGGATGTTTAACTGAAACTCCACTGACTCTGGGCTTTCTGCTTCTCCTGCAGACCCAGCTGGCTGCCTGTCCGCTCCCTGGCTGACAGCATATACCTTATGCCTTGTCCTTTGAATTGTCTCCTTTAGACATGCCTTCTCTTGCTTGAGTTGCACCCGGTAATTTCAGGGAATATGGTCCATGCTCTTGCACCTGCGGCACTGGGCTTCTCGAATCCAACACATTGACTCCTTGTGTCCACTTCAGTCACATCGATGGCATTCTACAGTTGGTACTGTGCTCCACTGAGTTTCTGTTATTTTGTGCACCTGGGCATTGTCATTCAACAGTGTTGCTTTGCTGGCAACCAACTCCATAGAGGTAGCAATTTCAAAAGCCGCCTTGAAGTGCAGATCTCTCCTCGTTAGTAGCTTCTATTGAATGGCTTTCTGTCAGAGGCCATAAACCAAACAGTTCCTCAAGGCATCTTGGAGGAACCCTCTGAATTCACATTGTTCCAATGGACTCTCCTTCTTGCTATACCTGTTTATACAAACGGAAACTTTCCTGATCACATGTAGCTTTGCTGCGAAATAACTCCCCAACACTTCGCATCGCTCTTAGTATGTCTTCTCTGTGGGTTTCTTTGGTTGCACGAGACACCTTAGAGTCACAAAGGTCTTGCTCCTAACGATACTCAAGAAAACCTGCACAATTATGTCTTCAGCCTTTAAGTATACTTCAAAACGTTACGTGTAAAGTGTCCAATGTTCTGTCTCTTCATCAAATGGTCTCATCACTTCAAATTGGCCCGTCATTTTGTTTTCCTACCAATCGAGTCTAGTAACCATTTGCAACCCGAGTCCCCTTGCAAACATATTCCACGATAAGCTCCCAGCTGAGTTCTGCCCACTTCAGCAATCAGCTGTGGCCCAAATCCCCTCACAACCACTGCTCTTAGCCCGCTCGCTGGTACCTACCACTCTTCCCTGGCATGACCGCAGCCTGAGTCGCTTTTTTTAATCATTCATTTTTGGGATAAGGGCTTCACTGGCCAGGCCAGCATTCATTGCCCATTCCTAATTGCCCAGGAATCAGTTAAGAATCAACCATGTTGCTGTGGGTCTGCAGTCACATGTAGACCAGACCAAGTATGGATGGCAGTTTCCTCCCCTAAAGGACTTCAGTGAACCAGGTGGGTTTTTCCAACAATTGGCAATAGTTTCATGGTCATTATTACACTCCTAATTCCAAATTTTTATTGAATTAAATTCTACCATCTGCTGTGGCAGGATTCAAACCTTGCGACTGCTTCTCTTGATTTTACCTCCGTAATCCCGGACCGTTTTCAAAGTGTGGGCGACATCCTTCCTCCCATCACAAAGAAACATTCTCACATAGTTTGTGGCCCAAATCCTACTCTTGTCATCAGCTGTTGAGTTTGTGGTTCACTAGAACCATAGTCAGAACAGAGGTAGACAGAGGGAAAATTCGAACAGGGAATACCTTATTCTGTGTCCTCTCAGCTCCACAGTCCTTCCTTCACTCCCTGTCTGTCTCCTGCCTCCGGGTTACCTGACTTACTCTGTTAAGGGGGAAGACATCACAACTACATACATAACATTTCACATAATTGGAATGCATTTCAGCTTCGACCTGGATGCTTGCTCAGACTCAAATCACAATTTATTAACTCTAACCTCTTCCAAACCAATATCTAGTTCATATTACTAAAGCTTCCCAAACCTAAAGTTTGGAATTAACAATCTTCACTGCTGTTTCACCTTTATCATCCATATTCAAGTTTAACTTCTCCAGACCTAAAGATTTGGACAGATGTGTTGGCACCTATCTTCATCATTGGTGAATTTGGAATGACCTCATAATGGAAGAAATCTTTCTCAGCCTTCAGATTTTCAACATTCAAATAGGAGAAATCTGAAGTATAAGAGGGTTGCATACAAACACATATTTTAATTTACTGGACAGCAATCTGGCCTGTGGAGCATACTTTGGCCACTACACAATTTCAACTTTAAAGTAATTGAAGATTTAATTTAATAACGTAGAATTTATATAACTTACCATTTGCAAAATTTTAATTTAAGTTTGAATAGCATTGTGTCTGACGCCAATAATGCATGGTTTGCTCATGTTGGGAGTAACTCTGGCCCAAATTTGAAAAAAATAGAGCTATTCTTTACTTGGAACATGAACAGTTTCCTCGTTTGCACCAAAATGATGTGAAATGCAGGAACGCTGATCAGTGTTGCGGAAAACATAAAGTGGTAGCTTTTTGAGTCAAATCCATCTGCTGAAGTTCAACAATGGCACAGAAACCCATTGGCTTAAAAATGAAAGCTGGGAGATATGGTAATGTGTTCTGCTAAGTTAATCCGATGAATCCTGCAGTCTCCTCAAAAGAAATAGACTAGGCGACAAGCACTTTCAAATATTATTTGCAGTTCCATCCTGTCCTTCTGCAAACATTCACTTCGGCAAATGAGTCAAACCAATCAAGAGTCTACGTGACTAGTTTGACAGATGTAAAGTCATCAGTCTTATGGAGACTGCATTCCATTTCACAGTTATACAATCTGGAAGAGCCATTTCCAATGTTGCAGTCACATGCATAATTGTGGATGACACATTTAAGCACTGAGCTTATTTAGTAGAGGATGTACACTTATGTAGTAATTTCAATAATACTTTACAATACTAAATTGAACCTTACATGCAATTGAAAATTTTGAACAAATTTTATTAAACCCTAATTAGAGTGCACCTTCAAGATGAAGACAAAAGAACACATGACAAGTGCTGACGCACAGAGAATACAATGAGTCACAGGATCCTGGAGTGTAGTGGTACAGTTATTATGTAATACATACAGTTACATAGAAACAGAAATTAGGATCAGGAATAAACCATTCAGCCCTTCAGGTCTGCTCTCCCATTCAGCATGATCATGGCTGATCCTCTATCTTAATACTGTATTTCCACTTTCTCTTCAAACCCTTTGATGTCTTTAATTTTCTAAAAATGAAGCTATTTCTACCTTGAATATATTCAGTGATGAGGCCTCTGTGGATTTATGTGATAGAGAATTGCACAGGTTCACCATTGTTTGAATGAAGAAATGCTTCTTGTCTGAGTCCTAAATGGCCTACTGTGTATCACAACCAGGAAAATGTCCTCCCTGCATTTGATCTGTCCAGCCCTGTTAGAATTTTGTATGTTTCCATCAGGTCATCCTTCTAAACCTAGTGAATACAGACCCACTTTCCTCATAGGAGAGACCTACCATCCCTGTTATCAGCCTAGCAAACCTCCACTGCACTCTCTCTATGTGAAGTGTAATCTTTTTTAGCTAAAACTGCATATAATACTCCAGGTATGGTCCCATCAAGGCCCTATCTAACTGCAGTAGGACATCCCTATGTCTGAGTTCAAAGTTAAATGTAATCACCAATCATGAGAGCTTAGCCATGGGCTGGACTTGTAAGGTGCAAAGTTTTACCTTTTTACTCATCAACAGTATTAGAGGTACACCAAAACCCCTTGGATCCTGATGCCTTATTTACTGTTTCTAGATCGAGATAACAACAACTTGCGTTTACATAGTGCCTTTGATGCAGAAAAAATTCGAGGTGTTTCACAGGAGAACTAGGGAACAAAATTTAGACCCTGAGTCCCATAAGGGGACATTAAATGACAAAACAGTTGGTCAAAGAGGAAGGTTTTAATGAGCGACTTAAAGAGGAAACAGAAAAAGACCAGCAAGAGGATACAGGGAAGGAATGCTGAAGCGTAGGCCTGGGTAGCTGGTGGCAGAGCTGCCAATGGTGGAGTGATTAAAATTATGGATGTACAATTATCTTGAATTGGCGGAGTGCTTAGTTTCAAGGTTAAGTGTTTTAAGGCTGAAAGAGACCATAGATACAGGGAGGGGCAAAGCTGTTAATGACTTGAAAGACAAGAACTTTGTAATTGTGATTTGTTTGACTAGCAGCCAATGTAGATAAACTAGCAAAGAGGAGATGGATGAAACGGGCTCGGTGAGTTAGGATATAGGCAGCGGACTCAGGTTTATGGCGTTGCTGGAGACAGAGTGGAGTGAGGGTCTGGCCTAGAGTGTGTTGAAAGAATCAAGACTAGAGGTAATGAAGGGACAAATGGGTATTTCATCAGTGCTATGAGTGCTGGAGTGGATGTGTGGTTCACCTTAGGGTCAAGTACAATACTGAGGCTCCAAGATGTCTCAAACAACTTCGGCCAGGGAGGGGCACGATGTTGATGGAAAGGCACCAGAATTTGTCGTCTTATTATTAAATTGTCGGACTTTTCTACTCATTCAGTGCTGGATATTGGACAGCAGCCAGACTGTTTGGAGACAGGGGTAAGGGTCAAGAGAGCTGGATATCATCCATAAACAGAAAAAAATTAATGTCATAATTTTGAATGATTTTACCAAGGGTCAGCATGTACATGACTAAGAGTAGGGGATCAAAGGTAGGTCATTGCAAGAGGGATTATGGGTAAGATGTGTGCTCTTCTCAGTACACGTAGTTCAATTTGGAGACTCTTAAGCATGGAATTGGTTTCCATTGGATAATAGGCCTTCGGATTTCCCCCCACCTCAACTTTAAAAATGTGAAATGTACTTTTAATTTTCAATTGTATGAGGTCTGCCTTTGTATTGATCTTGATTGGTACAATAACTACATAAATATGCTTATTTACTCACATTCAGTCTCAGGCCTTAAAGACACGTGGGCTCTTTCTTGGCAAAGGGTTGAAGTGTGCCAACCAACTGCCCATTGGAGGTTTTGGAGAGTCACGGAGAAGTTGGAGATCAGCAGTTTAAAGATACTGCTTCACCAGCAGAAGCATATACATGTGGAGATACAGGGGGAAAGAGACGAAAGAAGCGAGAATCAATGTTGTTGATACTTGGAAACCCTCAGCAATTATGAGGATTGATGTCTGGAATGAGGAGTCCTTGACTGAATTGATAGGTTTCTCTGTCTCTTGTTTACCCTGCGCTCAATTTTAGTCTCTTTCACAAATTTGGTGTACTCTTTGTTTGCTCTCAGATAGCTTCCTGGTTTGAGGAACTTGTCGCAAAACAGCTACTGCCTTGACAGTTGTACTGAAATACATGACCCAAAAGTTATAAGTTAAATCAATTGCATTTGGAGAATTCATGTGGTCACAGGTCAAGTGATCAGACAATGTGCTGTTGGATGTTATCTGTTAAGAATGTCAAATGATCAACCTTCTAGGCATGTCTCCAAACAGATTCAGAAACCCTCGTTTATATAGGAGCAAATGTATCAGGTCTCCCAGCGACCCAATTTATCAAAGAGATCACTTTAAGTTGTTGTTGCAGTTTACAAGCTCCAGCCTCGGCCTGGATGTTAGGCAGTTCTCAATTCTGCTGGGGCTTGGGAGATATGTCCCCCATTATATCCCCATAATTGCACTTCCTTATCCCTGGATCCATTTTTGGAAATCTTTCTGAACTCTATCCAGTGTGTTCACATGCTTCCTATTGTGTGGTGCTCAGACTTGTACGTAATACTCCAGCTGACAAGTGTCTTATACAAGGTCAGTATCACATCCTGGTTCTTGTACTCTAACCCCTATCACTAAAGCCCAGGATAGGATATGCTTTTTTTTCATTGGGTTTCTGACTTTCCCTGCCACCTTCAGTGATCTGTGCACATATACACTCAGGTTCTCTGCCCCTTCATCCCCTAAAGTACTTTCCCCCTTTTTTTAAACTTTGTTTGTCCATATTCTTCCTATCAAAATACATCACCTCACACTTTACCTTGAACGTTATCTGTGGCCTTCGTGGCCACCTCTACTGATTTGTCTGTGTCCTCTTGGAATTCGAGACTGTTTTCCTCATAGTTCAAAGTGCTTCCACGTTTTGTATCAGATACAAAGTTTGAATTGTCCCCTGCACACCAAGGTCTAGATCGTTAATACATAGCAGGGTGTGAACACCAACCCTGGTGAAGTCCATGACTAACTTACCTCCAGCTCGACAAATATCCTTTGACCATCACTCTATATTTCCTCCTCTGTTTGCTGCTGTACCTTTCATTCTATGAACTACAACGTTTCTGTCAAGTTTGTTGTGAGGCAAGCACCTTCCAAAACTGCATTACCCTCGTCGATTCTGGAATCACGTTATAGGAGGGATATGATTACATAGGAGAGGGTGCAGTGGAGATTTAGCAGAATGTTACCCAGGCTGTTTCCCTTGGAGCAGAGGAGACTGGGGGTTGGGGGACATGATTGAGATGCATAAAATTATGAAGGGTGTAGACGGGGGAGACAGGAAGAAACATTTCACCTTGGTGGAGGGACAAGGATCAGAGGGCATTGACTTAAGGTAAGGGAGTGAAAAAAAATGATTTCTCACCCTGAGGCTGTTGAGAATCTGGAACTCACTGCCTGTAAGGGAGATAAAGGCAGAAACCCTCATAGCACTGAAGAAGTATTTAAATGTACACTTGCAATATCAAAGCACACAAGACTAAGGGCCAAGTGCTAGAAAATGGGATTAGATTAATTAGGTGGTCATTTTTGACCAGTGAAGACTCAATGGGCCAACGGATGTTTTTTTGTACTGTAGACTCAATGAATCTATGACCCTTTCTGTTCCCTCTTCAATACACTCCAGCAAGTTAGTCAGAACCAATTTCCACCTTTGAAATCCATGCTGGCTATTATTGGACAACCCACCCTTTTCCACGTGACTACTGATTCTACCCCAAATAATTATTTCTAGAACTTCCCCACCACTGAAGTTCAACTGGTAGCTCTGTCAGTGATGAGCTTATCCTTCTAAGGTTTTTTGAACAAGGGTGTCATATGTAAATTCTCCAGTCCTGTGGCACCTCTCCTGAGTATAGGGAAGACTGAGATTCGATAACCTATTCGACACTTCTTCCTTATCAATTTTGAACTTTTCTTGTGATAACTTTTCTACCTACACCTGTTACGGGCACACTTTTTCATCTATATTTTAATCTTAATTCTCTTTTTTTTTTGGAAATATTCTAAATTGCAATCATTGAATCCGAAAAGCTCTCCCATGAAGAATACTTCACTTCACTCCATAGAACCACATCTTTATTTACCTGGGAACATACTGCTGTCTTGTACATAATTCGGAAATATTTCCCCTCTTTGTCCTTTATGCTTCTATTTTCTCAATCTCTGTCAGGTCATTTGGAAGTGTCCTATTGTTATTACTGTAAATTTCTTGTATCTTTATATAATTTCCTGCTGATGTGCTCTTTTGTCTTTCTCCCATAAAAGTTCCTCTATTGCTGTTGGATTCAAACTAAATTGACCAATCTTTGAACCCATGTTTTCATGGTATAACATAATGGGCTACTGAATTGTGACCTGTCATTCCACAAAGCTTTCAGAATGTGACCACTGTTTGAAATTGTCCAGCCCTCATATGTTGCTGTTTGCAATGTGTGGAAATGTGATGAAGCTGCTTACCCCAGCAAGCAGTGAACTGATCGGTTGTACCCAGGGATAACAGATTATCCTATGTTTTTGATGTCCCTGTCTATAGTCTGATGTTATCATTAAATTCAAAAATGGTCGTAACCCTAGAAACATTATTTTGGGGAACAGTTTGGCTGCAGGCCATCCTAAATTGTGCAGTAAATCTGCCAAGGCCTTCCTTGCAAATTGTAGCCCAATTGCATTGCAGTTCTGGCCAATGAAGCCATCTGTACATATACTGGTAAATGGGTGTATATTGGTATTGCAGTCACCTACAGTGGCAATTTTGTTCCTTTAAAGTGTCTGTAATGAAACAATTTATTCTTAATCCCACTGGTCCCAACAATTCCTCAGCAACTGAAGTCACCTGGGTAAGGTGAACAAATGGAGAAAAATCAAGTTTAGAAATAGCTTTGAAATGCTACACAATCGTCAAGATCCATTTTGATTAACCTCTAATTTCCATTAATAAATAAGTGTTAAAAACATGTTTTTTTTCAATAACTTTGCTCACTTTTGCACACACCTATTAGGCATGACTGATTATAAGATCTAGCGGACCACAACTAAAGCATGTTTGGGCTTTATCGTATAAGTTATCGACTGTGTGTCTACTAAATGTGTTAAAATAATCAGTGTTGATACTCAATGTGCCCTCGAATGTCTGTCTGTTGTGCAGAGGTGGCTTGTTGCACTGTGTGCTCACTTTAAGGTCGATGTTGTGCATGAACGGTTTTTAAAGGGAATCTTGATTGTGCACACCATCTTGATTCTTTGCATGGGCCTTTCCCAGTTGCTGCAGAAGCACACACTTACGCAACCTACAGGGCACATCTGGGATGTTTTTCCAAGATAGGTACTCGCGTATATCCTTTTTGTTCTTGGATTTGATTAGATATACTCACTAAAAATATATTAATTTAATGTTTTTGTTGTATTTTTGAAGGATAATTTTTAATTGCAGCCCAGAAGAGTTGTGGCATTGTTAGTGCCAACTCCATTAGGCCTGATTGAATTTAAACCAGAGTGTGGCAGATATCAAGCTGGCATCAATGCCTGGCAGCTTTGGAAAGTTAATAATTGTCTGAGTTCTGTGAAGAGCTGATCAGTAAATGAATGGAGGCCGTTCTCTTGGGAGCTCACATGGGGGTGAGTTGCAATTTTGGAACCCAGAAGAACTTTTTTGCTCCTCTACCCTACAAAAAAATGCTCCCCACATCCCCAAATTGTTAAGGATAGTTTTGGAGCAGCTTCCAGCTGTCCCTTTAAGTGAATCCTATTTCCATGTGGAAATGGTGTCTTGGCATTCAACAGCTAGCGTCTAAATTTAACTTGAAAGGATGATTGTAAATTGAATGATGCAGGCCCAAAATAGTTCTCTTCACCCCAAAACTTCATGAGAACTGCTACCCATTCTCATGCCTCCTTCCAGGCACAAACGACCCTCTCACAGGGTGATTCCACAACCTCAGTGAAAAATATCTGGCTTTATCTTACTGTCATTCATTGATTGAGTGAATAGTTCATCAGTGGCAGTTGGAATCAGTGTTCTTGGCTTGTTTTTCACCAACTTGCTGTAGTAATGAATACGCTGCTTCAGTCATCTCAAGAGAAGATTTGTGATTCTGAGGTCCCCAGATTGTTCTACACATTTCTCAGTGCCGGATAGTCCCAGCATTGAATAGTTGCTCAAATTAAGCCTCATGTATATCAAAATTTTGGAGATTTTGTCGACATTAAAATTCAGTGAAAATATTCTCCTCTTCATCTCGCTTTATTTTTAATGAGGTTATTACCTGTGTAATCTTTGATCAGTTCATTTATCTCATCACCTTAGCGTGCAGTGGTTTGATTCATTATTGAAATGAAGTTCTTTGATCAGTGCTAAATGCTGCATTTGTCTTTAGATGACAATACTGACGTGACCTCTTGAATGCTCTTTTACTTGTCTGACTTCAGCTTGATATGAAATGTGAAATCACACAATTCTGTCAAATTACCAGTATAATTTAAACTTGAGTGCAAATGTATAAAATGAGCCTATGGATGTGATCAAAAAAACTGACATTTTCAGTTAGCCCGTGGAAGCTAATTCTGGGTAGCTGTTTCTCCATTGCAAACAGTTAGGTTCCAGTGATTATGCAGCACTCACAGGAAGCTGCTAAGTTGTCACATGTGATAGCACCAGGCGTCCTGGATGAATTAAGTGGGAGACTAAGGCAATGACACTCTTACCTTTAACACTAATGTCCCTGAACCATTTAAAACAGTAAAATCTCTCTGTGATCCAGCTTTTGTTAATGATGTAGTGTGGACACATTGTCTCAGAATCACCAGTAGTAGTATTTATTTGGTTCTGTTGTGGGATGTACACCGTTTGTGTCTAACATTGCATTTTTATGGAATGTTGTGGCATATGGCAGATTGCTTGATATGCCATGCTAAGTTCCTTGGAGTCTGTCTCTTTCTAACTAATGAAGCTACTATGCTAAAATTGAAGAGTCCCCACAATGATTCTTTTCATGCCTGAGGATATGATAGTTTATTGTTGAGGCAGTGGCACACTTCCAGGCATTTGGGCAGATGCATTAAAGGATGTCAGCCACAATCACAGTGATATGGTGACAGGATTACTGGACCACGAATGATACTAGTAGTAATGTTGTCTCAGTTGCATTGACAACAGTCAGCAAATGCCAACGAGATGCCCCATTACCATGGATCCATGCAGACAGTTGCTTCTCTAGTTTTGTGCTGCGCTTGACAACAGAATATTCCACATTGTGTGATTGTTTGGTTTGTGAATCATTTGTAATACAACTGAAGAGTGATTTTACTTTGCACGCCCATGCTGGGCCAGTAGATTTGAACAATACACAGAGTTACCCAAATATTGTGGCAGAGTCATAGAGGGGATGTAAACATGAAAACAGACCTTTCAGTCCAACTCGTCCATGCCAACCAGATATCCTAAGTTAATCTAGTCCCATTTGCCAGCATTTGGCCAATATCCCTCTAAATTCTTCCTATTCATGTACCCATCCAGATGCTTTTTAAATATTGTAAGTGTGCTAGCCTCCACCACTTCCTCTGGCAGCTCATTCTGTACACGCTCCACCCTCTGTGTGGAAAAGTTGCCCCTTAGTTCCGACAACATTTTAAATCTTTTCCCTCTCACCTTAAACATGTGTCCTCTAGTTTTGGACTCCCCTACCCTTGGCTATTCATCCTATCCATGCCCCTCATGATTTTACAAACTTCTATAAGGTCACTCCTCAACTTTCAACACTCCAGGGAAAATAGCCCCAGCCTGTTCAGTCTGTCCTTATAGCACAAACCTTCCAACCATGGCAACATACTTGTAAATCTTTTCTGAACTCTTTCAAGTTTTACAACCTGCCTCCTATAGCAGGGAGACCAGAATTGAACGCAGTATTCTAGAAGTAGAAAAGACAACTTTCTATTGGCTACAAATGGGCCATATCTGGATTCGCCCTTATTACGCGTCAGATCCTCCAGACTAAGAAGGCTTCAGTGATAGTGTTTGTGGCTGCCTTGTGTATTCATAAAGCTAACGACATTTACTTTGGCCTGAACTTAATGTGGGTGCAGGCACCACGAGGTCAAATTAGAGTTTTCCAGTAAATCCTGTGGCTACATTGTGGCGATGGAGACCTTATGTAATAGGCTCTGTTTCCTTCTCCTCTATGCAGATTTTGACAAGTATGTATTTCCCAAGCGTAGAGCAAAGGGGAAAATCAACCTTATGGCCTTTTACTTGTCATTTCAAAAATAATTTGCCATTTTGTAGTAAAAGCTGTCAGATGTAAATATCATGTCATCAGCCATGGAGTGTAAAATTGATACTTATCAAATTATTCGTATTATCAAAATGTTAAACAACAAACCAATTATTTAAGAAATGCATTGTGTTCTCTGAATTACATTGTAGGTCAGTGTTCCAAAGAAGTCTTTGCATCCACATACCTATGTTCCATTTGTTCCCACCAGAACACAGTCTTATTCAAATAATGTTCTACTGTTTTGCTTCATATCAGTCTATCCTTGGGTTGTGCCCAAGTAATTTGCCAAGTAGACAACTAGCTGTTTGATCCTGTCTCTGCTGCCAAGACGTTAGTTTTGGAGAAGTGATTCTGTGATCCAGGACTGCAAGTGGTGAGTGGCATTTGCAGGAAGCACAGCTCAGAAGAATTATCAGAACACAGCCCGTAGGTCTTGGAGACTGGCACTTTACAGATTTATCCTTTACATGTTCAGTTCATTTAAGCTGGGTATGTTTCATCCAATTCTAGGTTTATTGTGAGGGGAGGAATAGTAAAAGACGTTTTAAAAAATACCATTATCTTTCCTCTCTGTATGGTTACACAAAAGGTTGACACAGCCTTGTCTAAATTGATCTTCCAATTAGTTTGAAATGGGAATCTTTAAAGAAAAATAAAATCTGTATCTTAGTTATATTTTAAGTAGAATGCAAAGAAAAATAATAAACTGGAGTATCAGCAATTTTTTGTGAATTGATGGGCGATGATTAAGCTTGATCATATAAAGTGAGGTAAGGCTTTTAGAACATTTTAAGCAGCGGTAATTTGATTTCTCATGAGAAAGATTGACTGCCTGATATTACTGTATAGGAACACCAAGCACTTTTTATCCACGCAATAACTTAATCATCTTAGTGGACTGCTTACATGGGTGGTATACTTTCACAATGTCTCTTCCACATTTGAAAATTTGATTAGTGATGTAGTCTGAATCTCAACCTGGTTTTAGATAGTGCAATCCTTCCTTCTATGATCCTTGAACAGGGCAAATCTCAGGGTAGATAAATGTCATTATGTGAGGACTGCTCTACTCATAGGATTGCAGTCTTAGAAATCAAAGTTTAAGAATTGTGCATTCCTGCAGATTTTTTTGTGATTCATTAATTATTAAATTGGGCGGGCGGTATACCACAGGGCTGGGGTAAGTAGCTAATGACTTGAGTTTGGTAAGGTGAATCTTGGCAAAAAACCCTCCATAAAACCTAATGCAACTGGCACTTAGCCAAAAGGAATCATGAGATTTAGCCAGAGATAGTAGGAATCTTTTTTCTGAAGAAGGGTCTAGGCCCGAAACGTCAGCTTTCCTGCTCCTCTGATGCTGCTTGGCCTGCTGTGTTCATCTAGCTCTACACCTTGTTATATGAGATTTAGCCAATTGTTTGACTTCTTCCACTTTCCTAATGAGATTGAGGTCAATACATGCTGTTCTGTTTAACAGAGAAAACTCTTGATTATATAAGTAGAGTGTTCCCTTTATTTGTTTTCCTTTATACTGGAGTGATGCTTGTAGCCTTCTTTCACCTTTTAATTGGATTTCATCTGGTCTGTATAATTGAGTTTCTGTTGGTTGTAAACAATGTTTTTTGCTTGTTTGACAATGTGGCTACAATTACTCTGTCTCTGACCTGAAACCACTTCAAGTCCATTTGGTAAATGCCCCGTGGTCCAGAATGTATTGTTAGGTCTTCATCTCCCCAAGGGTGATCTTCAGCTTGTAGTTCACTGGAGATTGCTGCACTTCATAGATAGCATTGTGGTTAAAGACGGTACCTTTAACTATTGTTTGAAAGTTGGATTTTTGGCATTTTTTTTGAAAGTGACTAATTTTTTAACATTGGACACTTTCTGTTTTATTTGCTGGACTCATCTGTGAGGATTTTGTGTGCCACAGTGCAGACAAGGTTTTCTGGTATCTTGCATTTTCCTTTTCAGTGATGGTTTCCTTTATATGTTACGTTTTACAGTGTTTTTAGAATTGTATTGATGCTGGGGTTGATTGCACTCCTGTTTTCACTCACCTCTGAGGATTTCTGTGCTTTGCTTTCAAACCTCTGATTATGTCAGTATTTTTATCCAGAGTGAGGTCTTCGTTTGAGTGAAATAAATCTGATAGAGATCCATCAGCTATTTCAACAATGACACAGTGTATAGCCAATTCTATTTTCAAATCTCCGTCATTGCAGCCCTCAACTAATCTATAGAAATAATTCATAACATTTTCAATTGATTTGCCTGGGTGCTGAATTCTCCTATTAAAACTGGCTTTCTCCAAAACCTTATTTGTTTTGAGGTTGAAGTATGTGAACTTCTGAAATTTTAAAATTTCTTCAAATCTGACTGCGTTTTCATTCCTTAATTCCATGCTCTGCAATCACATCATCTGCTAGATGATAGCAGTCTAACATAATGAAGAAGTCTGTTAACTTTTTGCATTTCAGATTTGTTGTTTCATCTTGAAGCAGACGTATATCTAAGAACATCATTCTTGATAAATGACCAATCTTGTGTCATATTTGAATGGTATGTTCAAATCTTCCTGGCAGAGAAACTTTTAAATTCATTTTCTTTTCTAAAGTTGCTCAGTTGCTAGTTCTTTCTTTAAACTGATTTTTAATAATGTAATTTTCTTTCATTTTATTGAGCCTTGTTCTGACTCTAGAATTTTTTATTCAAATTTTTTACTGTCAGACGTTCTTTTGTATTCAAAATGCTGTGAGCTTCTTAAAAGCTTTACTTAACTTCTGAATGAACAACCTTTTCTCCTTTGTGCCTAGCAGTGTTCTAAATGGTCATTCTTTGCAGAATACTAAACTATCATCATTATGCCAATAATATTCTAAGTTGTCAGTGTGTGTCTTATTCTCTTGGTTCTGCCTCATAGCTCTATTTTGGAATTTTTATTTTATAAAAAAAAAATACAAAAAAAAATATATTTTTAAACAGTAACTTGAGTATTCTACGACATTTTACAGGCTTTCAAAATTAATTCTCATTTGGTTTTCTTCCAGTCTGGAAGTGGGACCTTTCTGGAACGTAGATTTCTTATGTTTTCTGCACTTCTTTCTTTGCATCTTTTATTGGGTCTCCTTTTAAGTTGGCTGTGTGTTTTTTTAAACTTTATTTCTTTAAACTTGTTCTTGCTGTCGTTATTAGCTTTCTTTAGCTGGGTTCACCATTGCTATCTGGTTGTAAATGGCAGCTAAAACAAAGTATTTCAGATGCTGCATTGCTCATCATGTTGTAAAGTTTGGAATTAAGGTTGGTCCCCTTAATAATTAGCTTGATCTAACTAGCAAATATGCTGTGGATTCTACACTGTAACCAGTAATTGTTTTGTTACCAACTAATAACTATTCACACAAGGTACTTGAGACTTGTCCATCTCCATGAAAGAGTCCTCACCATATGATCTCTGGTTCCATCATAGTCATGATGTCAATCACATTCTAATTCTTTCAAACCTTCTCATCCTAGACCTTTGCCTTCCCGAGCATCATACTGCCCGTCAGTGCAAACCCAATGACTACAGCACAGTTGGTAGAAATCTGCCTCCAGTGGTGAAGATTGCTGATGGCCTTGAGAATACCTTCCAGCTGCAGTGGGTATAACAGAGCTGGCTACTCCGTTTTGGCATGAAATCAGCAGCGCTGCTGACAGACAACGTCGTATGCATTGGTAGAATGGCAGTGATGGGAGGACAAAGGCAGGCTGCTTGAAAAAAGACAGCAGGTTCATGCTCCAGTGAACCACTGCCGCTCCCTTTGGTGAGCAAGTGCATGAGCTATCCTTTCTCTTGCTGCATTAGATGAAGCAAGCCAGTGGTGAGTGTCTCACTGTAAATACCCCAACCCACCAATCCTATCCTCTAGCATGCACAGAGTCAACATCTAAGTCTGAAGTTGTGACTGTGAAATTGAGTGACAGTGTTTCTTATCTTTAGTATCTCCTTGCTGTTTCTCCGCTGCTTGGGAAGATACTGTTTTTGGGTATTTGAAAGAATAAAGAGTAAATTGTATGTCTGAGTTGAGATGAGGAGGAAGCACAGTCAGCGGTTTGTTGGCCAGAGGTGAATCTTGAATGAGGGAGAAGTGGGATGATAGAGGATGAGTAGATACATGGATATTCTTGTTTCAGCATTTTAATTGTTTCCAGTGGCTACGACCTCAGAAATGGCCCTTCCCATAATGTGCATTACTATCTGCTTCATTAGGATTAGGGCATATAGCCACCTGGTTAGCTCCTGTTGTCTTCATTTGTGGAGAACCTCCTCCTGAAAGAGTGAGGGAAATGTGTCACTGAGTGCTATTCACTCTTTTTGGGTGATGTGACTATTGTGGCTGAGTACCAGCCAGTGTGTGCCAACTGTGTGCCTGAGGCTTGAAGCTGTGCTAAGCTTGTGAGGATTCAGTGGAATATATGAATGTTTCAGGAATTAAATCTGATTTACAGAGGTTGTATGTAGCTGACTGATGGGGCTGTGGTGAACTGTGCAGTGATTAAGGCTAGTGGTGAAGATGGTAGGAAAAGACATTGAAGAGGCTTTCACTAACCTTGATCTCTTGTGTGAGGTCCCTGAGCTCTGCCTTCAGGTTCTCAGGGTGAGATTCCTGTAATTCCTTTCTAACTCTAACCCTAATCCTAGCTCTAACCCTAACCCTGACCCTGACTCTAATCGTAACCATAATCCTAATCCTAACCCTAGCCCTGACACTAACCCCAACCCTAACCCTAATGCTAATCCTAACCCTACCCTTAACTTTAACTCTAACCCTAACACTTTTGCATTGACTTCTGTAGTTATCTGGTCTCACTGTCTTCTGAGCATGTCAGGAGGATTTCCTGATCCCCTGTGAATACAGGACAATGCTCCTTTTCTTTATCTCTTTGATCTGTGTCAATATTTGTAATCCTTGGGGTCTGGCATCACCCATGTTGTGCCATTATTCACTGTTTCCTAGACAAGAATCACATGTTGCCTGGCTGCCAGTAGATGGAAACTAGCTTTAAGCAATGCAGGCTAGTATTTAGTGGAACAGGTAAGTCATGTCCTTTGCCCCCCTGCTAATGTGTACAGCCAATGGGTAGCCCAATTGTTGCGGACTGTATGGAGCAGTCATTCAAATGAGCAAAGAACATGCAAGTTGGCATCCCAATTCACCCTCAAGATATTGGAGAACTGGCAGAAAATTGTATTTTTCTGAAAGAATTCATGTAATACAGCAGGAAGCATAAATGATGAATACAAAAACAGAAGTCTCTGGAAAAGCTCAGCAGGTCTGGCAGCATTTGTGAAAAAAAATCGGAGTTACATTTCGGGTCTGCTGAACCTTCCTCAGATGTTTTTTTTTCTTCACAGACGCTGCCAGACCTGCTGAGCTTTTCCAGCAACTTAAGTTTTTGTGCCTGATTTACAGCATCTGCAGTTCTTTCAGTTTTTAATGATGAATACACTTTCATTGCTAACTGTTTATGATTACTAGAGAATTTATTAAGATTAAAAGAAGGAAAAAAGTGACATTTATACCATTCCTTTTATGATCACCAAAGGTTCTAAAGTGCATTATGGCACTGAAATATTCTTAATGTGTAGTTACTGTTGTGTGGAAGTGCTTTGGTGCAGCGCTTCAAATCCTTGTCTCTGTGACAGATGATTTGGGTTCAAGCCTTGTCCAAAGACTTGCTGACCCAGGAAGGTGCTCATACCACGGACAAACATGTAAATACATTTAGCACATACCAATGGTTGGTGGTAAGAGTGGGAGAGATTCCAGGTCAGTCATGTGTTGGAAAGAAAATTTAAGCCTCTGCCCTCACTATTCATTGCTCCAGGACTACTGCACGTTTGTAAAAGTGCATGTTGCCACCTCAGTGTGGTCTCCTCTGAGGGCTGTATGACTCAGTTGGCTGGGAAGCTGGTCTGGGTGAGGTGGTTGATATACACTACAATGATTAATCTCCATTCTGGCTGGTGTGCATTTGGGATCAGCCTCCCAGCCTCTCCTGTGGTGGAATTCACAGCGCTGTGTCAGACCTGCCTTTGGACAGAGAACAAAAGACAACATCAGTACTATAATCTGAGGTACACATATTCTACAGCGATGCAGATATTCCATGATTTAACAAACAGTCCACTTGATAAGGAGATTATAAGGGCATCCTTGCAATTTAACTTGTCGATCTGACCAAGAGTTTTTTTTCAGTTGTGTCATATCATTAATCAGAGATACAAGAGAGACGAGTAAGTTGTGACAGTTCGTTTGCACCACTGCAAAAATAGTGCCATCATCATTATCACACAAACAATAAAACTCTGGTATCAGTTTATATTTCACATTCAAAAATAGTGTTATTGTCATCCTCAGAGCAAGAATGAAACTCTGGTATCGGTTTACATTTCATGTGGAGAACAAACAAAAATACAAACCATGCTGTATCTAAACATGAGTAAATTGTCAGGTTTTGCCAGCGTTGACTGTAGTTTGAACTTCTCCTATCTACTTATTTAAGACAAACTGCATTCAGTTAAATGTTTTATAACATTGTGGGAAGAAATTGACTTGAATTTTCCTAACTGCGTTCAGAATGAATTAACTTACCCCGAAATGCTGTAAAAGTCAGTAAAACAATTTGAATCCTGTATTAGTTACTGACCTTACTGCCTGTTTGGTTTGTGCGTACCATCACACCCAGAAATGTTTGCTGGCAAGTTCTTCCTGTGTCATCATCTGTCACAATTTCAGTAGAAGTAATTTTAATAGTTTGTAAGAAAGAAATCTGTATGACATCCTGGACATGGTGACCAGTTGAGGTTGGAGTTTGATGATGGGACTGTGTGGCAAAGTGCAGTGGTAAGAGGCCGTATCGCTGTGCTATTACCGCTGAGTGATAGCATTCCACTCCGCCTTACACTGACCCAGTAATTATCAACTAGTTACTAATGAAGATTTATTACGGTCGAGGGACTCAGTACACCGTATAGTACTTGTCCAGCCTTTGAGGTTCTGTTTTATCCTGCTGTCATTGGGACAGGCTCTTGTGTCATTTCTCCTCATGCCTTCATTAAGTTGAGTGACATGTAATTATATTCTCCGGTTTTGGAAAATTGGGACCTACTCCCAACAGTTGCTTTTATTCAAAATGGCCATCCAATTTTTAGTGGCTTTGAGGAGAAATAAGTACAGGTTTTTTTTAGCTTGTTAGCTGTTTATTTATTATCCCTTTATCTGTCTTGTATCTGTTTCTCTTCCAATTGATTCCTTGTGAAGTTTCGGTGGATCGTAGGGGAAGGACTGCTCGTTATAACTCTGGGGCAAAGTAGCCTGTTTTTGGCACAATGTGAATTATTTTCAAAGTCTCTGTTTGAGTGCAGCGTCTTGAGCAGGCCTAGTCTCTAAAGCAATAAATATTCCTCACATTGTGGTGCTTTTTTTTATCTGTTACCAGAATGTAGCTTTCATTTAGCCAAAAAAAATGGTAGTGGACATTTTTCCCAGGGGTAAAGCTTAGAACTTGAATCAACCACCTTTGACCTAAGAGATGAAGTTCTTCTAATATGGAATTTTGGACCCATATTACATCTAACATGTGAAACTGTAACTTTGAACAACGCAGAGGAAATTTGTACAGATGAACACTGCCGAAACAAGAAGTAAATCTGCAAAAAAGTCCGAATAACTTGCATTGTTGTGGTACAGACTGCACCACGAAACCTGGATTTTGAACTAGAGACACCCTTCAATGAATCACCCATCCATTTGCAACTTAAAACACAAAACAGAGATAAATATGAGGCAGCAACAGATGAAAGTATTGATTTTTTTGTAATAAAGATCTCTTTACCTAATATCTGTATTGGCAAAAATAACACTCTGTCTTTGGAATTGAGTACTTGCTTGCCTATGTTCCAAGCTAAAACAGTTCTGTGCTGTTATGAATGCTAGAGAAAGAACTGCCCATTTTAGAAAGGTGGAGAGTTGTACTGAACGCAGGGTTCCCAACCCTTTTGAAATGGACCAGAGTGATATCTTCACCCAAAGGGATTGTTGCCTTTTTATGAAAATGTTTTCTGTATCAATCACATTAAGTTTACTGGCACATCACACGTAACCCTGTTCACTGGTGCCACTTGAACACAGCTAAGGAGAGCTGTGACTGACTTGGGATGGTGGTACAAAATCGAAAATCATGGGTCTTTAAAGAGAGGACCTGAATTTGTGATGGGCCTGAAATGGAGGAATCTCAGGAGTCAATATGGCGTCGTGAACATAATAGGCGTGTCCTCAGAGCGAAGCTTGTTTGGCCTTAGTTTTTCCAGTGTTCCAATTTTAAAAATAACTGACAGCAAAGTTTTAGTCTTAATAGCAAAAGCCGTATGTTTAATTCTCTATATTTTTAATTGATGACTGAAACGGGGGACTGAGGTGGGGGATGTGGGCTTCAACTGTCAAGAAGAAAGAATCATAGGAATGTAGGAACAGAAGTAGGCCATCCAGTCCATCGTACATCGTACATGCTCCTCAATTTACTACAATCGTGGCTGCTTGAACGTTTCAATGTCTATTATCCATACTATCCCAATACCTTTTTACACCATTGATAATCATAGATCTGTCAATCTCCACATTAAGCATACTCAAACATTGAGCTTCCACAGCCCTCTGACAGATAAACAATAATTGCCCCTGTATTGTGGTAGAGAGAGGGCAATGGCTATACCAGGGCTTGTAAGTGCTATTAAAGCAAAATATTTGGATGCTGCAAATCTGAGGCTGCTGGAGAAACTCAGCAGGTCTGGTAGCATCTGTGGAGAGGAAAACAGAGTCAACGTTCTAAGACTGGGATGACTTCATCAGAGCAGATCTGAAGGCAAGTCTTACCGGACTCAAAATATTAACTCTGTGAATGTTATGCCTCATGAACTAGATCTGACCTAGTGAAGAGTTTGCCCTGGCGTTCATTCAGGGCCTCTAAGCCAAGCTGCAAACCTCTTTTTTAGGTTAAAACAAGCGACTGAAGACAGAACTGGAGAGCGGAACTTTTTGATAATTTCATAAAATGTTTGCCCGACTAGTTGGCAATCAACGTCATGGGAGAAACTCACCACAGGGTATGTGGTGAAAGAAAGTTGATCCCAGTGACCTCTGAATAAGGCCTTAAATCTGAAGCTGTTTTAAGGAATGCTGACACCACAGGTACAATCCCGGAAACCATTGCTCACTAGTGTACAGAAAACAGCAGTCACTAGGCCCGGAGCTCCTTCTTTGTGCAAGTCAGAACTACAGCAATACTTGGCCAATCAACTTCTACAGAAAAACAATAGGTTTGGCCTAAACAAATACGTTGTATTTGTTTCTGTCCTCTAGAGGGGCAGCACAGTTGCTCAGTGGTTTGCACTGCTGCCTCACAGCTCCAGAGACACAGGTTCAATTCCACCCTTGGGTGACTTTCTCCATGGAGTTTGATGTTCTCCCCGTGTCTGCGTGGGTTTCCTCCGGGTGCTCAGGTTTCCTCCCACAGTCCAAAGATGTGCAGACTAGGTGGATTGGCCATGCTAAATTGCCCATAGTGTTCAGGGATGTGTGGTTTATAAGGGGAAGGGTCTGGGTGGGATGCTCCAAGGATCGGTGTGGACTTGTTGGACCGAAGGGCCTGTTTCCACACTGTAGGGATTCTGTGTGAATTCTAAACAAAAATAGAAAAGTGCAGTCTTACCTCAGAGAGAGTAACTGTGGACTGGCAGGTGCTAAACAAGGTGGCATGTGTGCTCCGCTAGGCACCTGCCTAGACTCTGCTGCTTTGTCTGTGCATAAGACTGTAAGATACCTGGAGCAGAAGTAGGCCATTAGCCCCCCCATTCAGTGAGACTGTGGCTGATATAGGATAGAATCCCTGCAGTGTAGAAACAGGCCACACCAATCCTCTGAGGAGCATCCCTCCCAGATTCAGCCCCCTACCCTGTCCCTGTAACCCTGCATTTCCTGTGACTAATCCAACTAACTTTTACATGCCTGGATACTATGGGCAATTTAGCATGGACAGTCCCCTCACCTGTACATCTTTGGATTGCAGGAGGAAACCAGAGCACCCAGCGGAAATTTGGGCAGACACAGAGGCGAATGTGCAGACTCCACATAGACAGTTGCCTGAGGCTGGAATTGAATGTGGGTCCCTGGCGCTGTGAGGCAGCAGTGCTAACCACTGAGCCGCCATGATGCCCTGATATGATAATCCTCAACTCCACTTTCCTGCCTTTCTCCAATATCCTTGATTCCCTCTACTGGTTAAAAATCTGTCTCTCTCAGCCTTGAAGGTCCTTAATAACTCAGTTTCAACAACCCACAGTTGTAAGGTATTCCACTGTTTTACAAGCATCTGAGAGAAAAAAATTCCTCCTCATCTCTGTTTTAAACATGTAATGCCATACTTCGAGATTATGTTTTCTGGTCCTAGACTCTCCCATAAGAGGAAATAACCTTTCCATATCTATCCCGTCAAGTTCCTTAAGAATCTTGTGTATTTCAGGAGGGTCACCTCTCGTTTTTCTAAATTCAATACAGGCCCAATCTACTCAATCCTTCCTCTTAAGCCAGTCTCTGCATAATTATTATCAATCTGGTGGGCCTTCTCCAGAATGTCTCCAATTCCGGTACCTCTTGTATTGAATACCTTTCTCTGTATTGCAGCTCTGCTCTAACTAGTGCTTTGTATCATTTTAGCAAAAGCTCCCTACTTTTCTACTCCATTCCCTTTTGAAATAAAGCCAACATTCCGTCTGCATAACCAATTACCCGCTGAATTTGGATGTCAGCATGTAGTAATTCATGGGCGAAGACTCCCAAATCCTTCTGTTCTGTTGCTGTCTTCAGTCTTCCTCCATGTAAATAATGCTCAGCTTCTCTATTCTTCCTGCCAAAGTGCCGAACCTCACATTTTCCCACATTATATTACCTCTGCTGAGTTTTAGCCCACTCATGATTTGCTGGACTACCCTGAATCTCCTCAAATACAATACTGACAGCCAAGATCCGGAGATTTGATAGGTCCTCATGAGATCACAAGTGATTTCTCTTGGAGCCATTGAAAAGTGCAGGATGCGCAGTGTCATGTCTGATGGAAGATCTGAATTATTCCAGTGGTGGGCATAAGCCAGATAGCAGTGCCATTGGCATGTGGAGGGAAGTTGATTGTGAGGATTTTGCAAGCAATCAATGTTCATTAAGCAACAACTTTTTCACAATTATATGCTTTCCGAGCAATTAAGGTGATGTTGCATGGAATTCCTAACCAAATAAATCTGGCAGTGAGCAATGCATCAATCTTCAAAGTAGAAAGTGGGTGGATTGGAGCTACTGTCAGTGCTCGGAGATATTTTTTGGAAGGGCAAGAGGAGATTGGGAAACATCAAAGGGGAGGCCGAGTGGCCCAGAGAGGTGGGATTTTGCCAGTGAAGGAAACAGAGTATCACACTGTCAATCCGATGAGGAGGATGGGGAGTAGAGATCAGATCAAGGAAGTATGTATGTTGGGTTCTGGCTCCAGTTTCCAGTAAGGCTGATGCCTTACAGAGGTAAACAACTTACCTCCTCATACCTATAGGTGCTCTGTGTCTCTGTTCAACAGCAAGTCGTCTGTGTACTCCAACACGCTACTGTACGCTTGTCAGCCAAATCACAGAGATTCCAATACCTTCCCCTTCACCTCATTCTGCAAGTGTTCACTTTGCTAACTGAGTCCCAGCACAAGACTATGCACCACACATGAATAAAGCGAACAAGACTACATTGTCATACAGTAATATAGATATTTTCTGATATTTTCAATAATATTTTCTGATGAAGGGTTTAGGCCCGAAACGTCAAGTTTTCCTGCTCCTATGATGCTTCTTGACCTGCTGTGTTCATCCAGCCCCATGCTTGTTATCTCAGTAATATAGACTGCAGTTTAACATATGGGCACTGTGCAATCACTGAGCATATCCACACTGTAGTATGTTGTCACGCCAATATCTGCAGCTGAGGTGGAAGCTGGTTACTGAGTGCTCTGTCTCATTGCCTTTGGTGACATTGGCAACTGTTCTCTGGTTGCCTGAGGCTGGGTATGCTTCTACTGCCCTTAAGGTAGATTCCCCCCACCCTCTGGGTGAAAACATATCTCATCTCATCCTAGTGGAGAGCGGTTGCAGGGAGCTGTTGAGCGGAGGATCTGGTCCTCTCTTTGTGGCCATGGTGATCTTAGCTTGAGCTACAGCTCCAGCGTTGATGATTTGGGGTCTGTTCTTTTCCTCTGGTCTTTCGGTGAGGTCTGCAATAGCAGCCAAGTGAATGATTCCTCAGTCCTTGGGAGTTCATTTAGATGGTCCTTTGGTCCTCGGAAGTTGAGATGGGCCTCAGTCCTCAAGATTTGGGTTAGTCTCCTTGCGATGGTGGCAGCTGGAGTATCGGCAGCATTGAGGCGTCCTGAGGGACAGCTTTAGCAGCTGCGGAGTGAGGCGGTGTCCTGTAGCCACTGAAGAAATCAAGAAGCTGTGAATGGAACAAAAAGTGAAATTTGTCTCAACTTTGTGAGGACTACTTCTTTTTATAATTTATGTAATTAAAATGGCACCAGATTATGGTGACTTATACACATTTTACTGTATTTTCATGAATACAAGAAACAATAAATTGTTATATTATGTTCGATGCCAACTGCAATTTCTTAGCTGCTCTGTTGTCCAGCCAATTCCACTACATTCTCCGCTGTATGTGTGAGCCATCCAATGTGTACTCCTCCATCTGTTTCTTGATGCTGTTTGGTACTATCTGCCATTTTTTCCTTGCAGACAGATGAGAATATATTTCAGCGCGAATTGGCACCTTATCAGCATTCCTGTGTCAAATGATGAAGTCTACTCGATAATCCGTCCACATTCTCAATCACACACCACTTGAACCATGATGGAAGTATGACCCTGAAGGCTTGGACCCAGATCTATTCTAACCTCACGCTGCATCTGAGGCTATGACTCATTTGCGTGCCTTCCATCGCTGAGACCCATTGCTCGCTACCCTCATGAAAGCTGCTCTAACCTAAAGCTATCATGGTATAAGTTATGGTGGTGCAGAGCGGTCATTGACACTTTCCCTGCATTGGACACAGGTGGACAAGGGGCCCCCAAATGTGGTTCAAATCCTTTGCGATCTCCATCCAGGTCTCCTTAGTCAGACAGGAAGGTCTCCTGGTGCCATCAGTAAACCTCTCACCATTTCTAGGCAGCCTGGAAGAGAAGCTACAGTGAGACAACGCCAAACTGTGGCACCACACAGTGTCTGCTTTGAGCCATGCACTGCCTGAATCCGGAGGCGGAGCTGGTAATCCTGGGCTCATGTAGCTTATTCTGAAAAACAGGTACCATTAGCATGGCACTGGATGCAAGTCAAGTGATGATTAAAAATGGTGCCTGTACCTCTGACCTTGCTACTTTTCCATCCTGATCACATCAAGTCTCCCTCATGTTTATTGGCTGGCAGCTGTAGAATTGCACTCACTCAGCTACTCTCGCTGGAAGTGGAGGTTCTGGCTGCTCCCAGGCCCCCTTTGTCTTGTCCCATGTTGGGACGACTAAATTCCATGCATGTCTGTCATGAGTAAATGGGGAGTATTGGCTTGTTTGGAACAACTATAATAAATGATCTGACATTCAGTAAGCTCATGGCCAGACTTCTACATCGACTCAACTTTGCTAACTGAATTCTCATTACCACATCTTGCTGTTTCTTAAATACATCCTGTGGCAATACTTCAGCAACCTTGTTGGGAACCTGTTTCAATAGTTCACCAATTTACATGTCAAGGACAGCTTTCGTTTTAGGCTGTTTCTGTTGGGTCCACAGTAGCAGGAGGCCACTCTCAGTTCTCTCATGGTGTCTGTGATATCACTGCCAGCAATGCAGTAGCACGGTGTCTGCATCAGGTAGAAGCAATAAAATGGCGGTTTTGCAAATGTTTTTCATTGAATTCAAGTCCGGAGGTCTCAGCTTGCTCACTGCCTCATTCCAGAAGTTTATTCGCCTTGGTCCTAATCCCTCACTGCCTCAATCCCCTCACCACCATGCTGTGTCACTGTTCACTATCTCTAACAGCGAGAGAGAAAGGAGGTGAGTGGGAGAGGAGCTGTGGGAGGTTGAGAGTGACCAAGGAGGTGGGAAGCAATGTTCCAAAGTGGAGAGGGGCTGCCAAGCGAAGTGGTCAGTGGGAGGAGGTGAGGAATGGGAGAGCTAGCCACTGAAGATGCTAGGTGGGATGGGAGAACAGGACATTGAGTGGAGTTGTGAGTGAAGTGAAGTGGTGGGGGTCCTTTGGACATCAGTGGTGCTGTGCATGCCCATATGATTGGAGTTGGTGTGGCATTCTGCTCTAAGCCCCTGTCCATGAGTGCAGTGGAGTGCAGGAATTTCTCCATTTGCTTTAACAAGATCCTAAAGAATACATTTATGATGTTTCTACAAATGACAAGAGGGGAAATTCTTACTTAAATATACAAACTGTCCAGTGAGATCACTGGACCTCTGTCCAATCCTGTGTGTTTCAGACCTTTTCAATTTGACATTAGCTAAATTAACATAAACTGGGCAGTGAATAATACTGCACTGGGCAATGTATTTAAAAAAGGGCACACTGTGCCTTTGGATGTAAATGAAAATTTGCGACAAGCCATTTATACCTAAAATGTTGCTTATGGTTTGGTGCATTATTCCAAGTTATACAAAGTAGAATCAGCTGAATGAATTTTTGCTGTTTACATCGAGCCAAGAAGACATATCAGGGATTTGTCCAGAGGCAGCATCATTGTTCTCATGCTAGAAGTGAACAGCTTGGCCCTTTTGTAAAACTGCACACAGTGTAATACCATTCACTAATAGGCAAAAAAAAATTCAAGGAAATGAAGGTTATGTTTAAAACCTCCCAGCTCTGTACCCTTTTCCCGCATGAGTTGAAAAAATTTATGGGGGAGCTGTTTGAGTAAATAAGCATCAAGTGATAATGTTCCATCGGAATGATAAATGGATCGATATTTAATTTGGTTACATATTAGGCATTGGGATAAAGATGCTTAATGAAGTAACTAGTGACTTGCTATCTAGAGAGAAAAGTGAAGCTAAAAAAAATGGATTGGTCCGCATTTGAAAGGAAAAAGACAGATGAATGTTCTAAATGAAGGCCCATAGAAGATAAAGTGTATTTGCTGTTTTAACATATGAATGTTCTTTCCTTAAGACATTCATACATGCAGAGCTTCCAAGTTCATTTTTCATGACTGGGGATCATTTTCTTTGTGCTATTACTGTGGTACAGGAGCTGTCAAATCATAAGCCAGATCAAATGTGATTAGATGCTGTCACAGTAAATTTAGCCCTCATCTGTTACAGGAAGAATTCAGGTTAAAGGTTACTCCATGAAATAGAAGTAGCTGCTTTAATGTTTTTGTTTGTCCTAATGGGAAATTATAATAATATGCACCATTTCTAAGTCATTTCTCAGTATTATGCTTTGTTAATTAAAAATTGTCAGGCTGTTAAAGCGATTATGCCCACTAAGTGCTCATAGTTTTCAGTTAGGCGCACTGTAATGATGTTGATAAGGCTTTTTGCTGTGTTCTTACACCTTTTAAATCTTAAATACAGCATTTTGTAATGAAGCATTTTGATTTGTAAATCGTATTCAATGAAGAGAATTGGTAACTATTCATTTTTGTCAGATTTATTTTATGTTTTTGAAAGGTTGCACCATATTGTTCAACTACTGGCTGGCAAATGTTGAGAAAAACTGTTCAGTACTGGAGAAGAATAGATTTGTAATAATTTTGAACAATTAAACCAATCCAGTTAACAAACCTCAGAGTAGGAAATAGCAGTTCGGTGTTAATGGCCTTACTAGAAGATTTGTTTGCAAAATTTCTTCTTTGTCACATGAAAACTATATTACCATTGAAACAATGAGGCAACTTTTGCCTGTCTACTACACTGTTCACAAAGTTTTTTTTTGTTATGAGCTATTACTTTCTGATTTCCTGAGGCCCCCCAGCTCAATTTTGAGCAAACGTTGAGGTGGACAGACAGGAACCCAACTAAAATGTTTAAATTGTGGTCTTAATGCTGCTTATAATTTTGCAATGTACAATTTTGTTATGCCAATTGAAGTGAACTTTGATTAGCTGGACCTTCTTTAATGAAGCAAGTTTAAAAAAACTATTACTTGTGGGCAAATTCTAACATGAATGCTTTATTAATGGTTATAAAAGTGATCGCTCTGTGTAATCTGCATTTAACATTTTCTGCACCGATCAATCTGCACTGTGGTCCACATTTGTCATTCTCTGCATAATCTTCACCACTGCAATTAGCCATTTCAACGTCTCAGCTTTTTGAAAAAAAGTCATCCCAATTTTTTAAGCAATCCTTACAATGTAAATTTTTATTCCCACAATCACTTTTCCAGGATTTAATTAGCAAAAGATAGATGGTGTCCTCAGCAGTAACTCATCTGGGAGAAGGCTGCCTCACCCTCAGATGAGTATAGTGTTTTCATTTTGTATGAAATAAACGCCTGGTAAACTGATCAGTATCTGTTGATTGCTAAAAGTCTGGTCTCATGCCGTGGTCAAAAGACTCATTTACTACACATTTAAGAGACTGACAATTGTGGCTGACCTTTCTTTCAGCTGACATTGACTGACCAACTAGTCCTAGTTGGCTTGGAGTGTGATTAGTCATTATAAAAACTATATTCCTTCTCCTTTCAGACATCACACAAATATGCCCATACACTTGCACCATTGTTAATGAAACCCTACTTCAAAACTTTATCATCACAAAGTCAGATTCATTTGGGTTTTTAGTTCTAGCCATTACAAAGCACAATCTGTTCAAAATGAGGTGACAAACATTCTCAGCCATGCAAAGGTCCCCTCTCCGATACCCTCACAAATTGTTGTGAAATTCTCATGATTTCTTCACTTAAATTGTTTGCAAAACATTTGAGCCCCGAAGAATATGGAGATCTTGGGGGTCTTTGTGGGTGTATCCTGGTGTATTTGTTAAACTGCATCTGGCTGGAATTGCGACTGCTGAGCCTGCCAAAGTTCACAAAGTAACACTTTATTATCATACCAATGATGGGAGGCCTACACTGTAGGCTCACTCTATTGACGCAGGGTGGGAAAATTTGCCTGGATCACTTTTGTCCATGAACTATGTACTATTAAGTATCTTCCCTATGATTCCATAGACACTTTGTGTGTCCATAGATTCGATGGACACTTTGAAACTATACTTTTTAAAAGTGTGCACAATTTGAAATGATTCTCAGGAGGCCACTTAATGACTCTGCATTTTTAGTGTAGAGGCTGGTCCCTCAATTGCATATCTCTAAATTTCCAATTTTCACAACTGTTTGTTGCAGACTTATAAAATTACATTTACAAAAGTATCTCGTAGAATCATAGAATCCCTACAGTGCAGAAACGGGCCATTTGGCCCAACAAATCCACACCGACTCTCCAAAGAGCATCTCACCCAAACTCACCCCCCCACCCCGACCTAATCCCTGTAACCCTGTATTTCCTATGGTTATTGCACCTAACCTACACATCCCTGGACACTATGGAAAATTTAGCATGGCCAATCCACCTAACCTGCACATCTTTGCATAGTGGGAGGAAACCGGAGCACACGGAGGAAACCCATGCAGACACAGTGAGAATGTGCAAACTCCACACAGACAGTCGCCTGGTGATGTGTATTCTACTTGATATCACTTACGCCAATGTTGATGGCAGGGAATCTATCCAACTTGACAGTACAGGCAATTTTTATTTATCAATGTGCCATGCTTAACTGTGTCAGTGTCAACATATTTAAAACAAGCACTCGTTTCTCGTACTACCAGTTTAACAAGTGCAGTACTCAGATGTAAAGCATTTTCTAATTGCTAGAAGTTAAAATATAAAACTATCTAAAACGTAAAATTGCTGAACATGTTCCTAATTAATCAAGTGGTGCCAATGTTGATGGTGAGTGGAGGAGACACCTTTTGCAGTGCTAAGCTTAAAAGCTGCAGAAAAATGTACCTCAACATTGTCTTCAGACTGACAACATACAAAGTACAATTCTGAACTGAAGTGACTGTTAGAAGTTTTCGATCAGACCAGAATTGAACAGAACAGGTAGGTTATTGAACTATGTTCTCTGGAAATGGCAAGACTCCTGTCAAAGCTTAATAATCCCTGAACAGCAGAAGTATATTCAAACTAACTGATTAATTGATTATATTTCTAGATGACTCAGATTCTATAACCTCATGGACTTGGATGTTGAGAAGGACAGCAAACCCTGAATTTGCAAGTATCCACCAAATATATTTAATAGTGCAGGAAACCTATGCATTAAAAGACCCTTACTGAAATTTCCATGAAACAAACTTGTCCCTTTCACCTTCAAGGATGTTGACACACTGTTAAATTATTTATTGGATTCTACTTCACGTATCCTTACTTGTTTGAGAAAGCATAATATGTCCAATTTCTAAATCAGATTTAAACTTCCAATTTTGTACTCAGATCAGGTATAACTATAATCACGGTTTAAATTTAACAGTTTGTTTAAGCAACATTCAGCAATTTGAAACAACATCTGGTTAATGCTTTCATTTTGTTTTCTCCATTAATGATGGTAAATTTGCAATTTTAGTTCTGGAACGACCTGTTGATTTTAGAACACCTCCATAGAATATGGACGACTCTGAAGGCATTGGGATATAAATTATGCACACTATTCATGGTATGGTTGGAAAAAATCAATTATTAGAATTTCAATATCCTGTAACTTGTTTTGACTGAGAATCAGTTGGCCTTTAGATCAATCCCATTGGTTGGTTAGACTGGTTAACAACAGCCTTCCACAGTAGATAGTTATATTCAAATCCTTTTGTTTTTTGCCATTGCTGATGATATTTGTGGTTCTTTGTATATATTAGTCCACGTAAGAGATACCATAGTTAGTAGGGTTCAGTTGATTCAGCAATCATGAAGTTTATTTACACTAACTATTTACAAGTCTGGAAGAATTACATGACTTACACTGCCAAGGTTCTTTGCTTACTGATGTTAATGTAGCTATGACATACATAACTGACTGACCTCATGTTCTGAATTACAGATACAGTGACTGCAGATAAGACAGGTACCTTTATCCCAGAACGTCACATGTTGTAGTGTCATGTACTTGTCTAAAAGGTACAGTGCTTGAGTGTCTAGAATCTATGTCACAATACAACATTCTCCCTTTCCCTTTAAAGAATGGAAATCTTTTCCAATAACATATATAGGATGTGGATACTTAATTATCTCTATTCATTCAGATAATGCCTTGGCAGGTGTAGCATGAACAGATTGGGTCCTTATAGACAAATCACAACTGAGCAGTATAGCTTCATTCTCTTGGGTACTGCAGGTTGATGCGGTATTTGCCATAGCTTTGTGTGTGTTGTCTGGAGTGATATCTTCAGTACCCAAGAAATGGTCCTGTGTGATGGGTGGTTGATAATATGCAGTTCTGATATGTCATCTGTTTGTTCACAGGACTTGACCATTGTTCATTATATTGTTATTTGACTGAGGCTGGAAACAGAATCTAGTACCTTTTCACAAAGTCATGTCTTTTGTGTGAAAATCTCAAACTTGTATATTTTGTCCTGGTATAAGTTGGAATAACTATACATAAATTGCAGAAAACCAGTATGCAGTTCCAGCAGGTAATAAGGAAGGCAGATGGAATTTTGGCCCTTATTGCTAAAGGAATTGTGTATAAAAATAGGAAAATATTTTTTTCAGCTGGGGCATTGCTTACAATTTTAGTCTCCTTATTTGAGGGAGGATATAGTTTTATTAGAGGCAGTTCAGAGGAGATTTACTAAATTGATTCCAGAGATGAAGGGCTTGTCTTCTGAAGAGAGGTTGAGCAATTTAAGCCTATATCCTCTGGAGTTTAGAAGAATTGGAGGAGATCTAATTGAGTTCTGTAAGATTCTAAAGGGGATCGACCAAGTAGATGTAGAAAAGATGTTTCTTCATATTGGCAATCTAGGATGAGAGTCTGTAGTTTTAGAATAAGAGGTAGCAGGTTTAAAACAAAGATGAGGAGAAATTACTTCCCTCAAAAGGTCGTGAATCTGTGGAATTCACTACCCCAGAGTGTGGTCGGTGCTGGGACATTGAGTAAATTCAAAGAGGAGATGGACAACATTTTAATTAGGTATGGGTTGAAGGCTTATGGGGATCAGTCAGGAACGTGGAGTTGAGACTGAGATGAGATCACCTGCGATTGTGTTAAATGGTGGAGCAGGCTCAAGGGGCTGAATTACCTACTCATGCTCCTAGTTTTTGTGTTTTTATGCTTTTATAAACATCCCGTTTCCTGCACACATGTCTTGTAAGGCTGTATAATCAATAGATTTTGGGGTTCACCTCAACTTTAATTATAATGCCTCAGTCAAGTACAATTGTGGAATGAGTTTGAGAGAATCAATCTAAACATTTTTCAGTCTGGATTAGTTTCAAGACCCATCTTATATATAATCATGGCTTCACAAGTTGTTCAGAATTTATTAAGTTGGTCATAACAATTACAAAATAAATTGTACTTGTTAAAGCAGTAGTTTTCAGTTGGTCCATTCTGAATGGCACTTCTTGGCATTGGTTCAACGGACACAGGTTTCATGATCTGTTCTTTTGACTGCAACTCACCGTCTTTCGTATATCTTCCTTCTTGTGAACCAAATCTCTTATTAAGCCTGGCTAGCCACCACCCTCTGTTTATGATCAGAGACATCCTGAATCCTGATTGGCTTATTAGTGCATGGACAGTGAATAGTCAATCTTTGTTTGGCATCTGCCCAATTCCTGATAGCATTCTTTAAAATTAATGGGCCTCCTAGTGATATTACTTCATATTGTCTCCTGATTTGTTCTTTAATATGCCACCTTGTAAGCTTATCCCTTTTGTAACAGCTTTACCTTTTGGCTTCCCAATTCCATAGATCTTTACCAAAATAATGTGGCAACAATGAACAATTTGTATCCGTTTGCAGTATGTAGCGCCTGCTCCCAGTGATCATACCATTCCATATACCATCCCTAACTGATACATCTCTGAAAGCTCTCAATATCCTTTAGCCACAAACAACATGTTTGACTTCACAACAATTGTTGACGCCCAAAACAAATTGAAGCTGAAAATAATCGTCACAAAACTAAACCAATTTCAAACAGAATTGTGTCTTTGCACAAAAACTTTTTACATCTAAGCATTTTCATATGTCAGACTAAGATTATAATAGGAACAAAAACAAAGTTGCTGGAAAAACTCAGCAGGTCTGGCAGCATCTGTGAAGAAAAAAATCAGAGAACTCTGAGGAAGGGTCACTGGACCTGAAACGTTATCTCTGATTTTTTTCTTCACAGGTGCTGCCAGACCTGCTGAGCTTTCCCAGCAACTTTGTTTTTGTTCCTGATTCACAGCAGTTTTTTCAGTTTTTATTTAAGATTATAATAGCTTGATCCTGAAAAACAACCATAAAACCATATGGCAAATGGTTTTAATTTTGACCTGAGCCATTTGGTTTCTTTCCTAACAGCATATGTTTCACAACTAACCACAAATAAACAAAATATAATTTTAGTCCTCGTGCTTAATGAAGTCAAAATGTTAAATTGTTGGAAAATAATTCAACCCTATCCTAATACACAATTTGTTGAGGAACACCAAACATACTGAATATGGTGATTAATGTGTCTAGAACCATCTCACAAGCGGTATTTTTAACTTGTCGCATGAAAGGAAATTTGATAAAGTAGTCAGTTACCAGATGTAAGCATGTCCTTGGACATTAGGAATATCGGTTGGAACTTGCACAACGATTTATGAGGAATTTTTGAGTGGAAGTGGAGGTTCTCCTTGATCGTTGAGGTTGATAGAATTGGCATGTTTGACATGACTTGATAGTTGATCAATGACCTTATTAATGCCATGCCAATAAATGAATTAATCTGTCAATCCCTTGTTTTTCTCCATCCTCATGTGATTTATATGGTTTAGCATGTCTTGGCATAGAGTTTATGGGATTAAAACCTCACTCTTGAACGTCAGTCTTGGAGAATTCAAGCTTTCTTCCTGAATGATTTGAATTGACGTACAATCTTGGGGACCTGTTGAATGTGTTCAGGCCACCTGTTGGTGATTATTATTTTCAGTCATTTTCTGACAGACCTTACTGAATCTGCTGGGCTCAGTTGTAACCAAAATGTTTGAGATCGATGTTGTAGTCTGGAATCTTGGGTTTTGTGAACTTTGGTTTTGTTACCTTGTGGATCATAAGAATATGTAGATCGTATATACTGTCAGCATTTGCCTACCAAACTGGCGAATCATTTCACCTGATTGGTTTCAGTTTGACATGAATTCAAGCCTGTATATCCCTGAAGTTGACTCAAGCTTTATGTTGATAGTGATTTAATTTTTTAATTTTCTTGCCCTTTTGGAAACTGAAGGTGCCGAATGGACTGATACCTAGACATACTAAAGCCTCACCAGTGTAGAAACCATTTTCTTCCCCCTATGTTTTTAAGTTGTACTTTCTTCTCGGTAGCTCTGGCTGAGGGTGTAAAGTGCATAAAAGCAAGGCAACACAGTGCAGGCAGAGATGCTGTGAGTATCAGGTAGGCTTAGAGTGAGCGAGGGCTATGACAGTGAGTGAAGAGCTTGGAGATGCAGCCTGATCCAGTCCAAATGCTTGGTGGAAGTCCCTGGATGCGGCGTGGCCTTGGTGAAGCATTACAATGATAGCGGCCAGTGCAGTCTGAGGTACAGCATTGGAGTGCAGATACATCCTGTAGGTGGATCAAAGATGTGTCATGAGGAATCTTAGAGGCTGGCACAGTATCAGATGCCAGTGTCCATGAATGTGTGATGCATGTGGCTGATGCCCACAGATTCTGTTGAGACATGGTGTCCTCAGTTAGGTCCTTTGGAGCAAGTGAGTTCACCAGGTATCCCCTTTGGTTTCCATGTCAAGTTTTCTCAATGGCTGGCTTATTTGGTAAATTTGGTAAAATTGGAAGCTGAATATGAATGAGGTGAGTTTAGCTGTCAACAAAGTGTTTAACCAAACAATATTCCCCCTTAATTGGTAACTTGCTGCTGCCTAGTGAGAAACTCATCACTCCACTAACATAAAACATTAAAGATGGAGTGAGATGCTCCCGGTGTTGAGATCTGCCTCAAATGCCATTGTCCAATTTCACCACAAATCTCCTCAAAGACCATTTTGCTCGTACCCCTATAACTTTTGACCCGTAGTCTAGATTTTGTGCTTCACGCAGTTATTGTACATTATACACACATAATGGACAGATTACATTGGCTCCATTATAAGAATGAGTGAAGGCGAGGTGAGTACTATACAGAGACATTGCATGTCATGATGTTATTTAACTATCTCAAATGTATAGTGCCCGTTTCATTTGGCATCTGTGACAAAACATAGTAATACCTGGACGCTCAACAATTATGTGTGCATTCATGTTCCCAGTACCTAGTGGTGTGGTAAACGTACAGGATATAACACTGCCATGACAAGATATACGTCTGTCTCATGTATTGTTTCCAAATCCATTGAGTAGAAGAGACCATGGGAGAAGTACTGTTTCGACTTTGCTGTTTGACTCCCTGTGTAATAAGATTCAAAGCAAATTTTCACAATATTAGACTTAATTCTTGATGATTACAATGATAGTCCCTAACTATTATCATTGAACTTAAGAATAGCAGTGACTCCTGGTTACACCATCACGCTTAAAATACATTAAACTGTGACTGTTATAAAGGTATGATTCATTTTGGTGTTAATTATAGCATCGAGTATCAACTTGGCTATGAAACATCTCTCCAAATAAATGGTTACTCTTACATAGTTGGAAATGCAAGGCATTAGTGGAAGGAAACTTGTTTTCACTTTGTGGATGTGATATTCAAAAGTGCTGTGACAGAAACGGAACATACAAAGAGCTTTCTATAAATTAAAAATGCTTACATTAGGAGATTTGTCCTTTGGGTCTAACCGATTGTCTGAATGTTCGGTTCATACAGTGTTTCACTTATCTAAATGAGCTGTAACAACACTCAGTTTAAGATAAATTCTATTTGGACCCTTTATGAAATATAATCATGGGGAAAAAAATAAAAGAAATCCGTGACTCGGATTGCTGACTTCTGCACTAAACTGTTAGAACCACTCTTCAAGCGGTGTGCTATGTCAGAAGTTAAAGCAGTCAAGCTGAAAAGCATGTACATGGAAGGTCTCTGTCAGTAAAGGGCTGACTATAGAAAACAAAAAAGTGAACTGGCTGTTTAATTAATGCTCACAAAGTTATGAGTAGATAACACTGGCAAAGAAATAGGGTAAATGGGTGTTACTTACATTGCAGTGAATTAGTTTTACTGTTTGTACATGCAAATGATTTGGCCTTGAACACACAAGGCTGGATTTTATATTGCTCTGTGTGGTGAATGAGTGATCTGCTCGCTCCTGCTCTTGCTGACATCAAGCACTGTCCAGACAGAAAGCAGGATGAAGGATCTCAACCCAATCAGTGACTAAGCCAGAGTGCTATGTAACAGAGGGCTTACAAAGTACCACAAATTTGGAGAATTGTAAAGTTGTGAATGTATGCATTTAAGAAGTGTGAATTGGATTGTCAAGTCAGAAATCACAATAATTATCCAGTTTAACATAGTGAACTTCATTAATGGAGGTACAATTTTAATTGTGTTATGAATGGAAATGTAAATTGAATAGGCAAAGAAAGTAGTAATGGGGAATTAATTTCTTTGAGAGCTAACTCAAGTACAAGACTGTAGTGAGATAGAGGTGATCAGCGACCAATAATGCAGATCAAGCACAGTCCCAGGGATTAAACAGACAGAGTGACCTCATTCTGGGGCCATGAAAGCTTTAAGACAGCATTATAAAAATTGAATGGATGTTAGTATCTGTGGATATATTCTAAATTAAGAACATAGAAGCAAGAGCTTCTTTAAATATATAAAAAGGAGGAGAGAAGCCAAAATGAACAATTAGAGAATGAGCTGGGGAAATAATAAAGGTAAACGAGGAAATAGCAGGGCAGTTGATAATTACTTTATGTCAGTCTTCACAGTAGAAGACATTAACACCATCCTAAATTTACTAAATATGTGAGGTGCAAAAGGAGGAGAGAAAATAAATACAATAACCAGAGAATTATTGCTTATGGGAATAATGGGGCTGAAGACAGGTATGTCCCCTGCACCTGACAGGATGCATCCTAGGATATTAAGCCGAGTGGCTACAGAGATAATGGATGCACTGGTAGTAATCTCCCAGGAATCCTTAGATTCAGGAAAAGTCCAAGAGAGTTGGAAAACTGCCAATGTAACACCATGATTTAGAAAGGGAAGGAGACAAAATAAAGTAACTATAGACCAGTTGGCTTAATGTCTGTCTATTGTAAAGGACGCAACAATAGAACTTTCAGAAATAGATACACATGATCAAATAGAGTCGTAATGGCTCCATGAAGGGGAAATCATGCCTGACGAATTCAGTAGAGTTCTTTGAGGAGGTAGCAAGCTGGATATATAAAGGGGAAACAGTGAATGAAATAAAATTGAATTTTCAGAGGGCATTTGATGAGCTATCACACATTAGGCTCCTTAATATGATAAGAGCCCGTGGTATTGGAGGTAGTGTATTAGCATGGTTAGTGGATTGGCTAACTAATAGAAGACTGTGAGTTTGGATAAGGAGGCTATTTTCAGGATGGCAACCTGTAATTAATGGACTGCCACAGGGATCAGTGCTGGGGACATAATTATTTATAATATGTATTAATGATTTGGATGAGGAAAGTGAATGTTCTGTACCCACACAAAAATAGGTGGGAAGGCAAATGGTGATAGAGATTGAGAGAGTCGGCAAAAACATTGTACAGGTAGGTGGAATTTGTGTGGGAAAATGGCAGGAGAAGTAGAGGAGCTGAATTTTTTTTTAATGGAGAAAGACTGCAGAAAGCTATGTAACAGAGACATTTGGGAGCCCTCATGCATGAATTACAAAAAAACTGGCATCTAAATTCAGTGGGTAATAGGGAAAACAAGTAGAATATTGGCCTTTATTTCAAAGGAATGGAATATAAAAGTCAGAAGGTTTTGCTAAAACAACACAAGACAGTGGTCTGACTACAGGTGGAATGTTGTGAACTGTGGTGGTCTCCTTACTTAAGGAAAGATTAGCTGGCATTGGATGGAATCCAGCAAAGGTGCACAAGTTTGATACAGGTGTAGATGTACAGGTTTATGAGGAGAGGTTGAGAATGTTGGGCTTGTACATTTTGGAATATAGAAAATTGAGAGGCGACCTTATTGAAACATAAAGGGTCCGAGGGGACTTGGCAGGGTAGATGCAGAAAGGTTGTTTCCCCTTGTGGGAGAGTTTAGGAGCAGAGGGCATCATCTCAGAATAAGGGGTCATACCTTTCTTCTCTCATGAGAGTTGCGAATCTGTGGAATTCTTTGCCATTGAGGCCAGCAAGGCTGTGTCGTTCAGTATATTCAAGAAGGGAATTGTTGCAAAGCCATGAATATAAGGGCAAATTCAATCAAAGGTTTTAAACTGTGAATATCAGCACGGGGAATTGGACCGCAAGCCTTAACTAAGTAACCTGGGGCAACTGCTGGCAATTGTTGTGTCTTCACAGGAAGCTAGCCTTGCTGCAGGAACAGGTGTCAGACTGCCTATCTCACTGACAGCAGCCTTAGGTAAGACCTGGGAGGAAGGACTCTGGAAGAATCAAACTGGCTAGTAGTGGCCTTTGGGACTGCTGTGGTGTTGAACAATGTGATAAAAGGATGAGTACTCAAAATAGATAAAGCAAATTAAAGCACCAGTTACAGGTGTCATTGACAACTGAACACAATTCCATGATAAGTTTCTAAGGGCTTTTTCTGAGGTGGAAGAAATGACCAATTTTAGTAAAATATTTTAATGACCAATTAAGAGAGTGTTACAAGCCATTGATGAGTCTCCAAAGATTTCTTAACTCATTAACAGTTCTTACCAAGGGTGAATGGAATAAAATCGAGACTACCTCAAGTTTCAGGGTCACATTGGAAGCAAGCTCAATTTGAAGCAGGCAAGTTATGGGGCCTACAGGAATGATAAAATAAGATAAAATAAGAATGTTATGCAAGATGCTAAGAGGATTGAGGTTAAAATGGAGTATGAGGAACGAATATGAAAACTATTTTTTAAAAATAGTGCTGTACAGATGTATTAATTTAAACAGAATTGTTAAATTTAGGGTAGCATCCCTGAGAGAAGAGAATAATGGGTTTTTGAGGATAAATTAAAATTGGTTGATTCTTATGTTATGATGTCTGACCAGACTGCTAAATTTAAATTACATTCTGGCTAGGACCCAGAAGGAAACATTTTTGTTATAAGGTTGCCAAAGGGTGAGATTCCATGTATTTGTAAAGAGAATAAAGTGATAAGGTTTCATGGTTTTGAATAATTATAAATATTACTAAACTCCTGGAAATGTTATACAATCTAAAATATGCAGACAATTTATATTTATCATCTGATCGGTGTTAACCTGAGGTAAATGTGGGGCTGCAACTACACTATGATCGAAACCTCACACAGCAATCAAATAGTAAATTACACACTCATATATGCTGTCTCTCTCTCTCTCTCTCTCACACACACACACACACGCACAGACACACACACACAGGCAGACACACGCACACACACATGCACAGACAGACAGACACATACACACACACAAACAGACACACACACACACACACACACAAACAGACACAGACACACACACACAGACAGACACTCACACGCAGACACACACAATCACACACATACACTCATACACAGAGGTGCGCATGCGCGCACACACATACACACACACCCTCTCACACACAGACACGCTCACATTCTCACATTCTCTCTCTCTCACACACACACACACACACACACACACACACTCTCCAAAAGCCATGCCATCACAGACTGCCTCAATGATGGCCCATGCTCTGGTACTTCACTCACCTAATCAGGATTGTGAATCACTGGATTCTGCAAACTGGATTTCAGCTCCTAATTCAAATCTAATCTTGCTCAGTTTGGAACAAATACTTCCTTCACCCTTGTTCTCAGCTGCACAGAACTATTAATGGCACATGGCTCCTTCTAAGGCCCCACTGTTCTTAGGGCTTTTTCTGAGCACTAACCCAACCACTTAGCTCCACCTCTTGGCTCCCTGGGTAGCTCCTGAGTCTGAATGGCTTGTAACCAGCATCAGCACCACCTTAAAACCAGGAATTGGTGCCTTTATTTGAGTAATTGCACTGGAGGCAGATCAGAAAAGGTTAATTTCAGAGATCAAAGACTTATTTTATGAGGAGTGTTTGAATAGTTTAGGCCTCTACTCACTAGAGTTTAGAAGGATGAGAGATCCATTTGAGGTAAATCAGATACTAAAGTGGTTTGAGAAACTAGGCAATGTGTGGATGTTTCACCTTGTACAGTTGCTGGAAACCTGAAATAAAACAACTGTGCTTTTAAGAAAAGGCGGTTTGTCTTTTTTATATCCCTTTCCCAAACTTTACATACGGATGGCTGCCACATAACCATTCACACCTCATCTTGACACATTATATGTTTGCTTCTTCTCTCATCCCATTGCCGCTCCTTTTGGCTTTTGTTCCATGAAGCCTTTTGTCATTAAATCTCTCATTTACTCTTTTCTCTTTTGCTCCTCTTCCCTCCTCCTCCCTTTCACTTACAGTCATAGAGTCATGGAGATAAACAGCATGGAAACAGCCCCTTCTATCCAACTTGTCCATGCCAATCAGATATCCTAAAATAAATCCCGTTGCATCTGCCAGCATTTGGCCCATATCCCTGTAAACCCTTCCTATTCATATACCTATCCACATTCCTCTTAAATGTTGTAATCGTACCAGCCTTCACCACTTCCCATGGCAGCAAACAGGCACCACTTTCTGTGTGAAAATGTTGCCCCTTAGGTCCCGTTTATATCCTTATCTTTCCCCTCTCACCTTAAACCTATGCCGTTCAGTTTTGGACTGCCCCACCCCGGGGAAAAGATATGGTCTATTTACCCTATCCATGCCCTTCATGATTTTATAGTAATAATTTTATAATAATATCACTTCTCAGCCTCCAATCCTCCGGGGAAATAGCCCCAACCTATTCAGCCTCTTCCAATAGCACAAACTGTCCAACCCTGGAAACAGCCTTGTAAATCTTTTCTGAACCCTTTCAAGTTTCACAACATCCTATAACAGGGAGACCACAATTGCATATCTTATTCCAAAAGTGGCTTAACTAATGTCCTTTACAGCCGCGACATGACCTCCCAACTCTTAAACTCAATGCACTGACCAATAAAGCATGATGTGGAGGTGTTCTGTACTGTTCTGTTTATCTGTGAGTCCACTTTCAAGAAGCTATGTACCTGCACTCCGAGGTCTCTTTGTTCAACAACACTGCCAAGGATGTTACCATTAAGTGTATAAGTCCTGCCCTAATTTGCCTTTCCAAAATGCAGCACCTCACATTTATCTAAATTAAACTCCATCTGCCACTCCTCGGCCCATTGGCCTATCTGATCAAGATCCCATTGTACTGTGAGGTAACCTTCTTCGCTCTCCACTACACCTCCAATTTCAGTGTTATCTGCAAACTTACTAACCATACCTCCTATATTCACATCCACTTGCTCAAAACCTATTACATTTTTAACTTTCTTCACCTCTGTTGATGAAAACATAAACTAAATGTTTTTCTTTTCACATTATCTGCCTGGCTTGAGCATTTCCTGTTTTTACACCATCTGTTTTTACATTAGATTAAAGAAATGTATGTGTCAATTATAAGCTAAATGAGAGTAAGGTGCCAGGATCTGTTAAGAAACATCGAAGTATCCTTAGAAAATAAGTGGATAAACAGAGGACCCTGAAATTAAGTTTCAGGGTCAGTATGAGGATGGCTCTGTATTGGAAGCCTGGGCATTGGCCACTGTATTATCCAGGTTTAAAACGAGGGACAGATGATTAGTACCAACTAGTTTAATGGTTGTGCTCAGTAAAATAATTAAAAAATATAATAACAAGTGATTGACAATGATTTCAAAAGGTCAGTTTGTTTAATAAACCTAATGGAGTTCTTTGAAGAAGTGATAGATAGTGTTGTACAGGAAATGTGCACAAAATTTGGTCTACATTAACTTTCAGGCATTCTTTGAAAAGCCTCGTACACTGGAAACTATAGTAGAATTGAATTGGAAAGACGAGCAAATTGGATGACAATTTTATAGATAGGAGTGTTTCGCCAGAAAGGTGAGGGTTGCTGTTCGAACCAATTTTCACTCAGTTATACAATTAATCATGAGTAAAACATTCACATCTTAACTCAACTACCTTCAGTTTTGAAAAGTTGTCTTTTTTATTTGTACTCAAGTGAAACCCCAAATTAATGCTGTCCACTTACATAAAACAAAGAAAAGAGTTTAAGAATCATTTCTTAGTGTTAATGGGAACAGCTTCTGGTGTTCTGTGCTGTGACCTCTTTCAGTTATGGTCTACATCGATGATTCGTGCTTCAAATTAGAGGGAGTGGTGTTCAAATTTGTAGACAATAGGAGGCATTGGAAATATTTCTGAGAGCTAATAAAGCTTCTCAGAATGTTGAAAAGCTGCTCAACTTGTAAGAAGTTCAAAGTTGGTTGGTTTAAAAATGAATAAGCAGCATTTTCAAGGGCAGGGATCACAGTATTCGACATGACTCTAGCCATTCCCATCAAGGCAGGCAGCACCTGAACCATGTCCTCCCTTCTCATTTGAATGATTTCAGTGAGATGTTCAGCACAAGCTGTGCTATCGGCTAGCTGCACGCTCAACAGACGGCGTAGCAGCCTATAGGAAGCTCAAGGAAAGGCCTTGCATTTACGTTGCACTGTCAGAAACATGAGACCTCCCAAAGTGCTTAACAGCTAATCAAGCACTTCACTGTAATGTAGTTCCAAAAAGCAGCATTGTGTTACAAAGATAGTAGGAACTGCAGATGCTGGAAAATCTGAGATAACAAGGTGTAGAGCTGGATGATGAACTCAGCAGAACACATTTCTGAAGAAGGGTCTAGGCCCGAAGTGTCAGCCTTCCTGCTCCTCTGATACTGCTTGGCCTGCTGTGTTCATCCAGCTCTATACATTGTGTCACAAATCAGTTTTTGTGATGTTGTTGGATTGATAAATAGTGACTAAGACAACAGGTATAACATCCAGAGACAGTAGGAGTCTGAGATAACACAGTGTGGAGCTGGAGGAACACAGCAGGCCAGGCAGCATCAGGGGAGCAGGAAAGCTGACATTTCGGGTCAGGACCCTTCTTCAGGAATGGGATAACATCTCTCTCATTGGGAAAAAACTTTGCCATGTGTTCTTATACTAGCACTTCAGGCAGCAAATGGGCTTCAGTGCAACAACTCATCCTTTGGATGGCACTTCTAAAAGTGCAGTACTCTCTCAGTCCAGCACTGGAGTGTTAGATTGTTCAACTCAACTCTAACAGTGAGGCTTGAAGCAGGATTTTCCTGTGGGTTTCAGCAGTCTGGTGTTGAAATGAAAGGTCGGCCCTGAGCCTTCGATAGTGGGACTGACTCGGTAATTTTCCTGAGCTATCCTAATTGGCTGCCTTCAGATGGGTTCGCAGAGATGCCAGCAGCTGCTTCAATAACATCCCAAATGGCAATATGAAGACCCTCTTGCTGAAGAATAGGGTTTAAGTTTTAATTATTTGCTCCCATCCCTACGAGCATCTGATCTGCAGCCCTCTCCCATCACTAGGACTAAGTCAGAAACTATCCTGTGTGGAGCTGGATGAACACAGCAGGCCAGGCAGCATCAGAGGAGCAGGAAAGCTGACATTTCGGGTTGGGAGAAGGGTCCCGACCCGAAACGTCCGTTTTCCTGCTCTTCTGATGCCGCCTGGCCTGCTGTGTTCCTCCAGCTCCACACTGTGCTAGCTCTGACTCCAGCATCGGCAGTTCTTACTATCTCTCAGAAATTATCCTGTTGCAATTGCCTGAAATCTTCTTGTCTCCCATTCTGCCCCTCCAGGGCTAGGAAAATGTGGAGGTGAAGTACGAATGACTGCCCTTGATCTTATGGCAGCATTTGACGGACTGTGCTGTCAAGGAATACACCGAACCTAGCAGAACTGAAGACAATAAAGAATTTGGTTCTTAGAATACTGTATTGTTGAAAATAACGAGCCCAGCATTTAACCAGCAGAGGCATGCTCTTTTTTTGATATTCATTTATAGGATGTGGTTGTCACTGGCTAGATCAGCATCTGTCGCCCATGCCTAATTGTCCAGAGGGCAGTTAAGAATCCAAAGTCACATGTAGACCAAACCAGGTAAGGACAGCATTTTTCTTCCCTGAAGCAACCAACTGGGTTTTATTAACAGTTGACAATGGTTTCGTGGTCATAATTCGATTCTTAATTCCAGATTTTTATTGAATTTAAATTCCACCATTTACCATGGCTTAGTGTTCAATTCAAATCTTTTAGTCTCAATTAAACAACATTGGAACTCACTTGTGCCAAAGCTGCTTACACACTGAACTGCCATAAATAGTAAATAGGTTAGCCATCTCCTCATGAAATGCAGGGGTTTTTTTGTTCTTTTTATGGGATGCGGAGGTCATGGTCAAGGCCAATATTTGTTGCACACCCTTTATTGAATTAAGTAGCTTGCTCAGCCATTTGTGGGCAATTACAAGTTGACAACATTGCTGTGGGTCTGGAGTTCAGACTGGCTAACCTTCTTTCCTGAGGGGCAAGAGTGAACTCGGTGGATTTTTACAGCAATCAATGGCAGGTTAATGGTCGCCATTACTAAGACTAGCTTTCAATCCTAGACTGATTAACTTGATTTCATGTCTCCCAGCTGCCATGGAACCCATGCCTTGGCAAATTAACATAGGCTTCTAGATTACTAATCTAGTGACATTACCACTATGCCACTGTCTCCTTAAGTCTTGGTTCTCAGTCTGAGTCAGGTCCGGATTACAACCAAAGCGACTTTGTGTATAATCAAGCTGACACTTGTGCGTGGTACTGAAGGAGCACTGTACTACTGGAAGTGCCATTATTTGGATGAGGCATTAAACTGAGCTACTGTTTGCTGTCTCAGGGGGTCGTAAAAGATCTCCTGCACTATTTCAAAGAACAGCAGTAATATTCTCCATGTTGTTCTGGCTGTCATTGATCCCACATCCGACATTCACCAGAGAAAGAAAAGGTCATTACCTTGCTCAGGTTGCTGTGACCATGCTATGCACGAATTGACTTGTGTTTGCACACAAAACAACAGTGACTACACTCTGTAAGTAATTCATTTCCTGTGAAATGCTTTAGGGTATCCTGCAGACATGAAAAACGATACACAAATGCAAGGCGTTTTTTTTCTCTGCACCAATCTCACAGAAATCTGAATTAAACTTTACAATAGTGTATTATTTTGATTAATAAACAATGTCAATGTGGAGATTTGGGACTAGCTACCAGTAATTACTCATTTATTTATTTTCAAAAATTATGGTTACTCTACACACTTCAGAGACAGCATTAAGAGTAATGAGCACGTCTCTTGCTACTGGTCATAGAGTTGTTACATCATTTTCTGAAAAAATTGAATCCCTTCAGGCAGATGCAGACAGAACTGAAATTGTGAACAGATACAGAGCTATCCTCTTGCTGAGAAGTCTGCCTCGATGACTCTGAAGAAATATTAACTATGGTGTTAACGATATGGCTTAGCACTGTAAGGATAATAGTTTCCCTTCAGTGACAGACCTTTAGCTCTTTGCTTTGATAATCATATGTAATCAACACAGAGACAAATAAATTGTGAGAAAATCATTTAAAAGCCTCATGAAAGAAGATTTATTTTCCATAAGGATTCTTTGAGATGTGAGATTGAGCAGTCTGTATCCATTTTCTGCAAGCCTTAAGCTCATAAGATGAAACTATCCTTGATTTGTTACTAATCAGTGTAGCTCATTGACAGCAGATTGGCTGATGTGAGAAAGGGAAAATATTATGGTTGGGTCACTGAGTGGAGCCCTTATTTAGTGCTGAGCCATGTGACTGTTACAGGGTAACAGAAACTTTGCTCTGCATTTAGCCAGGCTATATATGGTGGCAGAGTGATTGATTGGTTTACTTGGTTTAAACGTGAATGCTCAGTGGCAGATTTTTCTGAGGTCACCGTGTTATCAATGCTGCAAATTTTGACGTACGCATTTAGTGTGAGTGAAAAATTGCAGCGAATTGGCATTAATGGTAATAATTAAAAGGAAGGTGTCAAATTCTGAAAGTGCCTGCAACGTTTCACACTGAACCTCAACCCATGAATAGCCTTTACCAGTGCTGAAGGAGGGTGGAAACAGTCAGCAAAAGTGAAAGGAGATGCACTGAATATGCAGGAGTTAGTAGTGACCAAGCTGCTCAGCTTGTCACCATCTGGTGCACTCTGAAATGAAGGCAGTATTACTTGAAATGGTTGAAGAGGACATTCCTTGGCACTAACTCCATGGAATCACGTCCATAGGTTAGTGTTACATCCTGTAGGGAGGTGAAGGTTTGGTTGAAGTTTGCAGGAGCTCAATATCAGCCTGAAATAACACTGATTCATAGTAAAGGTGCCACATCTAAAGATGACTCCGCTATTATTGGTCAGGTGTTTGTTTCATGTGTTGGTTTTAATGGCTCCGGTATCTAAACTGGACACACATACAGCTGAAGTCACATGACTTTTGGAAGTGTGATGAAATATGTCAATATATTATGAAGATTTCTGGAATTTCATTTTTTAAAAAAAATGACGCAGATGAATTTCGGTCAATTCTGTGAAGTTAAAAAAAAAGGCCTAGAAGGTCATTTGGAACAATAGATGCCTCGATTCCAAGAAGGGATGTGACTTTAGGCAAACGACAGGTAGAACACCTATATATTAAATGATAAATCATTTATACTGTTGAGTTTAAGACTGCTGAACACATTAAAGTAGTTAGTTTTGTTTTGACTTCAGAACAGAAGTTTCAAAATTTACTTCAGAAAAACGCAGAATTTCATTCATGAGAGAACAGCTTTTCTCTTAGGGAGTGAACCACACTTTAAATCATGAAAAATGGCAGCATTTTGGGGGAATAATATCTTGAGAATGAAAAAAAAATCGCAAAGACTCATAACGGTTTACAGGCCAGTAAAAACACTGCAGAAAGTGATCAAAACATACCCTTAAAATTTTAGAGTCACTTCGTTGCTCTCTTTAAATCAACTACCACTTTGATTCTATGATCTGACAGCTGACTTCCTCCAGCAATCCTGGATGCTCATTTCACACAGACATCATTTGCAGTTAATATTGTATAACGTGACATCCTGCTTTCTTAAGTCCAACATTTCCAGTTGATGAAAACAATGGCGAAAAATAAGGTGGATGCTATAATTGCCAGAGTTCTGGCAGATACAATCACTGTTCTGATCTGAGCGTCCATAAACAACGCTCCAAAATGGACAGGGGAAAAGTGTTCCATTTGGAGGGTTGATGTCATGAAATTTATGAGAAAGCATATATGTTGGCACAGAGTAGTGGATGTGGGATCAGTCAGAGAGTCAAAGGGATATTACAGCTCGGAAACAGACCTTTTGGTCCAACTTGTCCATTCTGACCAGATATCCTAAAATAATCTAGTTCCATTTGTCAGTATTTGGCCCATATCCCTCTAAACCCATCCTATTCATGTACCCATCCAGATCTATTTTAAATGTTGTAATTTTACCAGTTGCCACCATTTCCTCTGGCAGGTCATTCCATACACGCATCACCCTCTGCATGAAGAAGTTGTCCCTTAGGTCCTTTTTAAATCTTTCCCCTCTCACCTTAAACCTATGCCCTCGAGTTTTGGACTCCCCTACTACCCTGGGGAAAATACCTTAAATATTCACTCTATCTATGCCCCTCTTGTTTTTGTAAACTTCTATAAGGTCACCCCACCACCTCCAACGCTCCAGGGAAAATAGCCCCAGCCAATTCAGCCTCTCCCTGTGGCTCAAACCCTCCAACCCCGGAAACATCCTTGTTAATCTTTTCTGAACCCTTTCACATTTCACAACATCTTCCCTATAGCAGGGAGAACAGAATTTAATAGTCAGTAGTTTTAAATCTGAAATAGATAAATTTTTGTATAGCAAATGTTTCAAGGGATACGGGCCAAAGGCAGATATATGGAATTCAACCACTGAGGTAGGTATGATAGAGGCATTTAAGAGACTTGTGTCATGTTCATCACAACATTGTGGGCTGAATGGCCTGTTCCTGTGATGTACTGTTCGATGTTCTATCAGCCATGATCTCATTGAATGGCAGAACAGGTTCGAGCGACTGAATGGCCTACTCCTGTTCCTATGTTCCTGTGTTCCTATGTTCCTGAATTCCCAAAACAGTTTGTTCAAAAGATCCTTGACCTAATGTGTGTTCTTATACATTCCAAACCATGCAGTTCTTACATCTGTGACTTGATATCATCAAGCAGTTTGAGCACATTGGCAATGCGCCCGAGGCTGTAGCAGCCCTCTTAGGTCAACATGATATATCCCATAACATTCCACAGGTGTGTAATAACATTTCTGAGCAGGCTAGTTAGAAGATTCTACTTGGGCAAAAAAGACCAAAAGATTATTTGTGGCACAGCAGTAGTCTAGCTACTTCTGAGCCAGAGATCAGGATTCAAATCCCATCTACTCCAGAAGTGCATGACAATTTACCTGAACAGGTTGATGAGGAAAATATCTACCTTGGGGGAGAAAAAGTAGGTTGGAGTGTTCTCCTAATATTCTAACGACAGGATATGCCTCCATCCACACCACCACAAAATGCCATTTATTTCATTGCTGTTTATGGGATCTCGTGTGCAAATTGGCATTGCAATCGTATGTATTGGTGGACCCTGACAGGGGGTCTGAGCAAAATGGGCCCAGGTGGGATTTGTGTCTGGCAAGGCATATTTTGCAAGTCAGGAGCATCTCACTCCATTTTGATGCTTTTTGATGATCAAGTTTCTTGCTAGGCAGCAGCGCGATGTCAGCTAAGGAGGATTATTGCTTGTTAAATGTCTTGTTGATAGCCCAACTCACCTCATTAATGTTCACCTTTCTATCTTACCTAACAAGCCATTTGTCAAGAAATCGCATTATGGAAACCAGATCATGTACCTGGCAAATTTAGCTCGCTTTCACTGCAAAGGACCTCCTTGTTGTATACCAGGGTGCCAACCTCTCAGGGCACAATTGATGCGCACCAGTCACACACACCTTTCTTGAGCTAGCCTGTGAGAATCCTCCTGGAATACCTCTGATCCACTAACAGGATGTTTCTGTTCTTCAATGCTGAACCTCGTGCTTCAGCAGCAACTTTCATTGTCAAGCTGTTGTAATGAGATTGTGCGCTCAGGGATGTTCACCCAGCTCGTGGAATGGACCAGGCTGCATCTCCAGGCTCTTTGCTTGCTGCCATAGCACTCCTTCACTTTGAGCCTGCTGTCCTCGCTTCGCTTTCGTGCACTTTGCCCCCTCAGCCAGAGATACCAGGGTCCTTTTACTGCTGTCTTGCCTTGTTGTTTAGCGCAGACACAAAGGTAGGAAGCATTAGTAAAGTCGCTCTGGAGCCCAGGCACAGTAAGTCAAGGCAGCCTCCAGCCTTCAGGGGAGTTGGATACGGTCACTCAGGTACTGACCACATAAGGGGTGAGGAGCAGAGTTTTGTACAGCACACCAAACATTTTGAGTCTTTCTGTCCTGTCATGGGCTGTTTTCATCCTGGATTAAGAGAGGAGGGTAATAACTATGATGGAAGTGGGCCACCACTGTTACTATTGGAGCAGTCGGGAAGGTGTCCTGTGTGAGTGGTTATGCAGCGTGGATGGCATGCAAGTTGTGTTAATGTCAGAAGTTGCTTGGTAATACCAAGTAAGGGAAGATGTTGTGGGCTGCAGTGGTTCAGCATGAGCCTTGATGGGAGGTGTGTTCCATATGATTTAGCTCTACAGTTAACAAAAAGTAACTTACTGTATAGCATTTTGGAATAGTCTGTGGTTATGAAAGGTGCTGATTAAACACAAATTCTTAAAAGACTTCTGGCAAAATAAATATTATGCTATGAATTTCCTTGGAATAACTCCCATTCTGTCACCATAAGCAGCGTGGTTTATACATGGAAATTCTACCCTTAATTCGAATATCCTTTATCCTAAAATGCCAGAAAGACAATCCTGCTGTTCTGGTTATTAGTACATTGTATGACTATAGTATTCAGCACCAATCTAAAACAGTGGGTAATTTTTCCTCGCTATTATTTTTCATAGGTATACAAAGCTTATAAAACAATTTTGTTCAGATGTGATGCTGTTTATATTTCAGAATAAGCCATATTTCTTGAGTTTTAAATGATAAGTGCGCTAATTTGATAGCAACTTGTAGTTTCTGTTTGTGCAAGTTAAAGTGTTTACAATTTCACTCTCTCACATATTGTTTAGGTTGTCACCTTCCCCTGCATTGTCAGCAATTCCTTGCCCAGAAGGACTTAAAGTGGCGGGGGGGTTCTTATCTGTATGGACCAGTTGCACACAATCTTTAGCCATTGGACTAAACTTAAAAACAATGTCCTGTACTTACCCATTGATCAGCATATGACCCTATGTACTTTGCTGATGATTGACCAAAAAATGCTATTACTTATTATTCATGCAATCTGTAAAAGATAGACTGTTTAAAATAAAACAATTTTTGTTCTTTCAATTGATAATGTAAACTCATGCACCTCCCTCTGATACATCTTCATTGTCTTTTTAAAATCAGAAGATATTTAAATGTACAGGCAAATGCAAAGAGAGTATGTCACCCTTCATTTGACTGCAATGTTTCAAGTGGATACTGTTCATCAGGATTAATTCTGCACATCTAGTGAAATGTATATCCGCAGTATTAAAGACCTTGTCTCTTTACCAGATGCTGATAAAGCTGTTGCATATTTGCTGCAATTCCAAAGTTTCCATTTTATCCCTGGCTATTATTCAATTGTGAGAGTCAATGTTTAATTCAAGAATTGGGAATGACATTTTAATATTTGCTTTCCCTATTGCAGATAAATTAAATGGTTGGGTACTGACAGTTGGAAGGCATCTACCATCCACTAATAGATGTGTAGATCTTGACTTTTGAGAAATGGGTAATAGCAAGTCAGCAACCCACAATTTGAGTGTGATTTAATTCCTCTTAGAGGGTGGTGGGTGTAAAATCAGGAGACATGTTGAGGATGTTGCCCCTGTTATGTAGTTACCGCAGTGGTATTTTGACAGTGGCGAGAGAAGTTTTGGGCAGCATGCCCACCCTTGATTCAGTTAATGGCCACAAAAAGGCTACGGCCCACTGCACCAGTATTGTACCAGCTGTGAGATCGGTGGGGCATGGCATATGGTGAGGAGGGGAGAGTGACTCCCATTTGAGCAATCTGCACCCAACAAGGCTTCCCCACCATGGGACTGTTTGTTCCCTCACGTTCCTCCACATTAATCCTCCTTACACAGCTCTGCCAGACAAATCCTAGTGAAACTCCTGAACTTAATTACTAATCCAGTTCAGCAAAAATCATCACTAGGGATTTGCTGCAGTCCCAGTTGTGGCCACCCATCCTGGTGGTAGTTCTGGGGCTAGAGAGCTGCCTTTCATTTGATTGGCAACCTGCTGCGGGTTGGACATTTTTGCGGTTTGGATGGATGTATTGCTTTGAGCGAATAAACAATTTTATGGCCATACAATCAGCTCCCCAACCCTGTGGGGGTCTAACCCCTTGTTTTAAGCTGAGATGTGGGGCCATTACCTCCACCTAAAATTCCACTCTAAGTCTTTCTCCATTGGCTTCAATAGAAATAAAACTTGGGAGAGATTTAAAGAGCATTTTCATTTCCCTATTAATCAGTTTACATTATCACAGAATGTATCATTTGGACTTTTTCATCACAGTACCAATTGGTTAATAATTATGTTAACGTAAGATACCAATTATTATTCAGCTCTACATTTTAGAAGTTTGTTTATGTCAAGTTTCAATATTCTAATTATTTAAGAATAATTACTTCCTTCATATTTAACAAATGTTGTTTAATGCAACATTGGAGTTGGTGTCATTGGACCTGTGATTGAAAAGTATCCAGTCTGGTAATTTAAGCATTACTGAAAGTCTTCTTTTTTATTTTAGGTTTGTGGGATTGTTATCCTAGCTTTATAATATTCAGCTTACATTATTCCATGCGACAAAGGGAATAATGTGGTAGGGATCATGATCATTAGATTCACCTTCATGCATATTTCTTTTGTACTGTAAGGTATCTTATTCTCCAAAGAATAATCTAACAGTCATGCCCATTACTAGAGTTCAGTGTGAAGCCAGATTGGTGCTGGTATTTGGGGCAGATGATCCAGGATACTTCTACCATTTGTCTGACGCGGACTATCTCAAGTGAACTGATTTCTTGGAATCTGCTTGATGCTTAACTTCACTGCTTTCAATAAAGAGGATTAAGCTCTGAAAATGCACTTAATCCACAGCTGTAACTTCTCTGTTCACCACGTGTTCACTATACAGCTTGCAAAATAATTACGAAAGTCAGGCATAATTAGTTATTTTTAATCAACATGCTCAGAAATGTTATAACACAACTCTGGGACCAGCAGGTCTTGAACTCAGAACCTCTGCACTGCATCACAGTCACCCTCTGACTTTTAGAACATGCTAAGCTTCCTTATATACAGAGTTGTACTGAGAAAGGAAATAAGACACTATTAATTCTGTCGCGTGTCCTAATTGCATATTGCAGAAGTTTTCTGGGAGTGAAGATTTCAAATCGTGGCTGACCCTTACTGTCCAAACTTCATTTGGCTGTCAAGAATTTTCAAGGTAATATGTCTGTACGTTTGTAATATGTTTCTCCAGGTAAAGAACAAAAAATAACATTTACTATAAAAAGATTTCTTGTCTGTCGAAACGGTCATGCTATTTGTAACACACAGCAAAACATTCAGGCACAACAACATCTCTTTCATCATCTGTCACATTATTCATTTCACCAATTTTCTAGTCAAGATATAAGGATCACTTCAAACACAGGAAGCTCACAGAATGGCTGACTCAAACACATGAGCATCAGTGGGCTCCTTGGTTACACAGATGAGTTGGACTTGAATGATGGCAATAAAATACATTCTGCTTGGAGTGTTCACATAATCCAGAGCTGAAACATTTCCCTCTGCTGTCAGTTCACTCTACAGCTTGAAGAATGAAGTAATGCAATAAATGAAAGCAGTTAGTGACAGTTCTGCCACGGAGACCTGAATCTGTCTGACCCACGGCTAGGTTATGAGAGTCATTTCTCAGCATTGCCTGTTAATACTCACAAACCATTTCAGCGGTACACTGCAAGTGAAGACTGCACTTAAATTTGTTATTGTTTTATTCTTTAGGGCAAATAAGAAATACCCATAATGCAGTTATAATCAAATAAGTTTTTTTTACATTATTCATAGAGCATGATAAATCATTTCTATAACATGCCACAATAAGTCCATTAATAATACTGATCATAATAGGGGCCATTTGAATCCTGGTGGCTGATTTGTAAGGGTTTCATAGCAGCTAACAGTGACTTAATAAGGACAGTATTATACTGTTCGTGTAGAGTTCTTTTGTAAGGAATTTCAGCAAAGTCTTGCTTTTGTTTAGTTCATGATATAGCTATGAACATGCACTAATTATGTTACCATCTCATAAGCAGAGATTATCCAATGCCTGGGTGGAAGGCCAGTTGCCTGAAGGTGTCCCACAGTTGAACCACTCAACAACTTTAGTTAGTAAAGTGAAATTTAATAATAGAGTCTGATTTTGACAATTTCAGTACATGTCACTGTTAGACTATTTGGTGAATGCTAGTGTTACCTGGCACCACATAGTGTTGATCAATGAAATCGACGAATCCAGGACTTCTTGAAACTGCTTCTCCAACCCCTGCACCCCAGCCTTAGCTGTGCATCATTACAAGTGGCTGATGGGAGCACAGCATTGCTGGAATTAATGTACATGCTCAATTCATAATATTTGCACCAGGATTACGTACCAGTCTTTGGTGAACACCAGTTCAAGGGACATTTTTAGATCTTCTAGTTACAAATTAGAAATGAGATGACCTCAAGACTTTGTTTTTCTCCTTACAAGTCTAAAATTTTAACATGTAACTTTCTGGATGTCTGCCAGTAGCTGGTAGTTTCTTTTCTATTCCTTCCCTAAAGAGCCTGGCTGAAACTCCTAATGCCTGCTTTATATTGGTCATATTCTTCTAAAAATGCCTACCAAATAATTTTGTTTAATTTTGACAAATTTATAAGTCAGATTTTCAGCACTTAATAATTTATTTGAGTGCCATCTTTATGGTGCTTTTACTCTGCCTAAAGCCCACAGCCTGGCACACTTGACACATTTTACAGAGTCCAAAGGAACCTTATTTGGATGGTTAACCTAGAATTGCACCAAAGCAAAACGCTTCCTCTGAACCTGCCAAAGCATGGAGTTAGAGAGAAAGGATTTCTGTGATGGAACAGAAATGCAACTGCAGCACTTACAGCCATACTGTCTTGGCACCTGGTTGGAACCTAGCCTCTCTTTGGAGGGAGGACTGAGATGTTAATGCAGGTCGTGAATCCTTAATGGAAAGAAACGTCTCATTTACAGCAGAGATAGTATGAATTGCAGATGCTGGAGTCAGAGACAATACAGTGTGGAGCTGGAGGAACATAGCAGGCCAAGTAGCATCAGAGGAGCAGGCAAGTTGACATTTCGGGTCAGGACCCTTCTTCAGAAATGGGGGAGGGGGAAAGAAGCTCAGAAATAAATAGAGAGTGGAGGGGTGAGGCTGGGGAAGGTATGTGGGATGGTAATAGCTGAGTGCAGGTAGGGAATGTAAAATGGGAGATTTTGAAACTCCCCACCCCGGCCTCATCCCATGTCCAATCCTCCCTCTCATCCCAACCTCCTTGATATGACACAACCTGTCCATCTTCTCGTCCACCTGTCCACCCCTCCTACCCCACTGACCAATCCCCACCACTCCCTACCTGCACTCACCTATCACCATCCCACCTACCTTCCCCAGCGCCACCCCTCCTCTCTCTATTGATTTCTGAGCTTTCTTCCCCCTCCCCATTTCTGAAGAAGGGTCCCGACCCAAAACGTCACCTTGCCTGCATATCTCATGTACAGCAACCTACTATATCAATAAAACATGCCTACATTTCCCTGAGTCTTTAGGGGTCCTGGTTGTCATCCTGCTTGGGCCTATTATTGGAGATCAGTTTGTTTTTCAGGATGCCAGTATGTTTCATCCCATGATGTATTATACTTTTGGCTTGTCCCTGTGAGATGATGAAGTGGGATCTCGCATTCTGGGTACTTTTCCCTCAAATCAAATCCTTATACATCGTTAGCCTTCATCAGGTAAATGGCTGAACCCTCAAACAGGGCCATAGGAATTTCTAGTGTGTGCCTATGGCCTGGTGTGTTCGGGTTACACAAGTATTCCAGTCATTACAGCAGGCTCCTATTGGAATTACTGTGGGAATCTACTAAAACAGTTGAGCTGGGGGCCAAGCTGATTGAAATCCTCTTGCCTGTCCAAGGATTCCCATATTCCTGAGGTCTCTGGGAAAGATATTCACGCAGTTTTCAATTATATCTCCTAAATCTGTTAAACTTTGGGATGCAGTTTATTTTCATACAAACGGTATACATGAATGAAGGTTGAAATGATGTCTGACATTATGTGCTCTGATTATTTTTGTAATGTTGAGAAGACTCCTTGCCAGAATTAGAACAAATCTCCCTACCCTCATGTTGAGCTTCTGCCAAATGTTCCAGACACAACAGCAGAGTGCAGTGGATAACAAATATTAATGTCATGAGGCCTAGCTAGGTGACAGCAAGGCAAATTCAGGGAGCCTTAAGTAGGGTACCACAAAGAGACCAGCTTCAAAACAGAAAGGAACAGCAGACCCCTTCAATGTTATATTGAACCTAAGGTCGATATTTTGTCTGCATATAGATGAACACAGTAAAAAAGCATGGATCACACTGTTCACTCAGAAAATACAACAGAAAACCAGAATGAACAAATGTTATATACTCATCTTTCTCCATCCCAACTACAAACTGTACATCACTGAAACTCTCACCTCTTCAATTTTCATCTCGAACGCTACAATCTCCCACTTATTCTGATCTCTCCATTTTTATGCCCAGCCATTAATGGTTTTTAGCTACTTAGTACCCATGCTATCATTGACAGCTGGCTGGTTGGGTTGTTCATGGCATTTCTCACCATGGACTTATTTGGAGTGGACTTGGGTCACAGCAGGGTCAGCACGTTCCCACATGATTCAGTGCTCCCCATTAACAAGGGAGATGGCACTAAATACTGTAAAAACCTTCCCAAAATTCAGTATTTGTAATTTGGTCCAATCTATAACTTTACAAAGTTTGAGCATTACTTCCCTGCTTTTGAAATGTTACTGTGTATTCCAAATATTTATATATTGCAAGAGAGCAGAAATCCCAGCACTGACCCTTGGGGAGCACCGCCCTCTGGTTTGAGGCACCACCATCTACCATGAATAGTTCCTTTCAATCTTTAAACCACGTTTTTAATCCAGTTGGACACTGACCCTCCCATTCCTTGGGCCTCAATTTTGTTAATCAACCTATTATGTGGTTCTTTTTTGAATACTTTCTTAAAATCTATATAGAGAACATCAACTGCATTCCTACAACATAACTAGAGAAATTTGAAAAATCCCATTGTCTCTACCTGATTTCGTAGAATCATAGATTAGAATCCCTACATTGTGGAAACAGGCCCTGCAGCCCAACACCAGCCCTCAGAGCATCCCACCCATTCCCCTATAACTCACCTAATCTACACATCCCTGAGCACTGTAGGCAATTTAGTGTGGCCAACCCACTGAGGCTGCACATCTTTGGACTGTGGGAGGAAACCCACGCATACACAGGGAGAATGTGCAAACTCCACGCAGACAGCTGCCTGATGGTGGAATGGAACCTGGGTCCCTGGCACTGTGAGCCACCATGCCACCCTTTAAGTTTTCTTTAAGCAAATGCGATACAAATCACTAGAAGCACAGCCAGTCTTTCTAAAGACCCTCCCTCAATTTTGTCCATATCTGTTGTCTGGACCTCCTTTTTTAGCTCATAGTTTAGTCAACTTCCTCTGCCTTAGTAAATACTGAGACAAATACTCATGAGGTTTTTTAGCCTTATGCCGTGCCAATAACCATTTGTCAACTCCTTTGTCCCTTATGGGACCCACTTCACAACTTACTGTCCACCTACTGTTTACAAAAAGAAGATATTTGACAGCCTATTGAATACCCCCATTAGCAAAATCATTCCCTTTCTCCTTCCCAGCTTTAATTGAATGGAATCTGTCCTGGACCTCTTCAAACATCTTTAAGAACCTCCTCTGAACTCACCATTTAGATCATGGATTTGGTAACCTTTTCTATTTAATTCCTGATATCCATATCAGGACACTACTTGGCATTTAAGGCTGTTTAGTCTTTTCTATTATTGAAGTGAACTATGCACACTCGTCGTTCTCTGATTACCCCCTCTCATTGTAGTAAAATATTGTCCTGTTTTGCATCTCCCAGTTTGTTAACCTGTACTGCAGGGACATGCTGTCATGCTGCAACCGGTGCTTTATGTACTTGCTAAATCTTAGTAGATTTTTCAAACTCTAATTGTAACTATGGTTGTAACACATTGGAGTAGAAATAATCGAAAATGGAATGGCTGTAAAATTAAGGTTGAATTAATCTTCATTCTCTAGGTCAAATTAAATACACTGTGTCGAAAGGCTAATCCTGACTTCTCATGTATCGTACGATAAATCCCTAACCATACCAATAGTGATCATCACAATAATACTTGTGATAAGTATGATTAATTAAATACTGAGCAGATGACTGTTGATAATCAAACATCCTTCTAAAAATGTTGAATTCCAGATTGTAGCATGAGTGCTTCTGCCTCACAGCCCTGCAGTATGCAATACAACTTTTAGACACAAAGGGGAAGATTTAGTGACAAATATGGAAGCAGGAAACATGGCATTTGGGGGAGTTAACTCTGGGGGAGCTGAACTGTTGAAATCACAATGGCAGGTTCAGAAAAAATAATTAACACACTGGTGGGTTGGGCCTCACACAGTGCTGTGATCAATTTCTACTGGTCATGCACTTGGTGATGGGGATCATTTAATCTTTTGGGAAGGTGGCAGCACGCTGTCTGTTACCTTCCTACCTTCATCCCAGATTTAAATCTATGTGCTTCCCACTCTGGCACTAGTAGAAGCCCTTATGTGGCCAATTGGTGTCTGCTTAAAGGCCTCGTACTGCCAGTGTTGATAATAACCCAGTGGTGGGTAGGGGACTCACCATGCATGGCCTCTGGTAAACAGACTCCTGCAGGATGCTGGGGAGGCCCTTGTTCAAAGACACTCAGCGCCTATTTGAAGGTTCTGGCATCAGGAAGAGGGTAGCCTACCAGAACCACACCATTCCCCATATTGCATAACTCTCTTTTGTCCCTCTGCGCCATTACCCTGATTTCCAAATTGCCTCTCTCGATCACGCACCTCTCATCTGGAGTGCAGTGATAATTTTTAGCTTTGGCTGAGTGATGTACTCAGAGGCGTCACTGGTATCATGGTGGAGCTACCTTTCCTGCTGTTCTTGATCAGTTGCAAAACCTGCTGCTGGCCTGTCAAGTACCTGAGTTGATGAAGATTCAGAGGACATTCTTGAAAGAAGAAAATGCTGCGTGTTCCAACAGTTTTGCCAGCTGGCAGGATCCCCATTGTCTGCACAAGGCTCCGTCCATTATCTTAAAACTCTTAAGATGAAGTCCGATCTTCAAGGTTAAGCCAGGTTTGCATGCAAACATGTAGAACCAGGTTTAAGTTAGTTTAAAGGTGCTGTGCACCAGTCAGCTTGTCTACTTGTCTGAGGTGAGCCGCAGAAGTGAGAGGAATAGGAAAATAACATCTTGTATGGAGGTTTGGGATCAAGATGGTCTGGAGGTAACCAACCAGAGAAGGCAGAAGAGAGGAAGACCAGTGAGAGACCACCTTCAGGAAGCAGATGAACCACGTCCTGATATTCAAGTGGCAAAGCCAGAGACATCTGAAGCTGCATAGGGAAATGGTCACTGAAATTTGCCTGAGCAAGACCCCAGTCACATGGATTTGGGACCAATCTCAAGCCAGTGGTCCCCAACGTGAGCACGGATCTCAACTCTCATTGCCACTGTCTGTTTCTGGCTACATGTAGACTGAAACCAAATCAGCATCAATGCTGTGGAGAATGAATTCCTGGAATATATGCAAGATAGTTTTCTAGAAGTATATGTCAAGAAACCAAGTACAAAATCGGTTATTTTAGACAAAGTATTGTGCAATGAGAAAGGGCTATTTAACAACGTAATAGGAAAACAACCTTTAGGGAAGAGTGACTGTAAGATAATGGAATTTTACATGAAGGTTAAAATGGCATTGTTCAACCCAGAACCAGGAACTTAAGTATAAACAAAGGAAAATACAGAGGCATTAGGGGCAAGTTGGTTGTGATAATTTGGGAGACTACATATCAAGGTGTCATGTTGGACAGATATGGCTAGTGTTTCAAAAAAGTAAATACATGGTTTTCAACAAATTTGCCTTCCTTTGAGGCATAAAAGTGCCTACAGAAAGGGTGATCCGATAGTGACAAGTAAGGAACGTTGAAGATTGTATTGGCTTCGCCAGAATGTGGCCTTGACTCCCGATGCAACCTCTCCATGCCCAGGAGCGTGTACATGTGCAGGTGGATGGTGTGGGAGAGATGGGTGACAGTGTATCCCTGGTGTTACCATGTTCAGAGTCTCCACTGACTGGGCACCTGTGAAAGAGAACAAGAAGAAATACATTAAGGTTCCACAGAGTCTATAGGTACAGCACAGTTCTTCGTGTTATCCTTTCTGGCAGCACCATGGATTCTCTACAATACATACAGAGGTCATTTGGCCCATCAAGTCAGCACCGACCCTCCGAAGAGCCCACCTAACCTGCACATCTTTGGTCTGTGGGAGGAAACCCATGCAGATATGGGGAGAATGTGCAAAATCCACACAGACAGTCCCCAAGACTGGAATCAAACCTGGGTTCTTGGCACTGTGAGACACCAGTGCCAACCACTGAGCCACTGTGTCACCAAGTGGGATGAACTCTGGCTTTGTTGCCTTGTAACTCTGGCCTGGCCATCAGCAATGGATTGGCCTCCTCTTTCCCAGTAATCTTGAGGGTTTCTTCCTCAGCTTGCGTGAGGATCTTGAGCAGGCATTCCTCTGCACGTCTCCTTGTTTACCTTCTGGTTAGGAGTCAGGGGAAAGTGGAGATTTAGCAATGTGATGAAAGCTAACTGGCATCTTGTTTGCCTGTATCCCCATCACACATGCTGGCCTAGGATGTATCTACTTGCACAAATGAATCAAACTGTTGCACTCTTTGGCCTTAAGCGACATGAAGCTGATCCCACATTCACCCGAGCTTCACTGTCCCACAAACATATAGCCCGATGCCCACATAAGAGACAATCCCATGCCATCATGTTGTGTACCCAGTTAGATTGAAGGAGGTCATTGATCTTTGCGAGCTCTGTACCCACGATCTTGATACAAGCCACAGTGACTAACCCCTTCTTTGATCTCCATGTAGGCCACTTTGGTCAGACAGGAGGGTGCCCTTTTGGCATTGTTCATGAGTTTGAGTTTGATTTATTGTTGTCGCATGTACCAAGTTCCAGTGAAAAGTTTGGCTGTGTGGCTATACCGGCAGATCATACCGTACAAAGTGCATCAGGACAGCAGAACCCAGTGCACAATACAATGTTACAGTCGCAGAAAGGTGCAGAGAGAGAGAGAGATCACATTTAACATTCGAGAGGTCTGTTCAAAAGTCTGATAACAGTGGGGAAGAAGCTGTTCTTGATGCTGTTCATACTTTTATTCAAACCTTTATACCTTAGGCCCGACAGAAGAGGGTGGAAGAGAGTATAATTAAATCACCAATGGAAACTCACCCCTTCATGCAATTTCACATGTTTCACATGCTCACCATGGGCCCTTTAAATGTACATTTGAATCACGTGGGCACCAACGCAAAAGTGCCACTCTCTTCTGGTCCCATCATCAGGAACAGTATGCCACTAATCTCAGCCCCAAGCATTGAGTTTCAATTTAAACGATACCTAATAATTTTCAAGTATTATTGTAAGTCGCCTATGGATTTGTCACATCTCGATGCTTCAGATTGCTGTGATAGAGGTCAATACAATGTTTTTCCTTCATGGTTCACCATTGTAATTTCTTACTTGTAGTTAAACTAATCTTGGGAAGGGAGTGCTGAGTTTTGTGCAGCAAAATCATATGTTTGATATGTTCATATCAAAAATGTATTTATAATTTCACAACACCATCAGGTAAGTGGAATCCTGTTGCTGTGATGAAAGATATAAACAGAAAGCTGAACTATTCCGTATTGTTCTTATGGTTCATAATGAACATGGAAATAGACCGCTCAACCTCTTTTGCCTACTGGACCATTCAAATAGGTTATTGAAGATCTGTCTTACTGGCTCATTTACTTGCCTTTGCTCCATATCCATTGACAACTCTACTCAACAGAAATCTGTCTATTATAGTCTTGGAAGTTCTAACTGTTGCAGTGTCTGCAGTTTTTTTTTGGAATGGAGGGAAAAGAATTCCATCTCGTGCGAAAAAAGTATTTCCCGATTTTCACCTTAAGTGCCCTAGTTCTCAATTTAAGATCATGCTGTTTCATTTTTGATTTACCGGCAAGAGATAATTTCCCTGTATCCACCGTATTGAATCCTTTTAATGATTTAAACATCTCAAACAGATCACTCCTCAGTCTTTTACACTCAAACGGTATATAAGCAAAGCTTCTGCAAACTGCGCTCTGAATTTAACACTCTAAGTCCCAGTGTCATCCTGCTGGATCTGCAGTGCACCCTCTATGATATACGTAACCTGTAGCAGCACGGCAGATGTGCCTGCCTTGTGGAACAAGCAAACATTGGAGAGGCACCGTGCTAATCCAATGAACAGGAGCCTGAGGCTGAAATCTAACTGAAAATAATTTTATTTTTGGATTCCCCTCAGTGAATACAGGGGAGATTTAGCTGCAGTAATTGAGCCCTGTGGAATTGATTACCTTGGTTTCGTTACTTTTGGAGCCTTCCGTAGGTTCCCAGGCCTGCTTTCAGCATGTTCCTTAATTTCTCTGTCACTGTATCTCTGTCTTTCTTTAGTTTCATTTCATGTAAGTTCACAACTTTTGGTGGTAAGTTTTCATGTTAATTTGGTCACGTGTACTGTGCAGTATTAAGAGAGAGCGCTAGGTTATTTCTGAAACCACTTCTTTGAGTTTTTGGTTTTCCTTTCCTTGTAATTCTTTAAATCAGTATTCTGAATTAACGTGCCCACTGTTGATGACGATTCCTGCTGTTTCATCTACTTGATTTGAGTAATGGAGCTCTGTGCCACTCCCATTTGCGAGGCACCTGATAAGAGATATTTACTATCTAAGAATTGCCATTAGAAAATGAGAGCGTGCTTTGTTCTGTAAGATAATGCTTTCCTTTTATCTTTGTAATATTCCTCACAGCTATTTCCCTTGCTAAGTATTTGTGGGGAATGCCTGAAACACGTGAGATGTGCGCGAAAGATAGAAGAAATATTATTTCACAGCACTGTACAAATAAACACCACAATCTGTAACCGGCAAGTGGTTTATGACTGTAATCATCAGTATTAAGAACTGTCTGTCTAAACTGTGTGTCATGGGAATGTGCTGCATAGAGGCCGTGCATTGCAGAGCAGGGGCAAAGATTAAAACAAAGATGGAGTCACGATTGGCTCCACAAGGACGCCTTCAGGTAGCTATTACCAGAATGGTCTTTGCTGTGGCATTTAAATACACCATTTGTTTGTCCTGTTGGCTGCAGATTGTGCTGGTTTATAAATAGGGGATTAGAATATTAAAACGAAGAGCTTATCCTAGAGTTTAGACATCATAGATTAGGCCTCAGCCCGAATATTTTGGATAATACTTGATGCAACACTTCAGGAAAGATGTAAATACCTTAGGAAAGGGTACAGGGAATTTTTGTTGGGATAATGAAAGTGCTGGAAAAAGCTCAGCAGGTCTGGCAGCACCTGAGCAGACAGAAACAGAGAGAGAAAGAGGATTAATATTCCTTCGTGAAAAAGCATCACACTGGACCCAAGCCCTTAACTCTGTTTCTGTCTGCTCAGGTGCTGCCAGACCTGCTGAGTTTGTCTAGCATTCTTTGTTTTTACTTCATATTTCCAACATCCACAGTATTTTGTTTTTTACCTGTGGGGATAATATCAAAAATGGGAGACTTCAGTTCTGAGAAAAGATCACAAAAGTTAGGGTGGTCCTCCTCAGAAAAGCAATGGTTGAGTACTGAACTCCTGGAGGGTTTCATGATGATAGAAGATTTTGACAGAGTAGACGGAGAAAAGCATATTCCTTTTGGTGAATGGGTCATTGGATGGTTTGCATTCAAAGTTTGGGTAAAAGATCCAGGGGAGCTATGGAGGCATATTCAGAAAGTTGTTGAGCAATGGAATGCTCCACTTGAAAATGTGCTGAAAGCTGATTCTATAAATATTTTCAAAGCGAGATGGGCAGGTGATTAACATTGATGAACTTACACTGTTATTTGCACAAAAAACTGACAGCCCTTTCAAAAAGACAGCACAGACATGACAGATTCCCTTTCAGTATGACAAGTTTCTGGGTTTCTTAAAAACTGAAGGTGGAGGAAATACATTTTGCAGCTGTTCGAGTATTAGAGGAAAATCTGTAGCGTCTGGCCCTTGCTAACTTTAAGTTTGATAACATTTCTGGGATATGACTGTCATGTGTGGAAAGACATCCATTTGAAATAATTGGGAGAATATATGTTATAACAACACGGCCCAATAGCTTCTTGGAAATTTCCTAGGGATCCTTGTCACACTCAGCAGGAGAATGCTCAAATAAACTGCATTAAAAGTTGTGTAATTTTTTTGCAGGGGATGTGAACATCATTGGCAAGGCCAGTATTTAATACCCATCCCTAATTGTGAAGGTGATGAAGGCTTTTTTCAGCTGCTGCATAGTGTTGTTTGGAAGAGAGTTTCAGGCTGCTGATCCAGTGATGGTGAAGGAATGGTAATACAGTTCCACTCAGGAATGGTTTGGAGAGAAACTTGCGGATAGTGCTCTTTCCATGCATGTGTTCCCTTTGTCCTTCCAGGTGATAGAGGTCATGGGTTTGGAAGTTGGTATCAAAGGGGCCTGGCTGAGTTGCTGCAGTGCATCATGCATATTGCTGTTATTATGTGTCAATGAGGGAAGGAGTGAATTTTGAGTGTGATGGATATATTGACAATGAAATGGACTGCTTTGTCCTGGATGATGTCCAGCTTTTTGAGTGTTGTTAGAGCTGCACTCATCCAGGCAAGTGAGTAATCTTCCATAATATTCCTGACCTGTGTCTTATAGATGGTGGACAAACTTCAGCCAGACAGGAGAACACACAGTATTCACCTGGTTGGTTTAGTTCAGTTTTTGGTCAATGGTAACACTGGGAATGTTGACAGAGGAGGATTCAGTGATGGTGAGACCATTGAATATCAAGGGGAGCTAGTTAGATTCTCTCTTGCTTACTGCATTTGTCTGGCAAGGATTTCTCTTGGCACTTATCAACCCTAGCCTGAATGTTGTCCAGATCCTGCTGCATATGGACATAGATTGCTTTAGTTTTGTGAGTATTTGTGTAAGAAAGCTTCATAGTTCACAGGGAAGAGAAATGCTGAACAAGATCGATTATGTTGAACCTAAAGAGTGGTATGATAGAGTGGTAGCTTCTCTATATTTAATGACGTAATGTGATGGTGTTAGGGAATAAAAAAAACTTTGCTCTGCTGTGTGGTTTAAGGTCTTTTAAACTATCTGATATGTTTCAATAGCTTGGTTTGTTTCACTATATTTTTTGTCTTTTAAGTAATAAACTTATGTTTTGCTATTAAGGAAAATCTGCAGTCCCATGTGACTATGTTTCAGTGAACTATGTTAACAAATGTATAAAGAAATGAACTATCAATCCCAGTTTCATTCTGGGGTCCGACTTGTCCGGTACTAACGTCAGCTGGGTTCATAATAATTATCCCACATTGACAGGAATGGGTGAGATGGAGTAGGCAAATGGGTTGCAGAGGTAATCAGCCTCAAGAGCATTTACCAAAAAAGCTGTGCTATGTTATTTGGATGCTTCATCTCTAACTCATACGTGTAACAAACTAAGTCATAACTTTTTTGGACACTTGCACATACTGAAAGCCAAACACATTAATACACAGGACCTTGCTAATTGCAGATAGAAAGAACATGTAGACACATTGGGCATGTTTCAACTTAACAATGTAGTAACAGCCTGTGATCAGTGCCTTGATCAATCACAAGCAACCTGCCCCCTGGTTTAAATTTAAACAAAGCTTGACAGCTAACTGTCAGTCATCATCTGATTGATATGTTGTCCGTGGCAGTGCCTTTAACAAACAGCATTAATTTGCTGACAAATAGCATACTGTTCTCTTATAGTATATAAAAAAATGTTCCCTTATTTATTGGTATTCTTGTGAATGTCCTGATGAGTCTAATCTGAAAAATATTGATAAAATGTGCCTTTGCCTTTATAAAATATACATTATCTAGCCACTATACAAGGAAGCGCGACAGGTTCAGCACTGTTTCTGAGTACTCAAGTTCTGTATGACCAAATGATTTTGAAATATTTTATTCTTACAAAGCAATCTTAAAGCCATGAATTATGTAAAATGTAAATGTGGTTCGGATTGTACTTATGGTGTTCCAGTTCAAAGTGTAGCAGTAATTAATGCCACAACCATGGAATGTTTTTTATTTTTCTAGTTGTGCTTCTTCTACATTCAATACTTCCACACGTGTATGGAAAATATGTGCTTTTGAGCATCTCGGTTTTGCGCACTGTTATGTACTGGTCATAGGTAGCACAGTGCAATCATGTCTTCTCTTTAATTATAAAATAAATATTAGCTGTTAAATGGGACTGAAAGTGTTACTCTACCTAAGAATACTTTTTGTTTAAATATTCTTACAATATTTGAATATGAGATCCTTCTAAGATTCTCTGTCCAAAGGGTAACAAAAAGCAAGTCCGATGATATGATTAGGTTCATCAGTTAGATGAGTCCTGACATGTCAGGGAAAGAAGTCCTATGACTGTATCTGGCAAGAAATGGATAAGAGAATGTTGAAAATTAGGCCCTCAGTTAATTACAAGGTTAATGAAGTATCACAATGCAGTTGAAAGCTAGATAACTTGAAATGAAAAATTTTAATCTTGTGCAATCTTTGGGGAGGCCTCATTTAGTTTGCTGTGTGCAATTGTGGACATGACACTTTCAAAGGGACTTATTAATTCTTGAAAGAGGAGAGAGGAGAATTCTGGAACTAAGAATGTGAAGTTATGAGACTGACTTAGGCCTGACTTATTTTCTTTAGAGAAAAGTAAACTAAATTAAAGGTATTAAAAGTAATAAATATCTTGAATATGTAATGTTGTATCAAATAATCCAGATATTTCTTTTGTCAATAACAGAGGTGAAAAGTTTGGTAGAGGTCTGTAATGCCACATTTCTAATCATTTTCTATCCTAACTCTGCAACAGTGGCCGAAATGATGTAGGTGCATTTAAATTGGACAACAGCGACAAACTATTGGCACAAGCTCGATGTGACTCACCTCAAGAAATGTGCAAAATAACTGTGACAGGAAAAAGGAAAGACAATGTTTAAAGGTTGCAATGGGAAATTGAATGAAGATTCTGATAATTCTGTCTCATTTTGTTTATTGTTGGTATATCCTTCTTGATTGGAGGCAGGCACTGGAAAGCCTCTGGGGTGTGCTACTAATTGCAAGCTTCCAAATGCTGGTGACAGCACTACCAGAAAATTGGTGGGCAGTTTAAGTGACCATTGAAAATATTCCAGGGTCAGCA
>JAHRHZ010000013.1:16434250-16522384 GCA_024137785.1 Ginglymostoma cirratum | reverse complement strand
CCAAGCAGCAAAGTTTTCCTGCTCCTATGATGCTGCTTGGCCTGCTGTGTTCATCCAGCCCCACGCCTTGTTAACTTCGGTCATTTTTAATTTGCAACCAAAGACAAATAGAAAACAAGCTTCAGATGGAGCTAGAGAATAATATTGTTCTTATGGAGTAATAGCTCCAATTGTGCAGAATTGTCTTCTATCCAGAGAAGTTAAAACAATATTGATTTTCTTTCTTTAAAGAAGGGTTGGATGGATGTCTGTTTCAGAACAGAATTGAAGCTGATAAGGAATGGAAGAGATGATAAGGTGCTCCAGGGACCACACTGGTACATAATATTACCAGAACCACAGATCAGTCATCTGTGGAATGTGTGTTGTAAATATAGTTTTTAAGATTGGATTAATATCCTAGAGGTTTGCTTAGGAGGGTTTTGAGAGAAGCTGTATCAAGATTTAACTCCCTGAATATCAAACCTCTGGTGTATATTTCCCCCAGATACTGTATAGTCGGAACATAGTATGTACATTTTTTTTATGATTTGTGGATGAGAGGAAATCAGTTACTCAAAATGCCAAAGCTTACATTTGGAATATGTTTGGGAAATAAGGTACTAGGTCTATTCGATACAAAGATTTGTTTTAAGTCAGGTTTCTGAATGAAAGTCAATAATCATAGCAGACATAGTCGATAGACGTGGAAGCAGCATCATGGTAGGAGCAGCTTGAAATAGCCTGAGATAACTGAGTGTACTGCTCTCAGCACTGGAACTTATTAAAGTCACCAGTCTTACTAGACCAGGGGACTGCTGTCTCTCATTAGAGAGAGATGACTGGTGGAGGTTTAACCTGAAGGTTACTGCACCTCAGGTGAGGGGAGCGGTTGAGAAAGAGAGGTAACCTCATGGTAACCTCAGTGGGAATTGAACCCATGCTGTTGGCATCATTCTGCATCAGAAGCCAGCTGTCCAGCTGACTGAACTAAGCAACCCCCTAAATTGTGGAAAAAGATTAAAAGGACTCAATAGATTTTGCCTTTCTAGTATCTGAAGCCTTATAGTATTCTGTCAAAGGGACTTTCATTTCTGATGCAAGACAATTTATCAAGTTACAAAATGGAATGATGCAGAATGAGATGGTGTACAATGTAAGCTTGAGACATTGCTCAATGCGTTTGACAGATTACAATCACTTAAGACAAAATTCAGAAGTTAAACTCACTCATGGTATCATCAGCATATAGTGACATATGAGCTGACATACATAGGTCTCAGACTCCATCTTACTGGAAACACCTACAGCATGATACACCGAGGGAAATACACTACAGTTTGTGACCAAATTGCTCAGTAGTCACTCAGACACAACAGTGCCTCTGATTGTAGTACATGTAGATATTAGGATCTGTATTAAATGTCTATTGAATCTTTCAGCACTACGTTACATCTATTCCTTACATTATGGGAACTGACTAAGTATTGCCTTATCAGGCACCAATACCCTGCTGAAGATAAAAGGCCCACCATTATATGTACAATAGATCATGAGGGCAGATCGCATAAACAGCAACGCATTACAGGTGTTTCCAAATGTCAACTTGAACAGCACAAGGTATTTATAATGCCAGCTGAACTGATATACATAAAAACACATGAATTAAGACCAGGAGTAGGTCACTTGGCCCCTTGAGTCATTAAGGAAGATCATATCGGACCTGATTTTTCCACGTCTCTGACTACCCCAAATAATCTTTCACTCCCTTTCTTATCAAGAATCTATCTACATCTGCCTTAAAAATATTCAAGGATGTTGCTTTCACGCCAGTTAATGAACATTCACAACCTTTTTAAGCAGAAATTTCTAATTCTAGATTCTTCCAGAAGTGGAAACCTCCCTTCCACATGTACCCACTCAAAATCCCTCAGGATTTTATATGTTTTTATTGAGTTGGGTCTTTCTCTTCTAAACTCCAACAGGTACAAACCCAGCCTGTCCAACGTCTTCCCAAATGACCGCCTGCCCGTTATGGATATCAGTCCAATAAGCCCTGAACTACTTCCAGTGCATATAGATCCTTTGTTAAACAAGGAGACCAAGAAGGTACACAGTATTCCTGTTGTGGTACAGATATATCATCTAAAATCAGAATTATCCCCAAAACCTTTTGCTTTTACTTTTGACAACTTTCTAATAACCTTCTGCGAAAAATATACAACTAAGGCTCTTGAGGGCTTGGTTTGAATGGCTGTTGTGATAAAATGCATATGGTGAAGTCTAAGTTTCTCCCTTTGAACTGCAAGCACAGCAAAGTTTGATTCATGACTATCTGACATGAAAGCTAAGCCCCAACATCATTTTCAAAGATTAACTTTGTGGCATTGTGGTGAGTTACAGGTATTGGAGACATTTCTGAAGGGGATTTCACCATAGGGACTAGAAATGATGCATTGAGGAAGGACTTAAGTTCCTTAAAGAGCTACATTTCATCAGATTCATTTTACTGGACCAAGCAAGCCAAGAACAAGGGTGCCCGTGAAGTCAGATGAACACAGCAGGCCAAGCAGCATCGTAGGAGCAGGAAAGCTTGATGTTTCGGGCCTAGACCCTTCATCAGAAATGGGGGAGGGGAAGAGGGTTCTGAAATAAATAGGGAGAGGGGGGAGGCGGATAGAAGATGGATAGAGGAGAGGATAGGTGGAGAGGAGGCAGACAAGTCGAAGAGGCAGGGATGGAGCCAGTAAAGGTGGGTGTAGGGAGGAGATAGGTCAGTCCAGGGAGGATGGAGAGGTCAAGGGGGCGGGATGAGGTTAGAAGATAGGAGATGGGGGTGGGGCTTGAGGTGGGAGGAGGGGATAGGTGAGAGGAAGGACAGGTTAGGGAGGCGGAGATGAGCTGGGCTGGTTTTGGGATGCAGTTGGGGGAGGGGAGGTTTTGAAGCTTGCGAAATGCACATTGATACCATTGGGCTGCAGAGTTCCCAGGCTGAATATGATTTGCTGTTCCTGCAGCCTTCGGGTGGCATCACTGTGGCATTGCAGGAGGCCCAGGATGGACATGTCGTCTGAGGAATGGGAGGGGGAGTTGAAATGGTTCGCGACTGGGAGGTGCAGTTGTTTGTTGCGAACTGTGCGTAGGTGTTCTGCAAAGCGGTCCCCAAGCCTCCACTTGGTTCCCCCGATGTAGAGGAGGCCACAACGGGTACAGCGGATGCAGTATACCACATTGGCAGATGTGCAGGTTCACCTGCAGGAGCCCTGCAGCCCGATGGTATCAATGTGGATTTCACAAGCTTCAAAATCTCCCCTCCCCCAACCGCATCCCAAAACTAGCCCAGCTCATCTCCGCCTCCCTAACCTGTCCTTCTTCTCACCTATCCCCTCCTCCCACTTCAAGCCCCACCCCCACCTCCTATCTACTAACCTCATCCCGGCCCCTTGACCTGTCCGTCCTCCCTGGACTGACCTATCTCCTCCCTACCCCCCCACCTACACTCATCTTTACTGGCTCCATCCCTGCCTCTTCGACTTGTCTGCCTCCTCTCCACCTACCCTCTCCTCTATCCATCTTCTATCCGCCTCCCCCTCTCTCCCTATTTATTTCAGAACCCTTTTCCCCTCCCCCACTTCTGATGAAGGGTCTAGGCCCGAAACGTCATGCTTTCCTGCTCCTATGATGCTGCTTGGCCTGCTGTGTTCATCCAGCTCTACACCTTGTTATCTCGGATTCTGCAGCATCTGCAGTTCCTATTATGCCTGTGCAGTCAGGTGTGGGCAAAGTTTAGCTCTGAAGTTACTGCTGCAACAGGCCAGATAAACAGTGAAGACCTACCTGACAAAGAAACCAAGAGGAGTAGTTGTGTGTGGCGAAGGCGATGGACTGGATTTTATACTAGGGCACTGCCCATGTCACACCTACAGTCTATAAGCCGGGGCTGAATCCAGCTGCTATTTAATAGTCATAGAGCTGTTATTGGGTCAAAATGAGAGTTCCAACCTCATGTTGGGAAGAAATCTCACCTCCAGGAGCTTCCAAGCAACCAAATAGTTGGCTGCATTCCTGTTCCAGCTGCACCACTGGCAGCATTAGTTCTCCAGTTGGTTTCTAATGGAAACTGTTGATAGCACAGGATGCAAAAGTATTTTGGAGTCTGGTCTCACTGAGGCCAGGATAACTGCAGAATGGGCAAGTCTTAAAGGTGCCTCCAGTGATCACAGGTAGCTCTATATGAGGTATCCCACTTTGTCCATCCACCGACCTCAGCAGTGAAAATTGCTGGGTTGCACACTTGGCAATGGGCCTCTTAACAGGCCGTTAATTAGCTCATGCATGGATAGGTGGGCTTCTCCTGTTAAAGCTAAATTTGTGGCGGGGCAGGGGTGTAGATATGATGGACTGCACCCCAGGCGTGGTACCCAGTGTATGCCTCACCCAGTCTATTGGTTTCATTGCTATGATGTGCTATGTGATGATAACTGTGCACTGTTGTGGGTTATGATAACTATAGGCAGTTTGGTTTGGATTTTTTTTTCAAAGAGAAAAATAGGCATTTAATAGCCTCAAGAAATCCACATCACAATGTTCCATAGTGTTCTGACCTAGCATTCCACATTAGGAAGAGCCATTTCCCGCCCTGGGGAGAGGTGCGAGAAAGGGATTGAAGAAGTCGAAGGGCAACAGCAGCTTTTGTTTAGTGATAACCCTTTGATCTGTATGTCCTTGTTTGCAATGATCTGCCTGTACCGCTCGCAAAACAAATCTTTTCACTGTACTTTGGTACTTAGATAAATCAAATCAAATTTGTTTCTATATTTCTCCTGCTATTTTACTTTGCATTAATTATTTCTTAAAACCTTCCTATCACACGAGTGATAATGCGCTGAACAAAAATGGCTGTTAAGGAAAAGTCTGTTGTATGGCTCTGGCAGCAAGATCTTGCAAAACCATGAAGATGTTGCTATTCCACTTGTTAATTCCCTTTACTTCATGTGGAGGAGGACCTAGTGAAGATGAAGAAATGAATAGGATTGCAAAACCTACTCAGATAATGGCAGTAAACTTTGTAAAAGTTCATGCTGAGGCTGATCTCATTCTCCAAGACGTCAATGATGTGATCTCTGAGTAACATTATAAAAGGGTTGTGTGGTTGATTAAGAGCCCTTCATTCAATATCCTGATGGTTCCTGAATTCTTCATGAAGGAATCCTGAACAGTAATGCTGAACTCATAGCTAAAACAAACAGGTTATCAAAAGCCATGAGCAGAAGACCATAAGGAGAGGAGCAGAAGTCGGCCATTCACCACATCAAGTTTGCACTGATCTTGTAATCCTCAACTTCACTTTCCAGCCTTTTCTCCATAACCCTTGATTCCCTTTCTCATTAACAAAATCTCAGCCTTTAATATACTGAATGACCATGCCTCAACAGCCCATTACACAGATTCACAACTTTCAGAGAAGAAATTCCTCCTCATCTCTGTCATAAAAGTGAGACCTCTTGTTTGACATTTTGCCCTCTGGTCCTAGATGCTCCTACATGGGGAAATATCCATTCTCCGCCTACTCTATCAAGTCCTGTAACTAACTTGCATGTTTCAATAAGGCCACCTCCAATTCTCATTTATTCCAATGACTGCAGGTCCAATCTTTTCAACCTCTCCTCATTAAACATTCCCTCGTACCTAGTGTCAGCATGCTAGCAAGAATGAAGGCAGATCAATTCATCACATGAGTACTGCCTGATTTACGTGTACCATGCCAAAACTGAGTAGATGCTTTCTCTACAAATTGAAAAGTTCTGGCATTATGGAATTCTGACCCATTTCTTGAGCCAGGATTTGTTTCAGTACTGTATCTGTTCCTGATATCAGTTTTGTTGTCTAGGTGAACAGTTTGGTGATGTCCCTGTATCATAGCCCAGCAGGGAGCCAGCATATTGAAAAATAGACAAAGGAATGAACAAGATGGAAACATCTCTTGGATCCCAAGTTACTTTGTAAACACTTGTGTTGCGGCTGATTTAGTATTCAAACTTGCTGTAGCAGCTGACTTGGCCAATTGACAGTTATGTTTGGAAAAGGCTGCTTCTTGACTTGAGCTTGCTGGCAAATGTCCTCATTTTAGTCATAATTTCCCTTTAGAACTATTGTCCTATGAGACTCTGTCATAAACATTGATGAATATCAAAATAGCTAAAGTATATTTGTACTTTTAATTTAGAATTTACTTCTCTGCTAGTTCATACTCCATAATATGCAAACCTAGGATATTGTTTGATAAACTGTGGCGTTCCATTATAATACACTTCTTCATCTGCTTCAACATATAAGTGTGGGAACTGAATGATTCTTGAATTCTAGACAGATGAAAGAAAAATCTGCATCAAATGTTAATGCATTTACATTGTAGTGGATCTGTGGCGCGGAGATTGTGCTCCAGTCTAATTTATTTATACATAACTTAAAGGAAGGGATCATTGCTATAACTGTCTCCTGAAAATACATGTATTTCTGCATGTATTACTCCCAAAGCACTGCATTATAGTTGCATGTACAGCTTGTGTGTGAAAAGCTACATTTTTAACAGTGCTAGTCAAATAATGAAAACGCAACAATTTTGTTTTTGAAAACACTTGAAAGAGAACTGTCCTTTCGACACTTCAGATTTTAAACAGATTTTATCACTAATACACACATTAAAGGAATATTCAGTGATCTGGCTTTGTTCAGGTAACATACAGTACCAGTTACCAGATGAACAATGTTATTGTTGGCTTGTGAGTTTAATGAAATGAACAGGTTATGGTAGCACTTTCAATGAACAAAGGTACAATAAAGTCCATGGGGTTCTGGAAAACACTATTCTTCGATGCTTTCGTGAGATGAAGTACTTTTATCTGTTTTATGAAAACTTATTTATAAGTTGTGAGACGGATACAAACAGTTTACAGAGAGATGTTAATAGCTTAAGTAAGTGGGCAAAAGGTTGGAAATGGAATATAGCATAGGGAAATGTGAAGCTGTTGATTCTGGAAAGGAGAACGAAAGAACAGTATTATTTAAAATGGAGGGAAACTGCAGAAAGCTGCAACACAAACAGACATGGAGGTACTAGTGCACGAAAGAAACACAGAAAGCTAGCACACAGGTACAGAAGGTAATCAGGAAGGCCAGTGGAATTTTGGGCCTTATTTCAAAGAGGTTGGAATGTAGGAATAGGGAAGTCTTACTGAATTGTACAGGATGGTGAAACCATATCTACAGCCCTGTAAAAATGTTTGACTCCCTTATTAAAGAAAAGAAATCATTCCATTGGAGGCAGTTCAGAGAAGGTTCATTCGGATGATCCCTGGAGTGGACAAATTATCTGATGAGCAAAGACTAAACATATTTGGACTCTACTCACCGGAGTTTAGAAGGATGAGAGGTGATCTCATTGAAACATATTGGATTCCTAAGGGATTGACAGAGTGAATACTGAGAGGATGTTTCCCCTCATGGGAATATGTAGGACCAGAGGGTATAAAAGAAAAAAAGGGGCACCAGTTTAAGACTGTGATGAAGAGGAATTTCTTCTCTCCAAGAATTTTGAGTCTTTGGAACTCTTTGCCACACAAAGGCCTTGTGTATATTTAAGATTGAGATTGATAGGTTCTTGATCAGTAGGGGAATCAAAGATTCTGGGGAATATACAGGAAGTGGATGTGAGGAATGTTGAATCAGCATGATGCTATTGAATAGAAGAGCAGACCCGAGGGACCAACAGGCCTACTCCTGTTCCTATTTCTTACGGTCTTAATCGCCTTAATCATTATTAGCAGAAACATGAAAAATTAAAGCCTTTCTCAACACAAAGCTATCAGGCAATAATTTTCTCAGAAATGCTTCTGTTCTGCTCCCATAACTTCGCCTGAAGTACAATAAGAATTTCTGCTATTGTTGTGGTGAAATGACAGTGACAAAGCAGGAGGATGTTCAAGAAATTTCCCGATCATTATCATTTGCATTTAATAATTTTCTCACAGGAAAGGCTCTTTGTTCTCAATAAAACATTCACTATGTTTGCCTCTCATGATACACTAGAGAATGCCCATTATAAGGATACAGATATTTCCATTTTGGAAATATAAACTGGAAAATTGAAGTTTGGATCATTGGTTGTTTTCAACTTGAAGGAAAATTGAATCTGCATGCTGTTCACTCCTCATTGGCTACACAACAGCATGTAACATTTGTCATGATGCTGGATTTGATTCAAGACTGCAAAGGATCAGCTTTTGGATTGGCTTTAAGTTGCAGTTTGTCACAGACCTGAGGAGCAGTTGTAATCAGACTCCAAAACCTTCAAACAAGCCAGATCACTCTTTCTCCCTCTGTGAGTAAAGCAAGACCAACATTAAAGGGAGTCTGTAAAGAAGAATTTCTAACTTGAGCAAAAACTTAAATCTATTTGATTGGTTATGAAATTAAAAAATTGTGGTTGACAGCAGTGGGATTATCAGCAAAACCAAAAGAACCATGAGGAAGGTACCTTATTCCACCCTTGTGGTTGGGCTCATAATCCACAGAGTTTGTTCCTTCTTGTCTATATTATCTGCCTATAATATTTCTGCAAAACTATCTGCCCTGTCTGTCCTATTCATTAAAGAATGTGTTCTTGTTTGGCAGAGTAGAGTTTAAGTTTGTAATGTTAGTAATTAATAATGCACTTCATCCATTTGGTAAGTCTGTTTTATAAATGGGGTTCTTTTTGTTTGTTGATGAATCGTGGCAGAATTTCTTTGATCTTTAAAAACGCCCAAAGTCAGACCAATTAACAATTTCAGTGTTTAAATTGGTCAGTTATATGTTTGTGATGACCCTTGCAATAGTGGGGTTTGATTTTCAGGATAGTTTTCTGATCAACGGTGTGACATAATCTTCTCATGGACAGCTCTATCCTGGATGAGATTTGTTGGGCCTAAACATAACCTAATTCATAGATAGTCAGTCTTTCCTCTTGTTTCCAATCTCACTATGGCTCCTGGCAAAATTGTTGTGTTGGTATAAGTCGTTTCAGTGGCGGGAGTCCGGAAGGAGGCGCGAGGGCAGCCCGGGAAGGTGAGCTTCAGGAGTATAAAGGTCTTACCTCGCGTGACTGCGGCCTTTCAGTCGTTTCAGCGGCGGGAGTCCGGAAGGAGGCGCGAGGACAGCCTGGGAAGGTGAGCTTCTCCTTTTAAAAACTTACCTCGTGACGCGGAGTGCGCGTCGAGCAGGAGCAGACACGGGACGGTTGAGTAAGTGAGGTAATATATTTGGGCGGTTGCTTTACCCGAAACACTACTAAAGTTTTTTACAATTCAGAACAATGGCAATGGATGCAAGGGCAGTTGCATGCTCCTCCTGTAGGATGTGGGAGGTAAGGGTCACCACTAGTGTCCCTGCTGACTTCATCTGTGAGAAGTGCACCCAACTCCAGCTCCTTGGAAACTGCGTTAGGGAACTGGAGCTGGAGCTGGATGAACTTCGGATCATTCGGGAGGCTGAGGGGGTGATTGAGAGGAGTTACAGGGAGGTAGTCACACCTCAGGTACAGGAAGAAAGTAGATGGGTTACAGTCAGGGGACAGAAAGGGAACAGGCAGACAGTGCGGGGATCCCCTGCGGCCGTTCCCCTCAATAACAGGTATACCGTTTTGGATTCTGTTGAGGGGGACGACTTACCAGGGGTAAGCCATGGGGTACAGGTCTCTGGTGCAGAGTCTGTCCCAGTTGCTCAGAAGGGAAGGGGGAAGAGGAGGAGAGCATTAGTCATTGGGGACTCCATAGTTAGGGGGACAGATAGGAGATTCTGTGGGAACGAGAGAGACTCACGGTTGGTGTGTTGCCTCCCAGGTGCCAGGGTCCATGATGTCTCGGATCGTGTCTTTGGGGTCCTGAAGGGAGAGGGTGACCAGCCCAAATTGTGGTTCACATAGATACCAATGACGTAGGTAGAAAGAGGGATAGGGATATAAGGCAGGATTTCAGGGAGCTAGGGTGGAAGCTGAGAGCTAGAACAAACAGAGTTGTTTTCTCTGGTTTGTTACCTGTGCCACGTGATAGCGAGGCAAAGAACAGGGAGAGATATCAGCTGAACACGTGGCTGCAGGGATGGTGCAGGAGGGAGGGTTTCAGGTATATGGATAACTGGGGCTCATTCTGGGGAAGGTGGGACCTCTACAAACTGGACGGTCTTCACTTGAACCAGAGGGGTACTAATATCCTGGGTGGGAAATTTGCTAGTGCTATTCGGGTGGATTTAAACTAGCTCGGCAGGGGCATGAGAACCTGTGGTGTAGTTCCAGTACACAGGAGCATGAGAGTAGGGAGGACATGGACAGGATTTCACCATCACAGGAGTGTGCTGGCAGACAGCAAGCTGGTTTGAAGTGTGTCTACTTCAACGCCAGGAGTATCCGGAATAAGGTAGGTGAGCTTGCAGCATGGATAGGTACCTGGGACTTCGATGTTGTGGCCATTTCGGAGACGTGGATAGATCAGGGTCAGGAATGGATGTTGCAGGTTCCAGGGTTTAGATCTTTCATAAAGATCAGGGAAGGTGGTAAAAGAGGGGGAGGTGTGGCTTTGTTAGTCAAGGACAGTATAATGGTGGCTGAAAGAACTTTTGACGAGGACTCGTCTACTGAGGTGGTATGGGCTGAGGTCAGAAACAGGAGAGGAGAGGTCACACTGCTGGGAGTTTTTTATAGGCCTCCGCAAAGTTCCAGGGATGTGGAGGAGAGGATTGGCAAAACGATTCTGGGCAGGAGTGAAAGGAACAAGGTGGTCATTATGGGAGACTTTAACTTCCCCAACATTGACTAGAAATTCTATAACTCTAGTACGTCGGATGGATCGGTTTTTGTCCAATGTGTGCAGGAGGGTTTCCTGACACAGTATGTCGAAGGGCCGACAAGAGGGGAGGCCACACTGGATCTGGTACTTGGTAATGAACCAGGCCCGGTGTTTGATTTAGTGGTAGGTAAGCACTTTGGAGAGAGTGACCATAATTCGGTTACATTTAGTTTTGGCGATGCAAAGGGATAGGAACATGCCACTGGGCAAGAGTTATAGATGGGGAAAAGGAAATTATAATGCAATTAGGCAAGACTTAGGAGGGATGGAATGGGGTAGCAAAATGCAGGGGATGGGGACAATCGAAATGTGGAGCTGGTTTAAGGAACAGATATTGTGTGTCCTTGATAGGTATGACCCTGTCAGGCAGGGAGGAAGTGATAAGGTAAGGGAACCTTGGTTTACAAAAGAAATTGTATCTCTTGTTAAGCGGAAGAGGGAGGCTTATGTGACATTGAGACGAGATGGTTCAGATGAGGCGATGGAGAGTTACAGATTAGCTAGGAAGGATTTAAAGAGAGAGTTAAGAAGAGCAAGGAGGGGACATGAGCAGTCATTAGCAGGTAGAATTAAGGAGAACCCTAAAGCTTTCTATAGGTATGTGGGGAATAAAAGGATGACTAGGGTAAGAATAGGGCCAGTCAAAGACAGAAGTGGGAAGTTGTGTGTGGACCCTGTGGAGATCGGAGAGGTGCTAAACAAATATTTCTCATCTGTTTTCACTCAGGAAAAGGAGAATATTGTAGAGGAGAAGACTGAGATAGGGACTATTAGACTTGAAAGGATTGAGGTTAGTAAGGAGGAGGTGTTATCAATCCTGGAAGGTGTGAAGGTTGATAAATCCCCTGGGCTGGATGGGATTTTTCCGAGGATTCTCTGGGAAGCTAGGGAGGAGATGGCGGAGCCTTTGGCCTTGATCTTTGAGTCGTCATTGTCTACAGGTTTAGTACCAGAGGACTGGAGGATTGCAAATGTTGTGCCCTTGTTCAAGAAGGGCAGTAGAGATGACCCAGGTAATTATAGACCAGTGAGCCTTACATCTGTTGTAGGAAAAGTTTTGGAAAGGATTATAAGAGATAGGATTTATAATCATCTAGCAAGCAACAATTTGATTGGAGATAGTCAACATGGATTCGTCAAGGGCAGGTCGTGTCTCACAAACCTCATTGAGTTTTTTGAGAAGGTGACCAAGCATGTGGATGAGGGTAGGGCAGTTGACGTGGCGTACATGGACTTCAGTAAAGCCTTTGATAAGGTTCCACATGGTAGGCTATTGGAGAAAATGCGGAGGCATGGGATTGAGGGAGATTTAGCAGTTTGGATTAGAAACTGGCTTTCTGAAAGAAGGCAAAGAGTGGTGGTTGATGGAAAATATTCAGCCTGGAGTCCAGTTACTAGTGGTGTGCCACAAGGATCTGTTTTGGGACCACTGCTGTTTGTCATTTTTATAAATGACTTGGACACAGACATAGGTGGATGGGTTAGTAAGTTTGCAGATGACACTAAAGTCGGTGGAGTGGTGGACAGTGTAGAAGAATGTTGTAGGTTGCAGGGAGACTTGGATAAACTGCAGAATTGGGCTGAAAGGTGGCAAATGGAGTTCAATGCAGATAAGTGTGAGGTGATGCACTTTGGGAAGAATAACAGGAAGGCAGAATACCGGGTCAATGGAAAGATTCTTGGTAGTGTGGATGTGCAGAGGGATCTTTGAGTCCAGGTACATAGATCCCTGAAAGTTGCCACCCAGGTTGATAGTGCTGTGAAGAAGGCATACGGTGTGTTAGGTTTCATTGGTAGAGGGATTGAGTTCCAGAGCCGTGATGTCATGCTGCAACTGTACAAAACGCTAGTGCGGCCTCACTTGGAATATTGTGTACAGTTCTGGTCGCCCCATTACAGGAAGGATGTGGAAGCATTGGAAAAGGTGCAGAGGAGATTTACCAGGATGTTGCCTGGTCTGGAGCGAAGGTCTTATGAGGAAAGGCTGAGGGACTTGGGTCTGTTCTCATTGGAGAGAAGAAGGCTAAGAGGGGATTTAATAGAGACCTACAAAATGATCAGAGGATTAGATAGGGTGGACAGTGAGAGTCTTTTTCCTAGGATGATGACGTCAGCTAGTACGAGGGGACATAGCTGCAAATTGAGGGGTGATAGATTTAAGACAGATGTCAGAGGCAGGTTCTTTACTCAGAGAGTGGTAAGGGTGTGGAATGCCCTGCCTGCCAATGTAGTTAACTCAGCCATATTAGGGGCATTTAAACAGTCCTTGGATAAGCATATGGATGATGATGGGATAGTGTAGGGGGCTGGGCTTAGAGTAGTTCACAGGTCGGCGCAACATCGAGGGCCGAAGGGCCTGTTTTGCGCTGTATTGTTCTATGTTCTATGTATAATAGCAGATAACCAACTTGGTTCTCCTTATGCTTGTTTAATTCTTTCTCCACATTATATCACTTTACTGTCTTGTACTCTTCTTGCTCAAGTTCCTTCATGGGCTGCCAACCAGATGATTTCCTCACCAAATTTCCCGATCCTAACTCTTTTTAATACAAAATACTCCTTATCACTAAAAATTTCGATGTTCATCTGAACTCATCAATGTATTTTCTGGAGCTCTTTGCCTCCTTCAATCTCACCCTCCAGACTGACATCCCTAATCCTCGTCGTCAGCCATATCCTTGACACCTTTGGAATCCTCCATGTCCATTGTGACTTTCTGTCATCATTTTCTCATCTCACTTTGCTACATAAAAAATACCTTACCAAAAGTCTCAATTAACAGCTCCTGTCTCTGGAAATTCTTCCTCTGCCACTCTCTCAGAATTGTTTTATTTTCATATTCCAGTTTTCCCCTGTGGCACTTTTGATTGTCTCTGCAACTCTTCAGACAGTGCTTCAATATTCTTTTTTCCATTAGGTCTAGAGCAACAGTTTTCTCTGTGGTCTAAATCTACTGTCTGTCATAGTGAGCGTGTGTTACAAGTGACCAGAGTGCTACCTATTGCTGGGTAATTGTCTACAGTTAGTCCTTTTACATAGTCACATTGTCATAGTCAGAAAGCTGTAGAGGTCTACAGCACAGAAAAGGCCAGTTGGCCCATCAAGTCTATGCCAGTCCCCTAACTATTCTAATGCCATTTTCCAGCACTTGGCCCACATCCTTGTATGTCTTGGTATCACAAGTGTACATCCAAATACCTCTTAAATGTTACAAGGGTCTCTGCCTCTACCACCATTACAGGCAGTGTGTTCCAGATTCCCACCATCCTCTGGGTGAAAACATTTTTCTTCACACATCCCCCCACAAAACGTCCTGCTTCTTTCCTTAAATCTGTGCCCCGAGTCAGTCCTCTCCATCAAGGGAAAAAGTCTACCCTATTCATGCCCCTCATAATTTTATGTACCTCAATCATGTCCTTCCTCAGCATCCTCTGCTCCAAGGAAAACAACTCCAGTCTATCAAATCTCTCTTCATAACTAAAAGTGTCTAGCACAGGCAACATTCTGCTAAATCTCCACTGCATCCTGTCCAGTGCAGTCACATCTCTTCTATAATATGGATTCCAGAACTGCACACAATTCTGTAACTGTAGTCCAACCAACATTTTACACCAGCATAAGTTCCCTGCTCTGAAATGCTATGCCTTGGCTAATAAAGGCAAACATGTGGGTGGCACTGCTGCCTCAGTGCCAGGAACCAGGGTTCAATTCCAGCCTCGGGTGACTGGCTGTGTGGAGTTTGTATATTCTTCCTGTTTCTGCTGAGTGCTCCAGTTTCCCCCTACAGTCCAAAGATGTGTAGGTGAGCTGGATTGGCCCTGCTATATTGCCCCACAGTATCCAGGGATTTATCGGCTAGGTGGACTAGCATGGGAAATGCAGGGTTATGGGTTGCTCTTCAGAGGTACGGTGCAGACCCAATGGGTCACGTGGCCTCTATCTGCACTTTAGGGATTCTATGAAATGTCCTTTATGCTTTCTTAACCTTAGGGGATGGGTGGACATGCACATCTCATCTTTGGTGCTCCCCAGGGAGCATTATTGTTTTATTATCTTATTTATTTCTTTTATTAACTTATTATTTATTTTATTCATTATTTTATCATGCATCATATTATTTCCTTGCCTTGCTTGTTTGTCCTGCCAAATGTATCACTTCAATCTTATTCGGATTGAATTTCCATTCTCTAAGAGAACTTCACTTCACATTCAGCAGCTGGTGCTACTCTAACCACCTGTCTGCTGCAACAAGCCACCTATAGTACTCACCTTCCACAGGTCCTCCATCCTTCATCCAACACAAAGGTGATGCACTTCATTGATCATATTCCCTCCTGCTTAGTTAAATCTTTCACTTCTGTTTCTTCCAGCTTTTTACCTTCCCCAGAGTACTTTCCATCTTTTATCTGTCGTTCCCTTTGCATAATATCTATTGCCATTACTAAACTCACCTCAGCAAAACATCTGTTCGGTTATCTTTTCCCCAAGCCTATTCCTCAGTCCCTTAACCACCAATTATATAGTCAGCTTTGCCCTTTCCTCCAGATCAGCCCCCACATCTTTCGAACCGTGCTCTCCACAAAACTACTCTTAATTTCTCCAGTTTCTTCAGCAATTGCGTGCTGTGTTTGCTTCTAATATACTGGAATCTGTTATCTTGCAACCAAATTCACACCCATTCTATCTGTTCAGAGCTGTCCACCATAGCATTGTTTTAAAAGACTAACTATAGTGCAGGTGCCTCGGACTGCAGTTCGCTGTTTCTCTCTTATCCTCCTTCAATATTTTTCCATGGTCCAGCTTCATCATTCTGTTCTTTCTTAGTTCAACTCCTGTCTGTCACACTACAGCAAGTATTTTGCCTTGAATGTCTTCTCATTCCATTGCCTCAGGTTTTTGATGCTCATAGTCCCATCCTTTACCTACCTTTTTTCGTCACCTAAATGCTACTCCCTTCGCCACTGTGCCAGAATGTGGGGTCAGCTTTCATATGCATGCTGACCAAGCTCAGCTGCATTTTCAGCTTCTCCATTGAACCAACAGCAGCTGCAATACATTCCCTCCAGTCCCCTCGAAAAAGCCATCCCTATGACATTGTCACACAAAGCATTCTGAATCTTAATGTTCCTAACTCAAAGCCACCATCTTGGCTTCTGTGACCTCAACTTCACCTTCTACTTCAGCTGCTATCAAGAGGAGCCTAGAGTGGGGGTGCATTGCTCAACTCTCTGCTCAACTAAACTTTCTTTTCCTTTCTTAATTGCCCTAAGGCTTGTACCTCTCTGATTTCTGTTTGTGCACAATCACACTGATTGTCCACAATCTCGAGAATTCTTGTCCTCAACTTTGAATCTTTCCACAGCTTTGGACTGGATACGAGGTGCCCTCGTTGATATTTTCATGTGATCGCCATCTCTGCCCCACTGCGGTTTAACACTGGGAGCAACATTGATTGTTTTACGGTGAGAATTGCTCCTCTATCTCAGCAGGAATGCCCACCTCAGAGAGTTGCCAACCAACCAATTGTCCTTTCACTTTGCAGTCCCAGCAGCGCCGGCCAGGAATGGTGGCCTTGTCTGGGGCTACAGGCAGACCCACCATATCTCAGGGTCCAAGTAAGTCCAGGGTTAGTGTTCCCAGTGAGGAAGTTGAGGGGGCAAGTTTCAGAGGCTGGAAGGATGATCTTTTGGGGGAAAAGTTGCTCCTGATTCTGCCCGTCTTGCTTGACATCAGCTGGTGTAACTAACGATGGTAGGCTTCTTGGATTGCGCGAGCCTCCCGAAGTTAATTGACCATTCAAAGGCCTCGGTAGACCCAAGGGGAGACAAACAGCCTGAAAGTTTCCACTGTTCTTCTTTTAAAATGTCAAACTGGTTATCGGCAGACAGGTAGGCAGGCACTGTGAAAGACACTCATTGGATTCTTTGCAACCTTGCATGTTCAAGGGCAGGGGAGCATTAAATCCAGCCTATTTGTACTGTTCCCCACTTGACCCAATCACAGTCTGGAGCTGGTCCTTTAGATTTTATGACCCACTCTGCAAGACTTCTTCCTTCAGGATCTTTATGTTGCCATTTCACTCCCTATATTGAAATGCCTTCCTAAGAACTTTTTATTTAATCATACGCTTGAAGTCTTTGGTCCTTTACTCTTTGTCTCTGCCATACTGTTCTTGCTGTAATGGCCTGTAAATATTCCAAGATATCTTTGAAAATGAGGTAGGTCTTGATTTTGTGCATCAGTCTGAATGCTGTGATATTGAGTTACCAACCTGTTCTACATCCTGCCTGATTCCAGTGGAACTAATAGAGAAACATGTAAAACAGGCTGTTGACTCAATATTATCTGCTTTATGCTCACACAAGTGAAGATCAATGAGTGCATTATGGTGCTATATTAATGTGAGCTGCTGTTGGTTATTGCTTAAACTTACTTAAACTTATTTGACCGAGAGATTGGCTGTTCTCTAAAACAAGACACAAGCAAGTACTCTTCTTCATGTATGTTTTACTTGACAAATCAGTATTGAATGTGCAAAATTTCTAACATTTGCAAAGCCACCTGTTCCGTGGCTAATTAATGTTTTGGTACATTGAAACCACTGAGTGATGTGTGGCCCTGCAGCCTCAGCATCTTTGTCATTCTCAATACAATGCTGACTTGGAACTGTCGATCAGTCTCTAACGGCACTGTTTGAGTGCTGCTGTGAACTTGACTGGTACTGAATTAAAGAGTGATGGACAGTTCCAGATTAGCTTCCAGCAATAAAACGGAAACTAAACCCTGTATTGCTTCAGCAAAGTTGCTCACTGACTGAGCTCATGGTTCTTGTCAGCCAAGACTATCTCAGCTTTCCATCTGACCTGAAAGTTCAGGTCTCCCCGAGCTTAATTAATACCTTTTCATAACTGGAGATTTTTTTTTGCTGAAACATGTGAGAGAAATATGAAGGGGGGGAATGGTGTACTTTGTTAATCCCTGCAGACATTGTCAAATAAATTAATTTTACACACAATGCATGCAAAGTCGTTTCTTCTATTAGATAACATGCTTTTATTCTGCCTTTAATTAGTGTAAATATTCTTCCTTGACACAATATTTTGAAATCACATTTCAGACCATGTGCTTCCTGTATATCATTTATTGCAGTAGGAATTTGGGATTTTTAAGAGCATTGAAGACACAACTTTCTGTGTAATGGGAACAGTGTGACTTCATTCTTATTAAAGTAGCGGAATTGATTTTTGGACAGTTGTGGGAGTAGGTCATGGCCTTTCGGAGGAACTGTGAATTGCCAATTATTTCCTCTGCAGAGAGCTAAGGAGAGATTTTCCGTGGTCTGTGTCTGGGGAATGGGATCACTTTGGATTTAGCAAATAATTAAAGTGGAAAAGAATCAGGTGAGTTGCTTCGTAAACGTATACTTTAATTCACGTCACCAGGAAGCTAAACACATCTCTGAATGATGAGTGGATATATGTTATATATATATATCGTCTCAAAGCAGGGGAATAAAAACAAGGCCTTCATTCTAAATAAGGAGTTTTTGGTTTCCTGAATTACATTGCATTTCTGTCCTTTCTATCATCATTTCATAATTCTAGACATTTGAAGTTATCCCATTGCCTTCTGTCTTCTAACATCAATGCCCTAATTATGAAGCTGGTAAAGCTATATTCTCTCTGTTGTTTCAACACACCTTTGATAGTATGGAATCCAAAAAAAAGAGCACGCAATGCTTCCACTGTGAACTTTCTGAGGTACCTCGTGTTTTTGTCATTACACTTTGGCTTTTATCTTCAACATTGTGCCATTATTCCATTAGCCTTTTACAATGATCTTATCCACTTGAGATTCTGCTTTCAAAGATTTTTGATTCTGATCCTTCTCCTGTTCTGGCCAGTGACTTACAATCATAGAGTCATAGAGCTGTACAGCACAGAAACAGAATCTTCAGTCCAACTCATCCATGCTGACCAGATATTTTACATCCATCTGGTCCCATTTGCTATCATTTGGCCCATTTCCCTGTAAACCCTTACCATTCGTATACCTGTCCAGATGCCTTTTAAATGATGTTATTGTACCTGCCTCCACCACCTCCTCTGGCAGCTCAGTCCCTACATGCACTACCCTTTGTGTGAAAAGTTGCCCCTTAGGTCCCTTTTAAATCTTTCTCCTCTCACCGTAAGTCAATGCCCACTAGTTTTGGACCACCCTACCCTGGGGAAAAGATCATGACTATTTATCCTGGCAACATCCCTGTAATTTTTTTCTGAACTCTTTCAAGTTTCACAACATCTTTCCTATAGCAGGGAGACCAGAATTGAATGCAGGATTCCAAAAGTGGCCTGACCAATGTCCTGTACAGCCACAACATGACCTTCCAATTCCTATACTCAATGTACTGACCAATGAAGGCAAGCATACCAAATGCCTTTTTCACTATCCTGTCTACCTGTGACTCTGCTTTAAAGGAATTATGAACCTGCACCCCAAAATCTATTTGTTCGGCAACACACCCCAGGACCTTACTGTTAAGTGTATAAATACTGCCCTGATTTGCCTTTCCAAAATGTGTCACCTCACATTTATCTAAATTAGATACTATTTGCCATTCCTCAGCCCATTGGCCCATCTGCTCAAGGTCCAATTGCACTCCGAGGTAACCTTTTCACTGTCCACTACACCACCAATTTTGGTGTCATCTGCAAACTTACTTACTATATTCACATCCAAATCATTTATATAAATGTCGAAAAGCAGTGGACCGAGCACCGATCCTTGCGGGCACTGCAAGTTACATTCCTCCAGTGTGAAAAGCACGCTTCCATCCTCTGTCTCTTACCTTTGAGCCAATTTTGTATCCAAATGGCTGGTTCTCCCTGTATTCCATATGATCAAACCTTGCTAACCAGTCTACCACGTGGAACCTTGTGGAACACCTTTCTGAAGTCCATATAGACAACATCCACCACTTTGCATTCATCAATCTTCTTCATCACTTCTTTAATAAACACAAGCAAGTTAGTGAGACATGATTTGTCACACACAAAGCAATGCTGACTACCCCTAATCAGTCCTAGCCTTTCCAAATTCACATAAATCCTGTCCCTCAGAATCCCCATAACAACTTACCCACCACTGACGATGGAGACAGAAAGGTGGTAGAGTGCCCACCTGCCACACTCCTGTCCCATTGAATGCCCCTGCCAGCAAACGCTCCATGGAACAGAGTGGGAGGTTCTGACATGCACTTCTGATTTTCATATTAATTGTGAATGTGGGCCCATGCACTCTAGTTCTGTGCTCGAGTCATTAATGTACTGTACACAGTGAACTGAAATGGTCTCAAAAAGAATCAGAATAACCATGAATCACTTTCAACCAATCTTACAAAATTTGCTTACATCTGACAACTTTATTTTCAATTTATTACTGTCCCTCTAGATACACAGTACTTAACTTTCTCTAGTAATACACACATGGTCCATTAGACCCATTGCATATCTCCATTGAGCAGATTTTTCCCATTTCATACAGGATAGTCAGCACAATCTTTCTTTCTAGAATCTAGGATGGTTGCATTGGGAAAATGTGTACGTATAGTTAGGACCTTTGCGGACACCTAGAAGATTTTGAACTGCTTGGACATTTCTGAAATAAAAAAGATAGATTGCCCATAATTAGTGGAACTCTTGCCTCTGAGTTGATGTTTGCCGGCAACCCTGGTTGAATCTGACTGCTGTTTCAAACACCTGGGGAATCAGAAGAAGAAACAGAAATAAGAATCAGAAGGCTGCAGGATTTCTCTCTTCTCCCTCTCTCTCTATCTGCCCATCTCTCTTTCTCTGTCTCATTCTGCCTCTCTGTCTGCCTGCCTCTTTCTTTGTCTTTCTCTCTGTTTACGTTTCTCTCTCTCTCTTTCTCTGTCTGCCACTCTCCGTCCACCTGCCTATCCCTCTCTCTCTTTCTCTCTTTGTCTCTCTGTCTCTGTCTCTGTTTCTCTCTCTCTCTCTCTAAGACTTGAAAGTGGCTTGAGTTTCAATTGAAGTGAAGATTTATTTCAAAAGTCTTCTACCAGTGTACATCTGGCAACAATTCGATGTATTCAACAAGAAGCTCAGTCTGCAGTGAGGACTCATAACCTCTATCCTTTGTTTTACTGGCCATTGGTTGATAAGGATTATTTTGTCATTGAATTTGAACATTTATACTGTTCGTGTGACCCATGGGATGGTGGAGCTCAGCGCAGTCCTCCCGTCAGGGTCCTTAACAATGCACAATATTCTCTTAATAGTGCAAGTGTATAGAGGTCTGAAATGTAGAGGGATCTAAGTGTCCTTGTGCCTCGAGTGATTAGGAAAGCTAATATTATCATTTATTGCAAGATGAATTGAATGCAAAACTATTAAGGCTATGCTTCAGTCATACAGCACACTGGTGAGGCCATACCTGGAGCACTGTTTATACTATTGGTCTCTTTATTTAAGGAAGGATGTGGCTTTGAGGAAGTTTAACAGAGTAAAACCTTGAATGGACAGGTTGTCTTAGCAGAAAGGAATTGGGCAGGCTAGGCATGTATCTGTTGGAGTTTTGAAAAGTAAGAGGTGACTTTATTGACACATATAAGAGGGGTTTTGACAGAAGGGGAAGTGTTGAGGATGTTTTCTCTTATGAGAGAATCTAGAACTATAGATCACTTCTGAGAGAAAGAAAGGGGTAACCCCTTTAAAATGGTGAGCAGGTGAAGTTTTTTTTCACAAAGGGTCATGATTCTTTGGAGCTATCTTTCTGAAAAGCAAGCAGAAGCAAAGTTTTTAATGCAGTGGTGGATAGATTATTGGTAAGCAAGGGCGTGAAATGTTATTGAGGGTGTGGCAACGTAGATTTGAAGTTATATTCAGATCAGATATGATTTTATGAAGTATTAGGGCAGACGCAAGTGACTGAGTAGACTATCTCTGTTCTTTGTGTTTTCATATGCATGTTACTAATTTCAACTCTAATTCTAGATTACATAAAATTCTCTATTATAGATGGTAAACTAATTGACCTGTAATTACTGGGGTTAGGTCTGCCTTTTTGGAAATTGATGTCAGTTTTGTCACACAGCAAAAATTGAATTTCAACTGAGCCCTATAATAAGATTTCTAGGATTTCTGCTATTTGTTCCCCACTACTGTAATACTTGCCTATAATTTATTATGATATCTCTTATCTTTTGTCGTAAATATTGAAGCAAAGTACTTGTTAAGTAATCACATCAAGTTTCACTTCTTTCTTAACCAGTATCCTGTCCTCTCACTTCTATGTTACATTTAATAATTCTCTTTAAAACAATACAATCATAGAACATTTTATTACCCTTGTAAATATTTGTATACCTTTTCCTTCGTATTCCTTTCTTACTTTTCTTAATATGTTTCTTTATTTTCTCAGTTTATCTTTTCATAAAGGAATTTTATCATACCACAAACCACAAGCACCTTCTTTTGTGTCCATGTAACATTTCTTTTTTATTTTCTTCATGTATTCAGAATTTAAAACTCAAAAGTCTTGCAATTGCTTATGATGTTTACTTATTCAGTCTTTTTATAAACCAACAGTTTACTTAGCAGTTGATCTGCAGGCCAATATGTCAATATACGATTGCTAGCTCAGTAGCATTCACTATATTCTTTGTTTCACTATGAGCTCCTCTTGAGAATTCTTGAGGGCTCCACTATTATTTTTCGGGGGTACCTTTTGGTTTTAAGGGGTTCCTTTTTCAGTCTCACGAACTCTTTCATTAGATGGTCCAGTCACACGGTAACAATATCTTCTGTATCTGCGTTGAGATAAAGGGGATTTGGACTCCCACAGAAGCAGAAAGAGAAAATTGCATCAATATTCCCAATAATCATCTGTGCTCAATTAACCATAAAGCTGCAATTCACAAGGAAGACATTAATTTCCCAGTCACCACTGTGCTTAAATCGGCACAAAACAACAGGCATAAGTTAGCAATCAATGCTTTGATTAAAAACAAATAACTGGCACATCTATCTTCACAAAAAGCCTATAGCCCAAACAAGTTTTCCGAAGACTCGTAAGGTCACGTTAAATTGTTGCAATTTTGCTTCCAACACAGCCACTGCACCTCCAGTAATTTATAGTATGTAAGATGGTCTGAGATGAGACAGCGCATCCATGTAAAACTTTATGAAATACAACTGTTCAGTATTAAATGATACAACTGACACAATGTTCTTTCTGATTGCATCTACTGCATTTTCCCACACACATCAGCTCCTGAACTCCTGCAGCCTTAATCTAGAGTCTCCCAATTAATTTGCAAAGAATTCATTACCTCAATTTTCCCGTTCCTATTTAGGTGAGTTTTTCCTCGTTGCAAAGTTTATTGTTGTATTCTCCCTTATGCAATCCTACTGTCCCCTTTTAGGTCATTCCCATCCTTTGTAGTCCATTTCTAACATTTAAGGATCCTTTCTCCATTTTGTAGATCCTCTCCCAACTGATCTGTAATTTTACTCCATTTAGGTGGTGTTGTGCTCCTTAGTTGATAGATCTTTATTTGCAGAACTTGTATCTCATGTTCTCCTGTGGCAACAGCAAAGATACAACATTTGCAAACACTGTTTCCCTTTTTGGCTTGTATTTTAAAGTAAAACCATTACTTTGAAGCCTCGTGTGTAAATTCAACAGTTAGACTGGAGTTCGACACAGATCTTTCCCTGGGCATCCTCCAGTTGATGATGATCATTCCGCACGATTAATTTTCTCCCAAGGACATATGTGTTGAATTTCTTGCATCCATAAACAACTACCAGAAGCTCTATCTCTATGTTAGTCCAGTCTCTGTTTTCCCTCTTGCATCAGCTTATTCCCAATTCTTTTGTAGGCACATCTTCTTACAGAATGATAGATTCCTCTCTCTGATGTAGTGTATTAAATTGTTATCCTTTATGCTACTTCTTGGGGTTTATTAAAACTCCTGTCAAGTGACTTTGACCTCTCGAACTCAACATCTTCTTTCGTCAGCTTCCATAGGTTTACTGTATGTTCTGATATCTGAGATCTGAAAGAGCTGATGGACCAAATCAATCTGGGGAAACTTCTTAACTCTTTCCTGTCACTTGGAATGTCCATCACAGAAATTGTTATGATTTTTTCAGCACTTGGCTTGACACTGTCAGCTGTGTACACTCCTCCAAAGAACTGGCATCATGTCACTATCACCATCCATTTTTCTTTGCTTGTTTGATCCTAGCATTTCTCGGTCTCTCCATGGCTTCATGTAGATGGTGGTCGTGATCTTTTTCATATGTACCATAGATCTGGACATCGACAGCTTTGCTGACCTCTCCTTTATATCCTTTATGTGTTTTGTACCGGCCAAATGGTATGAGTGTTGGCAACAGCAAACATTCATAGAAGCTAAGATAGAAAGTTGGAACAGCAATAGGCCATTCAGACTTTCAAGCCTGCTCCGCCATTCAGCATTATCATGGTCGATCCTCAATGCCATATCTACTTTCTCCCCATATCCTTTGATGCCTTTAAGATCTTAAAAAAATCTATGTCTTCAGTAACCTGGCCTCCACAGCCTTCTGTGGTAAAGGATTCCACTACTCTTCGTGTGAAGAAATTTTTCCTCATCTCAGTCTCAGTCTTAAGTGGTCGACCATGTATCCTAAGACTGTGCGCTCTATCCCCCACTCCTTCCTGGTTCTAGACTCCCCAGCCAAGGAAAACACCCTCCCTGCATCTAGTTGTCCTGCCCTGGTAGCATTTTATACATTTCAATCAGATTCCCTCTCATCTTCCTAAACTCTCATGAATACAGGCCCATTTGAACCAATCTGTCCTCACATCCTGCTGTCTTCTGGAACAGCCTAGTGAATCTCCACTGCTCTCCCTTTATGGCAAGTATATTCTTTCTTAGTTAGGGGGAAAAGTATATTTCTTACATCTTTCAATACCTTTCTTAGGTATTGCAAAACAGCATGCAATACTCTCACCAAGGCCCTGCAGTCAAACATCTTTACATATGCACTCAAATCCTCTTGCATTGAAGGCCGACACACATTTTGCCTACTTAATGCTTGCTGCACCTGCTTGCCTACTTTCATTGACTGGGGTACAAGGACACTCAGTCCCTTTACACAATCATCTATTCGACGAAAGAGACAACATTGAGGGTTGAAGGCAGTACAGACATGGTTAAAAAAAACACCCTCGGTTCCACAGTAAGGAATATCTGGTACAAACATTGATTTGATGAGATATTTGCATGCTTTGAAGGTTCTGAGTCTTTGACAAGTTTCCCAACCATTTCTAGCATAGAGCTACCTGAGAAACTTTGTTCCTCTTAATATGATCGCTTCCACTTTTAGAATTGTGCGCTTGTTTGTGTTTTATTTGCTTTAAAATCCAGACAAATTCGTAGACATCTATTCAGCTTCTGTCTTATCACAATGGAGTTTACTCAATCTCTCAGCTCCATGATTCTGACAGGCACTTGGTTTTCTTCTGTCTTTTTCAAGCTGTTCTTTTTATTCCATTGGTATTCACGTGAGAAATGAATCACTGAATTTTATCATTCGACCTTCAGTGATGCTGCTCAAAAACTACAAAGCTTCCAATCATCTCATCAAAACACTTTGATATATTTGTACCAGACGCTCCTTACTTCTGATCTAAGCTTGCTTTTAAAAGACTGTGCTACACTCAACTCCCATTTTAACCTCCTTCATCTCATGGTTTACTGAGATAAACTGCAACTCTTTACAAAACTGTTCACCCCCCAGCTCCCTCCCAGGATAGCAGGACCACTTATTTCAGTGATGCAGCATAGAGTTTTTTTCTTTGTATGTCCGTCTGTGATTTTCAAACATGGACGATTCCAGATGTGAGGTGAGAGTGACGGCCCTTGACTTCAAGGCCACATTTGACCGAGTACGATATCAAAGAGCCCTAGCAAAACTGGAATCAGTGGGAATCAGAGGACAAACTCTCCGCTGATTGGAGTTGTACCTGACACATAGGAAGATGGTAGTGGTATTGGAGGTCAGTCGTGTCAGCTGCAGGACCTCTCAGCAGGAGTTCCTCAGGGGAGTGTCCTAGGCCCAACCATCTTCAGCTGCTTCATCAGTGACGTTCCTTCCATCATAAGGTCAGAAGTGGGGATGTCTGCTGATGACTGCACAAGAATTAGCACCATTCACCCTCCTCAAGCAGTCTGTATCTAAATGTGGCAAAGACCTGGACGACCTACAAGTTTGGGCTGATAAGTGGCAAGTGCTATTCATGCCACACAAGTGCCAGGCAGTGACCATTTTCAGTAAGAATCTAATCATCACCTCTTGACATTCAATGGCATTGCCATCACTGAAATCCCCTGCTATCAATGACCTAGACCTTGCTATTGACCAAAAGCTGATCTGGACTCACCATATAAATACCATATCAGCAGGTCAGGTTCTTAAAATTCTGCAGCAAATAACTCAGCTCCTGACTCTCTGCACTTGCCTGGGTGAGTGCAGGTCCAAGAGCACTCAAGAAGCTTGAAGTTATCTAGGACAAAGCAGCCCCAACTTGATTGGCATCCTCTCACCACCTTCAATGTTCATTCCTCCACCACTTTATCTCTGCAGCATTGGTAAGCAGAAGTGAGCAAATGGTACTTTCATTATGTAGCGTCTTGATGGGACCCCACCTGCAGTACTGTGTTCAGATTCATGCACCTACCTCAGAAAGGATTTGTAAATGTAGGTCTTGGAAGGGGTACAGTGCAAATACACCAGAATTACAGAGGGATTATAAGGATCAAATGACAGGCAGTCCCCGGGTTGGGAATGGTTTCTGTTCCTGGGTCTGTTTGCAAGTTCATTTGTATGCAGTTTGGACCATAATTCAGGACAGTATAAAGCAGCTGTTTGTAAGTACAGTAAATGTCCATATGTCGGATCTTTAAAATTACACCCCTACATAGGATCACATTCTTAAGTCTGACGTTAGTAAATTGGGAATCCCTTCATTAAGAGTGGCCCCATAAACCGGAAATGAATTCCATAGAGATTAAAAAGTCAAGGATAAATATAATTGAATTGCTTGAGATGATAAAAGAATTTTGTTGATAGAGGAAGATTACATCCAGATTCGAGAACAAGGGCATATAATTTAGAATTAAAACTGGGCAATTTAAGAATGGCAGTTTGGAAGCACTTGCAAATGGTGCATCAGTAGGAACTTTTCAGACTGAAATTAGCACAGGCGTTAAAGGGTATGAGTCAAATGAGGTTAAAGTGGAATTGAGGTTCACATCAGCTGTGATCCAGTTGCATGTTGAAATGGGCTCAAGGAATTGAAGTGCCCACTCTTGTTTTTATCTTCCTGAAGCATCTTTTAAACCTCCTTTCAGTATTTTCCATTGTCAATTTAATTTGAACATGGATTAGAGACAATGACAAAATGAATGAACACAACAGCACATTTCACTTGTGAGGAAGCACATTCTGCTGACTCTTCACAATGTCACTGAGAGTGAAAAAGAAATAGCTTTTTCAGCATCGCTGGAAAGTGTTCTCTTAAATCAAGGCAGACTAAGACCTTTTTAATATTGGTGGAGACATGGATTTGCTGTTTCAGGGATGACCTTTCTTCCCTGATTTTATTTGGTGAGGTTTGTATCTTAACCTCGCAATTTTTTTTAGATCTATTTCTCTAATAAGAGGGCCTGGGAGTTGTTTCAGGTTTGAGGGCAGTAACGGGCTACCACAGGAATAAATCTGTTTGGTCTATTTAAAGTTTAGTTTCCATTATTAAAAAACAAACACCAGAACCAAATATCTCAATGAGCTGACTGCGCCTAAACAAGATATTTGCCTTTGCCTTTCTGCTTGCTAATTGTTCATGTTCGAGCGTTGGCTGAATTACAACTCTCTTCATCACCCTGTACCATCCTCAATCAAAAATAGTTTTTGCTCAAGTGCCGATTGGCTGTTAAAATAAAACTGTTAATAGTGGTTTAGCTCAATCATCGATCATCTTCCTTTCCTGTAGCGTTTAGAGATTAGAAAATTAAAAGCTTACTTCAGACTTGCACTAACTGATATATTGAGATAAAATAATTAATCCTTATAAAGTGCTATGTCCTCAGGATGTCTTGAAGCCAATGTAGTCATTGCTGTTACTGGGGAAGATGTGGCAGCCATTCTTCCCACAAATAGTAGTGAAGGGACGTATTGATCGAGTAAGAAACCTTAGCCAAAATGTGGAGAACTCGCATGCAGTTTCTCTTCAAATCTAAACCAGGTCATTTCCCCGGATACTGATGGTGGAGGAAATCTTGGAAGACTGTTTTCTGAACGGAGGTGGTAGCAGCTCTCAGTGTAAGATACACAACTCCCAGAATTGCCAGACATTATCAAGAGAAGGCTAAGTGATATCACAAGGTTGACTGAGGCAAATCAAGGCACTAAGGAAGATGTTTCTTCCGTTAATCATAGTCTTTACTTTCTTCCTGATGTATCATGCTCTTTTCCTATCTGTGAGTGCTGATAGAAATCACATCCTCTCCGAACACTCGATCACAACCCACTCTCACCAGTCACTGGTTCACTTTACCTGCTAGTCTTCAAGAATTCTTGACATAAACCAGTGTACATTGTCAGTTTGCATTATCATGGGAAGCATAGAACCTTTTAAGGAAAAGTATCCCTGTCACTCCTAGTCATTGTTTTCTATCCCTCCAAAGGAAAAACTGACGTACAGACAGCACCAGCAAAGCACAATTAGGCTGGATCCTAGTGCTGGAAAATGTGCACAGGTGATGGCGTAACAGCATTGTTGCTAGACAGGTAATCCAGAGACACAGGTAATGCTTTGGGCACGTTGGTTCAAATCTCATTGTGGCAGATGGTGTAACTAGGACTCAAAAGTCTCGTTTTGAAGCTCTAACGATGACTGTGAAGCCTTGATAATTGTCATTAAAAAAATATGCTTCGCTGTTTAAGCAGGAGATCTGTTGTCCTTACCTGGTCTACATGTGACTAGAGACCCACTGTAATGTGCGTTATGCTCAATTGCCCTCTGCTTTGCAAGCCACTTAATTGTATCAAACCATTAAAAATCCTCAAAGCAATGGAACCAGACTGACAATGACCCAGAAACAACAACAGCAAATTCAGCCCTTTTGACTCTGCAAAATCTCCTTCCCAATATCTACAGCCTAGTCATAGTCATGGAATTGTACCTAATTGATAACATGCCAGACACCATCATCACCATCCTGGATTTGTCCAGTCCCACTAGTAAGATAGACTCAACAGAGGTGGGGGCACAGTGGTATACAGTTGAGGGGCAGTTTCTCTGGGAGTCCTCAATATTGACTCCAGACCCCAGGAAGTCTCATGGCATGAGCTCAAATACAGGCAAGGAAACCTTCTGTGGAATACCACCTACTGTAGCCCCTCAGCTGATGAATCAGTAGTTCTTCATGTTGAACACCATTTGGAGGAAGCACTGAGGGTGACAAGGGTACAGAATGTACACTGGGTGGGAGACTTCAATGTCCATCATGGGAGTGGCTGAGTAGCAGCACTAGTGACTGCACTGGCCAAGTCCTAAAGGAGATAGCTGCTGGACTTAGTCTGGCTCAGGTTGGGAGGGAACTAGCAAAAGGGCAAAACATACTTGATCTCATCCTGACCAATCTCCCTGTTGCAGTCGCATTTGTCCATGACAGAATCGGTAGGTGTGAGAACGGCACAGTCCTTGTGAAGACAGAATCCAAATTTTATGTCAAGAATATCCTCCGTCATGTTGTGTGGCACTATCCTTGAGCCATTAGAGTTAGGGACTATGGTGTTAGTATTGTATGAGTGGTGTTTTTGGGTATTGTATCAGGGGTTTTGGGACCTATCCAAAAACTTTATTTCTCTTTTCAATTTATAAAGGACTGTTTTGTCTGTGTTGAAAAGCATTGAGAATAATAGGATTGTACTTTAACTGTGTGCTTAAAAATATTTGAATTTGTGTTATAAATAGACAGTTTTGCTTATTCTATTTTATCTTTATTTCTTTCGCACTAAACTTCTGTTTTATTATTAAAGCCAAATCTTCTGCATTGCATGCCAGTGTTTCCATATGAAACCACTTTATTAAAGCCAAACCATAACAAAATGTGATCTATCAAGCCAGGTTTTGGTTTGGGACCTATCTTGTCCAATAATAACATAACTAGGATCATAACAGTCATGATTAGGGATCATAGTTTTCCTAAGGCTGCTCTTTGAATGATGAAGATGATGGATAAATGGGGCTAATTTGATAATTACATCTGCAACGCAGTCTGGAGAAATCATACAGCATACAAAACATCCTGCAGACTGTGACAGATGAGAGATCACTGCTGTTTTAAGAAGAGATGCTAAGAACCAAAGTGGCTTCCAGAGTGCCAGCTCCCACCATGTCCAATTGATCCAGCGGGAGAGTGTTCCGGGATGTGCAAAGTCTAGCTTGGACTATTTGGTGACATTGTTCAAACCAAACTGAGTCTGCACTTTATACCAGTGTTTACAGTGTGTGGGCGGAGATGCCACTGTTTCTACAGAGTGATAGTGAACCAGCTTTCTATAGCCCCCTGCAATGCCTTCACATGAGAGAAATTCACGTAGGAGTTCATATCCCTTGTCATTTGCAAGAACCAAAGCACTGGAAGCTATCCAAGTTTAATAGTCATCTAAGTTGCTTAAGGCTCCAAGGAAATAAATGCAGCCAGATGCATAGTGAGGCTTGGCTAAGAGTCCAGACACCAATTAGCCTATTGAAACAGTTGTGTCTAAAATAAAACATTACAGGATTGGCAGCTTTTTGTTTTGTATCTAATCTGTCAATTGCACAAGATTTGTTTACACAAGATGTTAAGTACTTGTAATTTCTGCCACTGAACCTCTGAAGAACTCGATGATCGATACTCTTTTAGGACTGTGGTGGGAGTATTTTTTCTTTAAAAGTATGAAGTTATGATCAAATGATTTTTTGTTAGTTTTTCCTGACATACTGTTCCACGAGAGGGTTCATTCTTCCTTGCAGAGTGCATGCTACGTGAATGGGTATGGTAGTATCATAGATTGTCATAGAGGCAATGAGGGGCCATGGGAGCGGGTAGAGTGTATATGTTGGCGCAGGTCTGGTAGAGGGATTGTGTAGGGAGTGAAGAAAGACCTGTTTTTATTTCACTGTTACTACAACCGGGACAATGGATAGGACACACAAGCAGGTCTGTTCAGTGCCAGGCAGCTTCTGTGACTGTCTTCAGACTCTTCCCAGAGGTGACAGGTCTGACTCCAATTACCATCCAATGAAAATCCTGTCTTTTGCAGGTACTTTTTACTGAAGTTGGTGCACTGAGCCAGGAAAATTCCCAACTTCCATTGTCCATTTCGATGATGGAAGCTCCACCCCAAGTTACTGTTTCAATAATCACAAATCATTCTCAGATTGATCTGCTTTTCAGCAATGTTGGATTAATAAACAGCAAAAGCTTGAATAAACATGAGGACAAAACATGCCGTATTCCCTTCAATACATCTCAGCTTTCCCAACCTGCTAGCTTTTGAAAACCATTGCTGATAACCGAGTGCCCTCAACCTCCTGGTATGAGGTAAAATGGCACCACTCTCATTTCTTTTAAGTAGGGTGTGGGTAAAATCTTGATAAAATGTCTCAGAGTTTCTTGATGCCTTTTAAAATACCCTCCAAATCACCAACAAGTAGCTTTCAAAATGCGCTGCAGCAACTCATTAAAATGTTGTGCAGCCTCCCTAATGAGAGCTAACAGGCAGTTGAAAAAAAAAATCTGCTGTCTAATAATCCACCAGGTAAACATCCCTGCTGCATGCTGCAACCCCGTCCGCTCTGAACTGGCCTCTCCCATTTAAGGTTATTGTGTGCTACCTTGTAAGCCCTTTAGTATCCACAATATCTAGGGAAGTACACTCTCAAGCTGTGTGCTGAAATGACTGTTTCTGGCCTGGTCAGTGTAAAATGCAGTGTGGAATTCACAGGAAAGGGGAAAGAGGTTTGGGTGCATACGCTGGGTTAAATACCTGAATAGTGATGTTGGGACAGGAGCCGATCATCATCTTTCTGTCTTCTGATTTTCACCCTGGAGGGTTCAAAGGCAAGTAGGGGGAAGCCCAATGCAGCTGCCAGGTGACTAATTAAAATATTTGTATAGTTCATTAATTTTGGGTTTTAACTGAGGTTTCTAACTTTAGGAGCAATGGACCTATTTCCAAGACTGTTAATGGCTGTTGGCTTTACAATGGTGAGTCTGCAGGATTGATGATGTTATTGCAGTGAAACTGACAGACATGAAGCTTCAGATCAGTGAAACTGAAAGCTCCAGCCACGCTCTCGTGAAAGACAGTTGCTCCTAGCACTCCTTCTCAGTGGGTGCTTTCACTGCTTGACGGAGGATCGCCACATTCCTGAGAGTCGATTCACATGTCTTGTACTACACTGACCCTTGGTGGCACCTTTCACTAGAGCGTAAGAGCAGTTTATTCAGCTGCATTGCGATGTACTTTTGACAATGAGCAAGCAGATTTGCAACAGCATCAGAACCATGAGCAGAAGGAACAACACCTTGAGCAGGGGAGGTAATGGCCTAGTGGTACTATCGCTGGGCTGTTAATCCAGAGACCCAGATAACATTCTGGGGACCTGGGTTTGAATCCTGTCATGGCAGATGGTGGAATTTGAACTTGATAAAATATCTGGAATTGAGAATCTAATGAAGACAATGAATCCATTGCTGATTGTCAGGGGAAAAACCCACCCGGTTCGCTGATGTCCTTTAGGGAAGGAAACTGCTATCCTGGTCTGGTCTACATGTGACTCCAGACCCACAGCAATGTGGTTGACTCTGGGCAATTAGGGATGGACAATAAAGGCTGCCTAGCCAGTGATGTCCTCATCCCATTCATGAATAAAGGAAAAAAAGGGAACAAGAGCACGAGTTGTTTTCTCCTCAGCCACAATTTTCTTCACAGATTAGAGGCAATGGATGCAGAGATCCAGCTTCAGTGAGGCAAGACCCTTAACATAGAGGCTTAAGACAGAGAATCAATTCTCAGGTTGCCATGACAGGTCACTGTTGATATCTGCAACCTCTTAGAAACCTCTTGCCAGTGGCTGTCACTGGAGAACCAGCCATTACACAATTCAACTCAACCTTCAAGCCTTGATTTCAATTAGAGACCCTTAGTAAAGCCTCCTGTACAGATCACAGAGTTTCTAATTTGTTCATCATCCTTCTTTTTTTGGCAGATAGTAAATTAAGAGAATTTCTATAGAATAATATTAACACGGTGAGCTGAAAGAGACAGATATGTGTATTTAAGTTCTTTGTTTGTGAATTATGTTCCACAATACAATGGAACAGATGTCAGTGTTCCACTGAATAAGTGGGCTGTGTTTGATGGGGTCATTACAATTTCTGAAGATTTAGTTAAGGACGATCAGTTGAATGTGGAGACTAGTGGGGTACATAATAAGGACAAGTGGAACCCATGATAACAAGGCGTAGAGCTGGATGAACACAGTAGACCAGGCAGCATCAGAGGAGCAGGAAAGCTGACATTTCGGGTCTGGAGCCTTCTCCAGAAAATTTTCTGAAGATTTCTAAAGAAGGGTCCAGACCTGAAACATCAGCTTTCCTGCTCCTCTGATGCTGCCTGGCCTGCTGTGTTCCTCCAGCTGTATACCTTGTTATCTCAGACTCCAGCTTCGGCAGTTCCTACTATGTCCAAGTGGAACCCGTGGTGCCTAGGAAGAAGGGGGAGGGATGAGGGCAGAAATGCGATAGATGGGTTGGACACAGCTGAAGGCCCTGTCAACCACAATAGGGGGGATTCCTCGGTTGAGGAAAAAGTCAGTCATGTCAGAAATAGCCATTGGAAGGTGGCATTATCAAAACAAATGTGATGGAGATGGAGAATATAATGGAATCTTTGCAGGAAGCAGGGAGTGAGGATTTTATTAGTCAAGGTAACTGTGGGAGTTGTGGGCTTGTTATGGATACTGGTGGACAGCCTATCCTCAGAAATGGAAATGGTGAAGTCGAGGAAGGTAAGGGAAGAGCCTGTGATATACCAAATGAAGGAGAGAGATGGGTAGAAATTGGATGCAAAACTGAGAGATGTTTTCAGTTTGGAACGAGAGCAGGAAGCAGCACCGAAGACATCCCTGATGTACTGGAGAAAAACTTGTGGGTGGAGGCCTGAGTTAGACTGGATCAGTGAATGTTCCATATACCCCACAAAGGGACTGGCATAGCTGTGACCCATAGCCACACCTGTGACTAGAGAAAATAAGAGGAGTTAAAGCTGGAAAAGACTGCAAATTCCGCTTGGTGATGGCACAGTGCTTGTGGATGGCTTGTTGTTATCCTTCCCTTTATTCTCCCCAATCCCCACTCACTCACCCAGTGGCTTTTACTGGTAGGGCAGGTGGCTTGAAATGTATCCTTTTGAAACGGGGGAGCAGCTGCAAGGTGGGTGGCAAGTCAGGAATGAGACCTGAGGCGCAGCTTTAGATTACTTACAAGTTTCCTGATTAGAGGTGTTCACCTTCTGCATGTCATTAGTTATGTGTGTGAAAACCAATTTTTGCCCCAGCACTCTATAATCATAAATGGTTTGAATCCAACCGTGTTAGAAAACCAAACTTTAATATAACAACTTCCATTTGATGCAGTCCTTCAATATAAGTGCAACATCGGATTAATTTCTCTGAGTGTTTGCACGTTTTGTCTCAATCCCCACTGAACAATTTAGGAAAGGATAAAATGCAACATATTTGTTGATGGTAAAGCAGTACTTCATTGATTAAAGCGTGTTTGACAAGTTAAATCTTAGTTGAAACTTGAGTAGTACAAGCTTGTTGTAATTTATTAACTCTTTGTCTTTGTACTACAATTAGAAAATTCACAAATATTGACAAAAACAGGGAATAGGTGTGTGCAATTTTTAAGGCGTCAATGAGTGGAAAAGACCTCATGCCACTTCCAGGAAATCACAGCCACAAACTTGGACAGATGTGTGGCAGGTAAAATTTAATGCAGAGAAATGTGAACAAGGCTAGTTCAACACCAGCACCTCCACATCAAGCAATGTGAAGGAATATATTTTGGGAAGTCAGGACACAGTTGGGCAAATGAGTAGCTGAAATGTTGCACTGAAAGGAAGGACAAAAGCTAAATAATTGGGATTTTGAAAGTGAAGTGCTGTTGTAAGTGAATTGAGGACAGATTTGTATCATGGTGAGTACAGAAGTCAGTAGGATTGAGGTAGAAGGGAAATGCGAGTGAGTTAAAGACACTAACAATGAATTTCTCCTCATACAAAGCGAGATTGAGCACAAAAGGCAGGGGGCAGTTTATTTCTATCCTTAGATAATGAACCCTAAGATCAGGCCTTGTGGGACCCACTTTCAAAAGAAGGATGGTTTCTACTTACTGTGTGCATTTGAGCTACTTGTGAGTATCAGGCAGTAGGCTGGAGACACTGGCTTTTTTCATTGTTCATGGGATGCGAATATCGCTGCAATTGCGGTTGCTTGGCTTGTAAGTATTCTCAAGAAAGTTTGACGAGCTGCTTTCTTGAACTGCTGCAACCCATACTGTGCAAGTGCACTCTCAGCATTATCTAGAATTTCGACCAAAGGACAGTGAAGAAGCAGTGATATATACAGATGATGGCATAAGTATTGACCTTCAAATCTCTGAAAACTCTTTTCAAATATAAGGGTCAACTTACAGCATGAGTATAAAAGGAAACTTCTGGTGTGCTTATGGGTGGTCACCATCTTTGTCCTTCTCCACGTCAGGTCTGCTATGTGCAGGCATGCCTTAAATCCCTGTAAACTTTCACAACACACTCCATATAGTTTGCTTGGTTCTTGCAGTCAGCTATTTTGTTTACTTATTTTGTTCATTCATAGGATATGACCAGAGCTGGCTATGCCAACACTTATTTCCTACTGCCGCTTGCCCTTGAGAAGATGGTAGTGAGCAGCCTTTGTAAACCGCTGCATTGACATACATACACCCATAATGGTGCTCAGGTTGGGGTTCCATGGCTTTAACCCAACAACTTTGAAGGAACAGCAATATATTTCCAAGTCAGGATGATGGGTGGCTTGCTGGGGTTCTCGTCCTTATCTTTCTAGATGATATGAATTACAGATTTGGAAGCTGCTGCCCAGGGAGGTTTGATGAAATTCTGCAATGCATGTTTTAGAATTTTTAGGTATGCTTAGTGCTGCTGTTGGCATTTATAGAACAAGATCTTTTTGAGTTGTTGAAGCAAGCAAAACAAAAGAATTTTGAGTCACTGCACAGGCTTTACTCAGCTGAACCTTCTGTTAAAACTTCACATCAGGAGGAATTCAATGCCAATCTCACTATAAAGGAAACTCAGAGTGAATCAGCTGCCAAGTATTTATACATTAAATACTAAGCAATGCAGATGCCTGCTACTTCCTCCTGTAAGACACTGAAGGTCAGATGGTAACATTGACATGGAAAAGAAAGGATAGTAAATTTTAAATGAGTTGTTGGTTTGGCTGGAAGTTTACAATATGTTAAGTGTGTTTTTATTGATTCCTGCCAATTAGCCGTGATATTAGGCAGCATATAAAAACATTATTAATCCATTGAGAGATCCATAAGTAACATGTTATTGAAAGCATCTATCTGGAAAAATCAGGCCTTGGAGATGCCTGTTTTATTGATTGCGTATAATGTACAGGTTGAACTCTGTTATAATTGTGTACTGGATTAGAAGACACAATTTGGAGAAACAAGGTGGTGTTTTCTCCTTCAAATAACTGTGAAAATTACTAGGAAACAATGGGCATGACAGTATCATATCAGCAGCAGTCTTCATTTCATGATTACAAGATTTTTACGCAATGTCAATGGAATTTGTTCAAGCGTAATGGCAGGATCGATGCTGAATGGAGTAAGCCTAGAGTAACTAGGATCACACCCCAGGAAATTCTGGGGCCATTCTTACACAGGAAGAAAGGAGCAGAATACAAACTGAGAAATACAGGCTTTTCTAACTTTAGGGCAAGAGATCCACAGGTTAGTAATTTGTTTGGATCTCTCCAACCTAACCCAGAAATGGAGTTTACACTCTCCTGTCGATAAGACAGCCATTAGGAATGTAAAATCCAGCAGTTGGCTTTCAAGAGCAGTCATCTGCCTGCCTAAGCCTTTGCAGCTATTGACGATGGACAACTAATTGTGTTTCGGGCAATAACTTGGCGTGTGGCAGCCATTGGGATCTTGGCTCCCCTCCACTCCTTTTAGCTAGGGTCAGGGACTGGGGCACCCCTTAAAATCCAGATGGTTCCCCTAATCAATAAACATCTCTCAGCTTTCACCTGCTGTAGCCACATTCCTTTCCCAGCATAGTCATCAAGGTGTCCAACTTGCTGTCTGGGTGGTGGGTTGACGGCCTGTACCACACACTCTAATCTTAGTCAGCATTTTCAGATTGTTTTTTTCTGCATTAAGCACGACCTGCTAGAATAGAAAGAATGCAAAATAATATTATCAGCAGACCAAAACAATATTATGAATACAGCACACCATGGGGGACAGTGAAATATCAAATAGTTTGTCACAAGTAAGCCAGACATCCACTGTCTACATCAGCTTTTGATCAGGCAGATAAATGTCAGCAGTGTCATATCACGCTGCTTGGCTGGATGTGTTCCATTCTGTAGTTTCTATTTTACGTTTAATGTGCTTCATTTTTTTATACCAACCTGCATGATTGTTTATGATGTACACTGCACGTTCCCTCTTTTAAATTTCCTTTTCATGATTCTAGCTGTGTAAAACATTCCGTTTACAACTGACTAAATTGGGAGCTCTGTGCAGATCCACATACACTGGCCTCAAAATTCGATTGAGCACTACCTCTTATCCAGTACTTATACATGACAGCCCAAGTTCACAGGATGGGCACTCATTTACTTTTGACCAGAAGGGCACCACTCACCATGATCGGGGAGGAGAAATGATGCATCCTGTTTGAAACAGTCATTAAGTCATTTATGTAAATAAGGCCCTACCTTAGGCCCATGCTGTAACTTTGGTTTGTTGGGTTACACTTAGAAGCCAACCCTAAAAATCGCTTGTAATAATGTACCACCCCAATCTCTGCCAAGATTACTGACCCTTACCTTCAGGTTTTGAACCTTGATCTCCTTACCCCCAGGGTTCAACCCCTAATCCCTGGAGTCCCTCAATCCCCAAGATCCCAAACCTCTAAGGTACAAACTTGCCTCCATTTCTGGCAAATGTTAATGCCCTATTTCTTCTTCAAGCCTCAGTCTTTTTCCCCCTTGGACCTTATGATTTCACATCTGAGCCTCGCTATTACTATCCTGTAAGCCCTAGTCTTTCTCTCCTTCAAACCCACCTGCCCCATGACTTCACCCAAGCTGGTGGCTCAGTAGGAATAGGGACTGAGGTTCCTTGGATTTCACCCTTTGTGCAAGTGGCAAGTTTGCTGCATGTGCAGTGGGAGCACCACTTCCTAATTTACAGCATTTAATCTTTTGGGCGTTCATTTTACATTTTCCATACATTTAGACTGGAGTCAGAATGAGGCTTGCACTTGAAATGGACATAACATAATGGACCCTGACTGTGTGATAATATTCATTGAAAGCAAATTAAGTAAAAATTGGGAGAGATGTTAATCAGATTATCATCTGTTTCCTTTCTGATGCTTGTACAATGTCAAGATCCTCCCAAGCACTTCAGCTCAATTAAACAGCAGAGCGCAGAAATAAATAGGCTATTCAGAGCCCACTCTCTCTGCGGCACTTTCACACTTTACTGTCCCAATGCACAAAATGTTTGAATCAATTGTGAAAATGTACATGTTTTTGGAAAGGCTGTAATAAAGTTGTCATGTGAAAGAAAGAACATTTCTTCAGTGTCTTTCATGATTGTAGGAGACTTCAAGGGACTTTACAGCCAATTGCAGTCAACTTGTACCAGGATTTCCTGAAAACCTTTTAAACTAGCCATACGTGAGGTCACTCGAAATAATCAGAGCCAAATGAGATGGTGGAACATCTCCCAGCTACGTTCCTTGGCTCTATTTTGTCATGATTAAAGCTTAAGCTGTCACGCTATCATTTAAACACATGAGGCAGGATGCTTTCAAGAAATTCAGTTTATGGTACCCTTCAATTCTTTTTAATGTAATTAACTTTCCACTCAAACATAAGCTAAATTAAGTGCATGAAAACATAAAGACAGCTTTTGCTTATTATTTGTTCATGCGACAAGAGTGCCACTCGCTAGGCTGTCAATTGTTGTCTACCACTAATTACCCTTGAGAAGGTGATGGTGAAATACCTTGAGTCAATGCAGTCCCTGTGATGTAGAGACACACCCAGTGCCTTTAGGAAGGGTGTTCCAGGATTTTGATCCAGCAGCAATGAGGACATGGTAACATAGCTCCAAGTCCAGATCGTGGGTGATTTGGAGGCAAATTTGTGGTAGAGGTGTTCTCATGCATCTATCTGCCTCCTTCCCCTTCTAAGTGTAGATGTTGCAGGTTTGGAAGATGCTGTTTGAAGAGTGAGGTGAATTGCTGCAGAGAATCTTGTAGATGATATAGACTGCAATAACTATGTATGGTGGTGAAGGGATTAAACGTTGAAGTTGTGGATGGAGTGACAACCATGCAAGCTGCTTTGTTCTAGATGGCGTCAAGCTTCTTGAGTGTTGCTGAAGCTGCATCTATCCAGACAAATGAGAAGTAATCAGTTACACTCCAGTTCTCTAAGATGTTGGACTCACGTTGGAAGGTAGCAGGTAGGTAACCTGCTGCAGAATTTCAGGTCCCTGATCTTGTCTGGTAGCCACATTATTTAAATGGCTGGTCTGGTTTCGTTTTAGGTCAATGTTAATTCCCAGGATATCAATAGTACAGGATTCAGAGATAGTAATAGCGTTGACTGTTAAAGGGAGATAGTTGGATTCTCTCTGATTTAAGTTGATCATTGCCTGGCATTTATGTGGAGTGAATGTTACTTGCCACTTATTGATCAAGCCTGGATGTTGTCCAGGTCTTACTGCCTTTGAATATGGATTTCTTCAGTATCTGAGAATTTGCCAATGATGTTGATCATTGTCATTGATGAAGGAGCTGAAGATGGTTGGGCCTAGGACACTATCCTGAGTAACTCCTGCAGAGATGCCCTAGGGCAGAGTTGATTGACTGCCAACAATCACACCTACTTGCCTATGTGCCAGGTATGACTCCAGTCAGTGGACAATCTTCCCCTGATTCCCAATGACTGTAATTTTTCCAGGGCTCCTTGCTGCCTCCAAGTCAAGAGCAATCACTTTCACTCCACTGCTAAAATATATGAGTGCTGTACATAGCGAACTCTATTTAGTTTTAGTTTTGTTCTTATAACAAATCATTTTAGCTGTACTACCTGAAACAAGCATTTAGAGTTACCGTCATCACAATGATCTTTAGAAATGGCAGGTACCAGGTGCAGAAGTCCCAACTCCATTTCTAACAGATCTAATTTTTGCTGGCATGGTAAGATAGCAGTGTATGATTCTTAAAGGAGGAAAACCAAAACTCAGTAGAGCCATTTGAACTCAGTGTCATGTATGAACAGATGCCATTTTGGCTTATCCAAGAGACTTAACTTCTATTATAGAAGTTACAAATTTATTTAGTGGACATGAGTGTTCTTGAAGGATGGATGAGGTCTACTTAATGTCATGATCTGAAGGCGTTTTACATCCTCAACTCTTTAAACATGAAGAGAAATATTAAAGTCGCTTGTGACATTTTAAAATCTGCTTTGATTGACAGGCCATTTGGTGTTGATTAGAAAATGATACCATTTATTCTTGAAGTTTCAATTGAGGTCTTTATTGAAATTTTCCAAGGGCTATGATTATGTTATTCTGAATGTTTGGCTGAGTTTCGGAAGCTACATAATACCAGCAGTTCACAGCTTGAGTGCAGGTAGGTAGCCTAATGTGTTTAGTATAGTACTAGCTGTGTTTGATGGGAGTCTGAATACTTTTCTTCGTGTTCTTGCAAGTGGTTAACAATTAATGATGTCAGATTGAAAGATTTGAATAGTTTTCAGAAATTGTAAGTTTTTTTTTTGCTCACTATTAAGTGCGTATAACTGAGAATTGTATTAGATTATATATTTAATAGGCATCTGTTCCTGAGATCTGTCAATGATAGATATTGGTAAATGGTTATGGGGTGGAATGGGGAGATATGCAGGGCCTGCATATGCATTTGTGAGAGGCATGAATTGACATGTGGGTACATTTTAAATTGCCCAATTATTTCTGAGATAAAAGAGAATTGAGGTCTCAAGGATAGCTAATCTGTATTATTACCGATCCAGAGACCATGTGATTCATGCTGCCATGGAGACCGAAAGGGGCATGATTTCTACATTATTTCTGAAACTTCACAGTCTGTTAGGATCAGAGAGAGAATGTCCAGTGAGAGACTGCCAAGTTGCAATGGTTCACCATAAGGCATACAAAAAGGAGCTTGCACCCAAAGGGAAGAGACAAAATTGTGAGGCTTTGCAACAGAGAAAGACAGTTCTGGAGTTAACGGTTACAGTCTGAGGAAGTTGAGGAACAAAAGTAAATCTGCAGGAACTAAGAATCTCTTTGGACTGAGTCTAGGAAGACTGAAGATCTGGTTAAGGGATTTTACAGTATACAGTGAATTTCTGTTTTGGTTCTTTTCAAAGTGAAGTTTGAACGTCTTGTTAAAAAATATTGGATCCTAAGGGGACAACAACACCTGTCATTTAGCAAGTTGGGCTGCATATGCTCTTCTACTCTACTATAATCAGAAATTTTAAAATAACTGATATTGTCAGAGTCATTTACGTATAAAAATAATTGCTTTCCTGAACATTAGTATTTGTTCAACTAAAATATCAGATCTGACAAGAAATAGTAGATAGAATAATTTCTTTCTTCCTACATGTTGCGATTAGACCAACTTTTTAGTTTTCTTTATTTTTGTTTGAGGACTAAAATAGCAGAGGACTGTTATAAAAGCAAGCATTGTGGAAGGAATTGATGCATTTTTAAAAACAAGTCACTGGGATTCATTGTGAGTGTTTACACTGTTGGTTTGTAAGCAGTGAACATAGAGAGAGAAGACATCATGACACTGTGGTATGTATGCAGAGGAACATTCGTCCAGCAACAGATTGCTAACTGGTTGGTGCAAATGTGATCAGTTGTGGATGTGGGGGGTCATCAACCTGAAGACAACTCTCTAATGGTTCCTGGCAGCTGAACAACTTGGGTGTTTACAAAAGACGGAGGGAAATCTCTGGCCTGTTGAAGGAGATGGTTGTGCACCTATATTACTCTGTAATTAAAGTAACTGAAGCCTGAAGAAGGCCTGAGGAAGGGTCACCAGACCTGATTTTTTTCTTCACAGATGCTGCCAGTCCTGCTGAGCTTTTCCAGCAACTTCTGTTTTTTGTTCCTGAAGAAGGCCTGTTATTTTCTCCCATCAGCTACTGTAAGCTGTTAGTGTTAATCAGTAACAAACAAGCTTCATAATGAATGTACCAATCACCCTGTGCCTCCTACAAAGAATCGTAGAATAGTGTGGAAGCAGGCCATTTGGCCCATTGAGTCCATATCGACCCTTCAAAGAGCATGCCACCCTGTCCTTGTAATCCTGCATTTCCCACGGCTAATCCACCTAGCCAGCTCATCCCAGGACATTATGAGCAATTTAGCATGGCCAATCCACCTAATGCGCACATCTTTGGACTATAGGAGGACACCATAGCACCTGGAGGAAATACAAGCAGACATGGGGAGAATGTGCACACTCCACACGGACAGTTGCCCGAGACTGGAATCAAACCCGGGTTCCACCGGGACTGTTCGCTAACCACTGAGCCAGTGTGCTGCCCCAGAAGTGAAAGAACTTGGAGAATAGAAGGTTGGGAATCAAAAGAAACATGTCATCAATCCTGAGGACGTGTGCTATTGAACTGCATGCCCACAGGATTTCTCTGCTTAAAGCAGAGGGGGTTGAAAGGATATTTGATAAAGATACTTAAAAATTATAAATAATTTTTAAATGAGTGAACAAATGGAAACCGTTTCAAATAGCATAAGAGCTGATAACCAAAGGATAGAGAATTAATCTGATCTGTAAAGCAATCAGGTAGCTGAGGGAAAATGCTTTTTACACAGCCGGTTGGTAGGATTGAAATATAATATCTGTGGAGTGGTACATACAAATTCACAGTTATTAGAAGGTAACTGGATAAATATTTGTTGTATAGGATGTTGCAAAGATACGCAGAAAGAGTTAGAGTGTGGGACTAATGGAATTCTTCTTCCAGTGTCTGACACAGACCAATAAGTATAATTGCCTCTTGCAGTTGTAATGGAAAAGGTGGAAAGGTAAATGGAGTGATTTTATGACCTTCTATCCATAACAGAGGTGATTTTAAATCTTTTATTCTTGTTTTTATTTATTTTTCCTTTCGGTTAGCCATGGTGTGCTCCCCCAACCAAATCCTCCATTTGTGAACTCCAATTTTTAAATGACCCATTCTCTTCAGGCTTCAAAAATAAGAATGGTTCATTCAAATATTTAACTCGGGATAATTTGCGACATGTGCACACACGACATTCAAGGAAGGAAGAGAAGAAAGTTAGGAAAAGAGGTACCAATCATGAACAACTCAGAACAATATGCATTAATTCAGATTCTAGGAAGGTTTATCCATTGGAGATTCTTCCAGTTGGCTGTTCTGACAGAATTCCTTTTCATAGGAGCTTGGATGCAGGTTTTTTTCAGTTGAAGGCTTATCAACAGGATTCTTATAGACAGGGAATTTGTTCACTTTTCGGGCCAGTGCAGGATTCTTCCCAGAAATCAGGGATTTATGAGAGGTTGAGACTGGAAACAGGTCTTTGGATGAGATGCCTGCTGTCTTCTGTGTCAATGTAAAAAGCAGACTGAGAAATGTTCAAATTTGCATGATTAAAACTGTTCAAAAATGTACTTCGCCATCACATACTTAGGGTTCTTGGATGAATCAACTTATTAGTTTTGATGTCCCTCATCATGACAACAGTCTGTTGTCAGAATTGACTGTGGGACTATTCGCACCATCTCAGGCACAATAAGTGCTGATAGACTTCCATTTGTTCAGAACTGGCTATGGCAAACATATTGTCTGCAGTTATTTTGTGTTGATTTAACTGGAATACCTACACGAGGCAAGAGTGTGAAATTCCAGTCGGACGTCAAGATAGATTTTGTCGACTGAAAGGTCCTAGAAAGCATGACAATTGCAACCATATTAAGTCCAACAAATGTCCATTTTTAAAAAAATGTACAAGAAAGAATATAATTTGTTGAAAGTGGGTAAGGGTTTTTGGGTCTGACACTACACTGCACAATTATATGAATCAATGGGCAGTGTCAGAGGTACCAGTAAGCATCACAAAGGTGAAAATGGAAACCGTACTGCAAAATCTTAGCAGCAACTTAGAATCTTCATTTACAATTTAGTTGTCTTAGCAGTGCTGCATGCGTGTTCAATCCTATTTGTTAAGAGCAGACTGATTGCATTAACCGCAAAATATGGTGATCCATAGAGAAGTGGAATGAGGGCCTATTTTTATTGTGTGATATTCAGTTTGATATACCAAATGATATGTAGGGTGGAAATGGCACTCCTGCTCCTCGTGCTCCACATCGTCTTAAAATTATGAGTCAAATTATTATTTTCGGTAGCAGCTAAGTTGCATGCACATCAGAAATCCTGCTATATTTAGAGGAGCCAGATTTGACATTGAAACGCTCCCCTTCTCAACCTCTACCCTCACCCAAGTTGTGGTGGCCCTCAGGTTAAACCACGACCAGTCATCTGTGTTTAATGAGAGCAACGCTATAGTGTGGTAGGACCAAGCTGACTTTATCTTTATCCCTTCCTCACTGAATTTGCAACAATAACTTGTTACATACCATGGTAAACAGAAAAGATGTCTTGAGTTGTTTGTTTAAAGTTATGTTCCTGGCTCCTAGTTTTAATATTAGTTGACTTTCAGATCATGTTAATCTTCATCACTCTGTCATCACTGTCTCCCAGGGGTGCTGTAATTTCTACACCTGGTTTACTTTTATGGATATTTGTAAATACTATGTCAAAAATTATATCACAAATGGCCTAGAAGGGAAGGCTACAAATAATTTAAGTAGGTCACTTTTGACTGGAAATGGATGTAACAGTTCTATGCAACAACAAAGGGGAAATTCGTAAAATGCCACAAATGTGTTTCTTTTAAGATGAGAGCAAAGTTGCTATAGTCTGAACAGACCATGGGGCTCCGCCTTCATTAGAAGGGGACAACTGGTGGTAGTTTACCCTGAGGGTTACCATGCCTCAAGGTAACTGCAGCCAGTGTAGGAATTAAGCCCATAGCTGTTGATGTCAGTCTGCATCAACAAACTAGCTATCCAGTCACCGAGCCAACCACATAAATAAAATAAACTGTTTTGGAGGGTCAGGCTGTTTTCCTTTCTAGGGAAGAAGGGCTGTTCAGAAGTTCCAGTAATCTTGAAGCTGTCAGTAATACTGTTCTATAAGTGCTTACTGGTATTAAAGTGTTCAACAAAAAAAACACATACTGTGTGCCTGTGATTTTCCAAGGAGTATTCACTGAGAAAGCTGCTCTCACTGAAAGCCTAGACTTCAGAATCACCCATTTGGAACATCCCCCTGTGGTTTTGCAAATAAATACAGCAACTCATGTCAGTACGAAACAGTACAAACAAGGCAGGTTCTAAATTTAGTGATCTGTCTTACTCGAACTTAGTTTAGGTTGTTATGGGAGTATTATAATGGCCACTTGCCTCCGTACCCAGGGAAAGAAGAATCAGACAGGGTTCCCACATCTGATTACTTTACATACCATAGCTGTACGCCCCTCTGACATAATAACTAATCTACAAGCTACTCGATGCAAAGGCTTTTATAAAAAACAGTTTAAATGCTTTATCAGATGAATATTTTTGTATTTTTGTTGCTCAAGAAATCCCTTGACAATATATTCCACAGTTTATGTATAAAATTGTTACCAAAGTCCACTTGAAGTCATCTCTATCTGTTGTCCATTTAAATGTGTTTATGATTTAACCAGTGGCAGGGACAGAAATCACATGCCTAGTTACTACTTCTGGCCCAGGACTCTCAGGCCTAACCCTCAACAACCAACTACAGCAGAGTGGCCGCACCCCCGAGGGGAACTCAGCAGCCTTGCTTCCTGACTTGAGGATAACGGGCCCGCAAAGCCCCAGGCTCTGGTCACTGGATCTTGAAACTCTCCTGCCCTGGGCTGATACAGTAAAACTGTGATAAATGAAATTGCAGTGGACCTGTCCACTTGGAGTTTGAGATAGTTGAGGAGACTCCTATGTAACCCAATTTACCAAGTAAAGTCATGTGAAAAAAAATTTAGAAATATTGTGACGCGCTAAATATTTGGAAAATGTCTCTGTACCTTGTTATTTTAGGTGACCTTGTGCAATAAAAAGCATTCAAAAAGGTTGGGAGTTAGCTCCGGAATATTCAGTCATCGCTTTCTGCTTAGAGTGCTGTCTTCAGACAAGTCTGCCATGTTGTCAATGCAGTGAGACGTGTTTTCTCTGTTTTCACACTGCAGTGTGAAATCCCCAAGGTATTTCTATGGCTTTTGCAGCTTTAGCTACTGGAACAGGCAGGTGGATGGGAGGGAATTTGTTGGATTCTTCAAGGTCATCAGGGCGATCATCTTCCTTTTCTTCTGCTGTTACATTTTGTTCACTTGCCTGATCTGCATCTCAGAATTGTTGGAGGTCATCCAAGTGACTTTGTTAGCCTCCTACTGAGTGGGTAGTACCTTGACATCCAGAGAGCAAGATGGCTTCTTGAACTTTCCCATCACTGAAAAGCATCAGCAGGGAATATAGCATTGAGATAGAAGGATCAGCCATGATCATGTTGAATGTCAGAGCAGGCTCAAAGGGCTGACTGGGTGACTCCTGCTCCTAGTTTCTATGGTTACCTGCTCAAGACATGGGCGAAACCATTTTGCAGCCATCGCCGCAGGCTTGCCAGTTAATTTGCATTCTAGTGAGGCCTCACTTGGCTCTGATTGGTTGGCGCAGTCATATGACATTGTGTATAAGTTCAGCAAATCCGAGTTAGCAGTCCAGAATTCCGGCATATCACAAGACCTCTGTTACATTTCCTATTCTGCCTGACAACATCGCACAACCAGAAATTTGAGTTTTCCGAATTTGAATCGTTGCAATTTAACCATACATGATTTAGTTATCCGTGTTACTCCAGTAAAGCTAACCATTGTGCTAAATCAATAATTTTTATGAAGATATTTTTACTTTAACATTTTTTTCTTTTGAAAGAATTACAATATATTTCAGCTCTTTTGCCTCATACTAAGATATGAAGTAGTGTGGTACAGATGAACTTGTGATTCTCTATGTTCTTAGTCTAGTGCATGCTGTGTCCCACAAGAAGGGGGAGGTGCTTTGGATCCCTAATACCTCCATTTCTGCTGGAAATGAATGGTATTGTTAAAGAGCTTGAAGATAATTCAGACCATTTTTGTGGTTTGAGAATGATGTGCAAGTGGATTCCAAAAGAGGTGGAAAATAAACCCAGAGAAATGAGATGGCAAAGCAGAGGAATACTGCTGATCAGTATTTCTCTATAATGTGTTGAATGAGTTGTTTGGGAGATCATCAAGGCATTTTCCTTGGCCCACGCATCAAAGATGCTTCATCAATGACCTTTCTTCCATAATAAGGTCAGAGGTGGGGATGTTCGCTGATGATTGCACATCACTCAGCATCGTTTATCATTCCTTGGATACTGAAGCAATGTGTCCATGTGCAGCAAGACCTAGACAAATTCCAAGCTTGGGCCAATAAATGCCAAGTAACTTTCTGATGAAGGGTCTAGGCCCGAAACGTCAAGCTTTCCTGCTCCTATGATGCTGCTTGGCCTGCTGTGTTCATCCAGCCCCACACCTTGTTATCTAACTTTCACATCAATCAGGTGCCAGGAATTAACAGTTGATAGGAAAGAATCTAACCATCGCCCCTTGATGTTCAATGGCCTTACCATCACTGAATCCTCCACTGTCAACATCCAGGATTTTTTTTGATGACTGGAAATGAAACTGGACCAGTCATATAAATATTGTGATGACAAGGGCAGATCAGAGGCTAGGAATTCTGCAGCAAATAACTCACCTGCTGACGTCTCAAAGCCTAACCAGCATCTAAAACGCACAAGTCAAGAGTGTGATGGAATATTTCTCACTTGCCTGGATGAATGTAGCTCAATGACACTCTAGAAGCTTGACATCATCTAGGATAAAGCATTCCTTTTGTTTGATACCCTATCAACCACCTTCAACATTCAGTTCCCACACCACTGGTGTATAGTGGCAGTAGTGTGTACCATTGACTGCAGTAACTCACCAAGACTCCTTTCACAGCAGCTTCCGAACTCGTGACCTCTACCGCCAAGAATTACAAGGGCATCATGGGAACACTAACACCTGCAAGTTTCCATCCAAGCCACACACCATCCTGACCTGGAATTATATTGCTGTCTGTATATTCCTAGGTCAGAATCCTGGATCTCCTTTCCTCACTGCACTGTGGGTGTCCTACATCTGAAAGATTGCAGCAGTTCAAGAAGACAGCTCAATACTACCTTCTCTAGGGCAATTAAGAATGGACAATTACCACTGGCTTAGTCAGCAATAGCCGCATTGAATTAATAAATAAAAAGTCAAAATGTTTGCCCAAGAATAGCTAATAGTGGTGTTTATTTTCAACTTACATTCTGACGCAACATTAACATATAAAACAATTGGTTTCGACTTAGTTATATCACTTCAGTGCTAGTGTTAAATTAGTTTTCTTAACTGTTATGTTTTAGTTTGCCATTTAAAAACACGCATTGTTACAAATTCTGAAAGTAATGGATATTCTTAAATCAGTGGATAAAACAGTTTACATCATATCTTAAAACATAAAAGTACCAATTACAACTCATTTTGGGAAGTCCAGTATATTAAAGAACAGTGAGATTATAATTTTGTTTTTGAAAAAATATACTTTATTCATGAAAATATAAAAAATAAACAAATTTACAGTCCTGCACGGTCATAGTATCCGCTCTGGATTACACAGTGGGTACGTACACCAACTAAAGGGAAAGAAGACACAAAAACAAAAGAAAAAAACTCCCGGTTGGCCCCCTGACCAGTTGGAGGAGGCCCCGGCTGGACTCAGTTATTGAAAGGGCCCCTGTTATATTCCGGTCTTTCCCCATCGCGCCTCGGCGGTGGCCGCCCCAAGCTTTAGCGCGTCCCTCAGCACATAGTCCTGGACCTTGGAGTGCGCCAGTCTACAACACTCGGTCGGGGTCAGTTCTTTCCGCTGGAAGACCAGCAAGTTGCGGACAGACCAAAGAGCATCTTTCACCGCATTGATGGTCTTCCAGGCGCAGTTGATATTGGTCTAGGTGTGCGTCCCGCGAAACAGCCCATAGAGCACGGAGTGCCGTGTCACGGAGGTGCTCGGGACGAACCTCGACAGTGAGATCATAATTGTGTTAACTGCAAATGCTGAGATGAATTTAGAAGATCTGCTTTCACTACTGTAAGGTAAGCATTTTCAATTCAAACTCTAGCTTTAGAGATAGATTGAGTGAAATAACTCCATGAAGGCTGGATTCCCATCACCAAGTCCACTTTATATACACATGCGTAGTAAATGCACTGACTCAGCTAACTCTGAGCCAGCTCTTAGAGTGAGCAGGACCCCAGACACTCCTGTTCATATCTGTCAGCCAAGGCTCCCTGATTGGACCAGGTTAACAGCCACAATCAGGGAACTCATATTCTATGAGGTCCAGCTGGCTGACTTCATTCCAGTCACTACACTGAGGTTTACAAATGAGATGACTTAATTAAAAATACAGAATATATTTTGCACATATAAGCACTTTTGTACAAAAAAGTATCTCATGGTGCTTCACAGAAGCAGAATCAAAATAAAAAATGAAACCAAGACAAAGAGCTTTCAAAGTCTAAATGTTTGGTGAAAGTGATGGATTTTAAAGAAAGTCTTAAATAACACCAAGTGGGTGGAAAAACAGGTGTGGGAAAGGAATTCCAAAGTTTGGGCCTGGACAGCTGTAAACAGAGACACCAAAAATGAGGTGAAGGGAGTTTGAGATACATAAATGGCCAGAGTTGCAAAATCGTGAAGGCTGGAAAAGGGAAAAGGGATTTGAACATGGGAATAGGTATTTTATATTTGAGGATTTGGGGACTGGGAACCATTGTACATTATGCATCATTAATGTGAGTTGGTGTGGGATAAGAAACCTACAGTGGAGTTCTGGGTAAGCTTATTATTAAATGTACACCAAATATTTTGACAGCTGGTGGGCACCAACTTGTGATTCACTTGTACTCTCACATATACAGCAGACTGAAATTATGGTTGTTGAGCTTCAGGATACATATTTGTAGTAAAGCTGTGCAGTTAAAACTATAACAAGCTGTATTCCCACTAATTTGCTTTTCTTCTGCATGGACCTCTGAGGTCTGTGTGCTGTAGTGAGTCAGGAACCAGAAGACTATACTGTGAATGGTGTCAGCACGCTGATCGCTGTGTGCAGGCACTCGGAGTGCATTCAGCTTAGAGGGAGCGTTGCTAAAAATTAGGCACCAGTTCAATCCTTCACCACCTGGAGTATAAAGCTGTTTCGGAGCTGGTAGGAACTGCAGATGCTGGAGAATCTGAGATAACAAGGTGTAGAGCTGGATGAACACAGCAGACCAAGCAGCATCAGAGGACCAGGAAAGCTGACGTTTCGGGCCTAGACCCTTCTTCAGTATTTCTACACCTTGTTATCTTGGAGTATAAAGCTGTTGCTTATGGAAGATGAGAGGTCAGCCAAGAGAGAGTTAGAATAGATGTTTGGGAGATGAAAAAGGCAAGTAGGATTTTTTTTTTAAAAAAAGGAGTCTGTTTGGACACCTGCAACCACTTCAGTGAAATCTGCAAACAAAGTGATAGTGAAATGAAGTGAATTTACTATTGAGCTGTAAAGGCTTTGATGGCAAATGGCAAACTTTGAATCGTCAGTTCTTCACTGAAACTAAGAGCAGAGTTTAGCTCCATATGCATTATTTTTATATAGTTTTACTTCCCTATCCCTATTGCTGAGATCCAATCTGCAGCGTCATCACCTAGTCTAAAGAATCAAGGTAAGTTAAGTTGTACAAAGTGCATTTGCTGCTACCTGTTTACTCCAGAAAAGTTCCTCCTATAAGTTGAAGAAAGCTTCAATCATGAAACATTTGTGGACATTTTGGATAAGAAACCTATCGCTACAAAGACTGATCAAATTTTAGAAGCTAGATTGGTAAGAGTATCATTGAGTGCTACCATGCTTTTTGTTTACATGAAGTGTAAAGTTTAGTTTATGACAGAAAGAGTTTACGTCATAGCTGAATGTTCTCATTATTCAAGATGAAGCCACTAGTCGTGGCCTCATGTTTGCCCTCTTTTGAGCTCACTCTAAAGTTGTTTCACATTGTCGTACTTGTGACAACTGAGAATGTTCTTCGATTGGAGCTTGAATATGGCCTTCCAAGTTCTCATACATCTTTCATTCCAGTGTTTGTGCTTTATTCCATTCTGGTTGTTACAAATGTCTTTTCCTTTAACTGCGTCCTGTGCCAGTTATTGGATGCGTGGTTGTATTTCAAGAGTAGAGCGCTGTTCTTCGTTTGCAGTAAGGACGTTGTTAGGGATGAGTTTCAGGCTTATCACCCAGTGACAGTGAAGCAACAGCGGTATGGTGTGGAATCTTAGCATTGTCAGATTAAGGCCTAAAGTGGGAGAGTTTGCAGGGGCAAAACCTGGATCTTCCAGCACTTAAGTGGTTGATTTGTGCTGACAAACTTTCTGCCTGCATCAAGACCCAGAATGGGATGGCCTAGTTGCCAAGAGCTGCTGGTTGATGACAGGGTGCCACAGCAGAACACTGCTGTAACACCCTTGGCTCTACAGCCTTTGACCAGTCCCTTGATCCTGTACAAATTCATGCAAATGGCAGGAAACCCCTCCCCCAACTGACAGCCTGCCCCACCCATCAGCCTGATGGGAAGGTTGACTCTTTCTTGGCCAACCTGGAGCTGAAAGAGTTGCAGCTTCCACTGGATGAGGCTGTATAATTGTCACTAATTGACCACTTCTTGGCCAAAAACGATGGGAAATTAAGAGCGTAGCATTTCCATCCCAGAATGCAATTCAGGCAAAAGTGGGTTAGTGGCAGGATTCTATGCGACCACCATCCCAATGAATGAAGTTTTCTTCCTACCTCCAAGCCAACTGCTTCCAGGCCTGACAGATTCCTTCAAGACGGTGTGTGACTTGATTGTGGATGGAGTGTCGATCAAATTGGCTTCATTGAACTGGGTAGTGTCATACTTCAAGTGGATGGATTGCATCACTCTATTGCCTTGTGTATGGTAGAAAGTATTTGGGAGTGAAGAGGTGAGTTACTTGCCATAGAATGCCCAGCTTTTGACCTGCTCTTAGAGCCACAAGATGTGTATGACTGGCCTGTCTAATTTCTAGTCAATGAAAAGCCTCATGATGTTGCTGATGGGGAATACAGCAAATTGACATACGTTTGAATATTAAGGTGAGATGGATAGATTATTTCTTTTCGGAGTCCGTCATTGCCTGGCGCTTAGATGGCACGACTGCTGTTTATCAGTCAAAGCCTGAATTCTTGCTGCATGCAGGCATTGACTGTCAGATAATTTGGCTCTGTCTGCCGCATGCTGTTTCCACTGTTTGGCGTACAAGTAATCCTGTGTTGTGCCCTCACCAGGTTGGCACCTAATTTGTAGCCCAATATTGCTCCTGGCATGTTCGTCTGCACTACTCATTGAACTAGGACTGATCTGCTCCCTCGATGGTAATGGTAGATTGGGTTTATGCTGAATACAAGGTTATAAATTGTGGCTTAATGTAATTCTGCTGTTAAAAACCCACAGCATCTTGTGGATCCCCAGTTTTGAGTTGCTAGATTTGTTCTGAATCCAGCCCACATAGCATGGTATAATGCCATATTACACCATCGACAATATCCTCTGTGTGAAGTCAGAGCTTCCTGTCTTCAAGAGTTGTATGGCGATTATTGCTACAAGTGTGGGTGTGGATAGATGCTGTCTGTGACAGTGATTTTGATGAGAGTGCGGTCAAATAGGATTTTCTTTCTTGTGTTGGTCTGTTACCAACTGGTCAGTAAAGGTGCTATCAAACCAATCTTGATGATGGACACTGTAGAATATCATAGAATCCCTACAGTGTGGAAACAGGCCATTCGACCCAACAAGTCCAACCTACCCCTCCCACCCAGACCCATCCCCATTCCCCTACCCTCTCCCTGTAACCCTGCATTTCCAACAGCTAATCCATCTAACTTTACATACCCCTGAACACTGTGGGAAATTTAGCTGGCCAATCCACCTAATCGCACAACTTTGGACTGTGGGAGGAAACCGGAGCACCGGGAGGAAACCCAGGCAGACGCAGGGAGAATGTGCAAACTCAACACCCTCGCCCGAGGGTGGAATCGAACCCAGGTCCCTCGCACTCTGAGGCAGCAGTGCTAACCACTGTACTTTGAGTGTGGAGTGTAATTCAGTATCCTTGGTACATTCAGTGCTACTCTGAAGTTATGTTCAACATGGAGGAATAACATTTCATCAGCTGAGAGGGAGAATGGTAATTGATAATCAGCGTAAGGCTTTTTTACCATGTCTGGTCTAATACCATGGGATCTGGAGTCGATGTTGAGGACTCCCAGGGGCACTGTTCTTGACTGGGTACTTCTTTGCTACCAGTTCTGGTGGATCTGAGCTCCCAATAGGACAGGACTTACTCAGGGATAGAGGAGTCTGGGATATTGGTGTAAAGCACTTTTTGGTGGCAATGACTATAAAGGCTTTTGTTTGACTAGACTGTGGGAATCCTCCCCAGTGGGGGAACAAATTTTCTGATTTCATTGAGTGAGACTTTGCAAGATCAATTGGGCAGGCAACAAGTCAGACAATGAGGTTGGCTTCTATTTTGTTTTATTTTAGAAGAAGCACATTTTGGAGTTATAACTGCTTGTGTTCAGAGGCATTGGGATTTCCTTGTTTTTTTGACCTTAACATTCCCTCCATGCTTAGAAATCTTGTGCTACTAAATTACCAGGTCATTGGACTAAATGCTGCTTTGTATATTATAGAAAATATGTAGATTAACAGATGAGAGTTCAGAGAATGGCTGTGAGATCAATTTCCAGCACTCAGAGCAATGAACTGCAAGACTGTTTATTCACAACACTTCACTCTTCACAGAAATAGAAATGGGAATTTATATAGAGACAATTTTTCTGAAGAAGGGTCTAGGCCTGAAACGTCAGCCTTCCTGCTCCTCTGATGCTGCTTGGCCTGCTGTGTTCATCCAGCTCTACACCTTGTTATCTCAGGTTCTCCAGCATCTGCAGTTCCTACTATCTCTGAGATTTTATATAAGTCTTTTAAGATTTGAAAAGATGCAGAGAATTTGGAAAGACAGTACAACGAAGAAGCTTTACTGGTGATGGTCTGACTTGGATTTGCATCAATCCTATAAAATGAAACAGCAATTATTTATATTTTAAAATTTACAACACTAGGTGGTGAAGCTATGGGAGTATATCTCAGGCATTCAGGCTTTGAGATCAGTGCACCCAATTTCTAACAGCATGATTTCATATGCATTAACACATTCAGTTTATATATCAGGAATTATGTTCACTGCTAAATATACATCCTGTTGCACAAAGTGGAGTGAATTAATTTGATCTCCACCTGTAGCATATTGCTTTTCCACAATTTTCATTGTTTATGTGTGGAAGTGTTCAGATGATTTAATGCTTTATATATGTTATATATGTCAAGAGCAATAAATTGATCAAAAAATTCAAATGTATCTTGTAAATTGTAGACATGCCCCACTAATTTCTCAAATCCACTCAAAAATTAGACAATGGCAGACATTCTGCACACACACAAGCATTTGTAAATGCCCCTTATAACTAATTTGATTATGAATTGCTTCAAGTGGCTGTGTAAAGTGTGTCTGGTTTCTACTTTGTCCCATGGGAATTCTAAATGGACTCCATTTCTCATTGCTTTGCTTTTGCTATTTGCAATCAAAAAAAAACTGAGCAAATCAAATTTTTTTTTGAGTATCTGTTTTCTCTGGTTCATGTTAACTCCTCTCCTAAAAAAAAATGTTTTTGTTGGCTAAGAGTGTCCTGTTGGATTTTGTTTCATTTATATCCTCCCTCGAAGTATTAATAGTTGTTAGAAGTGAAGGGTGACTGAGGTGAGACTAGTCCTTTGCTTTAGTGCTTTTCTTAGGTTTTTTTTATGAGTTCTGACAGTGTTCTTCATTTTATATTTTTCTTCACTGGTTTTACTGGATGCCAGCTGTTATATTGTGTTCATTTTCATTTTAGCCTTATTGTCTGTTTGGAGCTTCATATTCAGTTGGTGAAAATTGTTGCCATTAAGGCTGAGCAATTGTCATTTCCTGAGCATCTCAAAGTGTTCCATAGAGGCAGGTTAACAAAGGATGAAAGGCTAAGAAGATAGTGTTTGGAAAAGTGATCAAAAGCTTGCACAACATTAACAAGGGCCTTAAAAGGAGAGATGAAAAGTTCGAATTAGAAATTAGGTTTTATTGTTGCATATACTCAAGTACACGGGTACAGGAGCACAGTGAAAAATGTCACTATTCCCAGTGCCATCTTAGGTACAAAATCTTAGGGGCAAGTAGAAACATAAAGAAATAAATTAAAAGTACAACATTACAGTTTTTCTGGGTATAAAGTAGTAAGTAAAGAAATAAAGTTAATTTCAAAATTACGGCATAAAAATCAAAAGAACCGCAGATGCTGTAAATCAGGAACAAAAACAGAAGTTGCTGGAAAAGCTCAGCAGGTCTGACAGTATCTGTGAAGGAAAAGTCAGAGTTAGCGTTTTGGATCAGGTGACCCTTCCTGATTTTCCTTTGCAGATGCTGCCAGACCTGCTGACCTTTTCCAGCAACTTCAGTTTTTGTTCAAAATTACAGTCCTTCTTTAGCCATGGGTCTGCAGGCTCTCCATGTTGGACTTTCCCCATGAGGGCCTGCACCGAGTAAGTTGCCCAAGGTGGGAATCAAACCTGGGTTCCTGGTGCTGTGAGGCAGCAGTGCTAACCACTGAGTCATTGTAGGACTGGAGAAGGTTGCTGGGGTATGGAGGGAGGAAAAATTGATATAACTATTTCAATATTTGGATTCTAAATTTTGAGGTGTTGATGAATCGGGATCAGGTGATGGGTCAGACAGATGGTATAGTGTACATAAGGCCTACAGTGTTTTGGATGACTAGAAGACAACTTTCTAGAAGAAAAAGCATTTGCCCATGTACACAGGTTATTAAAATTACAAGTACCGATCCAGAAGATAATCCAAATTATTAATGGAATTCTGGACATTATATCTCAAGGATGCAGACACAGAAAATAAAAATCATTCTGTAGTTATACAATGTGTTGGTTAGGCAATATTTGGCAAATTGTGTTCAGTACTGTGACACCAGACCTTAGGAAGAATATATTTACCTTGGAAGAAGTGCAATGGAAATTTATTGGAATGATACTGAGACTCCAACAGACAGATGTTAGACTGTGTAATGCCACTGGAAGCTAGAAGCTGTCAAAATGGTGCATAAAACTTCAGGTCACTTTAAGCACAGGCCACGTGTGCTGGGAAGGGCACTATCAATGGTGTGCCATGCTTGCACTATAACAACCCTAATTGGCAATGTCATGGCATCAGACATACCAGCTGATTTGACACACGTCTTTGAAACTTGTAACGTATGTTTCCTGAATGCAGATACAACCTCAGAGCTTCGCAAACCTTTTTCCACGTGACCCCATTTTGATTGCTGAAAACTGCCATGGCCCTAATTGCTGTGACCCATGAGAATGATGGTAAGGGGCAGTGATTTGTCAGACCTATGAGAGTTGGGAGCAGGCTGGAGGGATAAGGCAAAATGTTAGGTAGCTGTTTATTCTGCAGAGTTTTTAAGTAAATCCGGCAAGCATGCATTGGTAACATATTGCGCAGCTAGCCAGCTCCTCTCAAAGGCAGCTGCCTCCTTTGAAAGGTTAGGATAAGAGACCTCAAGGATTATTTGCTGAAGGGAATGGGAGCAAGTGATCTAGAAGATCAATGCCGAGAATCTGATCCCAAAGACCTGCTAACTATACCAGGAGACAGTCGATGAAATCATGTCTGTCAGTATGACCAGTGAATGCCTTTTCATATGACATCTCCTACCCACTACACCATCAACCTCTCACGTTGCTCAATGCACCTAAGCCCCGTCATTCACCCAAGAGCAATCCATGGGATTCTGAATGCAGGCCAATGTTAATATATTCCACCTCTCTCACACACACCTTCCAAGGATCATGGCTACAAATCCTCTTCTTTTCCCCTCCACATATCTTCCTGTTCAATTATTCAGCCATGACAGGTATATTATCAAACAGAATACAGTGTTGCCATTGCACCATCTCCATTATGGGACTTTCTTTTTTTTTCACTCATGCCTATCTCCTTAATTTTTATACAGAAATGTGGGCAAGGCCAACATTTATTGCCCAAACTCAATTACCCTAAAGCTAGACATGTTAGACAATCACATTGCTGTGGGCCTGGTATCCCATGTAGTCCAGACCTGGTAAGTATGGCAGATTTCCTTCTCCAAAAGACATTTTATAACAATCAATAATTTTTGTGGTCATCTCTATAAGTTCTTTTATTAAGGAATAATGCAGATCTTCCCAAATTGTGGATCACAACTGCCATAATTTTCAGGTTGCAGGCTTTGTGCAAACAGCTTTTCTTTTAATTGCACATGAGACATGGACGTCACTGGCTGGCCAGCATTTATAGCCCACCCCTAGTTGCCCTTGAATTGAGTGGCTTGGTGGTCCATTTCAGAGGGCAGTTGAGAGTCAACTACCTTGCTATGGGGTCTAGAGTCACACGCAGGCCAGACTAGGTGAGGATAGCAGATTTCCTTCCCTGTAGGGCATTAGTGAGCCAGATGGGTTTTTTTCCCCAACAATCGTTTCATGATCATCAGCAGATTCATAAAAAGTCCTTTGGTGGAGGAAATCTGCCATACTTACCAGGTCTGGACTACATATGATACCAGACCCACAGCGATGTGGCTGTCTGAAATGTCCAGTTCTAGGGTAATTGAGTTTGGGCTTTCTTGTTGAAAAGAAGGACACAAGTTTATACAGCATGGAAAGACTGTGCTAATTGACTGGGCCATAGTTGGCATGGAGTTGCAGCAAGAACAGTTAACTGTCAATCTCGGTTCTCAGATGGACAGGTTCAGAGAGACACTGAGTGATCTGGGCATGGCCAGGGGAATATAGCAAAGGTTGGCACTGTCAATGCCTGTTCTTTTTATAACCATGGGGAAAGGTACAATGTATTCACAAATTCCCTTTCCTTACATAGAGTATGTTAATATGTGTGGCTTCTATCATGTGGATTATATCAAATTACAAGCCTGACTGATGGCCTTAAATTGATTTCTGGTGTAATTCTCAACACTGTATTATTCAATGAAAAGGTTCCAATGGCAAAATCACATCTAATTGGGGGCATGCTGTTCTAAGATGACAAGCACAGGCTGGTTTAGCACAATTGGTATGCTGCCCACTGTGAATGGTCAGCTGGGCATAGTGTTTGATACAGTCTGCGCGTGGTTAGAACGTACAATCTACATTCCTGGCATCACATTGGCACTGAAACTTATTCATCACATTATTCATTTGTGCGGTAGGCAAAATTTTTTTTGGGTTGGTAGAAGCATCTTGTTAGTGAAGAAGTGGCTTCGCTACAAGTTAGAAGCATGAGACATCACCTCAAATTTTTAATACACTTTCCCCTTTCAGGGTAAAAGCTCAGTCGGCTGGATGGCTAGTATGTGATATAGAGTGATGCTGACAGTATGGGTTCAATTCCCACACCAGCTAAGGTGATATGAAGGATTTTCTTTCTCAACTTCTTCCTTGCCTGAGGCTTAAGTCCCCTCAGGTTAAACCACTTACCAGTCATCTCCCTCCAATGTGAGAGTGAGACTATGGCAATTTTACCTTTAATCTGAAGCAGACCGGGCACAATTCACAGCCAAAAATGGTGCATACCTGATCTATCGAAATGCGTACTCTTGCTACTCAAATGAAACCACAATGTTCAGACTTGCTCCTACTACATCTAATCAGCGCGCTGCACATTTCACGCTCTCGGGTCACCTAAGGTCAGACCTGAGTGGAGGCATCTGCAGACTTATATGGACGGCTGCCTCTGTGAAATACATACATGAAATGCCAACTTGCCTCAGTTCCTGATGCCTCGGGAATGGTAGGTTACTTATTCATGCGCAAGATTTCTAATTTTCATCAATCCCCTTTCATTTTTACAATAACAGAAATTCTATCTATTGTGAAAATTCAGATACTTAACTTTCAAGTCACTTCGTGGTCTTACCCCTCTATGTCTCTGTAATCTCCTCTAACCTCACAACCTTCTGAAATACCTGTAGGGTCTAATTCTGGCTTTGTATATGAGTCCATTTATAATTTCTTCATCATTGGTGGCTACTCCAGTTTCCTAGGCTCCGGCTCTGAAATATTATTCCTGCAACTCACTGCCTCTCTTAACTCACGCTCCTCGTTTAAAACACTTGGTAAAACTGACCCCTTTAATGTGTTTTTGGCCATTTGCCTAATATCTCCGTGTGTGAGTTAGTTTTCCTACTTTTTATTATGCTCCTGCATAGTGCCTTGGCACATTTCATCATGTTTAAGACACTTTATAATTACAAATTGTCGTTATATTTGGAGTGTGCAGGAGGGAAGACAGCAAGCAGAGCATTGGGATAACTGAGTTTGAAATGGACCAAAACACGACAAGGCAAAAATGAAAAAGCAACTGTACTTAGTTAAGTTTATTGTTGGCTAAATGTGCAGAGCTTGTCATGGTAGCTAAAGATGGTACAAAAACAAAAATTGCTGGAAAGGCTCAGCAGGCCCGGTGGCACCTGTGGAGAGAAATCAGAGTTAACGTTTTGGGCCCAGTGATTCTTCCTTTGAACAAGTGGCTCTGGTTTTCGTTCACAGATGCTGCCAGCCTTGCTGAGCTTTTCCAAAAATTTCTGTTTTTGTTTCTGATTTCCGGCATCCGCAGTTCTTTTGGTTTCTTTTAGCTAAAGATATGGTACTGTCTTCTTTCTAATACTTGGAGGTAATTGCAGATCATTCAAAACAGTAATTATCAGACGAAGAGTTTGACTCTGCAAAGGTAGTGTAGCAGCCAAGAGAAGTGAGAGGGAAGAGAGAGAGGGGTGTTGGAAGCACAAACATGATGGTCAATCCTAAACCTATGCAGTATATTAACAAATCTTTTGTGAGAAGGGGCAGAATGGACCGTTGGAGAAGTCCGAACATTATTTTACTGTCTTTCAATCGGTACATTGATGTATCAATCATTTACTCACCTATTTATCTCCTATCCATCTTTTTTCTATCTGCCTGCCTGTCTGCATCCCTATCTATTATTTCCAAGCATTTCACACACAATACAGACGATCAGATATTCACAGGATTTATGACATTAGCGAGATTCAATACATCTGTGCAGATGGATTATTGTCATATGTTTGTATGGGAGGGGATTATCAAAATCGTTTGTTCGGAATTTGACTCCTTTTGAAAGAGTCAAAAAGAGACAAACACAAGTATCAGTAGGAAAGAAAGCCAGAAAGCTGAATGCTCATGTTATACGCTGAGATAATTACAGTTAATTAACATACATGAATTTACACATTTACAATGGCAGATTGCTGATTCAAAAAGAACAGGAAGGATGTGCATTAAGAGCAGTACTTGAGATTACCTTGGAGAATAAAATTATACAACTGTTAGAGGAGACCAGTGTTCAGATACTTGCTGCTATATTGTCACAAAGAATATTGATCAAGGAAAGATTTTTCCACCGCAGATAGACCCGAAGAAATGTTTTGTCAAGCCGCCTCATGTACCCAGGGATATTGAATTCACACATTTGGGCTGGTGTGTTTTGTTGATTTATGCTCTAAAACAGGTTTTAGATTGTCCAGATATACATCATAGGAATTTCTTGGAGGGTTATCATGAGTGGCAGAATTCAATTGAATCATTTTTTGAACAAAGTTGGCAGTTATTTGGAAAGAAAAAGAAACGCGAGGGCATTTTGTAAATCATGTACATCTTCAATTTTTTAATGACTTGAAGCAAATAAACAATGGTTCATTGTTGTCAAAATAATCTATCCCTTCATAAATTTGGAGGGCATCTGTCATAACAGATGTACAGAATGGGTTTTTGATTTGTGGTACGTATGTACATTGTGCAGAAACATGTCATACTGATAGGGGTCTTGGGCCTGGGTTATACAGCTGATGAGAAAGCTGTGTTGCCTCTTTGCAGAAGGTTCAATACAAGGTGTGTCATTCAGGCATTTAATAGGCCTACAGTGGGCCTTCCCATTTAACATGCCTGCAGTGGGCCTTCCCATTTAACAAGTGTACAGTGGGCCTTCCCATTTAACATGCCAATAGTGGACCTTCCCATTTAACAGGCCTATAGTGAGCCTTCCCATTTAATAGGCCTACAGTGGGCCTTCCCATTTAACATGCCAATGGTGGACCTTCCCATTTAACAGACCAACAGTGGGCTTTTCCATTTAACAGGCCTACGGTGGGCCTTTTCCATTTAACAGGCTTATAATGAGCCTGCCTATTTAATAGGCCTACAGTGGGCCTTCCCATTTAACATGCCAATGGTGGACCTTCCCATTTAACAGGCCTACGGTGGGCCTTTCCCATTTAACAGGCTTATAATGAGCCTGTCCATTTAACAGGCCAACAGTGAGGGGGGTGGGGTGCCCCTTGTGATGCAATGGTGGTGTCCCTATCCTTGGATTGAGAGACCTGGGTTCAGGTCTCACCAGCTCCAGCGGTGTGGAATTATACCTCTGAACAGGTTGATTAGAAAAATAGATTAAATAATAACAATAAAGATAAAACAGGCCCACAGTGGACCTTCCTTGAACAAATCTGGAAGCAGTTGTTCAGTTGCTGAGGTCTCCTCAGTACTCAGATGATTGAGGAGGTATCAGCTGCTTCCAGATCGAGCAGGATCCAGGTACCAGTATATAATTGTGGGAAGTGGTTGATGATTGTCAGGGAATAGGGTTGGTAGCAAGGAAGGGGCATGGCACTCAGTGGCCTACCTCACTTGGCTGATGCCCGTGTTTCATGATCAGGCACTGAATGCATTTGAACAAGGGCTTCCTTTCATGCAATGCAAGAGTCTGCAAATAACCTACCAGGGTTTGTTTGTCAAGCTCCCTTGATGCAAGAACCTCCACCCCTGCTGGGTTAGTGCCAATGGCAGTAAATAAGGCTATTGCATAGGCATTAAGAGCTCTGAACAGGAAGAGTTCTGATACAAGAAAAGACTTAGACCCATTCTGATCGGCTACTGAATTGAACATGGACTATCACTTTGCAAACAATATTGTGTCACCATCACTAAAAAAAGCCAGGAGAACTGTGGGAAACAACTCATCCCATTCTTGTGGTTTGGACTTTGAGCTACAGAATTTGATTTTTCCCTGTCTATAATTTTCCACCCATAATATTTGTGTCAAACTATTTGTTTTTTTTGTCTGTCTTGTTCATGTATGAATGAATGCATGTGTTTGGGGTTTTAAAGGGATAGAGCTTAAGTTGCATAGTAGCAATGAGTAATTTGTTGTCTTGCTTTCTATTAAGGAATAAATTTATTTACAATGAATAGTTGTTAATAATGAAATCTGCTACAAATTACCTTTGTCCTGACCAGCAGTCAGACACTGTGATCAGCATACTTGTTTAATTGGTTAGTTATACATTTGTGTGGTCTGTAGAATAGTCAAACTTCATCATTAAGCATTCTTCCCATTGAGTCATGGCATTGTCACTTCGATAACACTCTTATGAAACACCTTAATCTGCTTTACTGTGTGAACTGTTGAATTATTTTTGTTGTTGGGAGGAAAAATCTTGTAACAATCTCTATCACGATGGTCAAAGTATTTGCTAAACTAATGGGGAAAAAAAGGCTGATCTGCCAGGACCTGCATCCAAAGGTTTGAAAGGAAGTAGCCGCTGAGAAGTAGATGCACTGATCAAAATATTCCAGAGATCCCCGGGAAGGTTCCAGTGAATTGAAAAACTGCAAATGTGAAGCCCCTGTAGAAGAAAGGAGAGAGACAAAAAGCAGTAAACTATAGCCAGTTAGCTCATCATCCTGTTGCTGGAAAATGTTAGTGTCCATTAGCAAGGAAGAACAAGCAGGGCATTTCATAAAGCTTAATGCAATCAAACAGAGTCATCATGGTTTGTTGAAAGGAAATTTATGTTTGACAAATTTGCTAGAATTCTTTGAGGATGTAACAAGTAGAGTTGATAATGGTGAACCCATAGATGTTATTTATTTGGAGTTCCAGAAGGCATTCAATAAAGTGCCACATCAAAGGTCATTGCACAAGACAGAGTTCACACTGTTGGGGTGATGCATTAGCATGGACTGATGATTGATTAGTATGTAGGAGATAGAGATTTTGGATTAATGCACCCTTTTAATTGGAAAGACATAATGAGTAGAGTGCCACAAAGATCAGTCCTAAAGCCTCAATTATCTGCAACCTACATTAATGATGAAGGAGGGGGGAGGGTACAGAGTGTAACATATCCAAATGATATAGACATAAGTGGGAGGGCATGTTGGCTTGAAGACATAACCAACCTGTGAGGGGATATGGACAGGTGAGTGAATAGGCTAAAACTTGGTGGATTGGGTTTGATGGAGGAAAGTGTGAGGTCATGCACTTTGGGAGGAAGAATCAAAAGAAAGACCATGATTTAAGTATAGCTCAGTCAGATCTGAGTGTTCTTCTTCATGAACAGAAAAGGTTAGCATGCAGGTGTAGTGACCAATTAAGAAAGCAAATGGAATGTTGGCCTTTGTTGTTAACAGGTTGAAGTCTGAAAACAGGGAAATCTTTATACAATTGTACAGGGTGTTTGTGAGGCTACATCTGGAGTGTGGTGTACAGTTTTGATCCCCCTTATTTATCAAAAGATATACTGCCTTCGAAGGCTGTTCAAAAGACTAGGCTGATTCCCAGAATGGAGTGGGGTGATTTACCAAGAATGGCTAAACAGGTTTGGCCTTTATTCATAAGAGTCTAGAAGCATGAAGAGTGATCTTATTGAAACATACAAGATTCTGGGGAGCTTGACAGGGTAGATATTGAGAAAACCTTCCCACTAGTGGAAGAATCTCGAATCGTAGGATATAATAATAGAATATAGGTTTGCTCATTTAAAACTGAAATACAAAGGATTTTTTTTTCCTTCAGAGGGTCGCAGGTATCTGAAATTCTCTATCCACAAAGTTGTGCCAGCTGGATCTCTGAAAGTATTTAAAGGGGGATTAGATGCATTTTGAAATATTAAGGAGTTAAAGGCTGGCAGGAAGCACCTATGACTTGAAATCCCTTTGGTTTCAGTTCTGCAGAGGTTTTGGCTGAAGCTGATTGCTACTGAAGAAAAGGAATTGTTTAAAACTGTTAAGACATAGGAGTTTTGTTTGAATGTTCCAGACCAGGAGTGTTTAGGCAAAATCCTGAAGGGGTGATTTGAAACTGAGAAAGTCTGAGCTCAGTTGCATGAAGACTCAAAGAAGAAACCATTAAATTCTCAGGACTGGAAATTGAAGGCATAGTTAAATTACATCCTATAGACGCGAAAGAGACAGGATTTCTCTCCTGTGTTAATACCGAAAGAAAATACTGTTGAGATTAATAAGACTGTATTTTACTAAGTGTTTTGAAATCATTAAACTTTTGTTATATGTAAAGATTCTTGTTTCATAATTTTTTTATATAATAAACCTCTAATTTATTGTTAAAACCAAATCTGCAGCATGGTGTTCTTGTGTTTCAAAGAAAGACCAGCTCGTTGAAACAAAGAGACAACATAATATGATCTATCAAGCCTGAATTCAGTCTGAGATCGGGCTTGTGCAGTACTGACGTTTGCTGGTATCATTACATATGCAGAAAGAAACCCCAAGTCTTCTGCATTTATCTGAATGTTTATTCTTTTTTAAATCTTCAATGAGACAAGTAATGGCCTGAGTCAAAATCAAAGAACAGATTTCAGACAGGGCTCATTGGATAACCAGCAGGAGTAAGAATCTGAATCAATATATATTTACCCTTTTGCTAGCCTCAGAACACTGAATTCACTTTGAATTGCTACATATCGTGTTGTTTGTTGGCCATAATGTTTTAAAAGTGTCTTTTGCTCAAAAGAAAACGATTGTTAAATAGATAATTAAGTTGGGCGGAGAAGAGCTTTGCTTTTTGTTGTGAACATTCTGCAGTTTTTACTTCCAGTAATGTGTTTGTCTAAGTGCAGATAAACTTCTTCTTTATGGATATGAGACTGGGAAGGTTACCTGTTCCTATTTATAATGCTAGTCATGGAATGTCTGTCACTCTTTTTGTTATGCATGCCTGCAATTAACTTGGCAGAACGACAACAAACTAGGCGAGAGATGGCACTTAGGAGGAAACACGTTTGCTTAAAGAATGTCATGCCCCGACTCCTGTATTTCCAAAGTCGGCCAGTATTGATGTATAGCACTGTGCCAGCCCACCTGGTATGCTATTTTATATGCAGAATCTTTTCACTGTATATTTTCAGCTGGTAACTCAAAGACTTTGCATTTCATAGAGTGATAAGATATAGGTTTATGCATACAATTCTCTGCACAGGTCTCAAGTGAGCCTTCAGGGTGACAGCAAATTGCATTTATATTGTGCCTTTAAAATAAAAAATGTCTCAGGGGACTTTACAAAGAAGGAAAATGTATAAAGCACAAGCCTTTATGGGATTGGAGTCAGAAAAGGCAGTTGAATATCTAGTCAAATAAGAAGGTTTGAGAAGGGTCACGGGACCTGAAATGTTAACTCTGATTTCTCTCCGCAAATACTGCCAGACCTGCTGAGATTTTCCATAATTTCTATTTTTGTTTAGGTTTGAGATGGATTTAGATTTAAGGAGGGAGGTAGAGTTGCAGGCATGTTTAGAGAAAGAATGCAAGAGCAGCGCCAAGCTGGTTGAAATCTATCCTATCAGGAACACAGTAGGATGTGTAGAATAAGCACAGAAGTCTAAATTAATCTTGAATGCTATAAAAAGAGACATAAGACAGATTATGGTTAAGAATGTAAGTGGGGCAAGGTGACATGCAGCCTGACTCAGCTTGAACCAGCAGCTCAGGAAAGGAATGGATTTGATGTTGAAGAAGTGGATTTTTTGGCGGAGGTTCAAAGCAATGACTTCATTGTTCCTCGGAGATAGCACAAACTGTAGATGCTGGAGTCAGAGTCGATACAGTGTGGAGCTGACAGCATCAGAGGAGCAGGAGAATCAATGTTTTGTGACTAAACCCTTCATCAGGTCCTGATAAAGGGTCTAGGCTTGAAATGTCAACTCTCCTACTCCTCTGATGCTGCCTGACCTGCAGTGATCCTCCAGCTCCACATTGTATCAACTTCATTGTTCCTAATGACCAATTAGAAAAACAGCCATGAGTTAATTAGACATGAGTTAAAGGGTCAATTTGACAACATAGAGGCAATTTTGGAGTTGAAGATAAGGATGAAGGAGCACCCCACACCACCTCCAGAGCAGATGGCATCTTAAGGGAGATTTGGAAGACAAAGAGGCAAAGAATGAATCTTCAGTGAAATATGGGAGGTGACTGCACCAGAGCTGCAGAAAATGTCATTGCTGAAAATGTCCTTAATGACATGACAGATAGGAGTGGAATCAGGCTAGGCAGTCAGATGGAGGTGGAACCAGGAAGAAAGACAGCGGGAAAGAATTGTGTAGTCAGTCACATTCAGTGGCAAAGAGAGGTTGAGGAGCGCACAGAATAACTGGATGGAGTTTTTTGCTTCTCCACAGGGAAGACAGGATAATTGGAGAAGCAGTCACTTTCCTGCACTTCCTAGCAGCTGGTTACAGGGTACTATTGACAGATGATTGAGAAGATCTCATCTGTCTGTCCCTGTATGCTCAACTCTGGCTACTGAGGAAAATAGAAAAAGGCAAGGAAAGTCATTTTAAAAAGATTATTAGGTTGAACTAAGATTTCACATATGTTCTACTTACGTCATTTCTTTCTCCAAGAATATGAGTTTGTTCCATTTCATTAGTTTGATGCTTTTTAGTAAAAACTCAGTCCCATACAGGAGGGAGAGTTAATTGAAAATTGAACACCTGTCTTTCGGATAGGTGCCAGAGTCTGTTCACTTGTCCATGGCAAATTATACCATCCTGCATTTGTCCTGATAGCAACTGGATTTTTTTTGCCCCCGGCTGCTCTTTAATTCCTTCTGTTAGGTTAATTTTTTTTTGTCATACCGTCCCTGAATTTCTTTTTTTCCTTTTGTCTTAGCTTTTACTTTCAAATATTTGTTTACCAAATGTTTATCACAAAATTATTTGCAAAATTAGCCCACTTGGGTTTTTATTGCTGTTTGCAATTACTTTCCCTTTGGCACAATTCCATCCCACATTTAAAGTTCTGATGATCCTCTCTGTCAGTTTTTCTTTAGGCTTGCTACTTTATTGGCTCAGCCGTTTCTTGCTGTGTCGGCCCGTGTTTTTCTACTTCTTGCTTTTGTGTGATTTTTATCTAATTTCCTTCCATCTCATGCTTTTTAAAAACATAATTTGGCCCATATGTAGAATTGTCTTTAAAAGGAGCAATTTGAGAAATTATGGATGTGATTTAATGGGAGACCATATTTCCGTACCCCACTGACTGAAAGGTGGGATTCTGCCCACAAAACAGCTGGATGCCTGCAGGAACCTATACTGGATGTAGGTTAATGAGCTAACATCTGGACTTCTACCACCATCTGGAAATGAAGTTCTATTTTAGAGGGATGCCTACCAACCTGATTGGCCACAGCTCTGTAGTCTCAACAGTGCCAGTTTTGAGTGGTTGGCACTGCTGGACCTCCAGGCTGCCCTTAATTAAGAGGAGGTGAAAGAGCTGGACTTAACACTAAGTGTCTAGATGCAACCAGGCTTGAAGGGCCCCAGTATGTGGGGTAGTGAGGTGGCTGGTTTATGAAGGCAGTAAGGTATGACCTTTAGAAGAGGGAACTGTTACCTTCAATGGGCACAGAGGGTCCTCAGTGGAAGTCAAATCCTCTCATCTTGCCCAACTCCAGCTGATGCAGTAAGAGCTGCTGGCTTATCTACCTGGCATGAGCTTCCCCTTTCTGTGCAAAAAGTCGCACTGGAGGCAGAATGAGGCACTTCGTGGCTATTTAATGGTCACTTCACGGGCTCAGCCTAGGAGCAGGTGGGCTGCCTGACCTTACCAATACCCTCTATGGGTTGGGGGAGGGGTGGGGGTGGTTGGGAGGTTCCCTAAAATCTAGCCCCAATGATTGTAATGATGCAGGGGCTGAAATTCACCCTCAACAGGAAGAGAGAAACAACAGTAACATATTGGTCAATAAAAACCGAAAGAACTGCGGATGCTGTAGTTCTGAGGAAGGGTCACCAAAACATTAACTCTGATTTTTTCTTCATAGTTGTTGCCAGACCTGCTGAGCTTTTCCAGCAACTTTGTTTTTGTAACATATTGGTCATCTGTTATACATCGTATTTGTAATAACTCCACAAAGACAGGTATCCCATTACTAAGTCCCCCTTTATTTACACATGCATAGTACATGACACTGACCCAACTAGCTCAGTGCAGGCCCCTAGAGTGAACAGAATCCCTGACATTCCAGTTTAGATCTGTTTGCCAGGGCTCTCTGACTGGAGCTGTTTGACTGGACCAATCAGGCAACTTATTCTGAGTTCCACGTGGCTGACCTCATTCCAATCTCTACAGTATTTGACGTCTATGGATTATTCGGAAGGGAGCTGGGGTGGGACCTGTATTAGCTGTGGATCTCCTCTTGCCTGTTGTGTTTGCAGAAAGTTGAATTTCACTTTGACTATATGGAGTAGATGCAGGGCTAACAGAAAAGGAAATGTCCATGGTGTTTTATGATAAATCAATTCCATAGGGTGTGAAGCGGTCTCATAGTCACAGCCACTTGATTGCTCTGAAAATGGCCCATGAAGCTCGTTAAAATAGGAAAGTATAGCACTGTAACTTAGGTACTTTTCCGTACAGATCTTGATGAAAGACCCGTTCATAATTAACCCAGTGACTACCACAGGAACGGGTGAGTTGAAAAAGACCAATAGATATGCTAAGTACAAAATGGGATTTTTGACAAAGGTAGTGTATTGTCAGTTTTAATTGAATATTGATCCTTGCTGTTGCAATCGACGACGAAATCCTTTGCTGTTGTATCCAGTTGGCTATGGTTTTCTTGCTCCCCCTTGGGGTGCACACCTTGGGATCTAACAAGCTTTTTCTTTACACTCTTTTTGGCACAGGACTTGTGCCGTGTTTGGTTAAACTCATTTTCAGTCTATTTGATTGGCATACTATTAATTCATCATTCATCCAAAAGCATATAACACGCTTGCACAATTATCTAGAGCACAGCATTAGCCACCTTATCTAAGGAAGGATGTAAATGCATCAGTGTTAGTTCGGAGAAGCCTTACAAGACTAATACATGGAATGAGTAGGTTGTCCTGCGAGGAAAGGTCAGACAGGCTAGGCTTGTATCTGCTGGAGTGAAGAAGAATAAGAGATAACTTAATTGAAACATATAAAATGAAAATGGGTCTAGACAGTGTAGATGTGGAACAGATGATTCCTCTTATTGGAGTATCTAGAGCTAGGCGTCACCCATTTTAGAAAAGAGATTAGGCAATTTTTTTTACCCTCGGTAGGCCACAATTCTTTGGAACTGATTCCCTGAAAAGAGGTAGAATCACAGTCCTTGGATATTTTTATTATTATTGTTAAGCGAGGGAGTGAAAGAATATCAGGAGTAGATGTGAATGTGGATTTGAGGTAACAATCAGATCAGCAGTGATCTCATTAAATGGCAGAGCAGGCTCGAGGAGCCAGTTGGCTTGTCTCTGCTTCAGATTTGTATATTTATATAATTCTTACAACTTCAGAGGAAATTTCTTTTGTCTTTTGCTAAGAGCCTTAGGTATCACAATTAGAAGGAAAGAATAATGAAAATCCATTATAGTCGGAAATGAACATACTGGTTATACTGGAGCACCAGTTTGAAATATGTAAGGTGAGTTGAACTAATATGCGTCATTCTCAAATTTTACTTTTTTTCTCTTCTGTGTTAGCTGATACAGCCAACTTGACACTGCTTCTGCCATCATTCTTTGCATAAAGATCACTAGAACAAAAAACATGATTTTCTTTGAGTCTGAGTCTCATGTTTTAGGCACTGCTAATGATTAAGCTTTGCTTACTGAATTAATAAGCATATATTTCATAAACTTAGAAAAAAAACACCTAAATCTATCATGTGTCATGTAATCTTTTGTCCCTTTGTGGTTATCTCTGTCTTACTCAGACATCAAATGGTAAGAAGACGAAAATCTTACAGTTGCCTGAAAATGCTGTTATCTCCACCGACTTAAAGAGTGTTTGAATTCAAACAAACCACGGGGATAAAATAGAAGAAAAACAGGTTGACGGGGAAAAAAAATTGGCATCCTGAAGATACAGGTTCACAAAACTAAGAATTAATAAAAATAAAGTACTGCAGATGCTGGGGATATGAAATCAAAAATGCTGTACAAAACCTCAGGAGGTCAGACACATTTGTCAAGAAAGGGATGGAGTTGACATTTTTGGTTCAATCACTCTTCTTTGGAATTATGAAGAGATGTTTTGGTCAAGTTCTGCTCTTGAGATGATTCAAATTCCAAATGGAAAAAGCTCTACTCGCAATCTAAATTCACGACTTAAGACCTCAAAATTAACTGTTCTTACCTGGTGTCTGTAATGTGGAAAACACAGTATTCCAGTAGGATAATTTAGCAGAGCAGCGCTGCCAGAGCAGGTTCCTGTGAGACAGAATTGAGACTACAGAGTTACTCTGCTAAGTCTGACACATGTTCCCATCTAGTTAGGCTCTCTGGGAGCAGTGACATGCAGAATTACTGTACTCGCAGTGAAACTCAGACATTTTCTGAAAGAACAAGTCTCAAATATTTTGGTAATTTTATTCAAAAATATCAAACTCAAACTTGGGAAGGTCTATGAAATAACAAATAGAAAGGTTGTGCCTGTCACCCTAGGTTTAATTTTGGAATTGCTTTGCTGTAAGTATTAGTTTTAGTAGCTTTTTAAAATTTAATTAATTATAAAAATGTGTTGCAAGTTAACAGAATATTAGATCTGATTTTCTGCATGGTGAGTATTAATGGATTATGGTCCGTGGAGGTTTTGCAACAGCAAAACAAATATACATTTTAAATTAGTTATTTATGTACATTGTTGTCGCCCAGGCACATTATATCCATCGCAAAAAATGCTAATTTTAGGCACAGCTAGTAGAATGGTAAGAACACACAGCAAATGGCAATAATACTTGTAATATTGTTTGATGTATTTTCATTTAAGTGTTTTTTTGAAGAAAAAAAACATGGCGTTGCTTATAGCTAGTACGCTATCCCATGTTGGAAACTTTAGGATGTAATCATGTATTCTTTCTTTGGTTCAGGAATTCTTTTCCAACAGCTCTGAAGATTAGGTCATTTTCACTCTGGCTTCCCTTCACGATTACTAGAACTGATCACAAGCTATGTGGAAATGAATTAACAATGTGGAAATGGATCATTCAGTCAATTTGATCCATGTCAATGTTCACTTTCCAAGTGATTAAGTAATTATAATTACATTTACTGAACCTGCTCTCCTTTTCCCAAGAATTGGCAACAGATTGGTATTGCTGTTGGCTTATGCCTGTTTCCAAGATGTTTGAGATAGGAAGTCATAGAGTTTGTGCAGCATGGAGAAAGATCTTTTGGACCATCATTCTGCATACTTTATTAAGCCACTGTTGCTTCTAATTCCCTTTTCCAGTCCTTGGGCTGTAGCCTTGTGTGCTGTGGTATTTCGAGTGCTCATCTAAATAGTTTTTAAATGTCTTGAGGGTTCCTGTCTCTATCGACCTTTTAGGCAGTAAGTTTCAGATAGCCAAAGCTCTCTGGATGAAAACATTTTTCCTCAAATCCCCTATAAATCTCCTGCATCTCACCTTAAAATTACGCCGCCTGGTTATTGACCCCTCTACCAAGGGAAAAGGTTTCACCCTATCAACCCTGTCTGTGTCCTTTAGAACTTTGTACAATCAGATCCACCCTCAGCCTTCTCTGCTATAAGGAAAGAACCCCAACATATCTAATCTCTGTTTGTAGCTGAATTGTTTCAGCCCAGGCAACATTCTAGTGAATTTCGTCTACACCCTCTTTCATGCGTCAAATCCTTCTTATAGTGTGGTGACCAGAACCTTACAGAATACTTCAGCTGCAGTCTAGCCAATGTTATACACAGGCCCATCATAAACCTCTTGCTGTTGTATGCAATGCCTTGACAAATAAAGGCAAAATCCCATCTGCCTTCTTAACCACCTTATTTACCAGTTATGCTGCCTTCAAGGATCAGTGGACAGAAACACCAACATCCCTCTGATCCTCAGTACTGCCTAGGGCCCTACTAGTTGACATGTACTTTGTAGCCTTGTTCATCTTCCCAAAATTCATCACTTCTTACTGTTCAGGATTAAATTCCATTTCCTGTGTTCAGCGCGTCTGACCAAGTCTCTATCTCATCCTGTACTCTGAGACTTTCCCGTTCTGTTTGCCAGACCACCAACTTTGGTGCCCCCTGTGAAATTACTGATCATTCCTCCTACATTCATGTCTAATGTATGCTAATGTACACTACCAACAGCAAGTGTTCCAGCACTGAGCCCTGTGGTACACCACCGGACACAGACTCACACAGAAACACCCTTCAACCATTAACCTCTGTTTCCTGCCACTAAGCCAATTTTGGATCCAATTTGCCAAATTGCCCTAGTTCCTATGGGCTGTTAGCATCTGAACCAGTCTGCTATGCTAGACCTTGTCAATATCTCCTTGTCCACTGTATTAGAAAATGTAAGTGTGAATCAAAATCAGGCAGCTACAGTTCCCAAGGTATGGTTTGTGATGTACCGGCTGCTATGTTTATAGGAGAAAATCAAATCATTAGTTACATAGATTTGAATAAAAACAAAAATAGCCTATTTTGCAATTTGTGTTTTGCTTATGAAGATACAAACATGATTACATATGGCCTAGTATTTATTGTTTCTGATTGCATTAACCCTTAGCGACAAAAAGCTCTGATCTTTCCGACTGAGTTAATCCTTGAGGTTGCTCCATTCCTCTGCCCCTCTAGTCAGTCACTGTTCGCATTTGGCATGGCCATTTGCTGCTGCTGCATGTCAATAAAATGGTTTAGTTTTATTTAGTGTAACAGGAGCAAAATCTTTCAACTGAAGGCTTGATTTGACATTATCTGGGCAATTACTTAGTTGTTCTCCGTTTGTACGTGTCCAAATAAATCGTAGAATGCGGGAACAAATCTGCAAAAGTAATCTTCTGACTGCCAATCATTTGCTGAAAACATTATGCCTGTAATGCCATTTAAATGAAGAATTCAGCCAAGCATATACTGTAACATCTGACCATATTGTTCCTTCAGGGAAAACCAAAAGTCTGGTGCAGGCAGTATAAAGAATGGGTTGGCGTTATTTTCAATACTTTGTGTTGAATTGATTTGCAATGAATTTCTGCTGTTCCCATCAAAATAAAATGTAGTTAATAAAGTAATTTCTCGTCTCAAGCCACTTTCTTAAACCATTTCCCGCTGTTTATTCCTTTTTTTGGGTAGTTTGAAACTTTGTTTAATCTGTAGATGTTTAGGTTTTCGGAATTAGCTTCAAAATTCTTCTTCAGTTTTAATTCGCTTCTGTAGAAGACCATCTTATTCGAATACCGACCTTTTTAGTTCAGAAAAACTCCACTGCGGTTGTTTCACCATCTTTACAGATAACAGTGTTGGGCATGCATTTCTCCTAATCAGCGCATAATTAACATGCATTAGGTTTAAAGGAGATAAGTTGTAGACTGGCAAATGCCGAAGCAGAAAACCTGGTGTTTTGCACACCCTTCGCATTGATACTGTGGCTGATCTTTGAGTTCCACCAAAATAGATGCAGGTCGGCAGAGATTTTACCTGGATAATTGCAATCTGGGACCTGCTTTATCCTCAGTTGCATATTTAAGCAGCCTCCTGCTGGAAGCAAATAGCTCCTACAGTTAAAAGCAGGCCTCCTCCACTCCATCTTTCCTTGCTGACTGTTTATTTTTTGTATAAGGCTGGTGGAGAATTGGAAATCACCATTTGTGTTTGATTTATCCAACTGTCATATTTAAAAGCAACGCAAAGCCACAGATGATGCGCAAGGAACATCTTAAAAATACCTGACTTGGCTCCTAATTGACATTATCGGTGGAATTTTTTCGCTCCCTGGTGTGGCATGAGCAGGAGAGGTAAGAAAATGCAGTGAGAATGGAAAAATTAAATTCTCAATGTCAGGAAAGATTTTCCCAATTTTCCCCTGAGCATTAAACAAGCACTTTACAGTCGAGTTGTGACTTACTTATTTCCGTGTATTTGCATCTTATTAAAACTGCAGTTTATTTTTATGACAATTCCAATTCTGTTCTCCTCCACCAGGAAGCGATACATGAAAATTTCTGACATGTAAGTCAGAGCAGATACCTGGTGGTCGGAGTTCACCGAATGTTTGTGCTGGCCACCCTGTAACTGCGTCTTCTGAACAAGGGCTCTGTGTGCTCCGTGGTCACCATCCACCTTGCCCCTTCCTCCATTCAGAAAGACACTAGTGTCACCACATCATATTGCCTACGCTCAGGACCAAGTCTCACACAACTTTAGCCCTTCAACAGTTTACACTGGACCTCTGGACAGTCTGTCAGATGGCTTTGTGCATTGGGTCAGTCACTCATCTGCACAGGATGCAATGTATGGCTCACTTTCTCAGCATTCACTGTCTTTGCGTTTACTGCGAGATTGCCAGCCAGTGTCTATTTCATGTTGCTTTCTTACCACATCCTCACTGACTTCAGCGCTGACATACGAGCTGCCAGCTCTGTCTGGCTCACATTGCTTTTTGACGCGTAGTGTTTTTAGTTCTCAGTTACAAGCTGCCAGCCTTAGTGGCTAGTATTTCTATTTAGCACAGAGGAGAGGCAGGCAGTTTGCGATGATGGGGAGCTGTCAAGGCAGTGGACATACCACTGTATATAGCTTGGGATACGTCAAATGTCATCCCTGCAGCATATGCCAGAAGTTTATGTGGCAAGCACAGTTTGGGCTTTAAGCAAATGGGCATGTTAGAAAGCCAAGGAAAATTATGGTCAGTCATAGGGAAATTCCACAGACTGTTAGTCATATGGCTTGACCGATTCTACTCCAGTGGGTTGTCCATGGTCAGTCATTAGCTTGGTCCAACAGGTATTGAAAGATCTGTGCCTTGCAATTCAAGGATAGAGCTATGGTTATTCCTGCAGGTAAAGTTTAAATTTAAAATTTGCATTTCAATAAAATTAGAACACCACATGTACCAGATAATCTGGGGATTACAGGTCAAACAGTTGGGGTCCTGTTGAGACATCAGCTGGGGTGTTGGACCAGTTCTTCTTGCAATGAAACTAAAGAATGGATTGTGTATGGCAGAAGATGAATTAGTTATGATGCAGGAGCAGCAGAGATGGGGGTGAGGTGTCTCCAGTGAGTGTGTACAATGTGTAGAGGGCAGAAAGGGAGGGTAAAGTAGGTGAAAGCCATTGAGTGGATATGATGCATGCAATATTGAGAGCTGTAGTCCATGAGCCTTGGTGAGATTTGTGTGCAGTGTCAAGGATAGGACGAGTCATGGCACTGTCACTGTGAGGCATCAGAGAAAATAATGGCGGTATTTAATCTTGTAGAGCACAAAGATCTTTGACCTTCTTCCTGCATTGCTGTTTCATCTAAGTTGCAGGGCCACACAGCCATGCTGCCACTCTGAAGTTCCAGATGCTGACGCATTGAGTTCCAGTTTTGGAAGTTGCTGTTGTGCATTGACCTCAAAAATTTGCTCACCAAAAACAAAATGTGGTGGCTGCGTGTCCTGCTTCATTGGGACATATCTCTGAGCCAGGCTGCAATCTATATCCAGTTTGGCTGGACCAGGTAGCTTTGGCCTCCTGTGGTGGTTAGTTGGGAAAAAGACTGCCCTTTCCTCCACCACCCTGCCCACATGCACCACCAGGTCCATGATTATGAAACAGGAAGTCAGGTTTCCTTTCCTCTTTGCAATATCCTGAATGTGGAGGTGTGAGCATCATAGTGTCAGGGATCATTCCCGGCTTTGAGCAGCTGAAGTTGCATTGCAGCTCGAATTTAAATATAGCCCCAAAGCTATGATTGTTGCAAGATCCCAACAATGTTTCCACCTGTCTTGTGCAATTACTGAGGAAGGCGCCTGACAGCCCAGTTGCATAATTAATAAGTGAAGTGCGGAAGATTGTGTGAAAGGTGTTGTGCTAAGCTAAGACAGACCAGCCACCAAGAATCTCCTTCAACAGAATGCCTAAACTGAAAATGGTAACATTCTGCACGATGACATACCCCTACTTTATATATATTTATGGGCATAGCTGGTTGGGAAGATGGTGCTGAGCTGCCTTCTTGAACTGCTGCAGTCCACATGCTGTAGGTTGACCCACAATGTCATTAGAAAGGGAATTCCAGGACTTTGACCCAGTGACAGTGAAAGAACAGCGATAGTTTTCCAAGTCAGGAAGGTGAGTGGCTTGGAGCGAAACCTGCAGGGCATGGTGTTCCCATGTGCCTGTTGTCCTTGTCCTTTTGGATGGAAGTGGTTGTGGGTTTGGAAGGTGCTGTCTAAGGATCTTTGGTGAATTTCTGCAGTGCATCTTGTAGATAGTACACACTGCTACTACTGAGCGTCAGTGGTGGAGGAAGTAGATGCTTGTGGATGAGGTATCAATCAAGCGGGCTGTTTCGTCCTGGATGGTGTCAAGCTTCTTGAATGTTGTTAGGGCCACACCCATCCAGACAAGTGGGGAGTATTCCATCACATCCCTGACTTGTGCCTTGTAGATGGTGGACAGGCTTTGAGGAGTCAGAAGATGAGTTACTTGCCATAGTTTTCCTAGCCTCTGACCTGCACTTGTAGGCATTGTGTCTGTGTGCAAGTGCAGTTGAGTTTCTGGTCAACGGTAACCCCAAGGATGCTGATAGTGGGGGATTCAGTGATGGTAACACCATGAAATATCAAAGGGTGGTGGTTAGATTGCAATTTATTTAAGATGGTCATTGCCTGATATTTGTGTGCTGAGAATGTTACTTGCCATTTGTCACCCTATTCCTGGATATTGTGCAAATTTGTTGCAGTTGAATATGAATACTCAATATCCTTCAGTATCTGAGGAGTCCCAAATGGTGCTGAACATTGTGCAATCAATGGTGAACATCCCCACCTCTGATCTTATAACATGGTAATGGAGGGAAGTTCACTGATGGAGCAGCTGAAGATGTTGGACATCCGGATGTCATTTGAACGTTTGGTCTTTGTGCTGTTTAAGTGGCAGATTACGTTAATCACAGCTGTACTTCAGCAGCAAAGAGGACATAATATGCTCATGTTCTGCAAAACAAACTCTGTTTTGATCTTTTCAGAGATTATCATGGAAATCTACCAATTTAAACATAAAAGATGCAATTCCAATTGTCTTGACAAATAGTTCACAGGGATAAAATTCTCAGAATTTAACAAAAAAAAGTTAGAAACCAGAAACCCTGACATTTCACTGGCTAAATTTACCTTTTGGAGTCGAGGTTAACTAAACAGATTTGGTCATTAACCAGAACTAAGATAGAATTATGTGCAACACTTTAAGCTCCAGACCTTTTCTCCAGTGGGCCTTGGGGGTTAGGTGAAAAATGGAGGAAAGTACTGGCTAGAGTTTGTGTCTCCACTAGAAGTGCATATGTGTGAATCAGTTGGGCACCATATTTTTGGAAGCATGTCAAAGTTTTCATGAGGGTGAAAAAGAGATTTATTAAAACAGTACCATGGATTGGGTGCAAGTTAAGTGGAGAATCTGGAGAAGCTGGGGTTGTTTTCCTTAAAGCTGAAAAAGTTACAATATTTAAGGGAGAAAAACAAAATCATAGACAATTTTGCCTGATTTAAAATTTGAACCAAACCTAAAAGTTAACTGTCAATTATCATAATCTGGTGCATTTCCCATGGCAGTACCTTTATCAACCATTGCCCACTTACGACTAGTCATCATTCTCCTCCCATGCAGTATCAATATTGGTTTTCCCCTTAAATTGACATACTTCTGAATTGTTCTGATGAGTGCAAGATGAAAAGCTTTGACAAAATGTGCCTTTTTCAGCAAGACTCATAGAGGATTTTGATAAAGTAAATAAGAATATATTGCTTTCTGTGACAGAAGGACTATAAACGCAGAGAGCACAGATGTTCAAGTGTTTTGACAAAAGAACGAGTGGAGATAGAGGAAACAATATTTTACACAATGTTTGTTCTGATCAGAATGCACTGTCTGAAAGGGTGATGGGAGCAGATTCAGCTGTGCATTCAAAAGAGAATTGGTTAACTTTTGAAGGGAGAACAAGTGCAGGGCTATGGAAAAGAACGGTGGATGGGATAAGTTTGATACAGTGACTAAATAATAACACAGGCACAACAAACCCAGTGGCCTCGTTCTCAGCTGTTTCATTCTACGATACTGGGTGAGGCGAGTATGAAAGCTCTATTAGTTACTAATATTAGATTAATATGAAAATAAACAAACACCCTTGTACCTACAGTTAGAAGTGTGGTAGGATCAGCTCAGGATATAATATGCCTAATACTATTGGGGAAAATGTTCGCTTAGGCATATTTACAGATTTTGGTGGTGATCATTTCATGGTATATTTATTTCATATAAGCCGCAACATTACATTGGTGATAGCTTCGATCTTAATTTGATTTTTCTGCTCGGTATATAATGGGGAAATTAAGGTAACAAAATTAGGAATAAGATTTTGTTATTTATCAAACAACTTATTTTTCATTTTTTGTTTACTTAATCCAAAGCCAAAATGAAATTTTGGAACTTCAAGCTTTTAGAGTTAAAATGCTCTTGCTGTGCTATTTTTAATGAAACGGTTAGAAATCCTGTATGAAATTCCCTTTTGTGCTATTTTAGTAAAGTTTAATTTTGCTATCATATTAAACTGAAGAATTGCAGCTACATGCATGAACCAAATTGTTAAAAATAGCATACATAGGAATTTCTTTGCCTTTGTCCTTTTGAGCAGAGGATGTCTTCATCTTTATAACTATTATTTTCATTGACATTTTCTCCCGCCTTACTATCAGTATCAGCATGGAATGAATTTATTTCCTGCTGTGGCGTCTTCACTTGAAACAGAAAGATTCTGAGCACATCACCACAGCAGGTTTTATTGAATCGGAGTCAAACTGTGTCATTCTGCATCACTCAACATTTAGTGTAATGTCAATGAAACATCCAGTGACAATAATATCACGGAACTCAGGAAGTTAAAGCCTCACAGCAGCTTTAATACTCAAGTGCATGAGAAATTGTGCCCATTAGTGCCCGATTTTGGGTGCTACGAGAGCTCTCAGAACTCAAATAGCAACCGTGCGGTGCAAGCAAAACCAGTTGTACTGGATGGCATGTTGATGGAATGTCAGTCTGAGCCACAATGAATGTTTGCTACAAATATGTAGGTCGAGTAGATCATGCTGTCAGTTAACATGCGATGCTGATTTGATGCCAGCCATGCCATTTTAGGCCTCGCGCACCAAGCAGTGCCCTTTTTAAATCCTACCCAGTCGTGTAGGAATACAGCAGCAGGAAGCGCACCCCAAACAGCACTATTTAAAGTGGTCATTAAGTACCCAGAGGTTAACAAAATAGCATGAGGAATGGAAGGCAGATTAGGCCACACGGCTCCTCTAATCTGTTTCATTGTTCATTAAGACAATAACATCAACTTTCCTGCAAGTCTCTATTTTCCTTGACTGCAACAGAGTCTAAAAACCTGTCCGTCTCAATCTGAACATACTCAACAACCGAACAAGTCCAAAACCCCAACTCCAATGGCTACATTTCAAAATGGCCAGTCTCTTATGTTGAGACTAATCCCCAATTTCTAAACTTTTCAGCAGTGAAGCCCTGTCAGCTATTCAATTAGATCACGTTTGACCATCTACCTCAATGTCACTTCCCTGCACAATCTCCATATCGCTTAATGTCATTAGTCTTAAGGAAGCCATCAATCTCTGTCTTGAACATGCTCAGTGATTGCGGATTGACATCTCTCAGGGGTAAAGAATTCAAAAGATTCTCCACACTTTGACAAAACAAATACCTTCTCATCTCACTCTGGCCTGGCCTTTATCGTGAGATTTTGTCCCCTGTTTCTAGAGTCATCAGCCAGGGGAAACGTCCTATCTATATCCACTCGGTTACATTCTCAGAGTTTTGTAAATTTCAATGAGGTAACCCCTTATTCTTCACAACTCAGAGGAATATAGACCCATTTTGCTCAATCGCTCTTCATAAAACGGCCCCATCCCACAAAGGCTTCATCTAGTGAACATCCATTGCATTGCCCGTATGGAAATGTCCTTCCATAAAGAAGGAGAGTAAAACTATACACTACTCTCCAGATGTGGTTTCATCAAGGCTGTATAAAACTGCAGCAAGACACTACTCCTGTACTGAAAGCACTTTGCGATGAAGGTCAAAATATTGTATGAATTCATAATTGCTTGTTGTGCCTAAATAGTCGACTCTCCCCAACCTCTCCCCATTTGATAATTACTCTGCCTTCCTGTTTTTTTCTGCCAAATTGAATAATTTCACACCTATCCTCATTATATTTCATCTATCACGTTTCAGTCTGTTCACTTCCCCTGCCCATCTCCTCTTGGAGTTCCCTTGCATCCACCACACAACTTAGTTTGGTGTCATCAACAAATTTGAAAATATTGCAATTGGTCCCACATCTAAATCAATCATTTAGAATGTGAACAACTGTGGACCTAGCATTGAGCTTTGTGGTACCTGACGTAGTAATAGCCTGGAAACCTAATACTGGTCTGGTCATATTTTTGGTCTGTTTAAATTCTCAATCCATACTAGCATATTTTTCACAATTCTAAGTGCTCTTATTGAACTTACTGATGTCCTGTGTGGGACATTATTGAAAACAACCTTTTTCTGTGAAGACAGATGCAGAGTAATTATTTAGTTTCTCTGTCATTGTGATCTCCATTATAAATTCTCCTGTCCCCCCTGGTAATGGGCCCACACTTGTCTGAGTTAATCTCTTTCTTCTCACGTCCCTAAAGAGATTTTTACGGTCTGCCTTTACGTTCCTTGCTGGTTTGTATTTACATTCATTCTTCCCTTTCTTAATCAGTTTCTTCAACCTCGTTTGCTGTGTTTACGAGCCTCTTGACATCTACCTTATCAGGCCCTTTTGGGATTGTATATGTTCATTAAGATTATCTCTCATTCTTCTATATTTTATAATGACTAGGTCCATTCTGCTCAGTCCCTCCTTATAAGACGAGGCTGTCATTCTGGGCACTAATCTAGTGAATGTCCATTTCACCTCAGGAGTGGAGGAGAGTATTCCAGATATGGTCTCACCACTCTTTGCACAATTTCAGCAAAACTTTCATATCCTTGTTCTTCCACTATTTTGCAATGTACAGCAACATAATATTTGCCTTCCTAATTGTTTGCTGTACCTGGATGTTAATAATTTGTCTTTTGGGGATAAAGAGACTTGAGATATTTAATACGTTCTTGCAAATTAAAACATATTCTTTTTCTATTCTTCCTACCAAAGTGAATAACCTCACATTTCTCCATGCTATACTCCATCCCCCTGTTTCTTTCCACTCACAGCCTATCCACATCCCTCTGTAGACACTTTGTGTTCTCCTCACAGCTTACATTCTCCTCTGTTATTGTATTGTCAGAAAGTTTGGATACATTCAGTCTCTCCATCTGTGTCATTAATATAGATTGTTAATAGCTGAAACCCCAGTACTAATCTTGAAGGTTTGAGTTATAAAGATAGGCTGAGACTTTTTTTCGCTAGAGTGTAGAAGGGTGAGAGGGTGATCTTATAGATGTTTGTAAAATCATGAGGGGCAAAGATAAGGTGAACAGCAGAGGGCTTTTCCCTAGGTGGGGGAGTTCAAAACCAGGGGGCATATTTTTAAGGTGAGATGAGAAAGATTTGAAAAGGGCATGAGCGGCAACTTTTGTACAGAGAGAGTGGTTTGTATGTAGAATGAACTGCCAGAGGAAGTGGTACAGTTACAGCATTTAAAAGACATTTGGATAAGTACATGAATAGGAAAGGTTTGAAAGGACATGGACCAAACACATTCTGGTTTGGTTTGGGAACATGGTCGGCATGGACTAGTTCGACCGAAGCGTCTGTTTCCATGCTGCCTGACCCTATGACTGTATCTCACAGCTTGCCAAAATGAAAATGGCCTGTGTTTCTCCAACCGTCTGGTTTCTGTCCATTAAACAGTCCCCAACCCCATGAATCCTTTTTATGTGGAGCATTCTTTTCTGTGACAGCTTATTGAATGAATACAGAACACAGACTCCCTACCGTGTGGAAACAGGCCCTTCGGCTCAACAAGTCCACACCGACCCTCGGAGCATCCCACCCAGACCCATCCCATTATAACCCACCTCTGCTACACATCCCTGAACACTGGGCGATTTAGCATGGCCAATGCATCTAACCTGCACATCTTTGGACTTTTGGAGGAAACCCACGCAGACACGGGGAGAATGTGCAAACTCCACACAGACAGTTGCCTGAGGGTGGAATTGAACCCGGGTCCCTGGAGCTGTGAGGCAGCAGTGCTAACCACTGAGCCACCATGCTGCCCCAAAATAGGCACTTATTGCATTGGCCGGGAATCAAACCCCAGGCCTCCCTCCCATGTGGTAGGTGAGAATTCTACCACTGAACCACCAATGCAACTCACTAAAGCATAGGCACCGCTGGGACCTGAACCCAGGATTTCCTGTTTACTAGGCAAGCACATTAACCAACTAAGCCACATTGCCTGAATACTTTCTAAAAATTCACATGCTATACACCATATCACTAGTTACATCCTTAAAGAACCATAATATATTGGCCGCATATGATTTCATTTCCATGTTGACTCTATCTATTATGATTTTATCAGTGCCTTGATACCAATTCCTTATTATTGTGTTTCAGTCAGCATTTTTGTCTTTTGTATATTCTGTATATTCTTTTTTATTCTTTTCCTACTTTCTTGAATGGCATTGTCACATTCGCTGTCTTCGAAATCACTGCAACCGTTCGAGAATCTAGGGAATTCTCGAAGGTCACCATCTGTGCAACCACAGTGTCCGCAGCCATTTTTGTTTAGAATTCTATGATGGAGACCATCGGGTCCATGATATGGCTGAGGTTATGTGCCATTATTTTCTCCTGTATGTTTCTATTTACTAATGTCAAGTAGTTCAAGGATTCATGCTTGATTGCCCCAATTTTATGGGATGTATTTTGTGAGACGTACGCAACATATTTATTTAACATCTCTATCAATTTCTTAATCCCATTATGATTGCTTTTATCTCAGCTGTAAGGGACTACGTTTATGCCTGCCATTTTCTTCCTCTTTACATAATTGTAGAAGTTGTTACAATCTATTTCTAACTCACTCAGAGACAGTAAGAACTGCAGATGCTGGAGTCAGAGATAACACAGTGTGAAGCTGGAGGAACACGGCAGGTCAGGCAGCATCAGAGGAGCAGGAAAGTTGACGTTGAAGAAGGGTCCCGACCCGAAACGTCAGCTTTCCTGCTCCTCTGATGCTGCCTGGTCTTCTGTGTTCCTCCAGCTCCGCGCTGTGTTATCACAATCCGTTTCTATATTTTTTGCAACTTTACTGTCATTTTGCCTTCTCCCCCTTGGTTAACTTTTTGGTTACCCTTGGCTCACCTAAAACTCCTGCAAATCCTTAGGCTAACTATTTCATAATCCTCTTGTTTTAATCTAATATTATTCTTAACTTCTTTAATTAGCCAAGGATGGATTGCTTCTCCTGTGGGCTTTTGTTTTCTTAGTCAGATGTATATTCGAGAACTCTGAAATAATTTCTCAAATGTTTGCCATTGCTCGTGAATTATCATACCTTTCAACCTTATTTCCATAACTAACCTGCCACTTCTACCTATGCATTTGACATCATTTAAATGTAATAATGTCACATGACAGTATACCTTTGAAAACTATCCAACACTAAGAACCACCAAAAAACCTTAATATAAAATCTGCAATGATACAATTACAACATTTAAAAGACATCTGGATGGGTATATAAGTAGGAAGGGTTTAGAGGGCTATGGGCCAAATGCTGGCAAATGGGACTAAATTAATTTAGGATATCTGGTCAGTTTGTACAAGTTGGACTGAAGGATTCGTTTCTGTGCTCTGCATCTCTTTGCCAACATTGATCAGAGGTCATAAAGTCAAACACGGCATAGCTGCCTTGCTTTTTGTCTGCACAAATAGCAAGTTAATTCAGAAAACTATTGAGCCTGTGAGTTCTGAATTAAGTGGCAGTGCATGAGAGGTAAGGAAGGCAAGGCAGAGATACTGTGAGCATTTGAATAGAAACAAAGAGAGTGAGCACTAAGAAAGTATGCCCAGAGCTCTGAGATGGGTGCCTGTCCCAGTGCACAAAGCTTCCTGGCACTACCATTGAAAATGTAACGTGCCCTTGAGCTCCAAAGTGCAGTTTTGATGTGGATAACTGTTTTCTAAGTGAGTATGAGATGTGGTGTGATGATGTGGTTAGCCTCTGCCAGTGGTAAGTTCTGTAGATATAGAGTGCAGGAGCTTGCTGCCTATGGAGCAGACCCTGCAATGTTAGGGCGCGAGTGGAAAAATGAGAGTCTCGACGTTGAGAAAAAACGTCTGATTTTCTGCCAGGAGATATGATGACTGAATGAGAATGTTGCCAGGCAGTGAAGAGGAGCCTGTCTGCATTCATTAATATATCTCATTATTACTGAATCTTGACTCATTTATCCACAGGTGGCTATTTTACCAGGCAGCATAAAGGAATTAGGGAATGCTAGCTGCATCTGTCAGGAAACCACTTTGACGTTCATGCCAGGAATTAATACCATCTAATTCCTTTCTGCTGCCTGGTAAAATAGCCACCTGCAGATAAATGAGGTAAGATTCAATAATAATGAGATATATTAATGAATGCAAACAGGCTCCTCTTCACTCCCTGGCAACATTCTCATTCAGTCATCATAACTCCTGGCGGAAAACCAGACATTTTTTCTCAACTCCAAGACTCTCATCTTTCCATTCGCGCCCCGTCTTCCCACCTGTCTCACAGCAGCCCATGTTGTTCAGCGGTTGGGAAATTTCCACCCAATGCGTTTTTGTTTTGGCAAACTATTCTGCTTTACAAGCAGGTTTGACTAAAGCAAAGCCCCTTTAAGAAACAAATCTATCAGTTTTGAAGGGAGGCCTAACTTTGTGGTGACGTGAGTAGTTTGAATAATTTTGCTTCTGATAGTCCTGAAAAGTGTATAGTTCCTCCCATTGCCTTCCCTTTCAGGCATCCTTTTCCAAACAATGTTTCCGTTGCAATTGAGAAAACAACTAATCGAATCTGCAGGTTCCGAAATAGTCGCTGTTGAAGCTACCATGGGTGAACTCCACAATGACGTGAGGATAACTGCACTCCATTGTATGGCACTGCATGCAATAAACAGGGAGCACTCACATCCTTAATCTACTCTGTTACATAGGAACAGGAGTAAGCCAATCAGCCCCTTGAGCTTGTTCCACCATTCAATGAGCTATGGCTGATCTATGGCCTAAATCCGTACATCTGCCCTTGGCCCATATCTCTTCATATCTTTTCTTAACAAAACATGGATCTATCTCAGGTTTAAAATTAACAACTGATCTAACATCAACTCCCAGATGTGGAATAGTATTGTATGTTGGTGTCCAGGTACTGAAAGGGCTTTTCGATGATGGTGGTCAGAACCTATAGAAATGTACTCCTGAATAATGCTAGAAAACTCAGGTTGTAGGCTCCAAAGATAAAGCAAATAAAGTACAAGGGTGTATAGCCAAAATAGTCAGTAGGGCAGACCAGGTCATGTTCCTGTTTACACTGTTATTGTTGGACCTCCCCTTGATGAATGTGTCCAGTTCACATTAGTTCAGAGAAATGCTGGAAAACTAACGTCTAGCATGAAAGAACTGATGTATGAAGAAGTACTGGATTTTTCTGTCTCAAAAAAGAGATGATTTGAGAGGTGTCCTTGTACAGGGAATGTTGAATGCCATGGAAAAAATACTTACATTAAACTGTTCCAAATTAATTGATAGGGTAAGACAAGAAGAAAAGGTTAAAACGAAGGAAGGATAGATTTTGGACCAACGTCAGGAAATGTGTCCTAACACAAGGTATGATCAACATGCAAAACTTATTTCCACCTTCAAAGAAGATGGTGCAGTTGCACTGTTCGTGGGCTAATAATCTAGAGATGTAGTCTAATGTTCTTGAGATAGCAGTTCATGCTCCAGGTCAGCAGTTTTGGAATTCCAAATTCGATAAACAAATAGGAGTGTAAAGCTACTCACAGTTGTGGTGACAAGGACAGTAAGACCACTAGATATAGGAGCAGAAGTAGGCCATTTAACCCCTTGATTCTACGCTGGTAATCACTGAGATCGTGGCTGATCTGATAATCCTTAACTCCACTTTCCTGCCTTTTCCTCATAATGCATCCGTTTACTGATTTAAAAAAAACTCTCCATCTCAGCCTTGAATGTTCTTAACAATCCAGCCCTGATGGCCCGCGGCACAAAAGAATTCCACAGATTCTGTCTTTGAGAAGACCACTCTCTGAGAGAAGAAATGTTTCATCTCTGCCTTAAAAGGGCAACCCCTTATTCTGAGATTATGCCGTCTGGTCCTAAATTTGCCCACAAGGGCATCAAACCTTTCCACATCTTACTTGTGAAGTCCCCAAAGATTCTTGACTGTTTCAATAAGGTCTCCTCTCATTCTTCTAAACTCCAATGAGTACAGGACCAAAGTACTTAATCTCCCATCAAGACAGTCATGCCATATGCACAATCAGACAAGTGACCTTCTCTAGATTGCTCCAATACCATAATATCTTGCCTTAGATAAGGGATGCAAAACTTCACATTATTCCAGCTGTGGGCTGACTAGTACCTTGTATAGCTTTCGCAAAACCTCACTACTTCTATACACTATTCTCTTCAAACTGAAGGTCAACATTATATTTGTCTTCCATGTTACCTACTGGATTGGTATACTAGCTTTTTATGACCTCCAAATCCTTTTGTTCTGTAGTTTCTTCAGTCTTTCCCCATTAAAATAATATTTAGCTCCTCTATTCTTCCTACCAAAGTGCATAACCACACACTTTCCCACCTTATATTCAACTATCATTAATTGCTGTAAAAGCCCACCTGATTTATTCATACCGTTTAGAGATGGAAATCTGCATCCTTCCCCGCTTACACATAACTCTAGACCCA